>OZ025297.1:358259453-359459453 GCA_964019185.1 Maratus speculifer
ACATGCAAAATAATGTAGTAGTTTATTTCTGAATCAGTTTAATTTTATTTTTATGTTTCATTAACTGATATATAATTTAATTTATTGATAGCTTAATTTTATTAATTTTTTTTAACAAAATTAATCTCTGAAATCGATCGGTTTTTTAGAATGTATCAGTGTCTATGAATTCTGCATTATTATAGCGTTTATTGTAATAAATATTTTAGTCTTAAAAAATATAGATAGATAGATAGATATTTTTCAAAAAAATTTCGTAGTTGCAAAGTAGAAATCAGTACATATTTAAAATATTTTTAAAAGTAAGTACATTTTTATAAATACATACTTTTTATAAATACATTTTTATAAGTATTAATTTGAAGGAACTACTAAATACTAATATTTAAATTTTTATACATACATACATAATTTATAAAATAAAGAGTCCTGGGATAATAATGCCATGTTGAAATTTTTATGGCATATTTTTTAATTTTTTTTCCAAATATATATAGGATGGATTTTATACAACAATTTATTGATTATGTATACAAGAAAGAATATTTTAACAAATATTTATTCATAAAATAAATATATTAATATATTCATTGCATATGATTGATAAAAATGATATTATTACATTTTTTTTTTGTTTTTACACTAAGACTCATACTGATTAATTTTTCATTAATTTTCCAAGAGTAGGGAATTTCTTTTCCGCGACAATTTATTTCATTTTTTTTTTACTTGTTTACTTTTTAAATCTTTGTTCCTAATTTTTTATTAAATTTCATTTAAATAATAAAGATTTATATGTAATTAAGAAGTATACACTGAAAAAAAAATCTGTAACCCTACAGATGAAAAGTTACTAAAATCTGGTTGCTTTCCAATATTTTATCTGTAAACTGTTCAAGAAAAGCTGTAAATCTACAAAATTAGTTTTTGTAAAGATACAAAAATCTGTAGCTTTACAAACAAATCTAGCAAAATTATAGTTATGTTACTAAAGTTTTATCTGTAATCTGGGTTTCAGTTACATGAAAAATTCTTGGAATTCCAGTTTCCTAAAAAATTCTTAGTAACCTTACAATTTTTTTGATTTTCGGTATTAATCTGTATGTGTTACATACCTTTTAGCTGTTGCCGTTACATAAAATGTTTCAGGAATCCCAGTTTCCCAGAAAACTCTTAGTAACTTTACCGATATTTTTATAGTATAGTGCGTCAAACATAAAGGAAAAAAAATAAATATCTGCACTATCTTTATGACTGTTCTGATGGAATTTATGATAAATTGTTTACTATCTGCATATTAAATGTTATAATTTTATTCTTTATACATTCACTTTTACAGACACAAGCATTATGACGCAGCTATTGAACACCAAAATTTTGTTCAAACAAGGACTAGATTCTTAACATTGTAGGTTAAGATTCTTCCAGTTTTCCCTGCTTAATTTTACATTTGAAAAAAAAATATAGGATAAGATACAGCAATGTATTGACTGTGTATGCAAAAAGGAATCTTTTTTAACAGATATGTATTCATAAAATGTACTCAATTGATTTTTTGACCAATGCTATTTGATGTTATTACCCACCTATGAGGGTAGTAACGGCATTCAAACACATAAGATGTATTAATGGATGTAAATTATCCAATTTCTAATGATACAAACTCTACGTCCCGAAAAATTGACACGATGTTTTTATTTAATATTAACTGAGATATCAGGATACAGTAATAATCATTTCAGATTCTACTCTTATGACATAAAAATATTAGCTGTATTACATACAAATTTATCTTTATTCTTTCTAGTTTTCAACAATGACAGTAAAGGTTTCAAGTGCATAAGATAAAACAATAAAATGAAATAAAAATGTAGTTCTGCCACTGATAAAACTTTCTTGTAGTTAAGTTTATTTAAATGGATTTCTTTAGAGAAAAGTGAAGAAGAAGTACATTTTCATCAAATAAAGAAATCTAATTTTCTTAGAAGCTAGATATTAATCTTGAAAATCATTTTATATGTTATAGTTCAATAAATTTACCAAAATTAAAATCTTCCAATAAGTTAAAAACAATATACAGACGTTAGTGATATCATTTTTTAAAAATATCGGTAGAATTTTTTAAACAATATTTTGAAAAGTAGTCTATTAGAAAAAGCCCTTTAACAATTTAGCTTCCCACGTATTTGTGTGAGTTATTGGAAACCCAGTCTTACACGAAGTTAATCAAATACAGATTATGACATTAAGAAAATTTAGTGCAACTATGAATTTTTATTTATAGAAATTTAAAATAAAGTGTAGATACGAATACTTGAGATAAAGTGGTTGTAACTGATTTTAAATTTCTGAAAACTTAAATAAACATTACTTTTTATATATACTAAGCTGAAATCTACGCTAAAGTATTTGGAAGGAAATAATGTTGAAATCAAGAAACGAAATTGCACACAAACAGTTACATTTTCACATGAGTTTGCCCCGATTCAGTCTATTGTAAATAATTTGGTTTATTGAATAGAAACATCTGACCTACGTGTTGACGTCAGGCCTCGTTTATAAATCATCGTCAATACAGAGGTATGAGATAGAACAAGGGAATTTACAACAGCAGAGAGTTAACATAGTGAGCTCCACAAAGAGTGTGCAAAGAGCTAATGGAACTCGAACCCACCTACGCTCTGAAGCGCTTAGACGTGAGGTGCCTCAACCAACTCGACCAGGATGGCCCTATGCATAAGCATAAGTAGAAATCCAGCGTTTTTTAAATACTTTTGATGCCATTAAACAGCGGGAACTTTTTTTCCAAGATATTTTTTTGCGAAAGACATATATAAAAAGATTTATATTGTAATACACGATTCATCAAAAGTGAACGAAAATTCATATGATAGATCAGAATGAAATATTTAACATCATAAAGAATAAAAACAACTGTTAAAACTTTTTGTGATAACTTAAAATTTCTGATACAAAAAAGCACTTTTAAATTGCAAGTTTCATACTTAATGACATTATATTTGAATTGTAACATGTTTTGGACCATATATTTCTAAAAATTGTAACTGACGCTTTGTGTTTAATATAAGTAATAAATTCGATATCACTGGTGACTAGGAAGAGGTATATTTTAAATATATTCTAAAACAATACAGATATACGTTATTACCACAGTATACAGTGTGCCACCAAAAGCCATTTTTATCTTGATAATTCCTGAACGGCAAGAGTTATATTAATTAAAGTGGGATCTAAGTATAGTAAAGTAGCCACGCGCTACTGAATAAAATGACCTATAACACCACCCGGTGGAAAATTGCAGACATAGCATTCTTATTTTAAAACGAAAAGAGATAGGGAGAAAATGTTTAACAAAGTTGAGGAGCGTCATCGATTTAGTGCGAAACGATATCTTATGGACATTAAAACAAAGAACATAAAGGTTAAAACAGTTATTTGGCTTTTCGTGATATCCTACGCTATGAGGTCACGAAACACGGAAGGAGAATTTATTACATTTCGGACAAATGCACATCGAAATGTACTTTCAGCTAACGGTGAGGAGTTTGAATATCTCAAGTAGAGGAAAAGTATTAAAACTAGTTTCTTTTTCCTTCTAAGTCCGTTTTACCCCGTCTAATACCACAAAAAAAAATTTAAAAATAAAAATAAACGTTTTAAACTTCCGTTTTTTTTTTTTTTTTTTTTTTTTTTTTTGTTACAAATCGACTATGATTTACAACTCTGGAAATCAATTTCAACTCTATCTCTGTCCGTTTTCAAGGTAGGAATATTAGCTCTGCAATTTTGCTCCACGAGGCACCGCAGGTAGTTTCATTCAGGTCACATGGCTACTTTTATCATACATATACCCAACTTTATGACCATGGCTCTTACTATTGAGTAATTATTGGCGTGACAATGGACTTTAGCGGGCACACTGAATATTTCTAAACACCGTGCTTATAATAATACTTAAAAAAATATCCATTTCCATGTTTTCCTAAGCATTTTATTTTGCCTAAAAAACTCCTTCATTACATACTGAATGATAATATACAGGGTGTCCCAAAAGGTCATGTCCAAACGGAACACATGGTTGTGTCAGGTCATGAGGAAACAGAATTACATAGGAAAGGGGGGTCGGAAACGCGATCTAAACAGTGAAATTGCATCGTAACCGTCACGCAAAGAAAAGATAACAAACGGTGTAAAATATCTTTATTTTACAACAAAACAGTACCAAATAAAAAAGAAAAATGCTACAACTCATAGTAAGTGCTCATCCAAGTGCTCATCAACTGGTTCATCCTTTCTCTGCAACGTCCGCGCTTCGAATGATCCGACTGCCCGCGCTTTCGTCTGACATCGCTTATCGCCCTCTAGCGGATTACAATCGCGTTTCCGACCCCCCTTTCCTATGTAATTCTGTTTCCTAATGACCTGACACAACCATGTGTGCCGTTTGGACATGACCTTTTGGGACACCCTGTATGTTCAAATTAGAAAGAAATGCCATTTGTATAATTATTTAAACTGATTAACAATTAGTATTAAAGTAAATAATGTATCTAAAAAATGAAAAAAATAACAATTATAAAAGTCATTCTGAATAAACACATTGTTCTTAAATGAATATCCAAATACTATTAAAAATTCGATATGTAAAATACAGTAATAATTATTAATATCTTTTTAAAATAATTCAATGTAAATCCACTTAGAAGCTCTTTACAAAACAAATGAGATTACAGAAGTAAATAAATAAATTTTAATGAATGCATATTAAATACTTAATTTAAATAATTTGGATTTTCATGTTTTGTTAATTGATTATTTCAATAATAGAATAATTGTTACTTTAAAAACATATTTCATTCCAGAAATAGAATTTTAAAATATTTGTGTTGCTTCAAATATTAGTTCCTAAACTTATGTAATTTTATTTAATAATTTGACCTATTTTTTCTTTATATGATATAAATAATTTAATACATAAGGCAACAAAATGATGATTCTAAAAGCATAATGAGATTTCCTGATATTTATATTAAAATTAGATCTATATTAACAATTAAACAAATAATTATTTATTTTTTCCCAAACAATTATTTTATCCAATGAGTTACATTTTAAATGATAATGTTGGTGATATTTAATCGAAACATCATTTGCTATATTTATATGAAAGATAGAACAAATATATTAAATTAAAGGAATAGTGCATGCAAATAATCAATATAAGCCATTTGTGAAAAATATTGTTTCTAAAAGAACGGTTCGTCGATTCCAATAACAACCGTTAATAGTCCTTAAATATAAATATAAATATATATATATTATACACATAGATATATGTATATTGCAAAATAATAATAATATTTAGAAAAAAAAAAAAGACGCAAATGTTATGTAATGGGAATTCAAGGATAAATAAAATCAAATGAACGTAATGGGTAACAATCTTAGTTTTAAATAGCTTTTAAGACAATGGACGTTTATTACAATATAAAATTATCAGTAGCTGTTATTTAAAGTATTGCCCATCATTAGCTGCATCAGTTTCTCATGTTCTCAGCAAAAAATGGATTATTTGGGCAAGGAAAGACTCCTCTTGTAGGACTATCCCTGAATCTAGCCATTTTTATGTAACTTTCCAGCTACCTTTCTGGTGAGAAAAATGGTTCTGCATGCATCGAAACAAGTAGTTATCCGAAAGAGTAAGATCAGGTTAATACAGTAGGTGAGGTAGCACCTATGCCATGTGTACATTTCTGGCATTATTTTTACTGTCTTGAGAAAAGCGGTCAATCGTTGAAGTATTATTTAACTTGTTATAAGTAACAATCCCCAATAAATGTTTGAACATTTTGATGAAATTCGAATAAAAAACGCCCTTGCAAACACACTGAACACAGATCATTAAATAGGTGCAATGGAAATTGAGTTTTGTTATTGGTGTACATAGTTTCATCACGATTTTTTCCATTTTGGATTATCAAAATATATCCATTTTGCATCATTGATGACCATGCGATAAAAAAAAAAAAAAAAAAAAAAAAAAAAAAAAAAAACTTTTTTGTCTAAGCAGCAACTTGTATTTTGAAAAAAAGTATTTCGATACGTATACTTGAATACAATCTGTACGGGATGGTCACCTTTCTGAATTTGTCTCTGCAAACTTTTTCGATTGGCCATGGTTCTCGTTGTTGTCCAAATTAAATTCCTTAAATTTTAGTCCTTAAAAAAGTTTTCATCTGTTAAAATCAGCGGAGCATAACTGTAGCTACCATTCGGATTTCCCTTTACCCTTTTCCAATTCTTATAATCTTTTGTCACAAACGACGAAATTTAGCTCCCGAATTCTTCAGATGAAAGCAAAAATGTAACGGCTTATGCACATCATAACAAGGTGTCTGCTTCAATCCACAACACGCATGTTTTTTACACTTCCACTAAATGAAATATACTGAGTTTTAAAGTATGAATGTAATGCATTCATATGCTGTTGACAGTTATAATGCTCGAAACCTTCTGGTGCTACTCTTGCCATCTATTGACAATCCTTTAAAATTAAATTTAGAATCCAATATTTAAAATGTGAAACTTTTTTTAATTAATTTCCAAATATATCTTACAGAGTTGCAGTCTGAGTGAGCCAAATCAGGATAACTTTCTAAACATTTACGAAACCTTGATCCATTATGCCATGATGGAATCTTAATGAATTATTTTCAATTATCTTCCAAACTCACACTAGTGCTGCTTTCTATATTTTGAGATCAAAACTTTTACGCAAGTGATGTAGCAGATTTATTATTTTTTTCTTGGCCCAAAGTTACCCTGGCTGACTGTAACAAAGAAACAAAATAAACATGTAAAATATTAAAATACAACTACATAAAAAAGGTAGCCGTATAAAACGATAAGATAAGGATATAAAATAAGGAGAATAGATTAATAAAATGTAGATATATTTATAAAATAAAAAATAGGTATATTTATAAACTAATAACATAAAGACATATAAAAAATTGCTATAATTTTAATATAATAAAATAGAAAAATAGAAAAATAGATACATTTGCAAAATATTAAAATAGAAACGTATAAAAAATAAGTATATTTAAAAAATAATAAATTAAAGCTACATCAAAAATAGGTAGCTTTTTAAAATAAACAGACATAAAAAATAAAATAAAGATACATAAATATTAGGCAGATTTATAAAATGATAAAAAAGGATATATAAAAATAAAATAGATGTATAAAATAATAAAATAAGGATATATAAAAATAAAAAAGAGTTACAAAACAATAAAATTGAGATACATAAAAATTAGGCAGATATATAAAATTTACTTAGATTTATAAAATGATATAATAAGGATATGGGATAAGTGTGCAATTTTTCTTCATTCTGTAACTTAATGAATTTTTTTTATATATTGTTATTTTCTGTACTTTTCAAGAAAATTTCGTGTATTAATTATTAAATATAAATTTTGGAAACAAAATGTCAGTCACATATATATTTCAAAAACTGAAGAATCGTATAAAAATAACGTGAAAATGTATTAAATAAGTTACGTTAAGATTTTATAATAAATAATTAACATTGTCATTCAGCTATTACTATGTGCTTATGAAACGCAATAAAAAATTTTTAATCTTCACAAAACGTTTAATTTAATCATAAAAATGCTACTTAAAAATAGAAATAAAAGTCCATAAGAGAATTAATAAATTGAAAGGAAAAATTTAATACTTGAGTATTCGACATTCAATCCAGGATTTCACTAATTTAGTGGCAGTTTATTTTAATGATAAAGGGCTCTATATTTATTTGAAAGATTTTCTTTTCACAAAATATGTTTACTAGTTTTTAATAGACTAAAATTTACACAATATAGCATTTTAAACTTATCCATATGTAAATTAACAATGTTCGTTGCTATCCTACTGACTAAAATATTTCAAGTAATATTAGAATCAAATTATTTGTTATATTCATTATACTAATATTTTAAGTGCGCATCATCTCGAACATTATGTGTTTTAATTAAAAATACAGATAGAAATTTTATTTTTTTGCAGTTAATAAACACATTATAGCCCATATATATATCAAAATAAATTAATTTTGTGCATAAATTAGTTCTCAAGAACTAATTAACTTTTTACATATTTTTTTTAACAATATGTTTGTTTGGTACACTTTTCTAAAAAACTGTTGAATACAAAATGTGTTGTGGTATCAGAAAACATACTATATAGGAATAATAATAAGAAATTTACGCTTTGGCTTAAAATACATAAAATTAAAATTATTTTGCAATAAAATTTTGAAAATTCTAAAAATTTTAAGAATATGTTATTGTCATTATTTTATTTTTTCTTTTCACTCAGATTTCAAATGTTACGTATTTTTAAGAAAACAATTTAATTACAGAATTTAAGAAAGTGTCAAATGTTTGTCTAAAATAGAATAGAAGAAAAGTGTAGCAAATTATTAAATAAAGACCACATTTTGAAGAAAAGCAAAACAACATGTAAACATATCTACAATGCTTAAAATGCATTATTTTAATACCTTCCTTAGTTTAATCATGATCTTTTAGGTCAGTAATCACTCATAATCTTTCAAATATTTTTAGGTCAAAAGTTGAATTATTTTATATTTCATGCGACCATAACAAACATTATATATTTGTATACTCTTGGGCAATTATTTTATATAGTAGAGTTCCTTTTTAAGATTTTAAATGAGAAAGATAGCTATATTTAGAATGCATATTTTGTTCAGACGAAAGACTGACATACTGTATCAAATTATGGAAATGTTATAAAAAGGATGTGATAAAATTTATAATATTGGGTAAATAATTGGCACTTATATACCTGTATAAATTTGTATTCTAAATTCTATAGTAACTGACAAAAATAATTCTTTTTAAACTGTTGACACTCACTTTATATATTAGAAAAGTAATGCGCTGTTAATCGTGCTTTCATAAAATTTGTATTCCCACATATATATCTTGGAGGGGGGGGGGGGGGGGGGTTACCTCCAAATAGTAAACTAGAAGAATCGAGTATATGGCTATATATTTTAAGTTTTCCTTATCATTTATGATTATCAAAATGATTTTGATCCCTTGGGATATGTCAATTGATATATCATACGATACAGCATACTCATATGATGCAGCAAAAATATGTTGTAATATACTGAATATGTTCAGTCTATGCAAATTCACTGTTCCTATTTCCTTATAGAATCGGGTATAGTATATATTTTACATTATTTTCGTATATCGGGTATATTTTAAGTTTTTCTCAGAATTATTTAAGATTATAAAAATGATTATAATCTCTTAGGATATGAAAATTGAATGTAATAAAATCTTACTTTTTTAATCTGATCAATTTATATAAATTCCTCGCCCTTGTTATACTGATGGGCAGAATGGGGTCACTGTTATAAATATTTACATAAAATTTATCAATTTTTTCACGATTCAGGAAAGGATGTTTAAAATTCGATTCACAAATCTAACGTTAAAATTCTCATTTTTTTAAAAATTATAAATATAAAAGATTTCTATCGTTTTCAAAGTATATTACTTTTTTAATCGAAAGAAATAAACTGTAGTAAAAAATTTAGGTAAGATTTATATTAATTCCGATAACAATGCGCTCACTTTTCCTCTCTTTGTTATATGGGAAGTCAGACTTCTGTTTAGAGATTTCAGCAGATCCTTAAATAAGAATCCTTAAGTAACTGTTGAATGATTTTATGTGGTGTTTAATTTGAACAGTTATGGGAGTGACTTTTTTCAAACATTAATAAAACATTATCCAATTACAGTTACGAATAAAAGGAATTTCTATAGAGATTTAGAAAAATAAATGTATTGATTGCATAACTGTAAGTCTTTGTCTTTTGACTAATTTCTCCTACTGTATTAAAGCAAAAGTATAGTAAAATGCATATGAGTTTCTAGGAAAGCCAAAAAAACTGCAGTAAAAGGAATTAAGCTTACAATAATAGTACTTCCAAATTATAAAAAAAGTTCCCAAGACCGAAGAGAAATCATAAAATACGTAAATCATTATTCAATGTAGAGAATTTTGATGACTAAATATGATGTTCTTCACATTTTCAAAATCATTTCCAGAACCCATTTGGTGGCAGTTACAAAGTACACTATACTTCTACTGAAGCGTTTTCTTTTAAAATATTTAAATATCCTTTAAATTTTTTGTTCCTGGTAATGATATTTTTTCCCCTTCAAACAATTTCCAATGATATTTTATTTTGAAAAAAAATGAAAAAACTGGGGACTGAATTTAAATGTTCTGCACTAAACTTGGATATATTTTCTGTATAGAAAAGAAAAATAAGTCTGGTAAAAACGCTCAGGCATCATTCAATTGATCTTCATCAACTAACTATAGAAACACTTGTTTGATAAAGTGCTATTTAAATTTGTGCTGGCAAGTGTCACCTAGCAACAGACATACCTAAATGTAAAAAGTTTCCTAATTGCAAGCTGTAAACTGTGAGTGAAAGACATTATGATTTTATTTCTGCAGCTTTTTCTAAGCTGTTTTTAAAAAAAAATGCTTTTTTTTTTCTTTTTGATGATTTGAATTGTTTTATGAGAATGTATGTTAAAAAGTTACGGTTTATAATTGAGTTGTTTTTGATAATTTATATGTGTTCGAAAACAACTGAGCTGTGTTATTTAGTAGAAATAAACTGTTTAAAATGAGAGATGTGCATTTAATTTTTTATTAGAAAAACTTCTTTGATTAAGTTTTATATCCAAACAGAATTCAAAGTTTAAAAGGATAATGAAATATTTAAAATATCTTTTGTCTTCGTCGTCTGCTAATTTCATTGATTCACATACCAACACGGAGAGTGGATTACGATTAAAGTGGTACACTTAAATTGGTGTTTTGCTTCCATAGCTTCTTTGAAAGAGTAAAGATAACTATTCCCAATGTATGTACACACTAGTTTTTGAAAGAGAAAGAATATTTCATTCTGAGCACACGAGAATGCTTAATGTGGTGCTAAAACCAAAAGTAAAGGATATTTAATCGTCATTTGACATTTAATAAAACTAAATTAAGCATAGCAATATTTCCATTTGTTTTGAGTGACTACTGAAAAAGTAAGAAACTTTCATTATATTTTCGCTGAACATACTTAATCTTCTTATTATTTTTTTAACTCTCTTTCGTAATATATTAAAATATGAGTGTTGAATATAAGATCTCCAACAAAATAGTCCCTTTATACATATCATAATTTCGATTTATTTATCAAAACATTATTTTCCTTAATCATGTTAAAAACCAAATATTACTGCAAAATGTTATCAGAAGTAAGTTGTAAAAAAGTAATCCATTGCACTAATGAAATCAAAGAGCAGAAAATATTTTCACCGCTTTTCAATTCCGAATGCAATGCGTTATTGATATACAATTTAACTTTTCTGCTTTTCCGCGGAGTTTAAATTACAAACAATAATTTATATCACGTTCATCACATTCGATATTTAAAAATACAAAGGATAAATAGGGTATCGAGTTTCAATTCCTGAAGGTTTCAAAAAGGCGGAATAATTCGTGAACTGACAATTAAAAAACCAATCCAAGTTTATTAGTTTCATTCTATCGTTATAAATCTGACACCAAATATTTTAAAGTATCGGATTTTTCATTTACAATCAGATTCTAAGAAGTTTCAAAATATCAATTTATTTCAATTTCCGTTGGATGCATCTCTTTCCATTAGCAAAATTTTAAGTTGTAATTTAAGACATACGTGAAAAGTTTACCATCAAAATGTAAAAAGTGATAAAATATACAGAGTATTTCAAAATTCGACCTAAAAATTAAGTATGGTAAAATAAGGCACTAAGAGGATTAAAACTTATTATTGAGCATCGTATAACCTCGTATTTAATTATAAATACAGGGTATTTTGCCATAACACAATTTGGGTTAATACAGCTCAGCTTGTTTTTATAGTGCCTACTGAAAAAATAACTGAAACCTTAAATGCATTTTCGTGGAACTCACTTATTAATCTTATTTCTTTTATGTACTCTCTTTGGAAATATGTTAAAATACAAATATTTAATATATGGTCTACACTAAATTAACCCCGTTATCCATATCATAATTACGACTTCTTTATCAAAACATTCTTCTCATTGTTCATCTTAAAGTCCAAATATTACTCCAAAAGTTTATCAAAAGTAAGTTGGAACAAAGTATTACATTTCACTAATGAAATTAAAGCGCACTTAATATTTTCTCCGATTTTCAATTCAGAATACAGTGTGCTATTTATCTACAATTTAAATTCTCTACTTTTTCCGACAAGTTTAATTTATAAAAAAGAATTTTTATCACGCTCGTCACATTCGATATTTGAAAATACAAAAGACAAAAAAGCTACCGAGATTGAATCCCACAAGACTTCAAAAAGGTGGAATAAATCGTAAACTGATATCTGAAAAAACAATCCAAGCTTATTAGTTTCATTTTATCGTTCTAAATTTGGCACCAAATACTTCAAAAGCATCGGATTTTGCATTCTGAATATAATTACAATCATATTCTTGAAAATTTCAAAATATCAGTTTATTTTAAATTCCGTTGAACACATCTATTTTCATTAGCAAATTTTAAAGTGTAATTTAAGTGATACGTAAAAATTTTGCAATTAAAATATGAAAAAAAGATAAAATAAATAGAATATTTCAAAATTCTACCAAAAATTTATGAGGGTTAGCGAAGGCATTAAGATGATTAATCTTTACTTGGAAGCATGTTGTAACCTCGTATATAATAAAAAATACACGCTGTTCTGCCCTAGCATAATAAGGGTTAATACTGCTGAGTTTACTTTTTCAGCGCCTACTGAAAAAAGAACTGAAAATTTTAATTGCATTTTCCCTGAATTCGCTTATCCTTCTAATCATATTTTTTATTTACACTCTCTTTTCAAATGTGATAAAATGCGAATATTGAATATATGGTCTACACTAAAATGACCCCGTTATCCGTATCATAATAATGACTTCTTTATCAAAATATTATTTTTATTAATAATCTTGAAAACCAAATATTACTCCAAAAGTTTATGAAAAGCAAGATGAAACAAAGTAATACATTTCACTGACGGAATCAAAGAGCAGAATATATTTTCACCGATTTTCAATTCCGAATGCAGTGCGCTTTTGCTCTACCATTTAACTTTCCTTCTTTTTTCTCCGAGTTTAAAATACAAACAATATTTTTTATCCTGGTCCATTGCATTCGTTATCTGAAAATACAAATGACAAATAAGGTATCGAGTTTCAATCCTTAAGATTTCAAAGAGGCGAAATAAATCGTGAACTGATATCTGAAAAACCAATCCAAGCTTATTAGTTTCATTCTATCGTTATACATCTGACACCAAATATTTCAAAGTATCATATTTTTTATTCTTAATATAATTACAATAAGATTTTAAGAAATAAAAATCAAATTATTTCGACTTCCGCTGGATTCATCTGTTTTCATTAGCAACATTTTAAGTTGTAATTTAAGCGATACGTCAAAAGTTTACCATTAAAATGTGAAAAAGAGATAAAATACATAGTGTTTCAAAATTCGACCGAAAAATTAATAGGTTTACGAGAAGGCATTAAGTGGATTAACACTTACTATGGAACATGGTGTAACCTCATATTTAATAAAAAATAAACAGTTAAAAATTTTGCTCTAGTTTTAATCAAATTTTGGTGATCAATAGCTACCACCATTAGATTGTGAAATCTTGTACTAACATTTGGAGCTTCCTAATTCAACCTCGTTCCAATTATTGGAACTGTGCTTCAAGTGGAGCTCCAAATATTGGTTCAAGATTTTACCATCTTACAGCGGCAGCTATTGAGCAGCAAAATTTGGCTCAAACCAGTACCTCAAACCTCATTTTTAACAATGTACAGGGTATTCTGCCCTAAAAAAATTGAGTTAGTAATACTCAGGTTTTTTTTTTACATTGCCTATTGAAAAAAAAACTGAAAACTTTATTGCATTTTCACTAAATTCATTTATACTTCACAACTTTTTTTTTCTTGAAACTCTCTTTCGAAATATGTTAAAATATGAGTATTAAATATATTGTCTACAGTAAAATAGTTCCTTTATCCACATCATAATTGCGACTTCTTTATAAAAACATTCTTTGCATTAACTATATTAAAAACAAATTATTACTCCAATAGTTTATCAAAAATCAATTGAAACAAAGGAATACATTACAATAATGAAATCTAAGCGCAGAAAATATTTTCACCGTTGTTCAATTCCGAATGCAGTGCGCATTGATCTATAATATAACTTTTCTACATTTTTTTGCACTGACTTTAAATTACAAACAATATTTTTTATTATTTTCATGGCATTCGATATTTGAAATACAAAAGACAAACAGGGTACCGAGTTTCAGTCTTTTAAGATTTGGAAGAAGCGGAATAAATCGTGTACTAATGTCTGAAAAAACAATCCAAGCTTATTAGTTTCATTCTATTGTTAAAAATCTGACTCCAAGTATTATAAAGTATCGGATTTTTCATTCTTAATGTAATTACAACCTGATTCTAAGAAGTTTCAAAGTATCAATTTATTGTGACTTCCGTTGAATGCATCTCTTTTCATTAGCAAAATTTGAACTTGTAATTTAAGTGAAACGTTAAAATATTACCCTTAAAATGTGAAAAGAGATAAAATATAAAGAGTGTTTCTAAATTCAACCGAAAAATTAATGGAAGTATCAGAAGAAATCAAGACGATTAAGAAATTTGTGTAACATGGTGTAGCATCGTATTTAATACACAATACAAGGTATTCTGACCTAAAACAAATTAAGTTAATAGTGCTCAGCTTATTTTTCAGTGCCAACTAAAAAAAAAAAAAAAAAAAAAAAAAAAAAACGTTAATTACATTTTCGAAGAATTCACTCATCTTTCCATTCATATTTTTTATTTAAACTCCCTATCAAAATATGTTAAAACACGAATTTTGAATGTAAGGTGTACACTAAAATAGCCCTTTTATCCATATCATAACAACGAGTTCTTTATGAAAACATTCTTTACATTAAACATCTTAAAAACCAAATATTAAGGCAAAAGTTTATCAAAAATAAGTTGAAACAAATTAATACATTACACTAATGAAATCAAAGCGCAGAAAATATTTACACCGATTTTCAATTCCGAATGCTCTGCACTATTGATCTACAATCTAAGTTATAGATTTTTCCTGCCTAGTTTAAATTAAAAACAAGAATTTTTATCGCATTCGAAAATACAAAAGATAAATAGGGTACCGAGTTTCAATCCCTCAAGATTTCCAAAAGGCGGAATAAAACGTGAACTGGTATCTGGAAAACCAGTCCATGCTCGTTAGTCTCTTTCTTTCGTTATAGATCCGACAGCAAATATTTCAAAGTATCGTAATTTTCATTTTTAATTTAATTACTATAAAATTCTAGAAAGTTTCAAATTATCATGTTATAGTGGCTTCCGCTGGATTTATCTCTTTTTATTAGCAAAATTTTAGGTTGCAATTAAAGTGATGCGTGAAATTTTACCATTAACATGTGAAAAGAGATAAAATATACAGAGTGTTTCAAAATTAGACAGAACAATAAATAGGGGTAGGAGATGACATCAAGAGTATTAAAACTTACTATGGAACATAGTGAAACCTCGGATTTAATAAAACAATGTATATTCTGCCCTAACAGAATTTGATTATTGCTGTTAAGCTTATATTTACAGTGCCTTCTGAAAATATCACTGAAACCTTAATGACATTTTCGCTGTATTCACTTATTATTCTTATTATTTTTTTAAAACTGTTTTTCGAAATATACTAAAATACGAGCACTAATAAAAGGTTAACACTAAAATAGCCCATTTCTCAATATTATAATTATGAATACTTTATGAAAATTTTCTTATCATTAATCCCTTAAAAAACAAATATCACTTCCAAATTTTTATCAAAAGTAAGTTGAAACAAAGTAATAATGCATTCCAATAATGAAATCAAAGCGCAGAAAATGTTTTCACCGTTTTTTAATTCCGAATGCAAAATTCGACCGAAAAAATGATAGGATTAAGAGAAGACATCAATAGGATTAAAACTTATTAAAGAACATGGTGTAACATCATATTAAATAAAAAATGCAGGGTATTCCGCCTCAACACATTTTAGGTTAATACTGCTCAACTTACTTTTACAATGACTACTAAAAAAGTAACTAAAACTTTAATTGTATTTTCAATAAATTCACTTATCTTTCTTATTTTTTTTTAAACTTATTCTTGAAATATGTTAAAATACGAGTATTAAATATATTGTCAACACTGAATTAGCCCTTTTATTCATATCATAATTACGATTTCTTTATCAAAACTTTTTTTCATAAATAATCTGAATAAACAATGATTCTGTAAAAGTATGTTGAAACAAAGTAATAACACATTCCACGAAGCGCAGAAAATATTTTCACCAATTTTCAATTCCGAATGATGTGCGCTATTGACATACAATTTAATTTCTCTACTTTTTCCACTGAGTTTAAATTACAAACAAGAATTTTTATCACGTTCGTCGCATTTTATGTTTGAAAATACAAAACATAAATAGGGTACCGAGTTTCAATCCCTCAAGATTTCAAAGTGGCGGAATAAATCGTGAACTAATGTCTGAGAAACCAATCCAAACTTATTGGTTTCTATGTTTTGATATAGATCCGATATCAAATATTTCAAAGTATCGGAATTTCTATACTTAATGCAATTAGAATAAGATTCTAGAAAGTTTCAAACTATCAATTTATTCTAACTTCCGTTGGATGCATCTCTTTTCATTAATGAAATAGAATTTAACTCGTAATTTAAATTATATACGTGGAAATTTTATCGTTAAAATGTAAAAAGATATACAATATACGGAACATTTCAAAATTCGACCGAAAAATTAATAGGAATAAGAGAAGACATCAATAGGATTAAAACTTATTAAGGCCCCCACACTAGACACAGAAAAAGAACCGGGTGATAATATAAAGTCTATGGGGGCGTTCATTTCAAATATTTCACCCAAATTTTAATATTTTTACATGATTTTTTTACACAAGATAGCTGAGGACATTCCACAACCGGCCTAGTTTTTTTTTTTCTGTTTTGGTTTCAGATTAAAAAAAAATACTTTAACTTTCAAAACCGGTTTAATCCGGTTCTGAAATTGAAACTATCGTAAAATAAAAAAAATATGTAAACAAAATTGAAAAAGTAAAAACTAGGCCGGTTGTAGATCGTCCTCAGCTATCCTATGGAAAAAAATCATGTAAAAGTATTAAAATTTGAGCAAGATATTTGAAAAGAACGCTTTTATATGCTTTACATTATCATCCGGGTCTTTTTCTGTGACTACCATGGGACCTCAAGGAACATATTGTAATCTCGTATATTATAAAAAATGCTGGGAATTCCGCCCTAACACAATTTGGGTTAATATTGCTCAATTTAACTTTACAGCGACTACTAAAAAAGTAACTAAAACCTCAATTGAACTTTCGATGAAATCACTTATTCATCTTATCATTATTTTTTAACTGTCTTTCAAAATATGTTAAAATACGAGTATTAAATGCATTATCAACACTGAATTAGGCCTTTTATTCATATCATAATTACGATTTCTTTATGAAAACTTTTTTCATAAATAATCTTAATAAACAATGATCACTGTAAAAGAATGTTGAAACAAAGTAATAACACATTTTACGAATGAAATCAAAACGCAGAAATATTTTCATCGGTTCTCAATTCCGAATGCAATACGCTATTGATCTGCAATTTAATTTCTCTACTTTTTCCACTGAGTTTAAATTACAAACAGCAATTTTTATCACGTTCATCGCATTCTACATTTGAAAATAGAAAAGATAAATAGCGTACCGAGCTTCAATCAACTCAAGATTTCAAAGTGGCAGAATAAATCGTGAACTGATATCTGAGAAACCAATCGAAGCTTGTTAGTACCATTCTATCGTTACAAATCTGACACAATATATTTCAAAGTATTGAATTTTTCATTCTTAATATAATTACAATTAGATAATAAAAAGCTTAAAAACATCTATTTATTTCGACTTCCGTTGGATGCATCTCTTTTCATTAGCAAAATAAATTTCAGTTTGTAATGTAAACTGTGCATGAAAATTTTAACGTTAAAATGAAAAAAGAGATACAATATACGGAACATTTCAAAATTCGACAGAAACATTAACAGGAATAAGAGAAGACATCAATAGGATTAAAACTTATTAAGGAACATAGTGTAATCTCGTTTATAATAAAAAATGCTGGGTATTCTGCCATAACACAGTTTGGGTTAATACTGCTCAACTTAATATTTACAATGATGACTAACAATGTAACTAAAACCTTAAATGAATTTTCAAGGAATTCACTTATCCTTCAAATCTTTTTTTTTTAACTGTCGTTCGAAATATGTTAAAATACGAGTATTGAATACATTGTCTGCACTAAAATAGCCCTTTTATCCATATCATAATTATGATTGCTTTACCAAAACATTTTTTTCCGTAAATCATCTTAAAAAAAATTATTACTGCAAAAGTATGTCGAGACTAAGTAAAAATACATATCACGAATGAAATCAAGGCACAGAAAATATTTTTACCAATTTTCATTTCCGGATACAGTGCGCTATTGATCTACAATTTAATTTCTCTACTTCTTCCGCCGAGTTTAAATTACAAACAAGAATTTTTATCATGTTCATCGCGTTCTATATTTGAAAATACAAAAGATAAATAGGATACCGAGTTTCAATCCCTCAAGATTTAAAACTGGCGGAGTAAATCGTGAACGTAAATCGTCTGAGAAACCAATCGAAGCTTATTAGTTTCTTTCTTTTGTTATAGGCCCGATATCAAATATTTCAAAGTATCGGGAAAATTATAAGTTACTATACTCTTATAACTATGAGTTACTATAAGATTCTGGAAAGTTTCAAACTATCAATGTATTCTAACTTCCGTTGGATGCATCTCTTTTGATTAGTAAAATAGAATGTAATTCGTAATTTAAGCTATATACGTGAAAATTTTAACGTTAATATGTAAAAAGATATACAGTATACGGAGCATTTCAAAATTCGACTGAAAAATTATTAGGAATAAGAAAAGACATCAACAGGATTAAAACTTATTAAGGAGCATAGTGTAATCTCGTATATAATAAAAAATGCTGGGAATTCCGCCTTAACACAATTTGGGTTAATACTGCTCAATACTAATACTTAATTTTACAACGACTACTAAAAATGTAAGTAAAACCTAATTGCATTTTCGATTAATTCTCTTTCCCTTCTTATCTTTTTTTTTTTTTTTTTTTTTTTTTTTTTAAACACGTTTTAATATGAGTATTAAATACATTACCAACACTGAATTAGCCCTTTTATTCATATTATAATTACGAATTCTTTATCAAAACTTTTTTTCATAAATAATCTTAATAAACAATGATTACTGTAAAAGTATGTTGAAACAAAGTAATAACAAATTCCACGAAAGACGTCAAAGCGCAGAAAATATTTTCACCAATTTTCAATTCCTAATACAGTGCGCTATTGATCTACAATTTAGTTTCTCTTTTTTTTCCACTGAGCTTAAATTACAAACAAGAATTTTTATCACGTTCATCGCATTCTATATTTGAAAATACAAAAGATAAATAGGGCACCAAATTTCAATCTCTCAAGATTTGAAAGAGGCGGAATAAATCGCGAACTGATATCTGAAAAACTAATCGAAGCTTATTACTTTCATTCTGTCGTTATAAAACTGAAATCAAATATTTCAAAGCATCGGAGTTTCCATACTTAATGTAATTACTATAAGATTCTAGAAAGTTTCAAACTATCAATTTATTCTAACTCACGTTGGATGGATCTCGTTTGATTAGTAAAATAGAATTTAATTCGTAATTTAAGCTATATACGTGAAAATTTTAACATTAACATGTAAAAAGAGATACAATATACGGAACATTTCAAAATTCGACCGATAAATTTATAGGAATAAGAGAAGACATCAATGTAATTAAAACTTATTAAGGAACATGATGTAATCTCGTATATAATAAAAAATGCTGCGAATTCCGTCCTAACAAAATTTGGGTTAATACTTGGGTTATACTTTGGTTAATACTTGGGAATATTACTCAACTTAATTTTACAACGACTACTAAAAAAGTTACTAAAACCTTTAATGAATTTTCGATGAAATCACTTACCCATCTTATCATTATTTTTTAACTGTTTTCGATATATGTTGAAATACGAGTATGGGATTTATTGTCTACACTGAAATATCCCTTTTATCCATGTTATGATTATGATTGCTTTATCCAAACATTTTTTCACAAATCAGCTTAAAAACCAATTATTACTGCAAATGTATGTTGAAACAAAGTAATAATACATTTCACGAATGAAATCAAGACACAGAAAGTATTTTTACCAATTTTCAATTCAGGATGTAGTACGCTATTGATCTACAATTTAATTTCTCTACTTTTTACCCTGAGTTTCAATTACAAACAATATTTTTTATCACATTCATCACATTCGATATTTAACAATACAAAGGATAACTAGGGCACCGAGTTTCAATCCCTCAAGATTTAAAAGAAGCTGAATAATCCGTGAACTTATATCTGAAAAAACAATCCAAGCTTATTAGTTTCATTCTATCGTTATAAATCTGACACCAAATATTTGAAAGTATCGGATATTTCATTCTTAATATAGTTACAATAAAATTCTTGAAAGTTTCAAATTATCAAGTTATTTTGACTTCCATTGGAGGCATCTCTTATCATTAGGAAAAATTTAAGTTTTAAATAGTATTGTAGTATTATTATACTAGATTTATATGATATAATATTGTAGTATTATTATACATATAACTAAAATTATAGTATTGTACTTATTAAGCGATACCTGAAAAATTTACCATTAAGATGTGAAAAGAGAAAATATACAGAGAGTTTCAGATATTGACCGAAAAATTAAGCGAGGTAAGAAAGCATCAAAAGGATGACAACTTATTATGGACGATGACGTAATTCTGTATTTCTTTAAAAATACAGGGTGTTCTACCCTAACACAATTTAGGATAATACAACTCAGCTTATTTTTACAGAGCCTACTTAAAAAAACTGAAACTTTAATTGCATTTTTGCTGGATTCAGTTATTTTTTTTTCTTTTTCTTCTTTTTTTTTACTTTTTTTAAATTATGCTAAAATAAGAGTATTAATATAAGGTCAACATTAAAATATACTATTTCTCCATATTATAATTACGAATTCTATATCAAAACATTTGTTTCATTGGTCAACTTTAAAACCAAATATTACCTGCAAAAGTTTATCAAAAGTATGTTGAAAGAAAGTATTACATACCACTATTGATTTCAATCCGCAGAAAATATTATCACCAATTTTCAGACCCGGATGCACTCGCTATTGATCTATAATTTAATTTTCTGAATTTTCCGCCGAATTTAAATTACAAACAAGAATTTTTATCACGTTCATCGTATTCGATATTTGTAAATACAAAAGATAAATAGGGCACTGAGTTTCAATCCCTCAAGATTTCAAAGAAGTGGAATAAATCGTGAACTGATGTCTGAAAAACCAATCGAAGCTTATTAGTTTCATTCTATCGTTATAAAACTGAGATCATATTTTTCAAAGTATCGGAATTTTCATTCTTAATACAATTACAATACGTTTCTAAGAAGTTTCAAATAGCAAGTTATTTTGGCTTCCGTTGGATTAATCTCTTTTCAGTAGCAAAATGTAAGTTGTAATTTAAGCTATAGGTGAAAAGTTTACTATTATAATGTGAAAAGACGTAAAATATGCTGAGTGTTTCAAAATTCAACAGAAAAATTAGGATGGAGTTAAAGAATTCATCAAGAGGATTAAAACTTACTATGAAACATATTTGTACAACAAATGAGGATACTTATTTTTTTTTAACTTAAAAAGAATGGTTTTTTAATGTATTTATAGATATTTAAATCCATTTTTAAAGTTTTCGATATTTACTGCACTTCTTTTTCATTATATAATATCAAATTTGAAATTTTCTTATACTGGTATATAAGTCTTCTCCTCTATTTTGGAGTCATAAAAATGCCCCAAAAGTATTGATTTGTACGCTGAAATATACGGTAAATATTTCTTTCAGATGTAAATAATATTTATTTCCACATAAGTAATATTTATTTAAAAAATATAGAAATTCTTTAAGTGTTTACTGTTTAGAAAATACAATCTTTTATATTCTCTAATTTTTTAAAAATGTTTTATATAAGAATGAAATAAAAAAATATAGCCGAAAAAGTAAAAGGCTCTTCATATTCCTAGTTTCTCCAATTTTTTCTATATTATTTTTAATTCAAGAAAAGAATTCAAATAAGTTCAAATATTTTGTGCCAGATTTATTATGAGAGTGGTAAATGCATTAATTTTCGGGCGTCAACGTAATATATATATTCCGCCTTTTATAAATCTTTTGGGATTGAAGCAGAGTGCTTCGTTTCTGTTTTGTACTTGAAAATATTGGATGCAGCGAACGTGATAAAAATTCCAGTTTGTAATTTAAACTGAAAAGAAAATAAAGAAAAATTTAATTCTGAATCAAGATCTTTCCGATCTCTGAGCTAAAAGTCAAAACTAACCTTTTTCTGTGACGATTTTTCTTAGATGCAAGTTTTTATTTTTACACAAATATTATATATTTTGGATTGAAATTTTTTTTAGACAGATTAATTATAAATGAACACTTTTTTTAAAGCTACTTAAATTTAAGAAAATTTTAAATTTATTTTATTTGATTGTAATTATAAATGTTCTGTTCTTTCTCTGTCTACGGCCATCGTTGTGAGAAATTCCGGTTATCATTTCGCATACCTTGGGCTTTTTTTCCGTACAATTCGACAATTTTCATGAAAATATTCAAAATTTAACCATGAATAAAATTATCTTTAGTAAAGCATGTTTTAATATGTTTTCGATCGCCGCCTTGATCAGTGTTTACTATGTCATAACTATGTAATACTTGCTGATAACTTTTTAAATTTCTTTATATGACTTCTACACATTATAAGCTTTCCTTACATGTGAAATTTGTGCATTCTTTTAAAGTATTTTTAATTTTTTAACTATTATTTTAAAAGCGGAGAAGATGAAAAATTCCGAAACTGCATAACAAGAATTGAGGAAAAATTTATGTCAGAATAAAAAAAAAGAAAAATTAATTGTAATTAATTGCAAATAATAGTTATTTGGGCAACGTAATTCAAAATATAAATGAAAAATCTGCTTTTCTTCTTATTTTTACTAGATGGCACCAGCATAGTTGGATTCTACCTCTAAACTTGAAACATAGATATTAATAGTATACTAGCGAGCTACGCCCGCTAGCTGGGCCACTTTTTCCAAACGAACCTCGATATTAAGCAATATATAATAAACAAAAAAATTCATTTAATAAGCAAGTCTTGGTGTTCGAATCCTCAGCACAAAAAAAGTAATTTAAAGAGCTATGGTTGTTATGCGCCCATTATCCCGTTAAAATATGTGATTTCGCACAGTGGGCGGTACGGGCCCATCGTGCGAAGCCGGCCCACCGGCGCTACGCGCCATGGTCGCCATTGTCCAGTTAAAAATATTTGGTTTTGCACGGTTGGCGCTGTGCGTCCATAATACATTTTCTCGTATTTTTTGGATCATCAGAAGCAGACTTTTACGCAGATTCTGAATATGTAATCAGTTTTTGCTACTTTAAAAACTGTCTGCATGATGGTTTAAGAAAAAACGCGCAAAAAAAGTTTGTTTATTAAAAACTGCAAAAGACTGCTATTAAAAAAAATAAGTAATTTCATTAATATCACAAAGAACATAACTAACAAATAATTTTGGCAGCTCGTTTTCCGTTTGTACTAACAGAAATTAGTATTAATCGCGTAAATCTTAGGTTACACAATATTCGTGTATGCTACCAAAAAGAAAAAGTATGAAAATGAGCTACAACGATTAATACTCACATACAGAATAAATATATGAATAGCCAGTTACATCTGAGATCCTCAAAATATTAATTAGCAACACTATTACCTCTTAGTGAACATATCTTGCTGTGCTTAAATAGTTGTACTTATTATATTAATTAAACAGTGTTTAATATTTTTTACCAATTACTTCTTTTTCTCTTATACATTCTTTGACAAATTGACGGGAGAAAAATAGGTTTTCGGCTGCTTCTTCTTTTAGCCAAAGGGGAAAAGTTCCTGTTCTTCACCGCAAGGTAGCGCAGTGTTCTGCCTCAGAGCTCCGTTTGAGACCTGTTTGGGAAATAAGACGTTTTCCGTTCCGATTCCCGACCGGTTTTTAATTCATAACTTTTTTAATTTTGGTCCCACGGTCTCGAAAATGCCCGAAATGACTTTCCCGGAATTTTTCGAATCGAAAGACACCTCTCGCGACTTCCAACTCGCCCGCGTTGCGAACTGTAGACAGACAGACAGAGGCGCACGGATTTTATTAGTATAGACTAGCGAGCTACGCCCGCTAGCTAGGCCAGTTTTTCCAAACGAACCTCGATATTAAGCAATATATAATAAACAAAAAAATTCATTTAATAAGCAAGTCTTGGTGTTCGAATCCTAAAGCACAAAAAAGTAAATTAAAGAGCTATGGTTGTTATGCGCCCGTTATCCCGTTAAAAATATGTGATTTCGCACAGTGGGCTCTACGCTCCATGGTCGCCATCGTCTCATTAAAAATATTTGGTTTTGTACGGTTGGCTCTGCGCGCCCATAAGACATTTTCTCGTATTTTTTGGTTCATCAGAAGCAGACTTTTACGCAGATTCTGAATATGTAATCAGTTTTTTTCTACTTTAAAAACTGTCTGCATGATGGTTTAAGAAAAAACGCGCAAAAAAGGGAGGAAAAAAGAGGTTTTCGACTGCTTGTTCTTTTAGCCAAAGGGGAAAAGTTCTTTTCCTTCACCGCAAGGTGGCGCAGTGTTCTGCCTCAGAGCTCCGTTTGAGCGCCGTTTGGGATTTGAGACATTTTTCGTTCCGATTCCCAAGGGGTTTTTAATTCATAACTTTTTTAATTTTGGTCCCACGGTCTCGAAAATGCCCGAAATGACTTCCCCGGAATTTTTCCAATCGAAAGACACCTCTCGCGACTTCCAACTCGCCCGCGTTGCGAACTGTAATCGGCTTCAAGCAGACAGACAGACAGAGGCGCACGGATTTTATTAGTATAGACTAGCGAGCTACGCCCGCTAGCTGGGCCACTTTTTCCAAACGAACCTCGATATTAAGCAGTATATAATAAGCAAAAAAATTCATTTAATAAGCAAGTCTTGGTGTTCGAATCCTCAAGCACAAAAAAAGAAAAAATTAAAGAGCTATGGTTGTTATGCGCCCATTATCCCGTTAAAAATATGTGATTTCGCACAGTGGGCGCTACGCGCCCACCGTGCGAAGCCGGCCCACCGGCCTACCACCCACCGGCGCTACGCGTCATGGTCGCCATCGTCCCGTTGAAAATATTTGGTTTTGCTCGGTTGGCGCTGCACGCCCATAAGACATTTTCTCGTGTTTTTTGGTTCATCAGAAGCAGACATTTACGCAGATTTTGAATATGTAATCAGTTTTTTTCTACTTTAAAAACTGTCTACATGAAGGTTTAAGAAAAAACGCGCAAAAAAAGTTTTCGGTATTAAAAACTGCAAAAGACTGCTATTAAAAAGAAATAAGTAATTTCATTAATATCACAAACAACATAACTAACAAATAATTTTGGCAGCTCGTTTTCCGTTTGTACTAACAAAAATTAGTATTAATCACGTAAATCTTAGGTTACACAATATTCGTGTATGCTACCAAAAAGAAAAAGTGTGAAAATAAACCGTGTTTAACATTTTTTACCAATTAGTTCTTTTTCAAAGAACCGAAACGAAAGAAAAAGTCGTTTTCCCGGGAGAAAAAAGAGGTTTTCGGCTGCTTCTTCTTTTAGCCAAAGGGAAAAAGTTCAGGTTCTTCACCGCAAGGTGGCGCAGTGTTCTGCCTCAGAGCTCCGTTTGAGCTCTGTTTGGGAAATTAGACGTTTTCCGTTCCGATTCCCGACTGGTTTTTAATTCATAACTTTTTTAATTTTGGTCCCACGGTCTCGGAAATGACCAAAATGACTTTCCCGGAATTTTTCGAATCGAAAGACACCTCTCGCGACTTCCAACTCGCCCGCGTTGCGAACTGTAATAGGCTTCAAGCAGACAGACAGACAGAGGCGCACGGATTTTATTAGTATAGACTAGCGAGCTACGCCCGCTAGCTGGGCCACTTTTTCCAAACGAACCTCGGTATTAAGCAGTATATAATAAGAAAAAAAAATCCATTTAATAAGAAAGTCTTGGTGTTCGAATCTTCAAGCACAAAAAAAGTAAATTAAAGAGCCATGGTCCCGTTAAAAATATGTGATTTCGCATGGTGGGCCACGTGCATTTGAAAAAAAAAAAGATTGTGGATCGGAGCTATGGTCGCCTCGCGCCCATAGTCTCGTTAAAAATATTTGGTTTTGCACGGTGGGCACTAAGCGCCCATAAGACATTTTTTCGTATTTTTTAGTTCATCAGAAGCAGATTTTTACGCAGATTCTGAATATGTAATCAGTTTTTTTCTACTTTTAAAACTGTCTGCATGATGGTTTAAGAAAAAACGCGCAAAAAAGGGAGAAAAAGAGGTTTTCGACTGCTTCTTCTTTTAGCCAAAGGGGAAAAGTTCAGGTTCTTCACCGCAAGGTGGCGCAGTGTTCTGCCTCAGAGCTCCGTTTGAGCGCCGTTTGGGATTTGAGACATTTTTCGTTCCGATTCCCAAGGGGTTTTTAATTCATAACTTTTTTAATTTTGGTTCCACGGTCTCGAAAATGACCAAAATGACTTGCCCGGAATTTTTCCAATCGAAAGACACCTCTCGCGACTTCCAACTCGCCCGCGTTGCGAAGTTTAATCGGCTTCAAGCAGACAGAGGCGCACGGATTTTATTTGTATAGACTAGCGAGCTACGCCCGCTAGCTGGGCCACTTTTTCCAAACGAACCTCGGTATTAAGCAGTATATAATAAGCAAAAAAATTCATTTAATAAGAAAGTCTTGGTGTTCGAATCCTCAAGCACAAAAAAAGTAAATTAAAGATCCATGGTCCCATTAAAAATATGTGATTTCGCATGGTGGGCCACGTGCACTTGAAAAATAAGATTGTGGATCGGAACTATGGTCGCTTCGCGCCCATAGTCCCGTTAAAAATATTTGGTTTTGCACGGTGGGCACCAAGCGCCCATAAGACATTTTTTCGTATTTTTTAGTTCATCAGAAGCAGATTTTTACGCAGATTCTGAATATGTAATCAGTTTTTTTCTACTTTAAAAACTGTCTGCATGATGGTTTAAGAAAAAACGCGCAAAAAAGGGAGAAAAAGAGGTTTTCGACTGCTTCTTCTTTTAGCCAAAGGGGAAAAGTTCAGGTTCTTCACCGCAAGGTGGCGCAGTGTTCTGCCTCAGAGCTCCGTTTGAGCGCCGTTTGGGATTTGAGACATTTTTCGTTCCGATTCCCAAGGGGTTTTTAATTCACAACTTTTTTAATTTTGGTCCCACGGTCTCGAAAATGCCCGAAATGACTTCCCCGGAATTTTTCCAATCGAAAGACACCTCTCGCGACTTCCAACTCGCCCGCGTTCCGAAGTTTAATCGGCTTCAAGCAGACAGAGGCGCACGGATTTTATTAGTATAGACTAGACAAGGTGAAGATCGGTAATTTTTATATAGTGTATATATTTCTATTCTATGTATATATTTTTTGTATATATTTATTTTTTTCTATACATTTCCAAGACTTGCTTATTAAATGAATTTTTTTGCGTATTATATACTGCTTAATATCGAGGTTCGTTTGGAAAAAGTGGCCCAGCTAGCAGGCGTAGCTGGCTAGTATTTTCTTAAATTTAGATTCAAAAGGGAAAAATACATGTCTTTTTTTAGACAGTACAGTTCATACAAAATTTTATAGCTTTGAATAATTATACCCTTGAAGCAGCAGTAATGTGCTGCCATATACATTTTTAAAAAATAATTTATTTGATGGAAAATATTTAGAGTGTTCAATGGTGCCCCCAGTTTAAACGTGCCACCTCCTCTCCTCTACAGCTATAAAACCAACGGTTAAAAGATTAATTATCGCTAAAATATAAGAAGGGTTTGTTTCCCTATCTTATATTTTACCAATCAAACTTGAATAATAAATTTATATAACACTCCTGACAATTTTTTTTAATTTACTCAGCATTTTGTAGTTAAGCATCTACTTCGATGATAAAACCGTATATTCTATTTGGAAATGCATAGTGGTAAAAAATAATAATTTCAAACAACGAAGCTTTTGACCATAATTAAATATAATACAAAAAATCCCATACCTTTTCCGATTCGCGGGAAAATTTAACGAAAAAATGCATTATCTTACATTGATTTAATTTTATTTCAAATATCAGTTCATGATTTCTTTCACCTTTTTGAAGTCTTTGGAGATTGAAAACCAGAACTCTGGTTATCTTTTATAAACAAAAATATTGAATGTAATGAATGTGATAAGCCTTCCTGTTTGTAATTTAAACTCAAGGGAAAAATAGATAAATTGTATATCAACAGTGCGCCGAATTCATAATTCAAATTTTTAGAAATCATTGTGTCTATTTTGATGTGCGATATGTATTATTTCTCTTGATCTTTTTTCTTTATGACAAACTTTTGCATTATTAATATTTTTGATAACTTCAATAAAAGTATTGGTTTGGAAAGTAAATAGTAATAAATATGAACAGACATTTTTTTTTTTTAAATAAAAGGATATCTTATTACTGGTGTATTCCTTTTTATAGGTGTACTGGGCATTTCAAAAAACTGAAACGTACTTTTATATCTAAGTTATGGGAAATAGACATCCCGATGCGTCCGGGATTGTTCAATAGGTAGAACATTGATGGCTTTATAATATATTCGGAAAAAATAAATCGAATAAAAACAAATATTATGTAATCAAATAATTAAATAAACCTTGATAAATATTTGCCAAAATAATTAAAGCAAATAAAATTCTCAACAATGTTTCGAAAATTACACGAGAAGAAATCTATTCCTTATTTACACTATTAAAATCCGACCGTACGCATGTGTGTATGTGACGCTATCTCTTTTGATCCTGGAAACGGAGAAACGTGGCGTTTGTTTTGAATTGAAGAGAAAAAATCCCGTGATCCCGAGTTGTCGATTCGTCTGTCTGTCCGTCCGTCCGCATATAACAACTCAAAAAATACCCAGCTGAATCGTCTGAAACTTAAAATATATAATTATTAGATAATTTTTTCGAGTCATTTCAAATTTTATGAGAATCGGATGCTTAGATCGATTACAGGGACAATCAAAAGTTCTCTGTTGCTTTACGGTCAGTGGGGAAAAAAGTTTCAAATGCATTTTAATGGTGTTACACAGATTCGAACTTAATAAAAGCTATCTGAATCTATGAAGTATATACTATAATATACGTTCTGCACAATCTATGGGAAAACAATAATTGTTATTAACTTACAGGGCCACACAAAAGTATTCCGTTGCATACTTATACAAGGTGAGTCATAAATATCGAAACAATAGGCTATCTCCTTAAATATTGCCCCTAGACCCATACTTCCAATTGCGAAAATTCATAAAAAAGGTGAAATTTTTGATAAGATAAGTTGCAACTCCATGGGGGGTCTATTTGAAAAAATACGAAAATTAAATTTTTATACGGCACGCGTAGAGCAAAATTTCTGATAATATAAGTTGCAACTCCATGGGGGGGTCTATTTGAAAAAGTACGAAAATTAACTTTTTATACGTCCCCCGTAGGATAAAAATTCCAATTAGGAAAACTTTAATTATCCAGTCCTGAATAAGACAGGAAAAGTTGCATCTTCATGTCTTCAAAATTCGCGGAGATATAACCGTTTGAATAATTCATCAGGTTTTAAGGGATTAGACACAAATTGAAATGCGAAAATTCAAAAGACAATGTTACTTTAACAGTTGTAGGAAACGCGTAAAAAATCTATCTTTTGAGTTAGAATTTTGATTTTTTTCGTTTTTTGGGATGGTTAGCTACATAATTTGCTAAGAAAATCACGTCCTAAAATTTATCATAATTTTTTTAAATTTTCATATGGTTAGTACTGGTTTAAATGGGATAAATAAAAATCGTTATAACTCCAAATAATATTTATCGGATTTTAATTTATTTATATTTAATTAAAAATAAAACCTGATTTTAGTTTTGTTTCGGGAGTTTTGTTTTTCAATACTAGGGGGGCGCCGCCCCCCTGCTCGCTATGCTCGCCAACCCCCCTCGTAATCGCTTCGCGATTCCAAATTATTGGCTACCCCTTCTTGCTGCTCTCGCCAATACCCCATGGTATGAATAAGCAGTTGCAGACCTTTCAACTGATGTGTCACACGACTGGTGTTGTAAAGAAATTAAAAATGTGCCCCCCTGGGGGGGCAGAGTGGGAGGCGACACAAAAGACATCCATAATATGAATAAGCAGCTGCAGACCTCTCAAATGATATGTCACACGACTGGTGTTGTAAAAAATTGAAAATGTGCCCCCCTGGGGGGCAGAGTGGGGGTGACACACAAGACATCCATAATATGAATAAGCAGTTGCAGACCTTTCAAATCTTGTGTAACACGACTGGTGTTCTAAAGAAATTAAAAATGTGTCCCCCCTAGGAAGCAGAGTGGGGGATAACACACAAGACATCCACTATAGCAGTTGCAAACCTCTCAAATGATGTATTAAACGACTGGTGTTGTAAAGAAATTAAAAATTTGGCGAAATATTACAGTTATCGCCAAGTTGGCGTCACTTTTGACAACTTATTTTGGTCGCCAAATTTGGCGATATATCGCCAAGTTGGCGACAAATTTGGAGATTGTTGGCGATGGTAACCTTTCCTCTCTTTATGGTAACCCATACGGCGATGCCTAGACGGAGCCCTTTCCTGATTGGTCTATTCGGCTCATGGAAGGAGTGGACAACCCGGATTCGTTAGTTCCGGAAATCTTCCACATCAGCATCATTCCAGGAGTCATTCCTTTTAAGGCTAGTTTTTTTTTTTACTATAGAAGGTTTAATTTTGGAACTATTAAAATTATTTATTTAAAAAATAATAACTTTTAAAAAATCATATTTTCAAAAGTAAACAATTTTTCATTTTTTTAAACAAAACTAATGTAAAATAATTAAAAATTACATGTTTCAAGTTTGTACTTTTTTCTTTAACAATTCTTAATTTTTAATAATTTAAAGACAAGAAATAATCGGGAAAAAAGTCATCATACAGAAAAATGAAATGTACTGTTTTACTGCCCATCAGTTATTTATCAGTTATCAAAGAATGCTTTTCTAAGATGTAGATTAAGTCCTTTTTAAAAATTTAGCTCTCACAACTTCAAGCTTTTTATCATCCTGGAGAGACTGTTAAAAAATCTGTATTCTGTGCTCAGGTCAGATCAGGTCCGAGATGTTACCTTTTTCTGAAGACTCGCTTATCCGGGTCTAATGTATTTTTTATACCGGAGGGGGGACTGCTTCATTTTTCCCAGGCCTGCACTGGACGAAATTTTCAATCCCGGTCTCGAAAAATTCGTATTAAAATCACAGACCTGATACGTGCATAAAATAAGTAAAATTCGGTTTAATCAATATTTTTACGAAAACCACATAAATTTTAAAAACGCTTTTATTTTACAAAAAAAAATTTTAAAATTTATTTTTTTAAGAATAGTATATTTAAATGCTTAAAAAAATAAACAAAATAAAACCAGAGAAAAAAATCTGCCTATGACGGAATTCTGTCTTGAACAGAAAAAGTGATGATCCATGCAAAATGAATACAATAATACCTGAGAAAAAAATAAACTCCATTTAACCCTCCTAGGAAGAGTTTTTGTCTATTACATATTTTTTTTCTTTTCTATGCGATTCCGTCTTAAAAAGTTTTACTGTATAACATTTTTCAAAGTCTCAAACGCACGGGATATGGATTAGCGATAATAAAATATAAGTGAAACATTTACATATACAGTAAAGCATCGCTTATACGACGATCACTTATACGACGTTTACATTTATAGGACGTTTCAATATGGTCCTGATTCATTCCTATTCCTTTTAATGTAAAAATGTATCTTTTATACGACGCCCAAAATTGTTTATACGTCGATTTTGCGATTTTGTATAGGTTTATTTTTGCTTATTTTTCTTGTATATTTTACGAACGAGCGGAAGTAGGCAGCTATGAATGGCACCAAAGAGCGCGTTTAAATGCACTGCAAATTATAAAAATGTGGGCTGGGGTTTGATTAGTTTGAAAAATCAGCTTACGTGTAATAGATTACACTGGGAGGGGTCATTCTTTTTTCGGGTATAGTCAGCTTTCCCGACCTGTTTTAAGTTGCAAATAGACTACCTTCTAACTGGTGTCAGTATTTTCGACTTTTAGTTGGCCACGCAGGGTTTTTGATCTTTGACTTTAAATGGAAAGGAAATGATGTACTGCAAATGAGGAACTTTTCGGTGAAACATAAATAAAGGTACGCATATTTAAATTGCTTACTAATTCCCCCTCCCCCCGTTTTTTTGGTTATTTGTTTATTTTGGTATGTTTAATTTACAAATCATGCAAATCATCACGTTGAATATTAAAATTACTTGAAAACAAAATTAATTCTAGTTTTGGAAGTAAAAATCGATTGTACGTCGTTATCGTTTATACGACGTTTTTAGGTAGTCCCTTCGGCGTCGTCTAAACGATGCTCCACTGTAAACAGAGATTCATTGATAAAATAAATATATCTCAGCCTTTGTCGCCTCTTTAATAATAAAAAGTATAAATATAAAAAAAAAGAAATTCTATATTAAGTAATTTTTGTCAGAACTCCTCCACCCGAAACAATTTTTAAATATACTGAAGTAAAAAAAAAAAAAAAAAAAAAAAAAAAAAAAAAAAAAAAAAAAAACTATGTAGAAATTCACGGCTGAGCCGGCCATGATTTAAGCTTTTTTCCAGGCTGGTCCGGATTATGATTTTAACATTAATTAATGCCGGGCTGAATTTTTTCCCTATGGGTCGTCTTAGGACCGGTCCTAGATATTTCGATCTATTCAGACGTCCTGTGCTAACAATCAACATGTTTTGAAAACAAGTTTTGATTTAAATCAATATGCTGTTTTATTATGTCCAAATAAGAGGCACGGTCTTTAACCGACATATAATAACGGACAATTTGTAGACGATCCCTTAGTTGCTTTGAAAATGGATGAAAAACACTTCGTTTACAGGCATAGTAAAGTGGTGTAAGTCACGAATTTTTGAGAAATTTGGATTTTAATATCTCTGTCAGGTTTTCAGATGCGGAGATAAAAAAAATTTTGTTCAATTTAGGAATGGATAAGGAATAATTTCCTAATTGGGAATTTTGCTCTACGGGTGCCGTATAAAAATTTAATTTTCGTATTTTTTCAAATAGACCCCCCATGGAATTGCAACTTATATTATCAGAAATTTTACCTTTTTTTATGAGTTTTTGCAACTGGAAGTATGGGTCTCGAGGCAATATTTAAGGAGATTGTCTATTGTTTCGATATTTATGACTCACTCTGTATATTGAGACATTGTTTGGTATGCATTTTAATAGCATTAAACTATTTAATACTAACAATTAAACTATTTAATTCCCGTAATTAATAAACTTTTAAACTATTTAATGTCCGTCTGTCCGTCTAAGCCGACCAGAGTAGCGGGCGAAGGCCGCTGGTTTATTATTATCATCTATTATTACCATTAATTTTGTAACATTAAAAATATCTTTTAAAGTATATTTTTTAACATTTAATTTATTTTTCTTATATTAATATAATTTGTTTATAAATTAAATTATAAATAAGGCATCATTACTTCAATTTTGAATTTATATACTTTTACCATGAAAACCAGGTTGAAAAGGTAAAATAATAATAATAATAATAATAATAATAATAATAATAATAATAATAATAATAATAATAAAACCGGACAAATTTAAAAGGGGAATTGACTGCAGAACTTGTGGAGTGCGGAGCGCGCGTTCCTCTCTACTTTTTTTGTGGGGGGGGGGGGGGGGGGAGAATTTAACTCACGACACCGGACAAATTTAACAACAAAATTAATAAATTAAAGGCACGAAAACCGGGAGGTAACGGACTAGGAGTCATGGTACCGTTTCATGACCCTTGGGGATTCGAGCTTAATATTCGTCTTGTAGACGGTCATAGGAAGACCAGTTAGTTCATCCTTCCTTCGAATTCCTGGATCAAAGTTTTTGACCCACTTCAAAATTTTCAACTATTATTTAAAATAACATATGAAACTACAACAGAAAAGTTATGTATCACACAATAGAACAATTAAATTGACAATAAACTGTTTTTCACGAGCAATTCAACAAGCGTTCTCTTCTAAAAAAAATAAAAAAATCTCTGCACTTAAATAAAACGTTGCATAAATTATTCCTTCATATATTTTTAATTTTTATAAAAACTACTTTTAAAGCCAATCATCCGCGCTCATACATAGATATATGTACATTATTAGATGAATATTACCATATTAGCATTTACCAAGTTATATAATCACTATGGAATATCAATCATCGCCAGAATCTAGAACATATATTTAAAAATATATAGTTATTAGGTGAAAAGAATGGAGGCTTTTTTTACATTTAATCTTATTTTTTGCAAGAGCGTTGAGGTTTCTAAGGGAACAAAAAGTCAATGAATTGAATCATTAGTATAAGTGATTGAACTATGTGTGTATTTGTAGTTGGAGACAAGGTTTTCTATAAAAGACATTTAACATTATTACACACATCTCTTGGCACGTCATCAAGTAATGGACTCTAAAATGAACTTGCGTGAACTTATCTTAGTTGTTTCTTTAACTATGGAACAGTTATTTAAAACTATGAAACATAGTTCAGTACATTATTATTAATTGTATTACTGTTATACAATCTCTAAAGGTAATCAGTTATAAAGGTTGTAAACTTTATTTAAAATATGAAAATGTAATAATAATTGTTTCACATTCTTGACGGTGGTTCATAATTTGTAGAAACTTTTATCTAATTTGTTTCCGTAATCAAGGTAAATTCATTTGCCACGCATTGGAATAAAATGTTATTTTATTCCATTTTATTCAATCAAACGTTCATTTCAATTTGGGTGAAGTAATAAAGACGATTGATCCATATATTTATAGATCATTTACAAATATGTTTATTAAAAAATATAGAGAGACTAATTAAGTTACTTTAAGAAAAATTCTTTTCTTTCTGTATCATGTGGGATCTCCTATGAAAGCTTTCATATTTTTGATTTCAAAAATACTTTTTTTTAATTTTATTTTAGATATTATACACTTTCAGAGATACTGTCAAAAATGTATTGAAAAAATATATATCTTCCCAAATCTATTTCCGAATCGACTGAAACTAAAATTATGAATTATTAAAATAGATTTTGACATAAAACTTGCAGGAAAACGATAGCAATTACAGTAAATCACATAAATTTTTGAAAAGGCGCCTTTTTTTTGTTACACACAAATTTAGATTTGCGAACTTTCAGCAACAGTGTTGAGAACCGCTGGAGGTACCTATCGTAGTGGAAGCAAAAAGGCATTATTGAGATCGTTTTTGGAGAAAAAAAATCGTCGGTAATAGCCGCGTTATTAACCGTATAAAAAACGAATGATTTGGACATACATAATGACAGGAGCAGCATATTCTATGTGCCATCGGTTTTTAACACATTCGAGACATGCAACTTTTGTAAGGTACCCTGGGGTAATAACGCCACGTTAAGGTTCTACGTATTTTCACGGATCAGTTTTAGTTTGTATTTTTCAAACAAATATATGATTTGATACAGCAACTCATTGACTATCTATATAAAAAAAATAATTTAACAGATATGAATACATAAAATGTAATGGTGTAATTTCTGGACCAATGCTATTTGGCGTTATTACCCACTTATATGGGTAATAACGCCATGCAAACAAAACTGTGAAATAAGTTGGAATAATTGCATGTAGATTGCTCAATTCTAAAAATACAAACTCTCAGCTCTAGAAATTGACAAGTTGTATCCTAAGCTATTGAAAATGTTAAATTTTTTGTGAAAGTGTTAGAAAAATAAAGGTATGGTGTAGAGGGGGGGGGGAGGATGAGGCAAAAGAATATCAGATCGTGAGCTTCTTTTTGCTTAAAAAGGACCGCTTAAATAGAATTATTAGAAATATTGCACAGTTTTAACTGTGTTTATTTGAATCAGTATTTAGGATGTAGCTCGGCCACTGTAGGGAATCAACCGGGGTAAAAATTGCTAGGATTGGCGTTATTACCCCGTTATAGTTATTGCGCTGTACATTTTAAATTACAAATTATCTCGAGAAGATATCCAAAATCTTCAATAACATTTTGAAAGTCCATGAAATGTACTACAAATTTATGTAATTAACAAAGTATTTCCGGATAAAAAAATAGTCTTCACATCACAAAACATATCTCGCAAATTTTAGATCAAGCGTTATTTTTATCTGCTTGTAAAAACAATAACACCTAAAAATGAAACAAATTAACTTGAAGCTGTTTTTTGCGATTTATATGACTCAAAACCCTTCTGCGCAGAGCACATGGGTGTCATTTACCAGATTATTTCATAATTATGCAAAATATTAGCACTTGGCGTTATTACCCCGTCTGGTGTTATTACCCCAGGGTACCTTAGTATTTTTAATATTTTATTGCAGGTTTTCCATGGAAAAAATGTTTGCCTAAATGAATTGGGGGAAATGCTGGGATTAAATAAGGAAAAATTTACATTAAAAATTTACTGGTGAGAATAATCAATGATTCTGAGTACATAGTGCGGCAGCATATTTCAGATGTGTATATTGCTGGGACGATTACTGTTTCTAAACCAATAGGAGACCGTCATTATCACGGTCAAGTACACGCCCACACAGTTTGATTGACAGGAACTCGTGGACAATTGATCGTGTGTGTTTATTATTTATTTGTACTCGGATTGTTTGAATTTGTACTCGGTAATTAAAAATTAAAGGTACTAAAGAATTTTTTTTTTTTTAAATGATCGAATTTTATTTATTTCAATTAGAAATTATACTTCCTCTGATCCTGAAATAAATAAATAAAAATTAAAGTAAGAATTTTACTTATACGGATATTTTCGCAGAATACTTTTTTTCCCATTTGTTTAATATATATATAAATCATTTTGGAACGATATTTAGAATATTAAAAGGGTTTGAAATATTTTTTAAATGTCTTATTTATTAATAAAAGACAGCCTCCAATAATTAAAAAAAAAAAAAAATCACCAACGGACTCTCGGCCCGCGATGGACTCGAACCCATATCCTCCGGTTTCAAGCTCGACGCTCTAACCATTCAGCCAGTCAGCTCACTTTCATCCGCAACAGATTATCGTTATAATTAGCACCGTCAATTGTCCACGAGTTCCTGTCAATCAAACTGTGTGGGCGTGTACTTGACCGTGATAATGACGCTCTCCTATTGGTTTAGAAACAGTAATCGTCCCAGCAATATACACATCTGAAATATGCAGTGCGGCACATGTACCACTTGCTTATGCTTAACGGGTTAAAGCCTAGATATCAACTTTTAATTATATATTAGTTTAATGTAATGTCCATAAGCAACGTAAAAATAAGAAACGTCAAATTGTAAAAAACAGACTAATTTAAATATAAATATCACATAAATACTACGGGATTTGCGACTAGTTTGCATTGAGTGGATCGCTCAATACGCTTTTCGTGCCTTTAAAAAAATTTAAAAACTTTTGCTCACACACGGCATGGACGAACGCGATGTTGAAACTTTGTAAGCTCCTTTCGAAGGGCGCTTAGTATAATGCCAAGTATTAAATTTAAACAAGGGTTATGTTTTAACTACACTGTAAAAAGAAACATATTTACTACTGTGAATTTAGTTTTATGAAATGCCAAATGAAGTTTAAATATGCACTGCTTTTATTGTAAATATCGAACTCGGGTCATCAGAAATCTGAAAAGTTAGTTTAGGATAAGATTAAAAAAGAGTATACAGGATAGTAATATTCGATATTATTGAGGCTTCATATTACTTTGAACTTTTACTTTTATATACATACATTTCTAGCTCATGCATCTATACCCAAAGCTACGTTGTATTGTTCTTTAAAAAGCCATGTCATTCTTTTAGCAACGATTCGTTTTAATAATGCAGATAATAATTCATTTAATTATTCTACGGAATCCTTTTGAGCGCGAATAATACTTACACTGGACCGTTTATTGTAAATAAAACTAAAATTATCAAACACTTCTTGATAATAAAAAGTCCATACATATGAGTAAAAACTGAAAGAAAACAATTATGAGGTCATATTTGAAAAATAAAACAGATATGGTAATTTTTTTTTTTTTTTTTTTTTTTTTTTTTTTTTACGCAAGTAGCAACACATTTGTGGTAAATTGAAAAGAAAAAAAATCTTATGTCTCATATGGATCCGATGCTGCAATCTATATTAATAAAATAACAAATCGCTCTGTCTGTGTGTGTGTATGTGTGTGTGTGTGTCTGCGATAGTTAGCGAAAACTACGGTACGTACGAAGCTCAAAATTTTTCTGAGAGTAGCCCAATATCTCTCCTGATGCACCTGACGCTCAGAATTTCAAAATTCTATTTATTAACTGAGTAATTAATTAAATTCCAAACCTCACTCTCATAAAAAAAATCGCTTTTTTTAGCTTTTTTCCTTTTCATTCTCTTATGGTTGGTTGGTTGCATAATATTTTCGCAGAAATAATTTTAAAAACTGAGACTGACCTTTAAAATTCACAGACTGGCAAACTGTCAGTTTAAATGAGGATTTTTTTTTTTTTTTTATCACAGCTGCTGTACGCCATGGAGGAAAAAGATAGGTGGTGGCGAAGTAAACCGAAAGAAAGAAAGGTTTGCAAGATTAAACCATTTATCGCTGAAATTTTAATGTCTCAAAATGTCACGAGGAAGGAATTTTGTACTAATAAGACTGATTGGAAGAAATAAATTACAGCTGAAGCATATTTTACGAAGAAATCGTAATTTTTTTAAATGTTTTTTTTTTTTCTATTATATTATTTATTAAAATAAATGTTTGCTTTTAAAATAATTGAAATTGGAAAATTAAAAATAATTAAATGTCAAAACAAAATAAAATAAAATATTGAAAACATATGATTTGAAGTAAAAAATTGTATTACTAAAACTTTTCTTTTTTTTTCAGAAATTTTTAATACTTTATAACGTAGATGAAAAATGTTTATAATTTAATAAGATATTTATAATTCCATGTCAATATATAAAATATAGTGCTGAAAAGATTCTTTTAAAATCATGCATGAACACTTAAAAAATAATATTAATCTAAAATCTAGATTTCAGAGTGCAGACGATTTTAAGACATTAACGAAAGAATGTTGATTTTTCAAGCAAAGTCTTAAATGATGCTTCTATATTGATATTTCAAAGTCATATGATAAAAATAATCAAATAATTCTTGCCTATGATTATCTAATTGTACCTTTCATGCATTCTGATCGTGTATTACAGGCAATAATGTTACAAAACGTTATTTTTTAAACGAAATTTTAGTCATCTATTCAATAACAGTTTAAAAGGTAAAAAACAAAAACAAACAAATACTGGTTTAAACCAGTTTGAATTGATCGGAGTTTCAAAGCACATGGTTTTGTTGGTGCTTATTTGGACTTAATGTCGCGGATTTTAGAGTTACATTTTTTGCGTCACCCCAAGACATTATACTGCCACTCTATTAATTTCTTTTTACCATATGGTTGTACGCATATTTATGGCATTTCGAACATTAGAATGTATGCGTCATTATGTATTTCAGTAAAAAACATTACACAACACTTTTCTATGAGTTTATTTTTTTAATCATTGATTAAATTTAAATGTGCTCTATTCAATTTAAAATTGTAATATGGCTTTAATTTGTTTTTAAAACAAAAATAAAATAGCTGTTTGGCGTACAATTGTTTGTATCTGCAAACGATTCATTCACCATAATAAATTAACAAATAGCTAAGTAAATTATCTATCAGAAATAGCCATAAAAAGTATAGTATCAAAACTGATTATAACCTTAATGTTTAGACATAACCCGGTTCCAACCAGAAAAAAAACAGACCACACTCCGATCCGTGATACACAAAATTTCCGTGAGTATAAACCTGACCCTGACCTAAAAATTCTGTTTGGGAAAAACTATGGATTTGATAACTGACCCGAAACAAATCTGAATCCCGCAAAAATGTTCAAGTGAAGCATAACCCGATTCAAACAAGGAAAAATAATTTTCGTGGGCATGAAATCTGACCCGAACCTAAATATTTTCTTTAAAAAAACCCGAAATATGACTCAAACGAAATCTGAAACCGATAAAAATATTCCAGAGAACTATAACCCGATCCCAGCAAGACAAAATACTTTCCATGGTCATAAACCCGACTCAAACCTAAAAAACTTCGTTTGAAAAATCCTGAACTTTGACCCAAACCACATCTAAATCTGACGAAAGTATTCGAAAGAACCATAACCGGATTCGAGTAAGACAAAATAATTTCCGTGGGCATAAACCCGATACGAACCTAAAACTCCCATTCAAAATAATACCTGAAATTTGAATCGAACCAAATCTGAATCTGACAAAACTATTTCAAACAAACGCAACCGGATCCAAACAAGACAAAGTATTTCCATGGACATGAACACAATCCGAACCCAAAAAATTTCTTTGAAAAAATCGCGAACTGAACGAAATCTGAACTTGGCAGAAATATTCCAGTGAAGCATGTCCTTATTCGAACAAGACAGAGTTATTTCCGTGAACATGCAAGAAGACCCGAACTCAAAAGTTTTATTTGAAGAAAAAACTCGAAATCTGAATTGAACCAAATCTGGACTTGACAAAAATATTCCAAAGAACTATAACCCAATCCAAGCAAGACGAAATAATTTCTATGGACATAAACCCAACTCGAATCTAAAAAATTCGATTTGAAAAAACTGAAATTTGACCCAAACCACATCTAAATTCGACCAAAATATTCGAAAGAATCATAACTGGATTCGAGTATGACAAAATAATTTCCGTGGACATGAACGAGATCCGAACTTAAAAATTCTATTTGAAAAAATACCTGAAATTTGAATCGTACCAAATCGGAACCTGATAAAAAATGTTTCAAAGAATCGTAACCGGATCTGAATAATACAAAAAATTTCCATTCACCTGAAATGAATCTGAACCTAAAAAAATTCTTTGAAAAAAATCACGAAATCTGAACTGAACAAAATCTGAACTTGAAAAAAAATATTCAAGGCAGCATAATTTCCGTGAACACGCAAGAAAACCCGAACCCAAAAATTCCATTTGAAGAAAAAGCCGAAATCTGAATTGAAACAAATCTGTTCCCGACAAAAATATCCAAAGAACCATAATTGTATCCGAGCAAGGCAAAATAATTTGCATGGACATGAATACGACCCGAACATTATAACTCAATATCAAAAAATACCTAAAATCTGAACCCGACAAAAATGTTCTAATGAATCATAACCAGATCCGAACAAGACAAAATAATTTCCATGGACATGAAACCAATATATGGTTTGGTAACATTTAGGTTGCAATTACATTACGGTAAGTCTTTGATTATATTTAATATCCCGTTAGGTTACAGTTAGTTCACGGTTAAGTTAAAGTTAGGTTAAAGTTAAATCGCATTTGTTTTATGGTTAGAATAAGGATATGTTACAATAAAGTGAAGGCTAGGTTACATTTATGCAGTAGCGTAGCTATGTTTTTTGGCGCCCGGGGCCAGCAAGAAATTTTGCGCCCCCACCCCAATATAGATATATAGCAATTTCTCTCAATTTGGCGCCCCTAGGCCTCGGCGCCCGGGGCGGACGCCCCCCTTGCCCCCCCCCCTTAGCTACGCCACTGCATTTATGTTATATTTAATTTACGGTAAGGTACTGTTAAGTCAAAGTTAGGTTACAGGCAGGTTATGGTTACGGTAAAAAAGTTTACGGTTAGGAATTTATCCATAGAGTGGACATTATGCATGATTTGATTAAAAATAACACTTACTTTTGTTAAATGGCTCTGAAATTATAATACTACATACCAACACTTTTACGAGCGAGTATCGATTTCATTCATGGTATAGTCGGATTTAAGAGTGATATAATTAGTTTGAAATTCAAAATATTTCACTTGAGATTTCTATATGAAAAAAAAATAATTAGTTACGTGACTAAACAGTGATTTTTGATAAATATCAACACTTTAACACGAAAATCACGCAGTCGTTAGATACATATTCCCTCCCACATTTCTCATCGCTCATTTTGAGTATTTTTAGAGCTTAACATTAGCTGTTTTTTAAACCAATTTTTCACACAGTCAGTGGCCACGTATTTCAGACAATGCATTTCTGCATATTTCGAGTTAATGATAAAATCATACAAATTTCAAGTTCGTTTAATATTGTTAATACGGACCCGGGCAACGCCGGGCGGGTCAGCTAGTTTAAAATAAAGTAATACAGATTTAACAAAAATTAGACTTATGTGTAAAGAGCTTCTGGATGAAAATAGGGTAACCAAAATTATTTTTTATTGAATTTATTGTTTTATGTTTCAATGTATTACAGATACACTGAAATTGAAAAAGATTGCACACATACAATATTTTTTGTGTTAAACCAACCTTTTGTCAGAAATATCATAGCTCATTAAAAAAAAAAACCTTACATTATGAAATGACGTTTTGAAAAAAATTCACATTATTATTATTATTATTATTATTATTATTATTATTATTATTATTATTATTTACAGAGAAACAGCCATTGTTAGAAAATTACACAACTTCAAACGTTTAAATCGTAAACATTTTCTGATAGATACATTATCAATAAAAAATAGAAAGCTAAAATTGATTTCATAGTTTCTGAATTAGATCGCGTACTAATTGCATACATTTTAAATTAAGAATGTATTTGTAAAATACGTGTCAAAATATAAATAATTTGAATATTAATATTGCTTTAATTTATGAAAGTTATATAACAAAAATTATATTTTATATACTATACATGTAAATACAATCTAATACGTTATTTATTTTAAGCCAACACAAATATAACAGTTAACAAAACTTTTCCCATAGCATTTCGAGGAAATTCGAATTCATTTTTTTGAAAAGCCTTTTTTATATAATTTCAGATTTGAAAACTTTTATAGAAAAGCAAGCATCTAAAGAAAATATTAGAACTCTCGAAAAACTAAAGAAAGAGTTTGGAAACAAACAAAGATGTAAAATGACCACCTGTACTTCCACTTGGAGGGAATAGTTTCAAATGTAATACATCATTTCTGCTATTTTTTTCTGAAATAAATTTTGAAGTTGTATGTAAAAGTTATAAACTTGAAAATTTATACAGACATTCTTTCATATAAATTATTTTATTTCCTTTTATCTGACTATAATAGATTAGGCTATAAAATTGCACTAATAAATCAAACAATATTTTGTTTTAACTTCGTTTCTAAAATGCTAAATTCTAATAATTTCAAATGAAATACTTTTGTAAAGCATTTTTCTCTCAATAATTAAGATATTACAATAAAGGCATATTACTTACTCATTCTTGTCTTACAATCATTATGAAATCGAAACTTTTTTGATGGATTTACATGTTTCAGACACTGGAGATTCCGAAAAACATTTTAGAAGAAAATATTTGGTGTCCGTCTAAGTCTGTGTCTGTGAGTGTGTGTGCGTGTGTGTGTCCGTAAACGCTCTATCTCCTGATTAAATTGAGATAGAGATCTCTACTTTGGTATGTATTTAGTATGCAATAATGAAAAGAAGCATATTGAATATCAGTAACCTCGATTGTCCGGAACTTTTTTTCGGACTCTCGAAATATTTGTTCTGATGAACGGTAAATAAAAATTTTCGAAATTTTTATTTTATTGATTAACTGTAAAAAACAATAAAAAAACATAAATTTTCCATGAAAAATAATGTTTATGGGATATTTAATTGCTGATATATTTGTAATTATATTTTTCACACTATTCGATTTTTTATGACTTTTTTTTCATTCAAATTTCAGTTCAAATATATATTTTAATTGGAAATGAGACGCTTAATTCGACACAGTAAACTGTTAGTTAATCTATATTAATAAAAGAACAAAACGCTCTGTCTGCGTGTGTGTGTGTGTGTGTGTGTGTGTGTGTGTGTGTGTGTGTGTGTCTGCAATGGCTAGCAAAATCTACAGCATGTACGAAGCTCAAAATTTTTTTGAGAGTAGCCCCAAATCTCTTCTGATGCACCAGAGCTTCAGAATTTCGAAATTCCATTTATTAACTGAGTAATTAATTAAATTCCAAAGATCACTCTCATAAAAAATCGCCTTTTTTTCATCTTTTTTCCCTTCATTTAGTTATGGTTGGTTGGTTGCATAAAATTTTCGCATAAATAATTAAAAAAGCTGGAACAGACCTTTAAAATTCATAGACTGGCAAACTGTCAGTTTAAATGATGATTTTTTATCACAGCGGTTGTAAACCATAGAGGAAAAAGATAGGTGGTGGTGAAGTAAACCGAAAAAAGGATTGCAATATTAAACCATTTATCGCTCAAATTTTAATTTCCCAAACAAAAGCCTGTGGAAGGGATTTTGTATTAATAACACGAATTAAAAGAAATGAATTAAAGCTGAAACATATTTTACGAAGAAATAGTAATTTTTTAAATTGGTCTTTTTTCTATTATATTATTTATTTTAAAAAAATGTTTGCTTTTAAAATAATTGAAATTGATAAATTCGAAATAATTAAATGTCAAAATAAAATAAAATAAAATACTGAAAACATTTGATTTGAATTAAAAATTATATTACTAAAAGTTTTCTTTCTTTCTTTCTTTTTCAGAACTTTTTAATGTTTATAACGTAGATGAAAAATGTTTATGATTTAAGGACATATTAATAACTCTATTATAAAATATATTTATGAAAACATTCTTTTAAAATCATGCGCGAAAATTTAAATAACAAATATTAGTCTAAAATCTAGATTTCAGAGTGCAGACGATTTTAAGACATTAACCAAAGAATGTTAACTTTTCAAGCAAAATCTTAATGGATGCTTCTATATTGATATTTCAAAGTCATATGACAAAAATAATCACATAATTCTTCCCTATGATTGATATATATGTATCTTTTATGCATTCCGATCGTGTATTACAGTCAATAATGGTACAAAACGTTATTTTTTAAACAAAATTTTAGTCATCTATTCAATAACAGTTTAAAAGGTAAAAAACAAAGAAATACGGGTTTAAACCAGTTTGAATTGATCGGCGTGTCAAAGCACATGGTTTTGTTGATGCTTATTTGGACTTAATGTATCGGATTTTAGGGTTACATTTTTGGCGTCAGCCCAAGACATTATACTTCCACTCAATTTCTTTTTACTGTGTGGTTGTACGCAGATCGTTGGCATTTCGAACATTAGAATATATGAGTCAGTAGTTGTGTTGCAGTAAAAAAATCGCACAACACTTTTCTAGGAGTTTATTTTTTTATCATTGATAAAATTTAAATGTATTCCATTCAATTTAAAATTAAATTATGGCTTTAATTTGGTTTTAAAACAAAAATAAAATATAGCTGTTTGGCGTACAATTGTTCGAATCCGCAAACGATTCATACACCATAATAAATTATCAAATAGCAAAGTAAATTATATATCAGAAATAGCCATAAAAAGAATAGTAGCAAAACTGATAATAACCTTAATGTTTAGACTAATTAACGCATAATTCGATCCCAACCAGAAAAAAACAGACCACACTCCGATCCGTGATAGACAAAATTTCCGTGAGTATAAACCCGACCCGAACCTAAAAAAAAAAACTACGGATTTGATAACTGACCCGAACCAAATCTCAATCCCATAAAAATGTTCAAATGAAGCATAAGCCGATCTAAACAAGGCAAAATAATTTTAGTGGGCATGAAACCTGACCCGAACCTAAATATTGTCTTAAAAAAAACTCGAAATATGACCCGAACAAAATCTGAAACCGATAAAAATATTCCAGAGAACTATAACCCGATCCCAGCAAGACAAAATACTTTCCGTGGTCATAAACCCGACTCAAACCTAAAAAATTCCATTTGAAAAATTCTGAAATTTGACCCAAACCATATCTAAATCCGACCAAAATATTCGAAAGAATCATAACCGGATTAGAGTAAGACTAAATAATTTCCGTGGACATGATCCCGATACGAACCTAAAATTTCCATTCGAAAAAATACCTGAAATTTGAATCGAACCAAATCTGAATCTGACAAAACTATTTCAAAGAACCGCAACCGGATCCGAACAAGACAAAATATTTCCATGGACATGAACCCAATCCGAACCCGAAAAATTTCTTTGAAAAAATCGCGAAATCTGAACTGAACCAAATCTGAACTTGGCAAAAATATTCCAGTGAAACATCTCCTTATTCGAACAAGACAGAATAATTTTCGTGAACACGCAAGAAGACCCGAACCCAAAAGTTCCATTTGAAAAAACCGAAATCTGAATTGAACCAAATCTGAACCCAATAAAAGTATTCCAAAGAACTATAACCCGATCCGAGCAAGACGAAATAATTTCCATGGACATAAACCCGACTCGAACCTAAAAAATCCGATTTGAAAAAACCGGAAATTTGACTCAAACCACATCTGAATCCGACCAAAATATTGAAAGAATCACAACCGGACTCGAGTATGATAAAATAATTTCCGTGCACATAAACGAGATTCGAATCTAAAAATTCTATTTGAAAAAATACCTGAAATTTGAATCGAACCAAATCTGAACATGACAAAAATATTCCAAAAAACCTTAACAGGATCCGAATAAGACAAAATTTCCATGCACATGAACCGAATCTGAACCTAAAAAATTTCTTTGAAAAAATCTCGAAATCTGAAATGAACTTGATAAAGCATGTATTTATTCGAACAAGGCAAAATAATGTCCGCAAGAAAACCCGAATCCAAAAATTACATTTGAAGAAAAAGCCGAAATCTAAATTAAACCATGTCTGAACTTGACAAAAATATTCCAGTGAAGCATGTCTTTATTCGAATTAGAATAACTTCCGTGGGCACGCAGGAAGACCTGAACCCAAAAATTCCATTTGAAGGAAACGCCGAAATCTGAATTGAACCAAATCTGTTCCCGACAAAATTATTTCACAGAAACATAACTGGATCCGAGCAAGGCAAAGTAATTTCCATGGACATGAATCCGACCCGAACATTTAAATCGAATTTCAAAAAATACCTGAAACCTGAATCGAACCAAATCTGAACCGACGAAAATATTCTAATGAATCATAACCAAATCCGAACAAGACAAAAAAAAATTCCATGGACATGAACTCCATGAATAATTAGGTAACATTTGGGTTGCGATTAGGTTGCAATTACATTACGGTAAGTCTTTGATTTTATTTAATTTTACGTTAGGTTACAGTTAGATCACGGTTAATTTAAAGTTAAGTTAAAGTTAAATTGCGTTTATTTGATGGTTAGAATAAGAATAGGTTACAATAAAGTGACGGCTAGGTTACATCTATGTTATATTTAAGTTACGGTAGGGTACTGTTAAGTCGCAGTTAGGTTACAGACAGATTATGGTTACGGAACAAAAGTTTACGGTTAGGAATTTGTCCACAGAGTCAACATTACGCATGCTTTGATTAAAAATATACACTTTTGTTAAATGGCTCTGAAATTATAATACTATATACCAATCTTTTATCATCGACAATCGATTTCATTCACGGTATAGTCGGATTTAAGAGTAATATAATTAGTTTGAAATTCAAAATATCTCACTTGGGATTTCTATGCGAAAAAAATAATTAGTTACGTGATTTAACAGTGATTTTTACGGGTATATATCAACACTTTCACGAAACTAACGCAATCGTCGGATACATGTTCCCTCCCGTGTTTCTCATTGCTCATTTTAAGTATTTTTAGAGCTTAATATTAGTTGTTGTTTTTAAAACCGATTTTTCATAAAGTCAGCTGCATTTCTGCATGCTTCCAGTTAATGATAAAATCATAGAAATTTCAAGTTCGTTTAATATTGTTAATACGGACCCGGGCAACGCCGGGCGGGTCAGCTAGTACCTATGATATATTTGGAGTTTTAAGGATGTTTATTTTATGCGATTCATTTAATATTTCCGTCGTCCAAAAAACTAGCGTCAAACTATACGATTAAATGCCAATAATGGCTTATCGTAAATGTTACAACTGTGTGACATTGCACATGTTACATACATTTGTTGCATAATCAAGCGATATTTAATTCGAGATTTTATTTGTATTTTTATTATACTTTTGCTAACTTATTTCTTTTTTTTTTTTTTTTTTTTGTAATTTAAAATAAAAATTGTGCCAATTCGTATAATTCACGAGTAGTTTGGCAACTTACATAATTTGAAGGGATAATAAAGTAATTCCCGCAATTCAGTAAGTAATACAGCAGTGCTATGTATATTAAAAATATTTAAATATACGTTTAAATTTCTTTTAGAAATTGCGATACATTCTATAAATAGTTTACTCATGTTTTATTTTCATATTTTTTATTACGCGTACCAATGATAGGTAAATATAACGGTGGCCATCAACGAATAGTTTGTTTTTTTAATAATATCTAAATGTCAACAGAAAATTCATGAACGACTTTCTATTTTATACTTTAGCTATCCAATTTTATATTTTATACCGACTTTTTATTTTATATGGGAGACTTACATGTATCTGTTTTTTCTTTTTTTTATGTAACAAAATATGATTTTTTAAAAATTAATTATTACAGAAAGTATTATCATCAATATTTTCAGAAACCCAAAGAGGATTAGAAAAGTTCATGCACTTGCTTTTTTTAAGCAAAACTGTTTACCACCGAAAACTGTTTCTATGACAATGTACATGATCTAGCGGTTAGAATTTCAGTACTTTCAAACAAAGTTGAAAAGTGCTTATGCATTCGGTTTGTCTGTCCACTCTCTAACTCCCGTAAATAATTTTCATGCAATTAATAAGGCATATTTCGGGCATTGCAAAAGCATGATTGGTATTGCATATGAAGTCTGTGCGATAAATGGTTCATTTACAGGAACACTCAAAATGGTTTGATTACATCATGGTATATGAACTAAAACCATTTCCAGAGTATTTTAATGGTATGACGCTATTTCAAATGATTTCAAACTGATACAAATTGTTTGATTTCACTATGATCACAGAGCATGCACAGCTTTTTTTTCTGATTATTAATTTACAGAGACACACAAAAGAAATCGGTTATAGTACTGCCTTTGCCTACACACTCAAAAATGAATATTCAAATATTTCGTCAAATTGATGAAATTACTTTCCTCAGTAGATTGAAGATACCTGTTTCATCAAAAATTTCGTCAAAAGGACTAGTGCTGTCATCTATCAAATCTTTTAGAAGCTCCTGTATACATTGCCAGAAGCAAAAGAGACATGTCATAGGTGAGGTTCAAACTTACAACGTTCGGTGTCGCAGCCGGATGCTCTAGCTTCACGCCACAAGTTGCTCAGCGAGGCGTGATTAAAAAGCATATAGTGGATTATAGTGTGTGTTTAAATTTTTATAACGTGATTCTAATTTTATCGATTCCTTTATAAATCTTGCAAGGAATTAATAAGACGAATTTATTATTATGATTTTCTTATGGTTGATGAATAATTATAATATGGCTTGATTAAATAATAATTAGAGAAATTTTAATTGCTTAAGGAATGATTAAAATATGGACTGATTAATTTGTAACTAAGAAAAAACGAATTATGAAGTGTCTATTGGAAGACTTTTACTACTTTAAGTAGGTGGATAAGATTTTAACAATTAACTGTTTATAAAGGGCAGAGGGAATAATTATATATATATTTAATTTGAGTGAAAAAAAGACTATACTTCTTAAAGTAAAAATAGATCCTGGAATTTTGAAATTTTATTGATCAAATTTACTTGTTGAACGGTTTTATAGAACGCAGGAAATTTATTCTTTTCGATTGAATCATAACAAAATACGACATAGAGATAAATAAATAAAAATAGTAATAAAAAATCAATAAAAACTTTAACGAAAAAAAAATAATGCAGAAAGAATAACTGCCTATATTTCATTACTTTCTGAAAAAAGCGCTAAAAAGTGCTATTTTAAAATAAATTATTAGAGAACTAACATAAACAAGCAAATATCTGCTAGCTAAAATCGCAAGATTTGAGGAGGTACAATAGCGGATCTTTCTATAAACAGCAACAGTGACAGTTTCCTTAAAATTCATCAAGTCTGGCCATGATTAAGGAAAAACTTTCGTCAAATATTTGAGAGTTCACGTTTCGTTAAATGTCACGTGATTTTGAAACGACATAATCGTCAAAAACGGCGAAATAAGGCTCAAGAATTTCTGAATCGTCAAAAATGAGAGTTTTTTTTCTGAGAGTGTAACAATTGCAAGAGATTACGTTTTAAAATTTGATATGCGCCATTAAATTTGATTAGTTTTTTGTTTAATAAGTTTAAATTAGTTTAAATTTAATTAGATTAAATTTAAGTAGTTTTTAAAATAGAAAGTCTTAATAAACATTTTGTAAAAAAAAAAAAAAAAAAAAAAAAAAAAAAAAAAAAACGAAATTAATCAAGAAAAAAGAATGTTTTGAACAAATGAAAAATCGTGAAGAGGTAAACAAATCATTGCTTTTTGAGCAAGCAAATCAATTCTTTCAGACATATTTGAAGAATAAGTAATCTCAAGTGATAATGAAACTTGTTCCACTCAGAAAGAAGTAGTTTCATGCTCTCACAGTGATCCGTCTCCTAAAAGAGAGGTAGAATGAACATTTTAAACAACAGCGTAGTTGCAAGTCTTGATGCAGCAAAGTTAAGTTATAGAAAGGCAGCTACAGTTTTGACTACTACACCAAAACGTGTGGGCTGTGATCCTGTTAATTATAATGTTAACAAACCCTCTATTCGGCGCCTTAGCCGAACAAGCAGAGCCGAAAAAAAAAGAGTTTTCTGCAAGTGTTCCGTTGACTGTTCACTGGGATGGCAAAATTTTAGAAGATATCTCAGGATCTGACTGTTGATAGATTACCAATTATTATTTCTAGTAAAAGTATTGACCAATTACTTGCAGCATCAGTCAGGAACAGGTGAAACAATATCTTTTCCTGTTCACAAAACATTGGAATCATGGGGAATTGCAGAGCAAGTAAAGTTTTTGTGTTTTGATGAAACCTATGTAAATTTCGGGTTATCAAGATGAGGCTGTGTTATTTTGAAACAAAAAATAAAGAAAAAAATGCTTTGGTTGATTTGCCGTCATCACATCCTGAAGATTATGCTGCAGGTAGTTGCTGTTAAGTCACTCGGAGTTTCAAACGGACCAGACATACCCTTATATAAACGATTTAAAATTTCGTGGAACTCTATTGATCATGACATATTTCAGACAGCCGTAACTGATAATTTTATCAATGAAAAAAACAACAGAAATGCATCAGAAATCACAGAGTTTGCACAAAATCAACTTTGCTGTTGTAAGCATTTAACAAGTGAAAATCCTTTACGAATATTAATTTTCGGCGTACGTTAATCATAGAAGATCCTCATTTTCAACCAAGGGACGATTAGAAAGAACTGTTAAAACTTGCCATCGTTTTCCTAGAAGAAATACCCAAGAGCATTTTTCTTCTTCTTTAAATTTATATAACAATGTAGTTGCTGTAGAATTTACTGAAATATTTAATAAAAATATGTTTACTTGTTATTAGGAATAATTATGTATTTTTCTTCAATATTTTTGAATAAGTCTAAAATTTAAATAGCGGTAGCAGCCCCTAAAATCATGCCGAAAAATTTGAAAAAAAAAATGCTGTAACTCTTTTTTAATGAGTAGAACAAAATGACAGGGTCCCCGTTATAAATCGTGAAAATTTTTTTTTACCAACTTTTAAGGACCGCCCTAATACATATATATATATATATTGGGAGCATAGAAAGAAATATGATTTATTTTGAAAAATGGACTACCAAAGTGAAATCGAGATGTATTAAAGCAAACTTTGGAAAATATAAGGTTATCTAAAGCACATTTAAGCTATTATCCCATACCCAGGTAACTTCATGCGAGGCCTTCTACTTTATATTAATCTTAATTTTGTTTTAAACACATATTTTTATGTTATATAGTGCCTTGATTTTATCAAAAAGTTTAAGAATTATAGCATTTTGAGTTATTCTTAAATAAAATCCCAGTCAGCTTGACCTATAGGCGGAGGTAGATTTCGAAAAGTGCTCCTTTCAACAATAAAAAATAAAATATGAAAAGAGATAAACCCTGTTTAACAACTTTAGTTGGCCGCTTTTGAAAAACATTTAATTTCACTTTTCTGTAACATGGTTATATCAGAATCATCTTTAGCGAAATTCGGCACTAATGCCCACTTTGACTGCATCTTTTGAAATATATTCTGACTTTATGGAAAAATTGACCAATAAGGAGCATAATATAGTTCCTAAATAAGAAAAACTGTCAGTTGAATGCATTTGAGAATAAAATTGAATTTATAAATGAGTCATAAAAAAAGCAATTTTTTAATTGAATACAGCCTCAATTCTTCAATCTCGATTGAATTGGGAAATTTTGTTTGAATTGCCCACTTTCACAGCTTTTTAAAATATATGTTTTGTCTTTATCAAAAACCCGGACAATAAGGCACATTATACAGTTCCTAAAATAGCGAACCTGTGAATTGAAAGCGTTTGAGGGCAAAAATGGATTTAAAAATGAATCAGAAAGCAAGCAATTTGTTATTTGAATACTTTTTTAATTACGATAACTTCAGGAAACTCTGTTCATAATGCCATTTTGATGGCATTTTTTTAGATTATATTCTGCTTTTAACATAAAATTGACCAATACGCCTCATTATATACTTCCTATAAAAGAGAACCTACCAGTTGGATGAGTTTAAGAGCAAAATGAGTGAGGATACATACAATTTGGAATTGAGATTTTTTTTTTTCTACTTTCAAACTCCTACAGTTGTTTAATTTATTTTTGATATAAGAATTGGTCTTCTGAAAATTTGTCAATATAAAAGTTGTAGATATTATTGAGAAAATGTATGATAAATTTAATGGGATTTAATATCTTAAGAATTGAAGAAATTATGGATTTTTTTCTTCTTTTACCACCTTTTTTGTTTTCGTTTTTAGTTTTTTCTGCAATAAGGCTTGTTCCTATCAAACACTTCTCAATACAAAAGTTTTAGATAATATTAAGAGCCTTTAAAAAACATTAGTTGGATTTGATACCTTCAGAATTGAAAAAGTTATGAATTTTTAACTCCCGAAAACCTTATTTTTTGCGCCTTTTGAGCCCATTTTTAATTTTAGCAAAACTTTGTTTTGCAAAAACTTTTGGCCTATTTTTTAGAAGTAATATAAGCTTTAAACTGATTCTATATCTTTTTTAATAAAGAAGTTATGGGCTTTTTTCTGTTTTCACAAAACCCCTACTTTTTTTTACCCCCTTGGTCCGATTTCGCCCATTAACGAATTCGACCGAGATTTTATGCCCCTTGATTTTATGTATCAGTTTGGAAAAGATCTGAGCAGAATTAAAGAAGTTAATGTGTCCATAAAAAAGTGATATACACAGATAGATAGATAGATAGATAGACAGGCAGATAGATAGATAGATAGATAGATAGATAGATAGATAGATAGATAGACATATAGATAGATAGATACATAAACTTTTTTACTAATGGTAGTTTTGAGGTCTGGGGGTCGTGATCGGTGTAGACCTGCAAAAAATTTTCAGTAATTCTAACATGGGAGCGATCGCAATAGGTAGTATTTCATATGAAATCTACCTAAAAAAGAAGAAGAGAATTAATATTTTACTGTTTTAATTACTGAAAAAATTATTAAAATTTACAAATGAGAAAATTCCTATAAAATTAAAAGTTCAGATTTTCTTTTAAAGAAATTTTTAGCTTCTACGCTGTTTGGTGCTTTCAAATTGTATTATTTGACATAATAGAGAAGTAAAAAAATCCTTGTATTCCACAATTTTTCTCTTCTCTTATTATTTTATTTTTAACATTTGTTTTTTAATTTTATTACCCATTTGTTTTTAAAGATTGGTGTTCACTGACGTTTTTTTTTCTTTTCTTGCTACTCGAATTATTTTGTCTTTGAATTGATGACATTGTTTGCAGAATATTTCAATGTTTATTTTACTCATTAAAAAAATCATAATCTATTCAAATTCATGTTTTGGGAATTTAAAATCATTAAAACTCTTAAAATATTTTCTTTATTTCTTAGTCTATCACTTTTTCTGTTAACAGAAATATATAATATTTTTTTATGTTTATATAGATTTTAGACAGTTAATATTTATAAAACAGTCATTTAAATAAGCACGATGGCGATCTTTTATTGCACTTTATTATTTACTTTTTTTTATTTTATTATTTATTTTTTTCTTCATACACATTTTCCTCAAAAAATAAGTAACTTATATCAACTGTCATGTAAAATTCATAAAACAAATTTCCATGCGTGGTTATAAAGTACGATGTGTTCTACGGAAAAAAAAAATTACTGGAAGGTTTTATAAAAATTAAATAACCGATGAAGGCAATAAAATAACGTTTAAACAATTCAAGCGTTTTCTATAAATTGATCATTTTCATTACAATATTTTGATATTTATAAACTTTTTTTGCATAATATATCTAAAGTCAATGCTTAACATTGGTGTTTTTTTAACAGTTTCCAATATCGTTGAGAAGAAAACGGATAGATGTTATTGGGTATTACTAAAGCATGTTCTGTATTGCAAAGTAATTGTGTCCTTTTTTTCAATTCATTTACAGGACCACACAAAAGAATTCCTTTACATTTCAACCTATGAGCGAAAATCATCATTGGTATGTTTTAATGACAATACACAATTATGTTATTATTAAATATTTAAATTGATATTTATCACTGAAGAGTACTACAAAATAATTATTATAGAAATTTGTGAGAATAGAATGCATTGTATATTTACAGGAACATTCAAAAGAATTTTGTTAGCGAAGAAATTGAACAATATTTAAACTAATGAAGCCTACAAACAATAATTTTCTGGAAATGCATTTTCAGTTGTGGCATACGTTTTTAAATTTAATTATCTTTTAAATACATCTTGATTTGTGTAAATTCTAAAGATCATGTACAGGGCTGCACAAAAGTTTTCAAAAACGCTTGTTTATTTGCGAAAATTCAGTTGAAATTTTGAATGGTACTATGCATTTAACTGAACTAACTATTAGAACACTAGAATATTAGTAATTTTTCATTGCGCATGCGTCAAAGATACCAAAATTTCATTTGCATATTATTTTAGCTTAATGTATAGAGCAACTTTTGAGAAAGTCGCAAAATCACAGCTTGAAAAGTCTGAAAATAATCTTCAATAGAATAAGTTGAAAATCCGTTGTTCTCAAAATGAAGCAAAAAAATAAGGGATTTTATCCAAATGTAGTAGTACGTTTCATATTGTGTATTCTATATTGACAATAATCAATGAATATATGGATACAACCCCTCTCGTTTTTGCTTCAGTTTGAGAATAACGGATTTTCAATTTATTTTATTGACGATTATTTTCAGAATTTTTAAGCTACGATTTTGCGACTTTCACAAAACTTGCTCTATACATTTAGCTAACATAATATGCAAATGAAATTTTGATATCTTTGACGCATGCCCAGTAAAAAATTATTTAGTAAACCTACTAATTTTTCATACAATTATTATTATTTTTTTATTCTGATTGCAGAGTATTATTTGCAATGTTGTTTGTTACATTTTCAGAAAAGAATATTTTTTTGTATTAAGAACTCTGCAAATTATAAACAAAAATCTTGGAAAAATTTCGGACATTTTTTATAAAAACCTTAATTTCTCTACGAGTATACATGCTATCGACATAAAAATGAACACAGTTTATTACAATAAGCCACTTAATCACAATCTACAGTTTAAGCGCTTTTGCTACATTAGTTTTGACAGGGTTATCCAAAAGATATTCAATCTTTTTTAAATTGTTGACGGTCCCCTATAAAAATTCGGAAAAAAATATTCACGGAAATATATGACCTGTACTATTATGTTTATACGCTGAGAGTTTCTGAATAATTCATCATGTATTTTTCTAGATATTTAACAAAATGTCTAAAATCGCAAGTGGACGATCATCAATGGCCAGGTAGTGTATACAGGTATGCGCAAAATGTTTGTGTATTTTAACATCTATTCATCATAACAGCAAAGAAATTTGTTTATATTCTGAAAGTGTTGGAATGCATTTCATATCTGCTGAAAGCATGGTTTTTCGTTGTTCCTTTTTATTGAAGTAGCGACTTGCAATTTCGGAAACCGATCTCGAAACTGAAAACATATTCTTGCAAAAGAAACTAGACTGACATCGAAAGAGTAAAATGATATGCTGTTGGCTTCAAATATCTTTTAAAATATAATTGATAAATATTGAAAAAAAAAAGAGAGATTTTATAAACATTTTTTTCTGTGTTTTAGCACAGAGATAAATTTTAATATAAGCACTAAACTTAACATTATATTCCGATTGCGTTGGCATGAGTAGAATAGACTATTAAGTAACTGTTTCAAGGCATTTTGCAGTATGAAATAAATTCTTACCTATTTCTGCTAAAAAAAAAAAAAAAAAAAAAAAAAAAAAAAAAAAAAAAAAAAAATGTAAACTCTATGCTTAACTGAGCTGCAGCATATTTTTATAATATTACCTGAGTTTTGTTATAGAAAAAGCTCTCTGATAATTTCAATAAATGTATTAAAATTCAGAAATAATGTTGAACTTTATGGTGTTTTTCAGTTTTTATCTAACAAAGTATATATTCACGAATGATAAAAAGTCGGATTAAATGATACTGTATGCATGTAATTAAACGATATAGTGTTTTCAAAAGAAATATTTAATTAACTTCTATATGAATTATTTTAAAATAATCTAGCCAACACAGAGATAAATTATTGATATAGATTATGACATTTTAAAAGAATATTTTTGATACGAAAACTAACGTTAACTGTCTTTTTTAATATGATAGCTTATGTTTTCTCTAAAAATGATAGCCACCGATTAAGATGAAATTAAGAAAATAATATTTTAGCACATAAGCTTTTATTATTTTTTCGGAAAAAAATAGACTTGTACTACATTATGTTAGGTTTTAATGTAATTAAACATGAAGAAAGAAACCTTTTTCATTAAACAAGAAAAACTTTTCTCATCTAGAAAGTTCCTTCATTTATATGCATGATAGGTTGCGAAAAAAAAAAAAGTAAAAAAACATGTGTATGTAGAAAAGATATTAGCATAATTGCAAATCCTTGATGTGCTTTTATGCTTGAAAAAAAATCGTTAATTTTGGTATTATGTGATAGATTAAAGTAATGGATTAAAGATGTTTTTAATAATATTGATTTCAACATTAAAATTTGCCAAAAAAGTATTTTGCTAAAAATCTAGAGATAATATATAATGTTTTAACTCCTAGCAAAGGGAAAAAACTGTTTCTACTTTTAAAAGTTTATTCAAGGTACATATGTTGTGCAATTTCAGGCCGTAATAAATTAATAAATAAATGTGCAATTTCGGGAGAAATATTGGTTTTTTAAAAATTATTATTCCATTTGAATGTACAGTTTCTTTACGTTTATAAATCTGCTTTGTTTATGTTTCTGCTGTACTTATAACAAAAGTAAATCCTTTATGCATAGTATAAATATACTAATTTAACATTTGAATGCACTTTTCACTACACAAAAAACTCACTTTAAAATGATAGCTAAAAATATTATTATCATTCTACAATGGATGTTTGTGAGCTTTATCTATTAAGTGTTGTATAGTGCATCATCTTAAAAGAGTTTTTATTGCATGAATATTTTTAAAAATATAGCTTGTTAAGTGACCAAAATACAGTAGCCGGCCTAAAAGGGACCGAGGATTAACTTGTTAAATCAGTTAATTTTCCTTTTAAATTTGTCCGGCATCAATTTCTCTATTTTACCCCATTTCTCTAGAAAGTTGGATATTCGGGACATGGCTAGAGACATGTCGAACTGGCTTTTGCTAGAGAGTAAGATATTCAAGTCAAACATAATGTTGCGGACGAAAGGAGAAAAAATTGCGAAATTGATTTCGGACAAATTTAAAAGAAAAATTACGCAAATTAAATACATTGAACAGCGGGAATATGTAGGCTCAGGCCGATGAAGCTTCCGAGACAACCTTGGGGATTCCAGTTTAGTATTAGTCTTAGTATTAGTACCGCCACGGGAGTGGTCTCCTTTCGTCCCCGATAACAAGTTCTAGCCGAATATCCAACTCTGTAGCAGAAGCCAGTTCGACGGGTCTTTAGCCACGTCTCGAATATCCGACTTTCTGGATAAATACGGAGGAATTTTTAGAAATTGATGCAGAACAAAATTTAAAAAAAATACACAAATTAAATGCACTAAAAAGCGAAGAAATAAAAGAAAATTATGTAAGTATCTGCGTAATTTACTTACATAAATGCGCAGGATGCATTTAGTTTTTTAATTCGCGCAGTGTTAAAAATGTACATACATTTTATACTTTGTGAAATGCGTATTCAGGTTTCGTACGGATCCTGGAATTTCAAGAATGGAAAATTCTTCAGCACCAGTATTTTTTATAAAAATCTTCTAATAAAAAAAGGCGAAATTTTGCGAGCTTTAGCTACATTTTTTTCATAAAGATATACTGATGTTTTCCATGGAAAATAGCGTGACACTTATGACCCCCTTAATAGATGTAATTAATTGAAATGAAAGATAAATGATCACTAATAAAAAATAATAAAGAAATATTTAAGGCTCAACCCTAGTCACAGAAAAAGACCCGGATGATAATGTAAAGTCTATGGGAGCATTCTTTTCAAATATCTCGCTCAAAGTTTAATATTTTGATTTATTTTTTTTTTTCATAGGAAAGTTCAGGACGATTCACAACCGGCTTACTTTTTACTTTTTCAATTTTGGTTTCAGATTTAAAAAAAAAAGTGTAAAATTCAAAACCGGTTTAAACCGGTTCTGAAATCGAAACTACTATAAGAAATATATTAGCAAAATTGAAAAAGTAAAAACTAGGCGAAACGAATTTCTATCGAATTTCCAGAGAAAAAAGTATTTTCGACATGATAAATGTTAAATAAAAGAAATAAGCTGCAGCACAGCAAAGGATAATTATACTATATACAGAATTTTTAGAGTAATTTTCCTTTTTTTGTTTATAAACCGATTTATAAACAGAAAACCTGGTAATTTTTTCACTTTTCCTAAGAAAGAAGATAATGCAGGAGTTGAAATGCCAGATTTGAGAAATTTACCACTGCTAACAATCAGACAAGGAACAGCCGGAACATCAGGTCATTATACATTTAATTTTTATTGTTTTAATATTGCTTACAAATAAATTTTGCATGATTTGAATTTCTATAAATAACTATAAAATGGTTTGCTAACTCATTTTCTATGAAAAATATGAAATGGTGTTATTTTGTCTCCATTTTTTGCAAATGTATCAAAGTGCTCTATGAGGTGTATCAATCTGCCCCGAGTATGGGGCACATTGATACAAATGTCTTTTTTAGATTTTTTTTAAATGACAAGCAAAAATCTTATATAAAACAACCATTTTACATTTTAATAACACACTACAAAGTTTTACTGACACCACATGGAAAAATAACTTGAAATTTCTATTTTCTGGACACCAAATAAATTTTTAGAAAAAACCGTATCAATCTGCCCCAGTTCCCCCTACTGTGGATGAAGCTTTTGTCTATACATCGTTGCTCATGATATGTACACATTTATTTAAATAATCCAGATAAAGTTTTAACAATTCTAGAATAATTTAATTTAAAAGGTGTTTTTTAGTGTCTCTTACATGCGACATACGACTGAGAAGGTTAAGTTAAGGATGTGATTCTTCATCAGTGGAAAGTGTACAAGGCCGTCTTTACATTGTGGATAAAATGATGAATCGTGTCCAATATAAAAAAGTATTGGAAAGAATGTTGATCCTTTAACTAAATTAATAGTTTCCCAATATCTCCAAATGTATTTTCATTCATCACTGAGCAAACTATCAAACCAAAGACAACAACGGAATCGTTAATTAAAAAGAAAGCAATGATTTGGCAGGATCAGAAAATTTCTTGGATTTAAATCTGACTGATATTGCTTTGGAGCTTCTACCCGTAAGGCATGGTGACATCACTGCAACGTCGTTGTGAAGTCACATTGTGACTTTGTAACCATCGATTTTCGATGTGACGTCACGTGACGTCGACGTGAAGTCGTTATGGCCGTTTTAGAGCTGGTTTGTGACGTCACGGTGTGACAAATTTGTGAAAAATGTGTCATTTGTGACTATTTTGACATCAACATTGTGACGAAACTGTGACAAAAGAGACGATATTTAAATTGCCAGAAACATGTTTTTAAAGTAAATAACATGTTTTGAAGAATATTTGTAATTTTCAAAATTTTTTTAAAAAAAAGGTCACATCTTAATCTCAATGTGACGTCACTGAGTTGTGGCATTTTGGTCACAGTTTTTATGTGACCAAAGTAAATCACAGTGACGTCTTTGTGACATTACTGTGACCATGCATGCTATGAGGGTAAAGTGAAAAAAATAAAAAAGAAATATTGCAAGCTGTAAAAATTTGACAGAAAACTTGTTTAAGGTCTGACACCATGATAAGGAAAGACACAAAATCTAAAAAAGTATTCAGAACAAGCCGAAAAGTATATAAGCCAGGATCGATCATAAGGCACTTTCGAAAAAATATTAAGATCATTGCCGTTGAATACGTGTGTTATTTTTATTTATTTTTTTATTTATTTATTTTTTTTTTTTGCAATAAGTTTCTATTTTATCATCAAAAGTTTATTTTTTATATTTAAATCACATTCAGTTTACAAATATACCTAAAAGAGATCAACAATCCCCCATTAAATAAAAATATATTGCTTTAAATTCTCAAAAATGCAAATTTTAGGCATGCAATTAAGAATTTGGCCCACCATTGTAAATAAGGTACCACTTGGTTAACCCGTTGACCGATTTCACTAAACTAATAGCCAAATTATACATATTGACATAATTTTTATTTTGAATAAGAATAAACAAATGATTCGAAAAATACTAATAAAAAATACAAACAAAAATTCGAAATAAAAATTACTTAATGATGTGTATCGTATTTAATGTCATTGAATGTGGCATTCACGATCATCCATTATCGGAACTTAATTTTATAATTTGACGGAAGTTTTTTGGTCGATCGGATAACAAAGAAGTACCTCCAAATATATGTAATATAGTAAACAACATATAGTAAATATATGTTTCAAAAAATGTTTGTTCGGAGAACATGCATTCCTACGTCTCGGAAACACAAGTAACCTTAATGAATTACTCACATCAAGTACAGTAATCATCTTTCATGGATCAAATTAAATGATATGAACAAACTGTTACTCAGTTTTCGAAAAATGCAGATATCAGAAAAAAGTTAACGGAAATAATTCTTTAATAATCAGCGAAAGAAATTTAAGAATTTTTACGTTCATGGCAATTTATACATTTTACAAATTAATTGGGTAGTTTCTCTCCTCCTCCTCTCTTTTTCCTCTAACGTTTTGAAAAACAGTTGCTATTGTAAAACTGTGTTCATTTTCTGAATTCAGATAGGCATCCGCAAAACATACGTCACAATTTTGTTACCATTCTACATATACTGCAAAATTTGCCGCAATATTTTTTAATGCCTGGTTTATGAACTTTTTGTGCTTGTCTTAGCGATATTAATGTGTACTGTGTACGTCTATATTTGACAGAAGATAAATATATACAGTGGCGGTCAAACGTTTCCGGCCGGCAAAAATTTTTAAGTTAATTTGTATGTATACCCTTGTGAAAAGTAATCTCAAAGTGATACTTATATATTGACGTAATAGTTTGGAACTTATTTATGGAATAACAAATAAATATCAATAAATTTGTTTGAAAAAATTAAGTATAAACGAAAACGCATGTTCTCAAAAGTTTCCGGCCACCTTCGCAAGTTTGGTTAAAAAAAAAAATAGTATTGTAATAGAAAATTACAGTGATAAACAACATTTACAAACAGTATTTTATCACCATAATTGTAGTAAAAAGTACTGTGGCGCAGCAACGTAAAATTCATACAAAAAATTAAAGATCGTTTATGGTATGTTTTTCCTTATTTCTTGCACTTTTTTGAAACTTTAGGCTGAGTAGGAATATTTATAGTTTCGCACACGTTTGCCAACTTCTTTCCAAAGATTTTCGATTGGATTCATGTCGGATGTTTGGACTTGCCATTTCAAAAACGATTTTATTTTGGACGAAAGCCATTGTTTGTCGAGGCTAGAATCAGGGTGCGTAGTGTGGAGGGACCTTGTAAGCACCTTTTACCAGAATTTTTATAATATAAAATTTATTTTATTTAACGAAAAAGAAATCCTTTTTCTGATCTAACAATCAGTGCTTTAAAGAATTTCTGATGCTAAAGGAATTAAAATCCTCTGAGTTTGTTGGTGACTACGCACCCTGTAGAATACATTCTTTAAGTCATTATCATGTAAAAACAAATAGTTGCGACTACAATTTTTCCTCTAATAAGTCAGCAAATAATCTTGCAATATATCCTTATACATTGCATCATTCATCCTGACGTGGAAGTCAAATAATGGACCAACACATTTTGAAGTGAATACTCCAAACAGCATAAAGTATCCTCTGTCATACTTCATTGTAAAAATAACGTAAGTCGAAACATATATTTTGTTGTTAGGTCATTTAACGTAGTGTCTTCCATCATTCTTAAAAAAGTTTGAAATTCGATTGTTAGAAAAAATAGTACTTTTGACCAGTTTTCATAGACCAGACTTCGTGTGTTTTAGAAAACGCCAGTTGGGTACGTTGGTATTTTTTTACCTATGAAATAATTTTGAACACCGACTCTTCCATAAAGTTTTGCATCACGTCATCATCGTGACACAATAGACTGACCTTAATTCAGTAATATTTTTATTCCGTAAATCGCGAAATATTACAACGGAATCTTTATGTTGTTCAGCAATTATTTTTCTTCTGATAATTCTGTCCATATGAATAGTCATTTTCCGGAGTCTCCTGGACCACTGTAAGTCCTAAAGTCCACGGCCATCTTTATCTATTTTTTAAATATCATTCACAGTCAATTTTCCGGTCGATATCTTTGCCACAATATTTCGAGAAGATTGGCCCTCTGGCGATAAACAAATCACACGTTTACAAACAATAATTGTTGAACTTTTCAATTTTGAATGTAAACTATGCTATTCACGATGTTTCATTCACAAACAAGATTAAAAAACACTTTACCGATAGAAAAAATCTAAGGAATGATAAGTGGCGGACACTTTTGCACACGTGAACTTCGAATTCTACTCCTTTACATTAAACGTCTTCAATATCCAATCAAAAGTATCACGTGGTCAGAGATCATTCACATATTCCTAACTTTTTAAGCAATTATGCTTCACTGAAACCTTCTGGTAAATAAATCAAAGAAACTAACTGGCAGGAAACTTTTGACCGCCACTGTATATTAAAGAGTAATATGCTATATTCAATAATAAAAATATTCCACACTACGTTTATTTGTGAATTATGTCTCTCCCCTTTTCCCAAATATTTTCTATATAAACATCTGTCACTCCTAACTTGTGTATGTAACAATAAAAAAAAATTAAAAATGTAAAGTTTTTTTTTTTTTTTTTTTTTTTTTTTAAACAAAATTATAAAAAAGTAAACATCCAAGTTTTCTGTTTTAAAAAGAAAATCCTTTAGCATTAAAAAAAAATAATCCTGCTTTCATAATGGACGTATAACTTTATAAAGCAAAAAATGATATTTTCAAAAATCATCTTTCTCTTTTCTACATACTTTCTCACATTATATAATCTTTAAACGCTTAAGGTGTATTCCTTTAATTTATTATTTAAAGTAGGATTTTTAAAGAAATAGAAGCACGGAAAAAATTAAATAATCTTCTGGATTCTTTTTCCTTTTTCTTGTCTTTTTCTTTTTCTAAAATATTTTTAAACAGTGGCTTTCATTGTCATTTTTAATAATTTTTTTTTCTGCTTGTATTATCCATGTTAATTTTTTTTTTACTTGCATATACTAACTATTTTAACAACCTAATTTTTTACTTATTTATTTATTTTACTTATTTTTTTATTTTTTGCTTGAAAGTAAATATTTTCACGAAAAAATAACAAGTTAATGATTTTCCTAAAATAAAATTATAATGTATTTCACTTGTATTTTTTCATCTTATAATAAACTAAACTATACATTATTTCAAGCAAGAAAAGGGAAGTTATTTAATCTGGCATACATACAGGATGTACTTTTATCTTGTTATAGGAAACATTTAAAGCCATTAGAAATATGCTTAAAATTATTGTTTAAATTCATATAAACGCGGAAACTTTTTAAAAATAGAAATAAAAAAACCGAATAATATTTGTTGTGTTTTTGAATGCGGATGCAAGTGTTGACGGATAAAGGCATAAAAAATAACAAGGCGTTGCACTATAATTTGAACTGAAGCAGGCACTGTAAAAAGGTGCTGGGAAGTGACGCAAATGCCAAATTTATGAATGAAAGACTAAAAAATTAAATAATTAATGAAAGAATTAAATATCAGTTATCAGTACCACATTCTCCTTTCAGAATGGAGTTGTAGAAGAAGCAATCGTTATTTGACTGAAATGGCAAAATGAATGCTAAAAGATTCAAAGTTGGATAAAAGGTTTTAGGGAGTTGCAATAGTGATAACGTGTTTCTACAAAAACATTTACCCATAAAAGGCTTGCAAAAAAATACTTTTTAAGTTATGGCATATAAATATAAACCAAGGATAAAGATTTTTAAAATTTTGTTTACAAAGTTATCAATAACATTGCACCTTTGGGTAAAAGAAAACCGGATTACAAAAGTAAAGAAAGAATTTTTCTAGGTTATGCAGAAGAATCTAATGCTTATATTATCCTTTATAAATAAATAAACGAAGTAATACTTTCAATAAATGCAGTTTGTCCCAATGCTGGAGTATCTGAAATATTAACTAATGCTCGTGAGTCAGGTGACTAAATAATTTGAGAACACTTCTTTAAACTTTATTGATGAACATTAAACAAAGCATTAAGAGAGAAGTTAAAATTTAAAATAAATGAAAGATTAAATGATAAGAGGTTCAGAACTGTTTATTAAAAGTGTACCACAATAAGATATATTACAACTTATAAAACAGCTACTAAAAATGTTGATAAAGCTATTTCTTGGGTAAAAATCAAAAAATTTACCTGAAGATGAACAAAATAGAAGTATATTACGTGTGGTAATCACGAATAATGCAACTTGGCAGTGCCACCTGTTGAGCGATTTGCACCTAAACGTAATTAGCAGCATTTTAAATCAAGTACAAACTAAATATAAAGTTTTGTGAAAATCCATGCACTAGTTCTTGAGATATAGCTATTGTGCAATTATGAATAATGGAGCATAGCCGTGCCATTTGTTAAGAGATACACTCCAAAAACTAATCAGATACAGTTTTTATCAAGGTCTAACAGAATCTAAAGTTTTGTGAAATTTCGTGCATTAGTTCTTGAGATAGAGCGTCCATAAAATGTTTGTCACATACATAGAGGCATATAGAATGACTGATTGATAGACTGACTGACAGACTCACATACAGACATTTTGTAAAAACATGTTTTTCAGGTTCTCTAATCTCTAAAATGTGTAAATCTGTCGAAAACCGGATTTGAAAATTTTTAAGAATCCAATTTTTTTTCTTGTAAAGATAAAAGAAAGTAATTTTTTTTTCAGAAAATTGGAATTATTAGAATGTTTTATGTAAGAACAACAACAAAAATTTAGGTAACATATAAACTTTAGCTCTGTAATTCAAAAAATCTTTAAGGTTACTGATAAAGCAATTATTAAAGCAAGAAAATTTTTGTTAACGCATGCAATTTTTAAAACTGAAGACATGCATATTTCATCTTGTAAAACAAACAAGTAACGTATTTTTATCTCTATTGTTCTTTGTTTGTAAAAAAAAAACAGAATTATTGTAGCGCATACATATTATTGTTATATCTTTCAACCAATTATTCCATCTGACATTTTTAAACAGTAACAGTTATTTTCACAAAAAATTAATTAAAATGTATATAATTAAAAATGAATTTGTTGGACTTGTAGGAAAATATACATTTGCAATTATAATGCTTGTTTTTCTAATGGAAATATAAAAATTACAATAAATACAAAAGATAAATTAGCATATTTGAAATTTAAAAGGTTTGTTCTTCTTAATTAAGCAATTGGGATTTACCTTCATTATTATTTATATTGAAACGAAATATAAGTTTTCATAATAAGTGTAAATTGTTTAAAAATTGAAAACGTTTGTTTGAAATTTTACAAATTTTAGGAATACTCTTCATAAAATTGTAGCAAAAATAAAAGATTTTTTAAATGTAATAGATTTTGCTGCAAAAGATCTGAGTGAATAAATAAGCGTTAAATATAATTGTAAAGTGTTTTATAAGTTAATTTTCTTAGCGCATTTTTATGCATAATTAATTTTAATGATAATATATATATTTACGAATTTTTTTATAGATTTTTCTTCAATTCCTTCTTTATTTTACGGAAATTGGGAATTTTGAACTGAAATATATGCATGTCTTAAATGAATGTACAGTAGAAACCCGAAATAACGCAATCCGAAATACTCTAAATTCGTATTTAATGCGGGGGGAAATATGTCCCCTGAAAAAAAAATGATCTATATTAGGATAAATTTTACGTTTAAAATTTCAGTGAAACATAATGAGAGACTTGCAATCTGCTTAAGTGCTATGCATCTCATGGCCTCTGTTGTCGATTTAAATGATTGGATAGAAACTGATAAGTTTGGAACCAATTTCAGAGATCATAAAAGATCAGGATATCATTGATGCTTTAATGCGTAAAAATTGCAGTGAACAAGATGATGATGTTAAAATTGAAAATGATGTGGTTATGAAAGACGACGTTCTACATGTTAGTGAAGTCATTTCATACTTAATGAAGGTAATTACCAGAGATATAGAGGAGGGTATACTGGGGTATAAGTCGTATACCTTCTGGATTTTTTAAAGGAACACCGCATACCCTCTGTTTCAAAAGAAAGTTATAGTATACGCACTCTAGGGTTTACCCTTTGCCTTGAGTGTATACCATCTGCTTAGAGCGCTATACTCTGTTATTTTTACGACTACACCCCCTGGTAATTACATAAATGGAGAGGCAAGACGATTCAGATTTTGTTCATCTACTTCATCTTGCTAGTGCGGACAATATGACGAAAAGAAATGAAGCGCCTCAGTTCGCCAAACAACACTTACGAACTTTTTAAGATAGTGTAAGATTAAGTTTGTAATCAATGAACGATAAAGTTAATTGCATTTCACAGAGAGAGCAAGTGTTTTCATCATATTATACCATTTTTGGACACCATTCCGATATACCGCGGCTGCGTTATAACGCGGGTGTGAAATATTTATTCCAACAACCGCGTTATATTGAGCTTCTACTGCATTTTAAACAAAGATAAAAATATTTTTAAATAAAGACATGAAAATCTCTATTGCGAATCAGATTTAAGATGAAGGTGAACTACTTGAACCGAGAACTAGTGTAAAGTTACATTAAGTCTCGATTTTTTTCTGTGTTTTTACAGAAATTTCGAATAGTGTATAATGTATGTACAAGGATATGTGTGAAGAAAGCATTGTTCTGATTTGTTTAAAGTAATTTTAAGCAATAAATAAATGTTATACACTAAAAATAGCATTCTAAACAAAGAGATAGAACTGGAAATGGGATTATAAAAAAATTGATAAATATCCACTCATTACAACATTCATCCCCCCCCCACAAAAAAATATCAATATATTCCTTGCATAGAAAGTTTCAGTTATAATACAAAATTCTTTTCATTTGTTCTTCCTTACGCTGATAAGTTAAAAATATTCTTTAAATTATTTTACGATTTTATTTTTTCAGTAATCTGAAATAAATAAAACTAACAAAAAAAATTGTACTTAATACTAAATGAAAAGAAATATTACTTATTTATTTGTGCGTATAATATCAACAGTATTATCATTTCTTTTTAAAATCAAGCACATGCATTCATGAAAAAAAATATTTAGATTTCATTGTTTCAAAATAGAAAGAAACTTCTGACAAAAAATGGAAAAAATAATGCATACAGAAAAAGTTGTTATTTTACCTTCAAGGTATTTTGAAAGCTGATTTTCAACAAATCTTAAAAAGATGTTTTTTTTTTCATATTTGCTTTGAACTCATTGTTTTTTTTTTAAGTTTGTGGTTGTAAAATTCAAAAATTCAAGCGATATCATTATTATGTTTAGAATTCAAAGGAATAAACTATTTTAAATTTTTTTCATATCAATTTTCTTTCAAATAAACTATTTCTCAGGATAGACATTGGACAATATATTTTTTTTAATTCATTTTGTAACTTCATTGATTTTGGAATATGAAAATTAACTAAAGAACATTATTTCAGTGCTACACTAAACATAATATTAAATAATTTTTGTAGAAAACTACTGTAAAAAGTGGAGAAAGCTCAAGTTTCATGCAAAATATATTAAAAATAATGACAAAAACCTCAGTTTCAGACTAGGATATCAAAAGACAGATGTGATAAAGTTTAATTAATTAAATATATTAGTAGAAATCATTCCTTTAAAAAAAGGTTGAACAAATTTGATAGTGTATGGACGGTAATTTTTAACATTAACTCTGATAAAATTGTTGTTGTGATTTATAAAATATAAATCATTGACAGTTTTATTTATTTAAAAAATATATTAAAAGAAATAATTCTAAAGAACACCCATATGATAACGTTTAATTAATTATTTTTTCTAGGTCATTGATTTTGAAATATAAAACTTAACTGAAGAACACTATTTCAGAGTTATACTAAACATAATTTTAAACAATTTTTGTTAAAAACTACTTTATAAAAAATGGAGAAGGCTCAAGTTTCACGTAAAAAGTATTCAAAACAATGACAAAAACTGAATTTTAAACTATGAAGTCAAAAGACAAATGTGATAAGGTTTATTTAATTAAATTTATTAGTAGAAATTAATTCTGAAAAAAAGGATGAATAAATTTGTTACAGTACAAACGATAATTTTTAACATTAATTCTGATAAAATTGTTGTTATGATTTCTAAAATGTGAACTGTTATCAGTTTTATGTATTTTTTTTAAATATAGAAAATATTAAAATGGATAATTATAGGAAACATCTATCTGCTAATGTTGAAGTAATTAATTTTATTAGTAGAAATAATTACTTTTTTTAAAAAGGATACATGAGCTTGTTGCAGTATGAAAGTAAATTTTATTTTCTTCTATTTTTACGAAAAGAAAGTATTGGATTCGAGAAAGTTTCCAAATTCTGATTTTCGACGGATTTACAAGTTTTAATGTCCAGAGAACACAAAAAGATGTTTTTACAAAATGTCTATCTGTGAGTCTGTCTGTCCCTCTGCATGTGACAAAAATTTTGTGGGCGCTCTATCTCAAGAACTAATTCACTGAATTTCACAAAACTTTAGATTCAGTTACATCATGATATACACTGCAGCTGAATAGCTTTTGTTGTGTATGGCCCAACAGATGGCACTGCTATAAATTCTTCTTCTAGATTTCCACAATAGCTATTTCTCAAAAACTAATGGATGGATTTTCTTAAAACTTCAGATTCTGTTTGGCCTTGATAAAATATGGGGCTCATTACATTTTGGTGCAACTCGCATAGCAAGTTGCGCTGCTATGCATTATTCATGATTATCAAAATAGCTCTATCTCAGGAATTAATGAACGAATTTTCATCAAACTTCAGATTCAGTTAGTACCCGTTAAAAATTATTGTTGATTAGTTTATGGTATAACGGACTTAACAGGTAATGCTGCTATCCAGAATTTTTTACTATTACTGCAAGAGTCCAATATTTCGAAGTAATTAATGGATGTTCATCAATTTTCAGATTTCGTTAGACCTTGTCATGAATTGCTACATTTGGTGTAAATCGGTTCTCAGATGGCACTGCTATGCTGCATTTTTTACGATTTCCACAATAGCTAAAGATTTTTATTAAACTTGTGATTCAGTTAGACCTTGTCATGAATTGACGTTTTCTTTATTTTGATGTAAATCGCTCAACATATGGTTCTGCTATTCGGAATTTTTCGCGATTTCCGTAATGGCTCTATCTCAAGAACTAATGCCCGGATTTATACCAAAATCCCGATTCAGTCAAAGCATGACATAGATTGTTGCTGAATAAATTTCGGTGTAAATCACCCCGCCGGTGACGCTGCTATGCTTAATTTTTCAGGAGGCATTAACATGAAGGAGATAGAAGAAAGTTTAGGGATTGCCACATCGGACAAGTTAATATTGATTCTAATAAATATGTCGCTATATTTTCTGAAATATAAACCATTGATTGTTTTATTTATTTTTTAAAGTTTTATTTGACGAGAACATCCATGCTCCTTTTATTGAGGAATAATCTTCAACATTTAAAAAAAATGATTGGTTTTATTTCTGAAATATACGTTTATAAAGGAAAACAACTTTTGCTAGGAGCAGCACACTGTAAAAGAAAAAAAAATACTGATATAAAGTTACGAATATCTGTATGCTAATTAAAATATTATCAATACACAGTTTTAAAAAATGTAAATCTATAAAACTACACTGTAAAAAATCTGTAAAGTTACTAAAAGTTTTCTAGGAAATTGAGATTCCAAGGACTTTTTGTGTAACGGCAACAGCAAAAATGCATGTAACAGATACAGATTTGTACTGAAAATCAAAAATTCTGTAAGGTTACTGAGAATTTTTAAGAAAGCTGAGATTCCAAGAATTTTTTATGTAACTACAACCCATGTTACCGATAAAGTTTTAGTAAGATAGCTGTAATTTTAGCAGATTCGTTTGTAAAGTTACAGATTTCTGTAGCTTTAAAAATTTAGTTTTCTAGATTTACATCTTTTATCGTACAGTGTATGGATAAAATGTTAGTAAACATAAAGATTTCGGCAACTTTTTATCTGTAGTATACAGTGACGGTCAAAAGTTTCCGGCCACCAGAAAGTTTTCAGTTAATTCGTAACTATACCCATAAGAAGAGGAATCTCAAAGTGATACTTATACATTTTATTGACATAATAGTTAAGAACTTACTTGTGGAATAGCATGTAAATATCAATAAATGTAATTGATAAAATTAAGTGCAAAGGAAAATAAATGTTCTCAAAAGTTTCCGGCTACCTTCGCAAGTTTTTTAAAAAAATGTATCGTAATAGAAAACTACAACGATCAACAACATTTATAATTAGTATTGTATAGTATTAGTATTTTATTACCTATACAAATACGTTCTACGGCGCAGTAATCTAACATTCATACAATCAACCGTTAAAGATCGTCTATTGTACGTTCTTTCGACATTTCTTGCAATTTTTTGGAACTTTCTGTTGAGTTGGAATATTTATAGTTCGGCAGACGTTTGCATATTTCTTTCCAAAGATTTTCTATTTGATTTCTTTCTATTTCATGTTGGGCATTTGGGCTGGCCATTTCAAAAACGAAATTTTTTTTGTGCGAAAACTATTGCTTGCCAAGGCTTGCATACATCCATTATGTCGTTATAATATTAAAAAAAATAGTTGCGACTAAAATTTTCCTCTAATAAGGCAGAAAGTAATCTTGCAAGATATCCTTATACATTGCGTCAGTTATCGTGCCGTGGATTTTAAATAACGGACCGCAATTTTTTAAGAAAATACTCCCCACATTACAACATGTCCTCCGCCATGCTTCATTGTAGGAATAATATATATTGAATCACATTTTTCATTAGGTCATCGGACGTAGTGTGTGCCATCACTCCCAAAAAAGTTTCAAATTCTATTGATGGAAAAGTAGTACTTTTGTCCAGTTTTCACTATACCAGACTTTGTGTTTTTTGGAAAATGCCAGTCGGTACGTTTATATTTTTTTACCTACGAAAAATTTTTGAACACCGACACTTCCATAAAGTTCTGTTTCACGTCAGCATCTTGACACGGTAGACCGACTTATTTCAACAACCTTTTCATTTTGTAAATAGCCGTATATTGCAACGGAATTTTTATGCGGGTCATCAATTGTTTTTCTCCTAATAATTCTGTCAACGAGAATAGTATTTTTTAAAAAGTTTTCCGGCCCTCACAAAGTTCTGAAGGCCATGGCCATCTTTATATAACTTCTAAATATCGTTTACAGTCGATTACCGATCGATAACTTTACCGCAATATCTCGAAAAGATTAGCCATTTAGTGACAAATTAATCACTCATTTACGGACAATATTTGATGAACTTTTCAATTTTGAATTTAAACTATGATATTCACGTTGATTCATTTACAAACACGACCAAAAAGCATTTTACCGATCGAAAAAGACTAAGGAATGATAAATGGCCGGAAACTTTTGCACACGCGAACTTCGAATTCTATCCCTTTGCATGAAGTGTCCACATTATCCAAGCAAAATGATCACGTGATCAGAGGTCATTCACATATTACTAACTTTTGAAACAATAGTGCTTCTTTTTTGCTGAAACCTTCTGGTAAATAAATCAAAGAAACTAACTGGCCGGAAACTTTTGACCGCCACTGTACATATTTTTTACAGTGTATTTTTGTAAAGCTACAGAAACATGTAGCTTTACAAAGGTACACATACATTTACGAAGGTATCTATTAAAATTACAGTACTTTTACTAAAATTTTATCTGTAACCCGTGTTTCAGTTACATAAAAAACTCTAGGAATGCCAGTTTCTTAAAAAATTCTCAGTAACCGTACAGATTTTTTGACTAACAGTGCAATCTTGTATCTATAAAAGAAATTTTTGTTACAACCGTTACCTGAAATGTTTTAGGAAAAGCAGTTCCCCCCCCCCCCCCAAAAAAAAAAAAAAACTTTCGTAAGATTAAAAAACTTGACTGCTTTACGAATTTCTTCAGAATGTGGGACTTGTTTTAAGTTATTCATGTTATGAATAAACGCATTAGAATGACTCCGCATTAGAAAAGCTCCGCTGCAGTTAAACTCCCGGATTACAAAATACTATGATAACCAACGGGAAAACTATGGAGCTGAATTACTGATTGTCTAATATAATTATTAGAATATCGTTTTCACCACAAAAAAATGCCAAATCCCGATGATTTGTGTTTTCAAAAAGTGTCCACGTATATTTTGGGTATAAAAAAATCCCCAGCGCTTTCGATATTTCCATATCATTAAATTTTATAATCTTCTTAAAAATATTCAAAACTTGCGTAGACAATAGGTAATTAGTAATCGTACTACAAATTTTTCCCACAAGTTAGCATGGGATTTCATGATCGGGGAATTTCACTGCAGTGGCCTCTTAAGCCCTGACCATATGGAATGGTAATATGACTGCAAAGTAACTATTTTGTGTTCTCAATTAGAATTATTTGATATCAGCAATTACCAAGAATTCCACGCAAATTGATTGCATTTGTCAACTGCAAAGCAACACAATTTTTTACAAGCTGCGATGATTTCATGAATTTTATGCTTCCATAAAAAATCTTTCATATATTTTACAAATCATTTAAATATCCTGATCATGAAAAATAATACTTTTTTTCTAAAAATGTATTTAATTTATTCTTATTTATAAATATATCTCAAATTACTTTCAATAATTACAGAATGATTTAAACTGAATGTTTATCAATCTCTCTGGCTAAATACTAATTTATATTAAATATCTTTTATGATCTTATTTTGTCAAGTATTAAAATTTCCCTGAAAATAACTTTTAACAAAAAAAAAAAAAAAAAAAAAAAAAATGTAAACATTTTTGGAATTTATTTTTAAAGATTTTTATGTTTAAAAATTCTATCCATTTGTAATATTAAATAATTCAAGAAGTTATTTGTATTTGCTTATTTTAATACGCTAACAAATTCTTATTTGGAATGTGTAAAAACATTTGAAGTAGATAGAAAGTGCGTTATAAAAATTGTGAACAAAATTGAAAGAAAGAAAATCTTCGATTTGAGAGCGAAAAAAAAAAAGAATTATTTCTATAGAAAAATTTAAATAATTATTCTCCGTATCTCTTTCGAAATATTTAAGGTGATTAAAATAAAAATAAAAAAAGGAAGTGAAACTTTTCTCAAACTAAATAATCTCAATGAACTTTGTACTGCACAATTCATAGTTTGTGATGTATATACATTCTTTTGTAAACGTATTTTGGCAAATGTTCAAATGCTCTTGTTAAAATAAAACTTTAAAATTATTTTTTTTTCCAAAATAGATCACTTTTTAAAACATCCTTCCAGATTTTCATAACGGTTATGCATTTTCATATTTAATTAAAGCTTAATTATTTTAAATGAAGTTTCTGTAAATATTTTTTACAAAAATAATTAGGTAAAGAAAAAACTGCAAATTAGATTACTAAAGTTAATTAATCTTTGAAGGACATAATTTGTTTAAAATATTTATCTACACACATAGGTATAGGTATAGATATACATACAGCTAAAAAAATTAAAGGATATTGATGTTGTGGTGGATCTTGAAACTGGGCGATTGTTTGGGTGATTGATACATGATCGATAAACCTGAAAAGCTTTATAAGAAAAATTAGGCATGTTTGCCAGGGGAAAATGCAAAGTATTGAGTATATGGACGCAATAGAAAAAAAATTATACATGTAAGAAAAAATGTATAAAAAAGGTGTTTCCTTCAAAGATAATCGCTTTTAGAAGGAAATATGATTTTGCCAGACAATTAGCAACGCCGAATACACATGAAGCATCGAGTCAATGAGGTTACCATTAAGTGACAGATGAGGTTGAGAGCTGAAACATTATGTACCACTCTTCCAGAAGATTTCGTTCCAGTTATTGGAGAGTTTGTGGGGTTAGAAAGCGGCCAGCAATTCGTCTGCTTTCAAAATGACAAAAATGCTTTATTGGGCACATGTCTGGAGAACATGCTGACCATTTCCTTGAAAAGAAAATCACCCAACATTTGAGCACAATTAGGCCAGAAATTATCGTTCATTATCATAAAATCATCTCCAATTGCTCCAGCGTAAGGGATAATAAAACGTCTGAGGTTCTCATTCCTATATTGTTAACTGGTAAAAGCTCCATTACGAATGATGTGGAGATCAGTACGCTCATCAGTGCAGATGGTAATTCCACTATAACCCCCCCCCCCCCCCCCGCCGCCGTCAAACACTGCCTTTTACGAAAGTACGATGGTTTTTCGTTTCCAGATGAAAATGCTTTTACTATCAGTTGGAACAGACAAAGAAAAAAGTATCGCACCATTCATTTTTCTTTTAATTCACATTCTCCTATGCCCACTCCCAGCAAGCAACAAGAGATTTGCAATTAAAGTCCCTATCACATGGAACCGGTTTCAGATACTTTGAACCAAAACTATGGTGCCATGAGCTAAGCGTACACTCTCAGAAATAAAACTCTCATTTTTGACGATTCAGAAATCCTTGAGCCTCCCCCACTAACACTCGACTTAAGGCCTTAAGCTGGTTTCGTCGTGGCCAAAAGGAGTTAAGGCCATTTGTACAAAAACAATGCTGTACCGCAAGTGAGCCGCCGCTAATTGCGGCAGCTATCGCCGAGCCGTTAACGGCTCGGCAATGACAGAACTGTTGTATTTACTTTGCCGGTAAACTCTTAGAGGTCGGTTTCGGGCAAAAAGCCCTCCAACATCTAGAAAGCAGAGGGCTAATATAAACTGACCAGCATTTTTATTTTAAGAGAGAAAATGTATAAAAATTTTAAAATAAAAATAAGAGAGAAAATGTATAATTTCATTTCTTTCAAAAATTACTTTATATCTGGGTTTTAATAAGCATATGCATAATTTACGAGATTTATATTTAAAACAATAAAATAGATGACATATTTTATTTAGTTTGAAAATATTTTTACATATAAAATGAATTGTCCCCAAAATATATACAGAATTCCAAGTTTTTTCTTCACCGGCACACTTTTACATTCACTATTCATAAAAAATAGTTTAAAAAAATGAATAAATATTTAAAATATAGTAAAATAATTTAAAATAAATATTAAAACAGAAAAACGCCTTAGATTGTGCCTAAAACAGTCCACGTTCAGTCCCCACCCCCATTAATTAGTAATACAAAACTTTTTTTTTTTTTTTAGGAAAGATCATTCTAAAAAATAAAAAATCATGTTATCAAAAAAAAAAAAAAAAAAAAAAAAAAAAAAGAAAGAAAGAAAGAATGTATTTTGATTTATTCGCATCTGCAAGCGCGGAGACAAGGGAGAGATTATAGTGCTAATAATTCTCCCTATATAGGAGGAATAATTTAATTTACAGAAGATAATTTTAAAATTATCTTCTCTGTAAATTAAGTATTAAATGTTTATATCTATGTTTTTTTTATAAACTCTCTGGAATGAAATACACTTGTAAATATTTTCCTTAATATACAAAGCACAATATGTCACACTGGATACAGTAACAAAAAATTTTATTTTAAAGAAAAACCCTTTAAACGTTGAACGAATTCCAATTTGAAGAAACATCTAATAACAGCATCTATTTAAATTATATTTGTTCATAAACGAATGAAATTGCAGGAGCGATAGTAAGAAACTGTGTAATCGAAAGATGGTTTATATTTTTTGGTGAAAAAAAAAAAAAAAAAAAAAAAAAAAACAGCAAATATTGTTTAACTGGACATTTTCAATCTATGTTCTGAAGATGATACTGTGAGACAGAAAGAAAAACGGTTGTCACGTGACCACAACCGCTTACTATCAAATAATTTATTAATTTATAAAAAAATAGAAAACTTAAATCGCTCTAGTTATCAGACTAGCCAGTTTAATGCCTTTTCCCTTTTAAAATTACTCAAAAATTGTATAAATGTTTAGCGTTGTTGAACAGGGAATTTGGCAGTCATCTAAAAGCTGAACGAAATCTTTTGTAAAAACAAAACACTATTAAAAGTTATTTATATAAATATAGATTATATCTTTGAATATTTTATAAGATATAATTCATATTTACAGTAAAATCTGTCTAAGACATGTCTTAGACAGATTTATAGTTAATAGACAGTTATATAGTTATAGGTACCTTTAACTATATAACTATAAAAAAATATTATATCAATATATGTAATTGAGTGTGTGTGTGAATGTATTTTACACCCCTCCCCCCCCCTAAAGCTACGTCCCTGCGAATCGACAAAGGAAGGGAAAGTTTATCTCCCCCAATCTTCAGTCATAAAGCTGTCCACTGATTTCGAGTTTAATTTCTTTCTTGAAGGTCAGATTCAGAGCAATGAAAGAGCAATTTATACATCAAAGCGCCGACCCGAAACATAAAAAATAGCGAAGCCTGACCACAAGAAGTTAGTGCTATGTGTCTGGTCCTTTACACGTGAGCGAGGGAACGAATGAGAAAGGGTTTGTTTCGAAGGGATCTTTTCAAGGACGCCACCAGTGACATTCAGGGGTCAAAATTTTTGCTGTATCATTCATGGCATGAAATCACTTCGTGAATGTTGACTGGATTATGAGGACTCTGTATCAAAGTTTTACACGATTATTAAAAATTTCGCAGTGGGATTACACTAAAATATTGTAAGTCTGAATATTTTCTTTGCCTATTCATTAAGTTTAATTTGAAATATTTCTGTACTATTTTAATGTATTTTTATAATAGAATTATAAAAAATAAGTATATAAAGTTGAAAAGTCGTCATTTTATGAATTTATACGACGCAAAATGTAAGAATTCGCAAATTTACTCGAATTTTTTAAAGGTATATTTGTTTGGTAGGATAATTGTTTTTTTTTATTATTACTCTTTGAAAATTTGCATTCAGTTTTATCATTATATGGATTTTATTATTTTTTCCCCTCAACTGTTGAAGTTTTAATTAGTAATTTTAAAGAAAGTAGCTAGTTTTAAACATTGCGACTTATTTATATCACTATCGTAATTCTTCTAGATTATTTTAAATAAATTCATTTAATGTTATAATTATTTTTTTAAATGCGACTTTGAAAGAAAAAGATTTTTTCTTATCCACTCTGATATAGGATTGTAATTTTTCCTTATGGAAAATGTCATTAAATTAAACAACTGAGTAATTTTAATACAATATAAGGAAAATTAGAGTGAAGAAAAACTCATTAAAATAACCAAGATATTTAAAAAAAAAAAATCTAAAATTATTTTTCAGAAGAAATGTTAGAATGCATTGCGTAAACTCTTCTTTAAATTATTATTATTATTTGGAAATTTGATTAATCAACTTTGAGAAATCTAATGGTTTTCGATGGTAAACAAAATAAAAAAACGGAAAGGGATTTTTAAAAAAATGTCATTAAGGACATATGTAAACCTAAAATAGCATTTTTATATTATTTATTATTGTTATTATTTTATTAATAATACTTGTGTGAAAATTTGTATTTATAAAATGAAGATGGTTCAGAAATATTTCACTTATTTCTTTATGATTTAATTAGACTTTAATGAATGGGCAAATATAATAAAATAATGACAACAAAATTCTCAATAAGTTTTGAAAAAAAAAGAAAGAAAGAAAGAAAGAAAAGAAAAGAAAAAAGAAAAGAAAAAAAAGAAAGAAAAGCACATCTTTTAATAAAACATACATCACTAAGTTTAATATTACACATATTATTTAGGCATAAATTCAAAATCGATTCTATAAAGAATATTTATTGATAGACTGCTTAAAAGATAAATGCTTTTGCTTGAAAAATACTATATATTAATAATCATTTAGGTTAACTTAAAAATTACTAATTCACTTATCTTGAACTTTTTCAAAAATTTTAAAAGAATGCTTGGCATAGCGAATTAATTAATTAGTTTATTTTTTTTTCAATTAATAATTTTAATTTTATATGACATGAAACGATTTAAAAACCATATTAATTTTATTTTTAAATGCATAATTGAATAAATAAACAAATTAATAAATTTATTATGCCAAGTGTTGTGATTTGAAAATTTTTGCAAAAGTTCAAGGTAAGTAAATTTATATGCTTTTTTAAGTGTCTCGAATGTAAAATTTTAAAACATATAATTAAATAATAAACAAATAAATTCATTTTCAACTTATATGTTTTGAAAAATTTTAAGATAAAAATTTGTAAATTTATAACTTTTTTGAAAAGTATACATAAAGATTATTAATACATTTGTTTTACATGCAAAGACAGTTTATCATTTAAATAATTTTCCAGCAAATATTTTTTATAGAACAAATTTTGAATTTATGCTTAAATATTAATTCTTACAAACACAAATGGCTGGGTGAGGGTGATCTCCTGGCCAGCCTTTATTTTTAATGGCCTTTAAAAGAATAATTGTGGCCAGTTTGTGGCTGTCTGATATTTTTGATAAAAACGTTTATGGCACATTTGTGGGCCTCATCTTGCGGCCGCATTCTGGCCGGCGTGACAGTTTTTTGACGGAGCCGTTACGGCCAAAGATGGCGGGCCGTTATCAAACACTTTGGGCCACCGCTAACGATGCCTCTAGTGGCCCATCAGTTATGTGTTTGTTGGGTTATTTCGTCGTTTTTGACAATAATTTTGTTTCAAAATCACGTGACTTTTAACGAAACGTGAACTCTCAAATATTTGACGAAAATGTTTCCTTAATCATGGCCAGACTTGATGAATTTTAAGGAAACTGTCGCTGTAGCTGTTTATAGAAGGACCCGCTATTGTACCTCCTCAAATCTTGGGATTTGATATATTTGCTTGTTTAAAACAGTACTTTTTAGCGTTTTCGGGAAATAATGAAATATAGCAATTATTCTTCCTGAATTAGGTTTTTTTTCGTTAATTTTATTAGGGATGTTTATTACTATTTTTATTTATTTATTTGTAAGTTGTATTTCGTTATGATTTAATTCGAAAAAAAAATTTACTTCGTTCTACAAAACCGTTCAAAAAGTAAATTTGATCAATAAAATTTCACAACTCCAGGATCTATTTTATATCCAATGTATTCTTTTTTCACTCAAATTAAAAAAAAATAATTTTTCTCTATCCTTTCTATAAACAGTAAATTGTTAAGATCTTATCCACTTAAAATAGTAAAATCTCTCCCAATAAGCACTTCATAATTCGTTATTTCTGAGCAACAAATTAACCAGTCCATATTTTAATTATTCCTTAAGCAAATAAATTTCCCCTAGATGTTATTTAATTGAGCCATATTATAATTATTCATTAATCATTAGAAAATCATAATAATAAATTTGTCTTATTACTTAAAAGTTGCAAGATTTATAACAGAATCGATAAAATTACTATCACGTTATAAAAATTTAAACACACACTATAATCCACTATATGTCTTTAAAATCTCATTTGCTTGAGCAACCGGTGGCATGACGGGAGCGTGTTGGACTTCTACACTTAACGTTGTGAGTTCGAGCCTCACGTATAGCATGTCTTTTTTGCTTTTGTCAATGAATACAGGCACTTCAAAAATTCGATAGATGGCAACACAAGCCCTTTTTTGACGAAATTTTTTGACGATTTGGTATCGTCAAACGAGTGAAGAAAGTACTTTCATCAATTTGACGAAATATTTGTTCGGAGCATTTCCCAGGACACGGTTTTGTCAAAAACGAGGAAAATTTCGTGAAATCTGAGTATTAATTTCTGAGTGTGTAGGTGTTGTTGAAATGTGGAAGTAATATTCTTGAGTCTCCGAGCCGATATCGTTAATTATCAGTCTTCATTGAGCATTATTGCACGTCTACGACATTGTCCTGTCTTCAGCCTGTATTTCTAGTCTCCAAAAAACGGTTCTAGATCCTAGAAATCATATTTTGTGAGACTACAGAAGCTTCTGCAGCTTTGGCGTGTGTTTGCTACCTTATTTTCTCATACCGACAAACTGCCCTTCAAACTACTGATTTTGTGAAATACATTTTGCTGAGATATAGCACTCATAAAAGAAAAAACACTTACAGAAAGTTGATCATTGTTTTCCACTTTATCTTTCAGAAAGTTGAAAGCAAAATTTTTTTCCCTGCTGCTAAAACTTCGTTCTTTGACGTCAAATTTTGAACATTTAAAATTTCAAATGACAATAACTTAAATTTGATACTCTTTTCTGCAAAAACCAAAGTGTTTTTACAGTTATTTTATATGAGATTTAGAATACTTGTTAATTGTTTTGAGTAGTGTATAGGGGAGACTAGGAAGGTTAGAACTATTTATCTTAAAGTGATTTTTTATTTTTTAAATATTGAACTTATAACAGTGTTTTATATACTATGTGCTTTCTTATACAAAGTGAGTCATAAATATCGAAACAATAGGCTGTCTCTTTAAATATTGCCCCTAGACCCATACTTCCAATTGCAAAAATTCATAAAAAAGGTAAATGTTTTGGTAAGGTGAGTGGGCCAGATGATAGACCACCCCCAAGTCCATGGAGGGGTGGTCTATATGAAAGATACGAAACTTAAACATTTATACGGCCCCCGTAGGATAAAAATTCCAATTAGGAAAACTTTCCTTATCCAGTCCTGAATTAGATACAAAAAATTGCATCTTTATATCTTCAAAACTCGTTGAGTTATAGCCGTTTTAAAAATTCATCAGGTTTTAAGGGATTAGACACAAATTGAAATGCGCGCAACTCAAGAAACAATCTTACTTTAACAGTTCTAGAAAACATTTAAAAAAATTTCTTTTTAGTTAAAATTTTTATTTATTTTCTTTTTTTTGTGATGTTTAGCCATATAATTTGCTAGGAAAGTCACATCGGAAAATTTATCATAAATAAAAAAAAATTCAAATGATTAGTACTGATTTAAATGGGATAATTTAAAATCGTTATAATTCAAAAGATTATTTATCGGATTTCATTTTTTTCCATTTAATTAAATATTAAAAACTGATTTTAGTTTTGTTCCATGGTTTTTTTTTCAATATTAATTTTAAAACTACTAAAATTATTTATTTAAAAAATAATGTAACATTTAAAACAAAATCATATTTTCGAAAATAAATTTTTTTTCTTTTCAAATTTGCCAAAACAAAACTAATGTAAAATAATAAAAAATGACAAGTTTCAAGTTTGCTTTCTTTTCTTTAACAATAATTACTAATAATTAATTAAAAAACCTAATAATTAATTTAGCTTTTAGCAACTTAAAGACGAGAAATAGTAGGAAAAAAAGTCTTCATGCATAAAAACGAATTTAAAGTTTTAAATAAAGTTTGTCACCTAATAAAATGTTTAAATGCTTTTTTCAAAAATGAAAGTGTAAAGTAACTTCTTTCTGTAGCCCAAACATTGGATTCAGGTAATTTTTTCCAATTTCCATCTCTTTTCTGGACTGTTTAAATGTCTGTCAGTTATTTAAAACAATGCTTTTTCTAAGATATGGGTTAAATCTTTTTTATAAATTTAGCTCTTACGATTTCAGGATTTTTATCGTCCTGTATAAGACTGTTAAAAAATCTGTGATTTTGGCCCAAACCTCGGCAGGACCGAGACGTTACTTTTTTTTTAAGTCTCGCCTGGCTGGGGTCTAACGTATTTTTCCTACCGGAGGCTACTGCTTCCTTCTTCCTAGGTTTGCAGTAGAAGAAATTTTCAATCCTGGTCTCGACACAACACGTATTAAAATCACTGTCTCTGACTTACCTAATACGTGCAAAAAATAAGTAACATTTGGCTCAATGAAGATTTTTACAAAAAATACTTATTTTACAAAAAAAAAAAAAAAAAAAAAAAATTAAAAGAAAAGTATATTCTAAGGCTAAAAAATTAAATACAATAAAACCAACGAAAGAAATCTGCTTATGACGGAATCCTGTCTTAAACAGAAAATGTTTTGATCATGCAAAATAAATTTAATAATACCTTAGAAAAAAACTCCATTTACACTTCCTAAGTCGGGCATATTTATAACGCATTTTTTATTTCCTTTGTGATTCCGTCTTAACAGGTTTTACTGTATTATATTTTTCAAATCCTCCAACGTATGAAATATGGATTAACGATATTAAAATATAAGTGAAAAATTTACATACAAATAGAAATTCATTGATAAAAAAAAAAGTGGCACTCCGGGAGTGCCGACAGAAATGAAAACTTGAACAATTAAGAAAAAGTTTTAGAAAATTTAATTTTAACGCAGTATGTGTCAGTAACGTGACCCAGCATGACGGGAGAAAACTTTTTATGCTAGATTTGTAATGTATGAAGCATAATCTTTCAATAGCCATATTACATAAAAAATATGAAAAAGCCCCACCCCCACCCCCCCCTGTCCCCCCAAAAACGGTCCTATGAAAAAAAAAAAAAGTTAGCTATACAAGAATTTTTCTGCCCGCTATAGCTCCTTAGAACCAAAGTTACAGCCTTTTAAATATTGAAAAAAAGTGAAGAAATGAGCAAAATTAGGTGAGTAACCGATAGGGAGGTCCACAGCCCTAGGAGTGCCATGTATCTTTAAATTTTAAGCTAAAAATGATGGAGAATTAAATGAGTGAAATTTTAAGATCTATGTTAGGGGGTGAAAGCCTTTCCCCCCAGGAAGAGGCTTTCAAAGATATTAGATACTTATATACAGAGGTATAGGTTACGGCAGTTAAAGTACTCGCGAATTCAATCTTTTTTTCCCATCTCAAAAACGCCCAACAGGCCTATAGACATGCCCATTTCAATAAATATAACACAGCCTTCGGCGCTTCTTTAATAATAAAAAGGATAAATATGAAAAGCGAAAAGCTATAATAAGTATATTTGGTCGGAACTCTTCCATACATGACTTTTTTTTAAACCATACCGAAGTAAATAACTATGTAGAAATTCACAGCTGAGCCGGGCTATGATTTAAACTTTTTTTCCATGCCGGTCTGGGATATGATTTTAACATTTTTCCAGGCCGGGCTGAACTTTTTTTTCCCAATGGGTCGGTTTGGGACCGGACATAGATATTTTGACCCATGCAGACTTCCAGTTTTGACTACCAGTATATTTTGAAAACAAGTTTAGCTTTAAATCAACACACCTTCTTAGACCGACATTTAATAACAGAAAATTCGTGGACGATCCCTCACTTGCTTTCAAAATAAGTCATAAACTCTTCGTTTACAGGCCTGGTAAAGTGGTGTAAGTCACGAGTTTTGGAGAATTTTGGATTTTAATAAATCTGTGAGGTTTTCAGGTATGGAGATGAAAATTTTTTTGCTCAATTTAGGAATAGATACGGAGTAATTTCCTAATTGGGAATTTCGCCCTACGGGGGCCGTATAAAAATTTAATTTTTGCATTTTTTCAAATAGACCCCCCATGAAGTCGCAACTTGTCATATCAAAAATTTCACCTTTTTATGAATTTACGCAATTGAAAGTATGGATCTAGAGTCAATATTTAAAGAGATATTCTATTGTTTCGATATTTATGACTCACCCTGTACAATCAGTTATCAAAAGGAAATTGCCAGATAAGTGTAATCTATATTAATAAAATAACAAATCGCTCTGTGTGTGTGTGTGTGTGTGTGTGTGTCTGCGATAGTTCGCGAAAACTACGGTACGTACGAAGCTCAAAATTTTTCTGAAAGTAGCCCAATATCTCTCCTGATGCACCTGACTCTCAGAATTTCAAAATTATATTTATTAACTGAGTAATTAATTAAATTCCAAAACTCACTCTCATAAAAAATCGCTTTTTTTTAGCTTTTTAAACTTTTATTCTCTTATGGTTGGTTGGTTGCATAAAATTTTCGCAGAAATAATTTTAAAAACTGGGACTGACCTTTAAAATTCATAGACTGGCAAACTGTCAGTTTAAATGAGGATTTTTTTTTAAATCACTGCTGCTGTACACCATGGAAGAAAAAGATAGGTGGTGGCGAAGTAAACCGAAAAAAAAAAAAAAAAAGGTTTGCAATATGAAATTATTTATCGCTGAAATTTCAATGTCTCAAAATAGAGCACGAGGAAGGAGTTTTGTATTAATAAGACGGATTGGAAGAAATTAATTACAGCTGAAGCATATTTTACGAAGAAATAGTAATTTTTTAAAATGTTTTTTTCTATTATATTATTTATTAAAATAAATGTTTGCTTTTAAAATAATTGAAATTGGAAAATTAAAAATAATTAAATGTCAAAACAAAATTAAAAAAATATTGAAAACATATGATTTGAAGTAAAAAATTGTATTTCTAAAAGTTTTCTCTTTTTTTTTCAGAAATTTTTAATACTTTATAACGTAGATGAAAAATGTTTATGATTTAACAACATATTAATAATTCCATGTCAATATATAAAATATAGTGATGAAAAGATTCTTTTAAAATCATGCATGAACACTTAAATAATAATATTAATCTAAAATCTAGATTTCAGAGTGCAGACGATTTTAAGACATTAACGAAAGAATGTTGATTTTTCAAGCAAAGTCTTAAATGATGCTTCTATATTGATATTTCAAAGTCATATGATAAAAGTAATCAAATAATTCTTGCCTATGATTGATCTAATTCTATCTTTCATGCATTCTGATCGTGTATTACAGGCAATAATGGCACAAAACGTTATTTTTTAAACGAAATTTTAGTCATCTATTCAATAACAGTTTAAAAGGTAAAAACAATAACAAAGAAATACTGGTTTAAACCAGTTTGAATTGATCGGAGTTTCAAAGCACATGGTTTTGTTGGTGCTTATTTGGACTTAATGTAGCGGATTTTAGAGTTACATTTTTTGCGTCACCCCAAGACATTATACAGCCACTCTTTTAATTTCTTTTTACTATATGGTTGTACGCACATTTTTGGCATTTCGAACATTAGAATATATGAGTTATTAGCTGTGTTGCAGTAAAAAACATTACACAACACTTTTATAAGAGTTTATTTTTTTAATCATTGATTAAATTTAAATGTGTTCTATTCAATTTAAAATTGTAATATGGCTTTAATTTGTTTTTAAAACAAAAATAAAATAGCTGTTTGGCGTACAATTGTTTGTATCCGCAAACGATTCATTCACCATAATAAATTATCAAATAGCAAAGTAAATTATCTATCAGAAATAGCCATAAAAAGAATAGTAGCAAAACTGATTACAACCTTAATGATTAGACTAATTTAAACATAACTCGATCCCAACCAGAAAAAAAACAGACCACACTTCGATCCGTGATACACAAAATTTCCGTGAGTATAAACCCGATCCTGACCTAAAAATTCTCTTTGGAAAAAACTGTGGATTTGATAACTGACCCGAACCAAATCTGAATCCCGCAAAAATGTTTAAGTGAAGCATAACCCGATTCAAACAAGGAAAAATAATTTTCGTGGGTATGAAACCTGATCCGAACCTAAATATTTTCTTGAAAAAATCCCGAAATATGACTCGAACGAAATCTGAAACCGATAAAAATATTCCAGAGAACTATAACCCGATCCCAGCAAGACAAAATATTTTCCATGGTCGTAAACCCGACTCAAACCTAAAAAACTCCGTTTGAAAAATCCTGAACTTTGACCCAAACCACATCTAAATCTGACCAAAGTATTCGAAAGAACTATAACCGGATTCGAGTAACACAAAATAATTTCCGTGGACATGAACCCGATACGAACCTAAAACTCCCATTCAAAAAATACCTGAAATTTGAATCGAACCAAATCTGAATCTGACAAAACTATTTCAAAGAAACACAACCGGATCCAAACAAGACAAAATATTTTTATGGACATGAACACAATCCGAACAAAAAAATTCTCTGAAAAAATCGCGAACTGAACGAAATCTGAACTTGGCAAAAATATTCCAGTGAAGCGTGTCCTTATTCGAACAAGACAGAATTATTTCCGTGAACATGCAAGAAGACCCGAACCCAACAGTTATATTTGAAGAAAAAACCCGAAATCTGAATTGAATCAAATCTGGACCTGACAAAAATATTCCAAACAACTATAACCCAATCCAAGCAAGACGAAATAATTTCTATGGACATAAACCCAACTCGAACCTAAAAAATTCGATTTAAAAAAAACTGAAATTTTAGCCAAACAACATCTAAATTCGACCAAAATATTCGAAAGAATCATAACTGGATTCGAGTATGACAAAATAATTTCCGTGGACATGAACGAGATCCGAACCTAAAAATTCTATTTGAAAAAATACCCGAAATTTGAATCGAACCAAATCAGAACCTGATAAAAAATATTCCAAAGAATCGTAACCGGATCTGAATAAGACGAAAAATTTCCATTCGCATGTACCGAATCTGAACCTAAAACTTTCTTTGAAAAAATCACGAAATCTGAACTGAACCAAATCTGAACTTGAAAAAAATATTCCAGTGAAGCATGTTCTTATTCGAACAAGGCAGCATAATTTCCGTGAACACGCAAGAAAAACCGAACCCAAAAATTCAATTTGAAGAAAAAGCCGAAATCTGAATTGAAACAAATCTGTTCCCGACAAAAATATTCCAAAGAACCATAACTGTATCCGAGCAAGGCAAAATAATTTCCATGGACATCGAATACGACCCGAACATTAAAACTCAATATAAAAAAACAACCTAAAATCTGAACCGAACGAAATCTGAACCCGACAAAAATGTTCTAATGAATCATAACCAGATCCGAACAAGACAAAATAATTTCCATGGACATGAAACCAATATATGGTTTGGTAACATTTAGGTTGCAATTACATTACGGTAAGTCTTTGATTATATTTAACTTCCCATTAGGTTACAGTTAGGTCACGGTTAAGTAAAGTTAGGTTAAAGTTAAATTGCATTTATGTTATGGTTAGAATAAGGATATGTTACAATAAAGTGAAGGCTAGGTTACATTTATGTTATATTTAATTTACGGTAAGGTACTGTTAAGTCAAAGTTAGGTTACAGGCAGGTTATGGTTGCGGTAAAAAGGTTTACGGATAGGAATTTATCCATAGAGTGAACAATGCGCATGATTTGATTAAAAATAACACTTACTTTTGTTAAATGGCTCTGAAATTATAATACTACATACCAACATTTTAGCTACCAGCGAGTATCGATTTCATTCATGGTATAGTCGGAATTAAGAGTGATATAATTAGTTTGAAATTCAAAATATTTCACTTGGGATTTCTATGTGAAAAAAGAAAATTAGTTACATGACTTAACAGTGATTTTTGATAAATATCAACACTTTCACACAAAAATCACGCAGTCGTTGGATACATATATTCCCTCCCGCGTTTCTCATCGCTCATTTCGAGTATTTTTAGAGCTTAACATTAGCTGTTTTTTAAACCGATTTTTCACACAGTCAGTGGCCACGTATTTCAGACAATGCATTTCTGCATGTTTCGAGTTAATGATAAAATCATACAAATTTCAAGTTCGTTTAATATTGTTAATACGGACCCAGGCAACGCCGGGCGGGTCAGCTAGTCTATATTAATAAAAGAACAAAACGCTCTGTCTGTGTGTGTGTGTGTGTGTGTCTGCGATAGTTAGCGAAAACTACGGTACGTACGAAGCTCAAAATTTTTCTGAGAGTAGCCCAATATCTCTCCTGATGCACCTGAGCTTCAGAATTTCGAAATTCTATTTATTAACTGAGTAATTAATTAAATTCCAAAGATCAGTCTCATAAAAAATCGCCTTTTTTTCTTCTTTTTTTTCTCTTCATTTAGTTATGGTTGGTTGGTTGCATAAAATTTTCGCATAAATAATTAAAAAAGCTGGAACAGACCTTTAAAATTCATAGACTGGCAAACTGTCAGTTTAAATGATGATTTTTTATCACAGGGGTTGTAAACCATGGAGGAAAAAGATAGGTGGTGGTGAAGTAAACCGAAAAAAGGGTTGCAGTATTAAATCATTTTTCGCTCAAATTTTAATGTCCCAAACAAAAGCATGTGGAAGAGATTTTGTATTAATAAAACGAATTGAAAGAAATGAATTACAGCTGAAGCATATTTTACAAAGAAATAGTAATTTTTTAAAATGGTCTTTTTTCTATTATATAATTTATTTTAATAAAATGTTTGCTTTTAAAATAACTGAAATTGATAAATTCGAAATAATTAAATGTCAAAATAAAATTAAAAAAGTATTGAAAACTTTTGATTTGAACTAAAAATTGTATTACTAAAAGTTTTCTTTTTTTTTTCAGAACTTTTTAATACTTTATAACGTAGATGAAAAATGTTTATGATTTAACAACATATTAATAATTCTATGCCAATATATAAAATATATTTATGAAAACATTCTTTTAAAATCATGTGCGAAAACTTAAATAACAAATATTAGTCTAAAATCTTGATTTCAGAGTGCAGACAATTTTAAAACATTAACGAAAGAATGTTAACCTTTCAAGCAAAATCTTAAATGATGCTTCTATATTGATATTTCAAAGTCATATGATAAAAATAATCACATAATTCTTGCCTATGATTGATATATTTGTATCTTTTATGCATTCCGATCGTGTATTACAGTCAAAATGGCTCAAAACATTATTTTACGGGTAAATCAACTCTTTAACACGAAACTAACGCAATCGTTGGATACATGTTCCCTCCCGTGTTTCTCATTGCTCATTTTAAGTATTTTTAGAGCTTAATATTAGTTGTTGCTTTTAAAACCGATTTTTCACAACGTCAGCTACGACATATTTCAGGCAATGCATTTCTGCATGCTTCCAGTTAATGATAAAATCATACAAATTTCAAGTCCGTTTAATATTGTTAATACGGACCCGGGCAACGCCGGGCGGGTCAGCTAGTATGTAATAAACTTCAAAAATAATTAATTTTAATCATGAGAAATAATCCGTAAAGGCCCCCTAAACATTGGAGGATTAATCCACCATACAGAGAGTTTAACAAAATTTGTTTTATATTGAAGTATTTGTTAAGAGAAGTAAAATCATCTATAAAAAGCCAAATAACTTTATGCTTCATGCTTTACTTATTATTATATTTTAATATATGATGCGTAAAGAAACCTGTTTAGACGGTATCGCCAGGGCCGGTGAAAAATCTCGTTTTAAACAGAATTTTGTCTGAGCAGGTATAATTGCACAGCTGTGAAATTGAAATTTTAACATTAAAGACAAACATTCCTTTAGGAACAGGTTCAGCTTTCGTAGGATTTCATGCATTAATATGTCCGGAATTAGACGCCACTCACACAGTTTTTTCTTTTTTGCCTCCTTTTCCTAGTTTTTGTGATACTCGATCTGTCAACATTAGTTGTCATATAGTTTGGCTTCATCTCACTGTTTTCAACTTGTTGAAATTTGTCTAAATATTTTGTTAAAGTTTTTAGATCGGTGCTACGTTCTTTTGTAGCCTAGAGAGCAGTTAAAGGAAGACAACTTTGAGTGTAAGCCTAAGACAAATATACGAGCTTTAAGACCCCTTTCTTTAAAAACTACCCTAACGATTTTGATGAAATTTTGAAACCATTTTCACGGATTTATTCTCATGTCTTATTGCAAACAGTTCTTTTTTTCAACGACTTAAACTTTCTATTTAAGAGCAATAGCCTTTTGTCTAAAATTTGCTATTTTTAAGATTTTTATTTCTGAAACTAAATGTTAAACTGTCTCCTACACTACCGAAAAATTCTCCAAAATAGCTCGAGAATTTTAGAAGTTAATATAATTTTAAGTTGAAATATAGAATATTTCGGAGAACTAAAAAAACTTAGTCATTTCTAACTGGTGTGAAGTTCATGCACAGTTTTATCAAACACATAAATTAAAATATATGTGTTAAGGCCCCACAATAGTCACTGAAAAAGACCTGGATGATAATGTAATGTCTATGGGGGCGTTCTTTTCAGATATCTCGCTCAAATTTTAATATTTGTACATGATTTCTTTTGCACAGGATAGCTGAAAACGATCCAGAACCGGCTTAGATTTACTTTTCTGATTTTGATTATATTATTTTCTTTTATATTAGAATAGATTCATTTTCATAACCGGTTCAAACCGGTTCTAAAAATCAAAGTATTTTTTTTTATCTGACACCAAAAACGAAAAAGTAAAAAATAAGGCGGTTATGGATCGTCCTCAGCTATCCTGTGCAAAAAAATCATGCACAAATATTAAAATTTAAGCGAGATATTTGAAAAGAACGCTCCCATAAACTTTACATTATCATCTGGGTCTTTTTCTGTGACTAGTGTTGCGCCTTAAAATAACTTCATTTTTCAGATACTCGTCAGAAAAGTTTGGCTTTGGACCCTGAGCGTATAGTATTGTTCTGACCCGAACCTGAAAATTTCATTGGAAATTAAGCCAAAATCCATCCAAAACGAGGAAAAAATAATCCACATTTTAATGGAACTATGCAAAATATAGTCGACATTTATATCTTTGATATCAATTTTATCTTTTATATAGAAAAAGTAAACGTCTAGTATAAACTCTTTAATATTAAAGTAATTGTAGATCCTCTAAACAACGGAGCCAGCTGAACGGGTTATCTAAATTGTTGAAAAGTGTTCGCTAAATAGAGGTATCTACGATTCGGGAGAATCTTAAAAATATTCATAAATAATTATTTGGAACTGTATGTTGTGGATCTCTTACTGTATATAGTTTTTATCGAGCAAAATATTTAGACTTTCATTTGAAAAATCGGGTATCTCGACTCCTTCTTGCAAGATTGAAAAAACCCAATCTGAAACCGATCCGAACCCGAAATAATGTAAGTAAATTTGACCCGAAAAGAGCACACAGTTAAAAAGTAAAACTCTTCATTTCGCAACAAATTTGTGAAAATCAACCCGACCAGTAACAAAAAAGCAGAAGTCATCCGGACACAAACTCAATCAGCAGTAATAAAATAGTCAACTCGACCCTCAACAAAAAAGTAGTAATCAACAAAAGCCAAACCCGTCCAGTAGAAACAGAATAACAGTGAACCGGGCCCAAACCCGACTCGCAAAGAAAAAAATTAGCCACGACCCAACCAACAAAAAAAATATTCCTAATCCGAGTCGGGGTTCTGATTTGAACCTCCAATTTTCAGAAATCAACCCCCTCCCCCTCGAGGATTCTCCAGATCCGCCCTTGATTAAAATAAAATGTGTTACACAAGATAAATTTCCTGTTTTTAGTGACTGTTAAAAGTGTATTCTTTCCCTTAAAAGTAGTAAATATTAAAAAATATATATAATTTAAAGTTTCAAACAAGTTGATCAACTATTTTAAAATTACCAGTCTTTAAAACTTTCTAACTTTAAGTTCTCCCTATTTTTGATAAAAACTGTTTTTCAAACTTAAAATGCTAAATTGTCAAATATTCTGCACATGTATAACTATAGCAGACCCTTTACAGTCTGTTGACCAGGCCAAATAAACATGTACTAGCAAATTTTCATTATTTGTTCGCTATTTTAACTGGAAACATATGTAAAAAAGAAAGCGTTTACTTGTTTTTATTGTTTTACTTAATAAAACAGGACTGAAGTCAGGAAACCTAGTACCGTAAAGAGCAAAAAATAATCCCCACCCCAAATGTAAGCCCCCCCCCCTTTATATATTTTGCAAGCTGGAAATTTATAAATTCCAAATATACACTGATGGAAAAAAAATCCCAACACCAAGAAGAACTTATTGTAGAGTAATGAAATTTGGACAGTGCATTTGTCTAGTTAACATGTTTAATTGATTAGATTTTCGAGATCACGGGTTAATTTAAGGTCAATAAAATGCATCTCAAAAGCGAAATGCCGTTACATTAATAGTCGTTATAACCTCCAGAATTTCGAATGCAAGCCTGCACATGTGCATTAGGGTGGGCCGAAAAAAACTTTTTTTTGATTTTCGATTATGGCGGGTGCGGAAAAGTGGCCACTAGTGGCACTCAGTTCACACAAAAAATTTGAGATTTTTTGGACTTTTCCTTACCCTGCCGCAAATGGCTTGAAAATTTGCAAAAATGATGATTTTTGAACTTTTTTAGCTAAAAAGTTTAAAATGTTAAATTAAATTTATTTTGGTTGTATTTACTTGAAAAGGCATCTTTAACGTACCAAATGCTTAAATAAGTTCTCATAATGCATTATTTAATTGCTAAGTTCATTTTAAATAAGCCGATTTTCATAGCTTTTTTACGTATAATAGGCAAAATATGTATTGGTTTGAATCGTTCCTTAATTTCTCTATTATTTATGTTCCTTGGTCTTTAAATTTTTTCTATGCGTCAAAGGTCGTATATTTGGGCAGTGGACAGCAGTATAACTCAAAAACAAAGCTGGAAGGTGAGAAGGGGGTGAAACAGGACTCTAAGCGTGCGCTATGCCTCATCGTAATGTTGAGGGAGAGAAGGAAGATATAAAAAATGGGAAATTGCTATAAGGGATTGTTATTATTTTACCATGCTCAAAATCTGAGAAATTTGTTCAGAGTGGATGTGAAACCTTTTCCTAGAGAGATTCAGTATTTTTTGGATAGTTTGACGTACCATTACAGTGTTTTGTGCGTTTTATTACGACGAGCTTAGAAATGGCTATTATGAAGGTCCATGGCAATGTAATATACACGCTACAGAATGAAAAATATCCTTTTGGGGCACCATGCTTGTTGAAAGACTTGCAATTGCCAACTTATACTGATATCATACGTCACTACTTCTGGTTGCGAAGCGATATGGCAGAAAATCGAAAAATCCAATATTAGTCAATAGATGATGTTATTAAAGTGGTAGATGAAAAAGTTACCGAAATCTGAATAAAAGCCAGTGTTTTCCTAATGATCAATTTACAAAAAGATTAAAAACCATTGAAAGAAGCGTAGATCATTAGAGAAATCCTGAAATCGTATGGGCTTGAAAATAAAGACAACCCGCGAAGAATTCGTACGAAATGGTGAAACCTTTTAGTAGTTTTTAATCTTTTTGTAAATTGATCGTTGGGAAAACACTAGTATGGCAGCTTTTTTTCAGATTTCGGTAAACTTTTCACCTACCATTAAACTATTATTATAAACTATCACTATTAAAAGAAGGTAGATCATTGGGAAAATTCTGTAATCGTATGGGCATAAAATTAATACAACCCGCGAAGAATTCGTACGATATGGTGAAACCTTTTAGTAGTTTTTAATCTTTTTTGTAAATTGATCATTGTGAAAACACTGCTATGGAAGCTTTTTTCCATAAGTTTTTTTTTTTTAAACGGTAACTTTTTTATCTACCATTCTAATAACATCATCTATTGACTAATATTGGATTTCTCGATTTGCTGCCATATCGCTTCGCAACCAGTAGTAGTGGCGCATGATATCAGTATAAGTTGGCGATTGCAAGTCTTTCAATAAGCATGTTGCCCCAAAAAGGATACTTTTCATACTGTCGCGTGTCTTTTACATTGCCAAGGACCTTCATACTAGCCATTTCTAAGCTCGTCGTAATAAAACGCACAAAACACTGTAATGGTACGTCAAATGATCCAAAAAGTACTGAATCTCTCTAGGAAAAGATTTCACATCCACACTAAACAAATGTCGCAGATTTTGATCACGGTAAACTAATAACAATCCCTTACAGCAATTTTCTCTTCTCTTTTATTTCCTCCTTAACTCCCTTAACATTACGATGAGGCATTGCGTACTCTTTGCGTCCTGCTTTACCCCTTCTCACCTTCTAGCTTTGTTTTTGAATTATACTGCTGTCCGCTGCCGAAATATATGACCTTTGACACATAGAAAAAATTTAAAGACCAAGGAACATAAATAAGAGAGACATTAAGAATCGATTTAAACCAATACATATTTTGCCTGTTATACGTAAAAAAGCTATGAAAATCGGCTTATTTAAAATGCACTTAGCAATTAAATAATGCATTATCAGAATTTATTTAAGCATTTGGTACGTTAAAGATGCCTTTTCAAGTAAATACAACCAAAATAAATTTAATTTAACATTTTTAACTTTTTAGCTGAAAAAGTTCAAAAATCAGCATTTTTGCAAATTTTCAAGCCATTTGCGGCAGGGTAAGGAAAAGTCCAAAAAATCTCAAATTTTTTGTGTGAACTGAGTGCCACCAGTGGCCACTTTTCCGCACCCGCCATAATCGAAAATCGGAAAAAAGTTTTTTTCGGCCCACCCTAATGTGCATGCATTGTGTCATACAGGTGCCGAATGTCACTTTGTGGTATGGAGTTCCATGCTTGTTGTACAAGCTGTGTCAATACGTGATGTTCAATGCTGGCTGGGGATAACACTGGAGTTCTCATGTAATGATATCCTATACGCGCTCAAAGGGAGACAGATCTGGTGATCTCGCTGGCCAAGGTAACATGTAGGCACCCTGTAGTGCGTGTTGCGTTACAACAGCGGGATGAAGGCGAGCGTTATCTTGCTGAAAACCCCTCTTGAATGCTTTTCTTGAATCGCAGCACTACAGGCTGAATTACCAGACTGACGTACACATTTGCAGTCAGTGTGCCTGGGAGAATCACGAGTGCTTCTTCTGTCATAGGAAATTGCTCCCTAGACCATGACCCCAGATTGTAGGTCCAGTGTGTTTAGGCCGCAGACAGTTTGGTTGCAGACGTTCCCCTGGCCTCCTTCTGACCAGCACATGGCCGTCATTGGCATCAAGGCAGAACCTGCTTTCATCAGAAAACACAACAAATCTCTACTCCATCCTCCATTGAGCTCTGGCTTTACAGCATTGACGTCGCAAATGGCAATGACTTAGAGTCAGTGGAATGCTTGCCTTGCATCGAGCTGTCCTTGAAGTAACCGATTTCTAACAGTTCGTTGTGTCACTGTGGTACCAACTGCAGCTCGAATTTCTGTCGCAGACGCAGTACGATGCGCAACAGCCATACGCCGAATACGAAGGTTTTCCCTCTCAGTAGTGTCACGTGTTCACCCGGAACCTTGTCTTCTTGTGGCAGTACCATTACTTGACCACTACTCCCAACAATCATGCACAGTGGATACATTCCGTCCAAGTCTTTTTGCAAAATCGCGGAAAGAAAATCCACTTTCTTGTAGCCCTACTTTACGACCTCTTTCCAACTCGGGAGCTGATGATAATAGCTTCTTCGTCTTCTTAAAGGCATTCATGATCAACCTCAACTCAATTCGTCAAATTTTTAAGATAAATAATGCTCACGAACTTTACAGCACGCATTTAAAGCAAACCTGATATTAAAGTTAAGAGTGGCGCTACTAGCGCCACACTTATGTGCGAAGCATGAAATTTAAATAATTGTCATCTTTCAGATGTATAAACATGCCTACAAAATTTCGTTTAGCTAACACAAGTCTTTCTTGGTGTTGGGATTTTTTTTCCGTCAGTGTATCTCCTTGCCCTTCTAATATTACTTATATATTAACAAAACTTCCAGTTATAAGTATCTCTTAAAATTATCAAAATTTCCTGTCTGCCAAAGGGGATCTTAAAACTTAAAACTAGCTGTAAATTTATAAAAACAAAGAAAAATTGAAGTTGTTGAATTTTTTTTCAAGACTATTTTAGTTAAAATTTAACAATCATCGTAGAAAAAATAAATCCAAAGTTTGAAATAAGAGGAGGTTATTTTAACATGTTACTATAAGCCAATAACAGAAAGGAAATACAAGGAAAGAAAAAAAGTTTCTTTCATTTGCTAAAATGGATTGATGTTAATCAATCAAATTTTCAAAAGGGCGGGTTTTCAGATTATTGGCGGAGGCGGAGATCATATAATTAAAACACGTTTTTTGTTCCATTTTTAAACAAAATCTTTCGAAATTTTGCTCAGCATAATTGCAGTAGAAATATGGAAAGCATATCATTTTAAAGACTAAACACTAATCTTCCGTGAAGCGTTTTTAATTTTGCTGAAATAGATTTTATAAGATTAAATATAACACACCTCGAATTTCACTGAATCCAAAATTTAGAGGGTCCTCAGAATGAAACTACAACGAGAATCAAAAAAGTACAAAATAGCCCGGTAACAGAATGTCCTCAGCTATCCTGTAAAAAAATCATTTGAAAATATTAAAAATAAAGCGAGATATTTGAAAAGATTTCGCCCATAGACTTACCATTAGCGATCGGCTTTTACCGCGTGACTAGTATGTGCTCTTAAAGTAAAAACCTGAAGATTTGCTAGTTCGCAAATTGGACAGGCAATATGCGAACTGGCCCAAATTTCTAGCCAATGTCCAAAATACATAAAATGAACAGCTTACTTAGGGTTTTAAGCCTTCCAATTCGCGAAGTGGCTGGCCATCCTAGGCCACTATACGAAGTGAGGATTCAAGGCTGTCTGATAGGTATCACTGACATGTGGCCGTTATAAGAACATTATTACATTTTTAAAAAAATGATTGACCCTTTAAGGGTTCTAACTTGTTTTTTCCGTCACGTGAATTTTGGAATCAAAGGGTGATTTAACACAAAATCGATATTAAAGCTATTTCGTTTTAAATGAAAGAGATAAAGAAATATATAAGGTTACTAAATAAAAATTCTCATGCCAATAGTTTTCATAGGTACTGTTTTATGAATAGTTAAACATGAATGGAAAATTTTGCAGGACGCTAAAATGGTTAATAAAGCAATCACAATAATAAAGACACTTCTTATGACGAGGTATTTCGCGCTTATAGTTCATTAAATTTCATATTTACTAGCTACAACTTTGCATACCAGATATTATTAGAGTGATTTTGTAAATGAACAACAAATTCTATCAAGTCAATATTTACACAAAGTAGTTGTAGAGCATCTCAGTAATATTTAACAGTTTTCAACGCAGAGTGATATTTCTTTGGAGGGGGGGAGGGGAACAGTAGGGTCGGTTTTAATTGAATATGTATCATGCAGATTTTATTTGGATCTAGAACAGTTTATCTAATTACTCTAAAATTTCTATATTTTTTAATCTTTTGATATGATACTGTAACTTTTTTTTTCCAGAAAATGTTTAGTTGAATAACCAAAAATTTGTTTGATCCAATAAATCTTTTTATTTAAATATGAACCAATGGAAATTTTCTTTGAATAACCAAAAAAAAAATAATGTTGATTTTTTTTTTCAATTTTTTTTTACAATTTTCATCCGAAAAGCATAATAACGTAATAATAACGTCATTAATCCGTCTCAATTTGAAAAGTTTTTATTATCCAAAAATTATGTTAATCCTTTATAGCATTATATAAATAAGTCAATTAAACAAAATTACGTGAGAGATTTATGGCTACTGCACACCAATTTAAATTTTGAAAAAACAACAAAATTTTGTTGGAATTACAAATTAAAAATACAAGACTTTAGTAAAGCTCCAATAAAATTGGAAAATTTTGACATAATTTTATAAGAGTGTTAACAATATTTATTTGTCTGAGCAACAAAATCGGTTTTTTATTTTAACTAAATAATTCGCTTAAAACAAATAAAATGTACTCAACAAAACATGTTTTGTAGTTTTAATCAATTCCTTTTTCTGGGTGTATGTTGTATCTTCTTAAAAGGAGAAAGGTATTTTTTATTCTAATTAAAATAGTCAAAATAGCAAAACATGTCTCTTTTTGTGTAATGTCAAAGGAACAGCATTTTGAATCAATATTTGTAGGATTTCCAATCTCTGATTAGCTTTTGTTGTGCTGCAAGCTCTAAATTCGTGTGTATACCATAAGAACAAATTATGACCCCTTACGAGAGTTTCAAATATTATCTTTTCATAATAATAATAATGATAATATAAATAAGTGGGCTAGTGTGATTGCAGATCTCACAGAGGATTTCGTATAATATTTCTTTCAAAAAAACTTATTCTTTAATTAATAAATCAAAATTGTTAATTTGTAATTATTAAATTCTTACATAGATGGTAGCACTAAAATATTTAATTTAAAAATAACTAAAAGAGGAAGTTATATAATTTAATAAAGTTAAAAATGTTGAAATCAAATTATTTAAAAAAAAATGAAAATTCTAATTTTTTAAAGTAAAATTTTTAAGTAAAATAGATGTAAGTAAAATTTTAAACTTCTAATGGTAAAAAAAAGAGTTTAAATTTACATTCAAAATGATGAGTCATTAATAAATCCCAAAGGTTTTTAAATAGAAAAAAAAATCGAATTCCAAAAAGTATTATGAATGTGAGATGAATGAAACTCTAATAATATAAGCCCTAAAATTGCCCAAAAAGTAAAATTTCTTCTTATTGAATCCATTTTAATATGAAGATTTCAATTTCAGCATCAGGGAACCTTCTGTATACTAGTGAGACGCTTTACTTCCAAGCTATGATCTCTACACGCAGAACGTTGGAATTAAGGTTCTCTTTTATAATTTATATTACTAAACTGACCCGATGACAGTGAAAAAATGAATTCAAATAAAAAAATAGCTTTTTTTCCGAAATTTTATGATTGGTCATGTAACACGAGATATTCAGGTGTAAGTACATAAAATTTGAAGTTTCTGACTTATACAGTTATTGTGTATGTACTCTAAGACGGATGAACAAACAGATGAAAGAGACGACTAGGGTTTCGACTGATTAGCGAAACCCTAAAAAAGCTGTCTTTTCTATTCATGTAGTCTGTTAGTAATCTTAAACGAAAAACAAGACTACAATCTACAATAAAAATAGTTTTATCAAATACTTCTAGATTCTTTCAAAATTTGCCTTCTACACCAAGGAATTTGGAAGAAAACTTAGTGTAAAATTTATTTATTTCTTTTTCTTTTTGAAAGCGAATTTTGAAATTTGCCGTTCTTTAAATTGAAACCTTCTTATCTTACAGAATAATTATTTTGACAAAGAAATTTAAATTATTTTTCTTGATAATTCTTTCTCAAAAATTGTTAAGTCATTAAAATACATTAAAAAGTGATGATTGCAACTGAGACTTTCCCAATGACTATTTATCTGAGTCCCAATACGCATATATACAAAATGATGTTTCTATAATATATTTTGTCAAATATTGAATTTTTCTTGTTTAAGATTAATTTTCAAGTATGTTTTTTAAAGCTCATTCCTGATTTTTATGAATAAATCTTCTTTCCATAATTATTACTATATACTTAAAGACGTGATTTGCATTTTCTAATTTTAAAGTTTTAATAAAATTGTCATTTTAATGAGATACGATCACTAAAATAAAATTTAAAAAAATTAATAATTGTGAGCAAAAATAAAACAATGCATCTGTTCATTGGGTTTCAGTGCACAAAAAATAATCCCTGCTGAAGAATTTAAATATTTAATTTCCATATTCACTATGGAAAATTTGAAAGTTAAACTTTTCTCAAGCTAAATAATCTCAATAGACAATTTATTGTTCTGCGCAATTCATTATTTGTATTTATAAATATTCTTTGTAAAGGTTTTTTTTTTGGCAAATATTCAAATTCCTTGTGAAAATAAGACTTTAGAATTTTCATTAATTCTGCATGAAGACATCCTTTTTATGAAAATTTTCCCAGTTCTCATAGTGGTGATACATATATATATATATATATATATATTTAAAAAAAAGCTTAGTTATTTTAAATAAAGGTACAGGAACTTCCTTTTTCGAAAATGCTTAGGTAATTGCAACACAATACAAAGCGCAAAAAACAAAAAACAAAAATCATGGAAGTGATATTACTAAAGATAATTAATCTCGAAGGACCATTCTATGTTTCAAATATGTATACACATAGAGAGATACATACATCAGTGTGTGTGTGTACTGGTGCATAAAATGAGGACAATTTTGAGATTCGATCAACTATCTCGATAATTACTAAACATATTTTAATGAATTTGGTATGAAAATAAGTGGATATAATTGAAAGAAATGGCCAATCAACAGTTATAATGCGCACGCATGATCGTGCGCAAGACTCGGTAGCGTATTTATTTATTGAACAATTATATTTTATTTATTTATTTATTTTTTTTATTTTTTTATATATATTTATTTATTTATTTATCTGACTTGTGTGCTCGAAATGAAGCCTGCTTGTAAGTCATCGTCAAATACAGAGACGAGATAGCACAAGGAAATTTTACAACACAAAAGATATACAACTAGGAGCTCCACACAAAGAGTGTGTGCAATGGAGCCAGTGGGATTCGAACCCACAGCCTCCTACGCTCCAAGCCGATTAGCGGCATGGTGCTTTGACCACTCAGCCACGGAGGCCCGACTAATTAGCATCCGATGGTATAAAACAGAGCATTCAATGTTGAAAAAAAGGTTAATAAGGGCGATGGTCCGCCCTTGCAATTAGATAGGTCGCACAATATGAATCCTGTCTCCTGAGCCGCGCAAGCAGCAGGTCTTATTTCAAAACACCCTTTTTCATGTAAACTTCTACAAACTATAATCTGTAACACTAGCTTCCTATGACCGCATAAAGGACTCGACCTAGCTGCAAAGATATAGCACTCCTATCATCCCTTCATTGCAATGAACAAATGACAATCTTTGTCGGCCGTCGTGGCTCGGCAAAATATTTAAATTATAAATCCGAGTCAATTTTATATTGCATATATATGAGTGCAAATATAAAAAAAAAATACTTGACTAACCTAAAAAAGAAAAAAAGTTTAAATTTGGACATTTTAAACACTTATAAAACTTTTTCACTAATTGATTTAAATTATAATCTTTTGTATTAACTTTCCATAAAATTTTAATTAAATAAAAGACCCTACAGCAGGATAGAAGACAATACTATCTTATAGATAATGAATCTCGATGGGTCAGTCTTTGTTTGAACTACATAATGTCTAAATAACGTACTTTGGCAACTATTCAAATTTACTTCTTTAAAAGAAATATTAAATGACTTTTTTTTAATTCTATGTTAAGTCATTTTTTTTAAAACAAACTGAGATTTATTTGAAAGTTTTGCATTTTTGTATTTTAAAATAACACATTTTTCATGAAATATATGCTTTAAAAAGTAATTTGCATATCTAATTTTTAAAACAATCACAAACAATCACGAAATTCTCATTGGTTAACAAGGAAAATAATTAAAGAAAAATAAAAAATTATTTTAATACATTTTTTTTAGTTTGCTATTATATTATTTAGCATTTTTAATAAAGTTATATTCACGATTAGCTAAGATAAATAAAAGTGATAATTGTAAACTATTATGTTGCACAGATATTCTAGTACAATATTTAATTTTTAAAGAATACATATTACATTTCAAAATAATAAGCTCAAAAAGCATTTGTAAAATGCACCTATTTTATTTTGATTTTTTATTTTGATTTATAAACTATTTTATTTTGATTTTTTTAATAAAATAATTGTAGTTATATATAATAATGACATAGGGCCTCTCGATGTCACATGTGTGGCAGCTTTTCTATATTACTGCTGTTTTAACAATATTATCATAACCTCAAATTAAAACTACTATGCTAAAACTGAAAATGTAGGGTTTTCGTTATTTTTAACATGTATATTTTTATTTTAAAAAACATATAAATTAATTTTTGGGGGTAATTATGCAAGTGCCACGAGAAACCAGTATTTAAATAATGTCTAAGCACAACACATCTCTCATCCTATTGATTGGAGTATTCGTACAATTTTAAAATATTTTCTTATCTTTATTTAAAAAAAAAATCTTTATATTTATTATAAAGGTATAACCTTATAACATATTTTCCCCTGTGGAAACACACAAGATATAATAACCTTATCAAAAATAGGAATTGCATCTTGGAATATGCATTTCCTGTGTTCTATGTGTAAAATGGAAATCTCTTTTTTGGAGTTAAATCATACATAAACCTCTTAAAACATCCCTCTTCTAATCTATTGGGAAATAACAAAAGTTTTAAGATATTTTCTCAACTTCAATAAAAAATAAATAAAAAGAATTGTTTGCATTTAATTAAAAATGCATAGCATTAAAATATAATGCAAAACATTTGCTTTTTCCATATTAAAGCATGTAAAAATCTTTAAAAAGAAAATAGAAATTGTTCTTAATTTCATCTTAGAATACACATTAACTGTGTTTCAAGCTTAAAAGTGAAAATTCTTTCTTGTAGTTTTGGGATCAGCAGTTTGGAAAGATGATGTGTATTATAGAAACCATTATTAAAAATTAAGCATTTACCCCCCCCCCCCTTTCCCCCTAAAAAAAAAAAAAAACACGGTTTTCTCAAACCATTTTAAATTGATTTTCTTTATAATGATTTACCGAAATCTTTTAAGTAATTAAAATACGTTAGAGAAAATTTGATAATGTGACTTTTTATAATTGCTTTCTAATTACTCTCCCTAGACCGTTCCTCTCTTTCACTATACATACTTTTGCAAATTTATTTTGGCAAACAATCAAATTTCTTTGTTAAATAAATTCTCAATTGTTAACTTCCTTTGAGATTTACATGATTAAAAAAGTCACCCTTTTTAATACGAAGTAATTCAATGTGTAATTTACTTTTACTCAACAAAGTAACGAATGTTATATTGGCATAATAATAATAATAAAAATAAAAGTAATATCACATGACATATTTCATTTCTCGTTAATTGTGACATTATAGCGAAAAAAACAAACCATCATCTTCATTTTTATTAACCCTTAACTACGGTAACAATAATTATCGCATAACTACTGTGAGCGGTCTGTCAAACCGCTTAATCTAAATATGAATAAAATGTTAAATTAACTCTCAAAATACTATTTTTGTATTATAATTTATATATTGGACTATTATAAACAAAACTCAGCTATTCAAAAATCTCTAGAGATAGTAATATGAATCCAAACGGAGCAAAATTTGACCAGTATCTATAGTTAAGCTAACAATAGCGAGTTAAAGTCTGAAACTTGAAACACTCAGCAGTCTGTGAGGCCGCTAACAGCAATTAGAGGTTAAACGAATTCAAAGGAGAAGGTTATGATTTCGACCTGTATGTATTTCTTGTTCACTCATAAATTCCAAAAATATGAACTGATTTCGATAATTCTTTATTTGTTTGAAAGTGTAAGATACCCTTGTAGTCCCATTTCAATTTTATCAAATTTTAGTCATTAGAATTTTCTTAAAATGAAAACATTAAAAAATCAAATTCTTTTTGAAGCAATCTAGACGATTAGAAACGTTCATTTTTCAGACAATTACTCTTACATTGATACGAGATCACAACTATCGAAAAAATAAGTTATCTCTTTAAATATGGCCCCTAGGCACAATACAGTGGTGGCCAAAAATGTAGAACACTTTTAGATAGCTTTCATTCCAAAAAGTAAAAAGCTACCTTTTACAGCCGTCCGGAGGAAAGCACTTCGGGAAATTTTGCTATATTTTCATTGATCGTGACTCCTACATCCCCAAACCACCCACCGTTGAAACGTTTATTTACATATACAGGGTGATTCATAAAAGATGGGCAGGACTTTAAGGGGTTATAGTACACTTAAAGACAAATAATATTAAATAGGAGACTAAGGTTCCCAGACGTATTCCCAAGGAGATAGGGGGCATTAAAGTTTAGGGTCCGAAATTTCAAATGATTATAAAAAATGGAAAAATTGGTCGATTCGTTTGAGGTTTTTGCAAAAAATTTTCTTTATGCCAGTATTTTCTTGAAATAAAATTTTAAAGTTCAATTTCAAAAAATGCCGATAGGGGGCGCTTTAGACTTTGGAGTAACAAACAACTATTTTTTAACGTTATTTTTTGTATTTCTTTAAATTATTTCGAAAGCTTAGACTTAAACTTAAATTTTGATCTAAAAATCTGAGTCCTAACGAGTAGTTAAGTAGCGTAAACTGAAATTTGAAACCCTTCTCCCCCCAGAACAAAAATCAGTTATTCCCGATCTTTGTGTCGTAGATTAGGCTCTAACTGCTGCCGCGTTTTACTAAAATTATTCTTTATGTCAGTATTTTCTTGAAAATAAATTTTAAAGAAAAGTTTCAAAAAATTCCGATAGAGGGCGCTTTAGACTTTGGAGTAACGAACAACTATTTTATACCGTTATTTTTTGTGTCTCATTAAATGCTTTCTAAAGCTTAGACTTAAACTTAAATTTTCAGCTCAAAATCTGAATCGCTGAGCGTGGTTCAAAAACGAGGGGAGGGGGTTCAAATTTCAACTTCTGAACATAATTCAGTTTGCACTACTTAACCATGCCCAACGATTCTGTGCTGTGATACGAGGCAAAAATACAACTTTCGTCAAGGACTGCATAGTCGGAATTCACTCATAAAGGCACTGGTACAGTTGGAAACGTCGCTCATGCAAACGTTAAAGCTCCATTTCTGACGCTAGTCACCGGGTGAAGAAGGAGACAGAAAGTATGCAAATGTCAAATGGAAAAGAAGAAGAACACGTATGCAAAATTTCGACACGATTCAGGCATAAAAACCACTGAACGGTGAGTCAAGTGTAAGTCGCTGTAGTAATGAATCGGAAGATGGTGCCCTTCACGAATAAGGAAAAGGCTGAGATGCATTTAATTTACGGAGCGGCAGATGGAAATGGTGCAGAGGCACAACGAATGTACGGAGAGCGATTTCCCAACAGGCGGTTGCCTAACCGCAAAACTTTCGAGCGCTTGCACAGACAGTTGTGTGAGACGGGATCATTTCTCGCTTCCCGGTCGAATGCAGGTCGTGCAAAAAAGGACGAATCAGTAGTTGTTGCAGAAGCCATTCTGGATGTAGTAGCGGCGCAGCCAAGTACAAGTACACGAACAGTGGCTAGGCAGGTGGATACCTCACAGTCCATGACTTGGAGGGTACTGAAGGATGAACATTTGCTCCCGTTTCATGTGCAACGAGTCCAGAAACTGTCTCCAGGGGATTATCCAAATCGTATTGAATTCGCCCGCTGGTTTCTGCAGCAGAACGCGCTAAATCCACATTTTGGACGAACTGTGCTTTTCACCGATGAATGTACCTTCACACGTGAAGGTACATTTAACACACACAATGCACATGTATGGGCGGATGTCAATCCACATTCTACGTATCCACATGCTCATCAGAGACGCTTTTCCATCAATGTTTGGGCAGGAATCCTCGGAGACCACCTAATCGGACCGTACCTTCTTCCTGAACGCCTCAACGGTAAAACATACCTCACATTTCTGCAACATGTGCTGCCAGACCTGTTAAACGTTGTTCCTCCACGCATCCGGCGGGTCATGTGGTTCCAGCACGTTGGAGCGCCAGCCCATTACGTACGAGACGTCCGCAACTATCTGGACATCACATTTCCGAACAGATGGATTGGTCGAGGTGGTCCTGTTGCTTGGCCTGCTCGCTCGCCAGATCTTTCACCCCTCGATTTCTTTTTTTGGGGACAATTGAAGGCTCTTATGTATGAGACACCCATTGAATCCCCCGAGGAACTGGTCGCCAGACTTTCCGCCGCTGTAGGGGAAGTGCTCGAAAAGCCTGATGTTTTCGCGAATGTTCGCCGTTCCATTCTTCGCCGTTGTTCTGCGTGCATAACCTCTGGTGGTCACAATTTTGAACATTTATTGTAATTACATGTTAATAAATATGCTTTGGTAACATAATCCTAATTTGTGTCTTTTTACCTCGTATCACAGCACACAATGTGTGGACATGGTAAACTGAACTGTGCTCAGGAGTAGAAATTTCAAACCCCTCTCCCCAGAAACTTAACCACGTCTAACGATTCAGATTTTGGGCTGAAAATTTAAGTCTAAGCTTTAGAAAGCATTTAATGAGACACAAAAAATAACGGTATAAAATAGTTGTTCGTTACTCCAAAGTCTAAAGCGCCCTCTATCGGAATTATTTGAAACTTTTCTATAAAATTTATTTTCAAGAAAATACTGACATAAAGAATAATTTTAGCATAACGCGGCAGTAGTTAGAGCCTAATCTACGACACAAAGATCGGGAATAACTGATTTTTGTTCTGAGGGGAGAAGGGTTTCAAATTTCAAATTTCAGTTTACGCTACTTAGGAGTCAGATTTTTAGATCAAAATTTAAGTTTAAGTCTATGCTTTCGAAATCATTTAAAGAAATACAAAAAATAACGTTAAAAAATAGTTGTTTGTTACTCCAAAGTCTAAAGCGCCCCCTATCGGCATTTTTTGAAATTGAACTTTAAAATTTTATTTCAAGAAAATACTGGCATAAAGAAAATTTTTTGCAAAAACCGCAAACGAATCGACCAATTTTTCCATTTTTTATAATCATTTGAAATTTCGGACCCTAAACTTTAATGCCCCCTATCTCCTTGGGAATAAGTCTGGGACCCTTAGTCTCCTATTTAATATTATTTGTCTTTAAGTGTACTATAACCCCTTAAAGTTCTGCCCATCTTTTATGAATCACCCTGTATATACTATATATATATCCATATGCATATACACTGGTGTCCAAAAGTTAAGCATAATTGGTAATTAAGTAAGTAATGAAATAAATATAAATCGAAATGTGGTGAAACTCCAGGTGTGTAAACAAAATAGTACGCGTCATATATTTTCGCGAAGAGTTTTCCCCGAAATCGAACAGGGGACCGTCAACAAATTGAAAAAGAACGAAGATCTTATGGGAACCCTGTCAAAACGAATGTAGCAAAAGCGTTTAAACTGCACATTATGATTAAGTGGCTTATTGTAATGTACTGTGTTTATTTTTATAAGTATAGCATGTATACTCGTAGAGAAATTAAGGTTTTTATAAAAACAGTCCTAAATTTTTCCAAGTTTTTAAAATTTCATTTGCGTATTATGTTAGTTAAATGTATAGAGCAACTTTTGTGAAAGTCTCTAAAACATAGCTTAAAAATTCTGAAAATTATCGTTGATAGAATGAGATCAAAATCCTTTATTCCCTAGATGGAGCAAAAAGATGAGGGGCTGTATCCATATTCCATTGTTTAGTGCCTACACAATATTGCACATACAACTATATTTGAATAAAACCCCTGATTTTTTGCTTCCTTTTAGGAATAACGGATTTTGAGTTGATTCTATAGAAGATCATTTTCAGAATTTTCAACCTATGTTTTTGAAACTTTTTCAGAAGTTGCTCTATACATTTAGCTAACACAATATGCAAATGAAGTTTTGATATCGTTGACGCATGCGCAATGAAAAATTATTTACTAAACCAACTCATTTTTCATACAATTTTTATTATTTTTAAATTCTGATGACAGGGTATTATGTACAATGATGTTTGTCATATTTTCAGAAAAGAACATTATTTTATATTAAAAATTCTGCAAATTATAAGCAAAAAACTTGGAAAAATTTAGGACTGTTTTTATAAAAACCTTAATTTCTCTACGATTATACATGCTATCCTTATAAAAATAAACACAGTACATTACAATAAGCCACTTAGTCATAATGTGCAGTTTGAACGCTTTTGCTACGTTAGTTTTGACAGGGTTATCCAAAAGATCTTCGTTCTTTTTCAATTTGTTGACGGTCCCCTGTTCGATTTCGGGGAAAACTCTTCTCCAAAATATATGACGCGTAATATTTTGTTTACACACCTGGAGTTTCACCACATTTTATTTATATTTTTTTCATTACTTATTTAATTACGAATTATGCTTAACTTTTGGACACCAGTGTATATGTAGATATGTGAAATTTTTCGTACTGTAACTCTCGAATTTATGAACCGATTTGGATGAAATTCTTTATGTGCATCGTTGAAGTACTAATGTCTCGACCGAGTTCACTGGCCAGCTTCAACCGCCATCTTGTTTCAAAATGGAATATATTTGAATTTGTGGACACTTATGGAAATTTTTATGTTTTCTAACTTTTTCTTTAAAATGACCTATGTTGTTAACTTACATTATGTGACTGTTTAAAATGCCTTTTGATGTTTCCAACATTCTGTTTAAAATGATATATAAGAGTTTGTATTTTGTGAAACGGAACTTTTTCTATAAGTATACAAGGTTAGACAAAATAAAAAATTTCAAAAGAATCGAATGGCCACCATTTTGAAACAAGATGGCTGATGAAGATGGCCAACTAACTCGGTCGGGACATTAGTACTCCTATTATGCACATAAAAAAAATTCATCCAAATTGGTTCATAAATTCGAGAGTTACAGAATGACAAAATTCAGATATACAAAATTTAAGGACGAGTCCAAAATTCCAAATTTCAAGGACTTTTTAAGCGATAATTTTCACGTGCATATTCAAAAGGAAGTAATATTATTGGAATAATTACTATCCCTGCATAACAGCTAGTCCATATAACATCTCATTCAGGCCACTGATGGTCACAAGAGTCACAGTCACTAAGACGAAACAAAAAATAGGAAATTCAATACGTCTCTTTTATGAGTCTCAAATGGCTACTATATGCGACTCCACTGACAGGTCACTGTGACTGCTGCTTTGTGTTGAGTCTCAAGGTGACTTCACAATGTCGTTTTATTGAGAATCTCATGTGACTGTCATTTGGAGACTCAATTTGTAAGTCACTATGAAAGTTGCATTATGATAAATTACCAAATAATGTCGCATTAAAGTGACATGGGGACTTACTGTCACAAGACTTTGTGAAATTGTAACAGAAATCCTACTGTAAAGTAACCACTGTGAAAAGTGGTAAAAAGTCATCGTGTGACTTTAATGGGACATTATTTGGTAATTTATTTTAATACAACGTTCACATTGACTTTGAAATTGAGCCTCCAGATGAGAGGTCACACGAGAGTCTCAATGAAATTACATTGTAATGTCATCTTGAGACTCGACACAAAGCAGCAGTCACAGTGAACTGTCAGTGGAGTCACATATAATAGTCATTTGAGAGTCATAAAAGAGACGTATGGAATTTCCTATTTTTTGCTACATTGTAGTGACTGTGACTCTTGTGACCATGTGTGACCTGAATAAGATATTATATGGACTAGCTGTTATGTAAGGATTGTAATTATTCCAAATATGTAATTTCCTTTTGAATATTCGTGTGAAAATTATCGCTTAAAAATTCCTTGAAAATTGGAATTTCGGGACGCGTCCTTAAATTTTGCACACCAGTGTATATATCTATATATATATGGATATATCTATATCTATAGCATATATATGTAAGTCAACATTTCAACGGAGGGTAGTTTTGGGATCTAGCCGTCATAATCGACGAAAGTATAGCAAAACTTATCGATAGGCTTTCCCCAAACGGCCGCAATAGGTTTTTTTTTGTAATGAAAGCTACCTAAAAGTGTCCCAATTTTGCCCATCGCTGTACTTCCAATTGCAAAGTTTCACAAAAAAAATGCAACATTTGAAGGAATATGTTGAAACTCCATGGAGTATCTATTTGCGAAAGTACAAAAATTAAATTTATGTGGCCCCCATATGATGTAATTTCCAAATACGAATTTTTTTCTTATCCATTTCTAAATTAAACAAAAAAAAAATCATCTCGATATCTATATATCCCACAGAGATATTAAAATTCAAAATTCTACAAAATTCATGATTTATACCACTTTTCTCTACCTCTGAATGACGAGTTCTTGACGCAATTTAAGCGAAAGAGGGGGATCATTCACAGAATGTACTTTAGTAAAAATCATTTTAAAATAGCTCTTCAGCTTTGGAAATAAAATAGCAATGCATTGATTTTACGTTACCTGCTTTGAAAATATCCTAGTGGGATATACACTCGAGGTGGGATATACACCATAGGAGAAAAAGTTCGGCCATGTCTCGAAAAATGTTAAAATCATACCCCGGCCATGCCTGGAAAAAAAGTTTAAATCACAGACCAGCTCATCCTTGAATTTTAACATAGTTTTTTATTTTGATGTGGTTAAAAATTGCTTCGTTTAGAGGAGTTCTGATCAAAAATACTTATTACAGCTTTTTGTTTTTCATATTTATAATTTTTAATCTTAAAGAAACAACCAAGGCATTACTGTATTTATTTTATCAATAAATCTCTATGTATAAGTAAATGATTCATTTATACATTAATATCGTTTTCATGTGTTAGAAACTTTGGAAAGGGCTATATATTAAAGTCTTTTAAAACGGAATTCCATTGGAAAGAAAAAAAAAATACGTTATAGACAACCTCCCTATATAGGAAGTATAAATGTAGTATATTTTTCTCTCAGGTATTATTATATTAATTTTGCGTTGAACAACACTTTCCTTTAAAACAGGATTCCATCATTGGCAGATTTTTTCAACGGATTTATTGTATTGTATTTTATTTTAATATTATTTCTTTTGCCTTAAAATCCAACACTCTTTATAAAATGAATTTTAAAGTATTTTTTGTAAAATAAAGGCGATTTCGAAAGGTATACTTAAATCATAATATTTTTGAGTGAACCAAATTTTACTTGTTTTATGCACGGATTATGTCAGGTAGAGATATTGATTTTAGCATACGTTGTATCGAGACCGAGATTGAAAATTTCGTCCCGTGCAGATCTATAAAGAAACAAGTTGGAAATTGCACGTGAATGTAGCAAATGAGGTGCGTTCGTACGATAACAAAGGCTTAAAAATATTCAGATCGTGCTGATACAGTAGAGCGTACTTCGGATACAGTATAGTAGTCGAAATCTTTATGTTTCTGTAAATATGCAGGAAGTAATTTTTATTACACCTCAGCAACGTATATCTTATTCATAAAATGTGAAATAGTTGAATATATTTAAAACACGCCCCAAATAATGTTTCCCCGCATAGCATTATGTAGTAGAATACTTTTGTGTGCCCTGTAATTTAATAATAAAAATTCTTTGCATCACCGATTCTACAGAATACATATTTTAGTATATATTTCATAGATTCATGCTCGAATTATGTTCGAATATTATATAGATATTATGTTCGAATGAGTGTAACATCATTAAAATGCATTTGAAACTTTTTTTCCATTGACCGTAATGTAATGGAATACTTATGATTGTCCCTGTAAATGATCTATGCATCCGACTTTCATAATATTTGAAATGACTCGACAAAATTACGTAATAATTATGTTTTAAATATCAAACGACTAAAATGCATTTTAAACTTTTTCCCCATTGACTGTAATGTAACGGAATCCTTTTGATTGTCCCTGTAATTGATCTATCCATCCGATTTTCATAAAATTTGAAATGACTCGACAAAATTACGCAATAATTATATGTTTTAAATTTCAAACAATTAAAATGCATTTGAAACTTTTTTCCCCATTGACCGTAATGAAACGGAATCCTTTTAATTGTCCCTGTTATTGATCTATCCATCCGATTTTCATAAAATTTGAAATGACTCTACAAAATTATGTTATAATTATGTATTTTAAATTTCAAACGATTCAGTTGGGTAGTTTTTGCGTTATTATATGCGGACAGACGGACAGACATACGGACAGACGGACAGACAGACGGACAGACTGAGCGACAACAATAGGTGCTACGTATTTACATAATTACGAACGCACCTAAAAAAAACTAACCTGGGTCATGGCACGATATAGGCCCGAATACGAACCTTTTTAACAGCCTCTTGCGATAAAAAGACTGAAGTTATGAAAGCAAAAATTGTGAAAGAGCTCTTAATCCGCAAGTTAGAAAAAGCATTGTTTTAAATAACTGACGGACATTTAAATAAAACGAAAGGATGTGAAAATGGCAAAAGTTAAATTTAATCGGAAGTTTAAGTTACAAAAAAAAAAACATTTAAACATTTTATTAGGAATCAATCTTTGTTTAAAATTTTAAATGTGTTTTTCTGCATTGTAATTTTCCCCCCAGAAATTCTCGTCTTTAAATTATTAAATGCCAAGAATCATTAAAGGTAATAAGTGCAACTTGAAACATGTCTTTTTGACTATTTTACATTAATTTTTTTCGACAAATTAAAAAATATTTACTTCTGAAAATAAGATATTTTTCAAAGTTGCATTAATTTTAAATAACTATTTTTAACAGTTTCGATTTGTTCTGTTGAGCTGATCCAGCGTATCAGACCAGATAAAGGGATCGTTGAGGTTAATTGTGTGAAATAGTCCTCCAGTGTTCGTGTCCGGGATGGCTAAGTTGGTGGAGCATTGGAGACTTCAGCCAATACATCCCTGGTTCGAATCCTGGACCGGACTTTTTTCACCCAAAAATGAAAAATGGAAAATTTACATCTGTTATAATTAATCTACCGATTGACTAATCGTGTTTAAAACTGGTCTAATATAACTTTGCGAATTTTGAAGATATGAAGATACAATTTTTTGTGTTTAATTCAGAACTAGGTAAGGAAAATTTTAGTAATGCGAATTTTTACCCTACTGAGGTCGTATAAAAATTTTATTTTGGTATTTTTTGCAATTGATCACCCATGGAGTTATTAATAGGCTTATTACATTTTTTCACCTTTTTATGTGCGTTCGTAATTATGTAAATAAGTAGCACCTATAGTTGTCGTTCAATCCGTCCGTCTGTCCGTCCGTCTATCCGTCCGTCTGTCTGTCCGTCTGTCTGTCCGTCCGCATATAACAACGCAAAAACTACCCAACCGAATCATTTGAAATTTAAAATACATATTTATTACATAAATCTGTCGACTCATTTCAACTTTTATGAAAATCGCATGCATAGATCAATTACAGGGACAATCAAAATCATTCCGATACATTACGGTCAATGGGGAAAAAAGTTCCAAATAATTTTTAATCGTTTGAATTTTGAAATGTATAATTATTAGATAATTTTGTCGAATCATTTCAAATTTTATGAAAATTGGATGCATAGATCAATTACAGGGGCAATCAAAAGTATTCCGTTACATTATGTTCAATGGGGAAAAAGCAACAAATGCATTTCAATCGTTTGAAATTTAAAATATATAATTATTGCATAATTTTGTCGAGTCATATCAAATTCTATGAAACTCGAATGCATAGATCAATTACAGGGACAATCAAAAGTATTCCGTATTCTTTGATGATAATATAAAAGTGAAAATATTCAAAAGGTAAAAGCATTGTTAGACATAGAACTATTCTAAGAAACGTTTTTCAACTTTTTAAAGTACGGAGCATTCTTTTCAGCACGATGAACATTTCACTTCTTTCTTCAGCTGGATCATGATCAATATTTTACTAACAGAAAAATTTCTTCTCGTAATGCCCGTATTAAAATTATGTGTTAAACGTTATATATTAGACTACCATAATATGAGGTATTATTATCATTGGAGCTAACAAGATCAGTACAGACACTTCAATGTATGTTGTTTCTGGCATTTCCCAAGAAATATATAGTCTATGGATCACAGAACGTTTCGGGCAAATTTCAGATCGGACGTTGATTCTTATGTGTTTCATCCAGCGATAGAGTCTGCAAATTGAAAATATTAACTTTTAACGTTTGTTTGCGATTCAAATGTCCCAACGATGTTGTGAGCCCAAAATCGCAGAATCCGAATCTGCCACCTCACGGATTCAATCATAAATGTGCATAATATTAGCACTTGAATTTTATATCGAACCTGGCCTTATTTCACCAGAGCACCGCATACTGAAAATGCTGGGAGTGTTCAAATGCAAATTACGAAACGGCGTAACAGCCAAACTGGTTGAAATATGAAAATTTCGCTTTAGGATAACGCAATGAGAGATCAAGGAAGGCGATTGGAGCACCCAGTGTGGTTTTGCACAACCGAGTAAGAAAGAGAGATGGAGCAGGTATTTATGTGTTCCGTCCAATTGACGCGATAGTCCATGCATGGACATCATGGCTTAACCTACTGTAAAATTCGACTATTAAGGTTCAGTGAGGTGTTATGAGTTTTTCGCTGCACCAGACTTTAAACAGACTCTTGGCTGCACTCAGTTATTAAATATATCATTAACAATGCCATGCTGGAACATTCTCACTGCCGTACCAGTTAGACGGAACAAAACTGCCTACCTACCTCCTCCTTTAAGCTGTGCCACCGCATATGCAAACAACAACAACAGATACTCTAATCGCGTTCCTCGATGTGTCACTACGTCATCACAAAGCGTCATACCGGTTGTGTTGTTACGAAGTCTCGTTCCTGTTCATTTGAATATCTCAAGTACAAAAAAAAATAGATATAGTTACATCAAAGTGAATTGCAACTTCTTGAAGAAAAACGTAACTTATTCTAGAAGTCTTTTTCAAAATTGTTTCAAAGTACAAAACAGTCTTTTTTAAACATGAAAAAAAGGCCATCATTTCCGAACAAAAAATTTTAAAGTTCCAAGAAAGTGAGAAAATATTTCAAGTATGCAAAATGCCAAACTACATTTAGAAACATTGACACCAATGCGAACATACCTTTTTCAACTTACAGAAAAATGAAAGAGTTTTAGAAGATTCTTATGAAAAGTTTAAAAGTATAAAATTCTTTTTTTAAGAATCTAAACTTTAACATAGAATCAAATATTATTATGTTGTAAAAAATATCTACTCAAAATATGAAATTATACATATTTATAGAAAATATAAATCTATTTTTGGACATATGTATACCAAAGTGAACTCCAGCTTCTTAAAAAAGTTGTTACGTATTCTAGAACGTTTTAAAAAATAGCATTAACGTATAAAACAATCTTGTTTTTATTGTAAAAAAAATAAAAAAAACATTGCTTTCGAAAAAACGCAAAAGTTCCAAGTTCCAAGAAAGTGACATAGTAAGCATGCAAAATGCCAAACGATTGTTAGAAACATTGACACCACTGCGAACATACTTTTTACAACTTAAGGAAAGATCAAAGTGTTTTTGAAGATTTTTTTTGGAAAGTTTAAAAGTATAAAGTTCCTTTTCTAGAATCTAAACTTTTTTCGAAAGAGCAGAGGAAATATTTTATGCTGTAAGAATACAAGAATGGGAGTTATATAGGTAAAATAAAATTTCCAAAACATTTAAAAAACAAAGTAAAATACCATCTAATTACCATTAAATCTAACGTAGTAATAATCTTTTCTTTTTACAATTTATTTAAGTAATAAAACAATTGTTCAAAGTGGCATGGGTTTAAGCTTGCTTCGAATTAAGTTGCACTGCTGCAATGCCGCCTAAGTCCTTATCGCGTTGGCCCCACCAGTGGCCGAGAGGTTCGGACCTCTCAACTGGTAGACGGCAGGTGCTGGGTTCGAACCCAATCGCGGCTGTCGGCCTAACCGTTCGGAGTTTTTGTGGTTTTCTTCGAACCTTGCGTAAATACGGGTTAGGTTCCCTTAGAAAGACCCCCACGAAGGGCACTCCCCCCTGGTCCTATATCCCTAGCGTAGATAATCGGACGTCAAAAATCAACCAACCAACCAACCTTATCGCATTTTTCTAGATGCGTTTTTATTTGACAAGATAGAGGTATATTGAGAGAGCTCCTCAATGCAAGCTCGTCGCGAATCCTATGGTATTTATGGGATTATTTCTTATTAAATTAGTCAGTTTTTAACAATTTGACATTTATTGCTTTTATACTGCTACTGGGTATTGTATTACACAAATATATTATTAAATGTTATTATCTGGGATTTAAAAGCCGATGGTACGTAGAATAAGCTTCTTATGTCGTTATACATATTCAAAACGACCGTATACAGGGTGAGTCATAAATATCGAAACAATAGGCTATCTCCTTAAATATTGCTCCTAGACCCATACTTCCAATTGCAAAAATTCATAAAAAAAGATGAATTTTTTGATAAGATAAGTTGCAACTCCATGGGGGGTCTGTTTTAAAAAATACGAAAATTAAATTTTTATACGGCCCCCAGAGAATAAAACTTCCAATTAGAAAAAATTTCTTTATCCCTTCCTGAATTGAACAAAAAAAATTTCATCTCGATATCTGCAAATCCCTGAAAGATATTAATATCCAAAATTTTCCAAAATTCCTGACTTACACCACTTAAGCATGCATCTGAGAGCAGCAAAATCAGTTCATTTGAAGTACAATTAAGGGATCGACCATAAATTTACGTATTGTTAAATGTCGATCCAAGACAACACTTAAACTTTTAGATATAAAATAAAAGCGTATAGGTTTGTGCTTTAAACTTCGATAAATATACTAGATGTCTGCAATATTTCGACCTTGCAGCCACCTTCGTAACTGGCACGACTCATTGAACGGACCATTAAAACGGAACATTATTAAACATTCATTAAAAGTGTTATCAAATTAAGTAATATTAATTAAACTCTCATCAAAAGTGTCTTAAAAACTTATTGGCGCAGGCAATAAGTTTAGTAAATATAGTGATAGCGAAAATGACTCTTCTATTAGCGGAATCAATGGAAATATATTTTAATAAATTACACAGAAATATTTTAAAAAATCTACTTTATACTACAGTTAAACCGCTAGAACGGACACTCCCGAATAGCAGACACCTCTGTTTAACGGACTATTGTCCAATCCCCATTCTGAAAACCTAAATTTGTGCTTGTTTAACCTCTAAATAACGAACATTCCAAATAGTGGACACTATTTAAGGCGATAAAGGATGAAAAAGTATTTTTTTAAGGACAAAAAAATAAAAAAAAGTAAACAGGCCTCTAAATTTATCAGGGAATTTTGTGATAAATGAGCTGGGGAAAATCCCCCCCCCCCCTCACGTTCAGAGTTGAATTGAAGGGGTTGCCAAGGAGGGAAATCTTCCAGAGCATTGAAATATCCCCTCGGAAAATTGAGATTTTATGCTTTTAACAGAAAAAAGTGCAATCCCCCTCCCCGACCGGAACTCTATAATGTCCAATAATGTCACTTTGGAAAACAAATTACATGTAATCGCAAGCAAAAGTTAACTTTTGTAACAGGGTTTTTTCATAAGCATGTAATGAACAGTGACTGAAGGTGTGTACAGTTTTATTTAGCCCCATTGCTTAAAAAATAATTTTAATTTCTGATTAATCATATAAAAGAGGTTTTAGGACACATAAAAGTCAATTAATAAAATGTCAAACGTTTCTTAGCACTTTTTGAATATCTTTGTTTTTCCCAATAGCGGACACCTCCGAATAGCGGACAATTTCTGCGTTCCTGATTTGTCCGTTATTTAGAGGTTTTACTGTATTCAGTTTCAAAATTTATGAAGGTTTTAAAGCTATTTTTTGCTTTCTTCTATTTTTACAAGAAGAAAGTATTGGATTCATGAAAATTTTGAATTCCGGTTTTCGATGGATTCACACGGTTTAGGGCTCAAAGATACCGAAAAACATGTTTTTATGAAATGTCTGTCTGTGAGTCACAGCACAATGAAAAAATTTGAAATCGACGTGATAAAAAAATAAAGTTTAAATCAACTGACGCATTTAAACAGTAATTAAAGAAGGTGAAAATGGCAAAACTTAAACAAAATTTGAAATCGAAACTATACAGCATTTAAACGTTAGGAGCCCATCTTTGCCCATCTTAAAACTAAATGCACTTTACTGCATCAAATTGTTTGTATTTCAGTATTTCTCATTTTTAAACTGACATACGTCAATAACCGTCGGTAACGGTAACTTTTCAGCTCAGAAAATTTACTTTTAAAAATGTGATTTGTTTACAAAAATTACCTTTTTTTTAATGTTGCTATTTTAAATACTTTTATTTTTTTTAAATACATAGTATTTAAAATGCTAAATTAAAATTGAAAATTAGACATTTTCGTTTAATCAAAAGAAAAAAATTCAACGCGACAAATAATATTTTGAGTTATAACAATTTTAATTTACTCAATTTTTTTTTTTTTTTTTTTTTTTTTTTTTTAAATATTAAGAAGTCTTATGATGTGATAATGCTTACAAATTATATGGTTAACCATCACAAAATATTCAAAATTCCAACTTTATAAATAAATAAATAAAATGTTTCCTGGCCCCATTACAGCAACATTGTTTCTTCAATTACACGCATTTCAATTTGTGTCTGATCCCTTGAAACTTCACGATTTATTAAAATTGTCATAACTTTCTGAGTTTTGAAGATATCAAGATGAAATTTTTTTTGTTCAGTCCAGGAATGAATAAGGAAAATTTTTCTAATTGGATGTTTTATCCTCTGGGGGCCGTATAAAAATTTAATTTTCGCATTTTTTAAAATATACCCCCCATGGAGTTGCAACTTATCTTATCAAAAAATTCACCTTTTTTTATGAAAATTTGCAATTGGAAGTATGGGTCTAGGGGCAATATTTAAGGAGATAGCCTATTGTTTCGATATTTATGACTCACCCTGTATTTAGGAGTCAATATCCCGGATAATTACTGATATTTTTTTCTAAAACAATTATGAACAATCACTTTCTGATTCTGCTACGATAGGCATCTCCAGAGCTCCGTAGCACTTTTTCTGAATGCCCACAATCCGATATCTGTGTGTTACAGAAAAATGCCTTTTTTCACAAACTATTTGACCTAGAGTAATCGCTATAGTTTTCTGCAAGATTTATAATAGCCTCTAGTACCTCTGATTTTTTCATACTTTTAGTTTCAGTAAATTTCGAAATAGATGGGGGGAACACACTTTTGCAGTACATTTTTGATAATATCTCTGAAAATATAATACTTAACTTTTTAAGCGTCCTAACCGAGATTTTTCCGTCACTTAACTTTTGGAATCAAAAGCTGATTTAACACAAAATCTATATTACAGCAATTTTTTTGACGTGAAAAAGATAAATAAATATGTAAGGCTACCAAATAAAAATTCTCATGCCAATAATTTTCATAGCTACTATCTTACGAATCGTTAAAAATGAACGGAAAATTTTGCATGGCGCTTAAAGTGTTAAAATTAAAAGAAATGTGTTTTCGAGTTCCACACTACAATAGCTCTCACATGGTACCCAACACGATATGCCAATGAAAAGAATTATTTTCAAATAACAAATTTAGCCCCTCGACATTTTTCCCAAACCTTTTTTCTGAAAATTTTTAAATCTGTAAATGTTTTTGACTATAGACTTTATTACTTCCCTCACTTTCAAATTTCCGTATTCCACAGTTTACGAGTAAAATGTTTACAAAGAGACACAGAAACGATCTTATAATGGTTCTGTTTTTAGGTATTTTGTAAATACGTAGCCTCTATACTCGTCTGTCCGCATATAACGACACAAAAACTACTCAACTAATTCGTTTTAAATTTAAAATATATAATTATTACATAATTTTGTCGAGTTACATATATTACAAATTATTACAAATGTTATGATAATCGTATTTATACTTCAATTACAAGAACAATAAAAAATATCCGTTACATTACGGGGAATCCAAAATAATAATAATAATAATAATAATAATAATAATAATAATAATAATAATAATAATAATAATTTCAAGTGCATTTTAATGATGTTACACTCTTTCGAGCATAATAAACTCGATATGCATCTATGAAGTATGTACTAAAATGTACATTCAGTACAATCTCTGGTGCAGAGAACATCTAATATTAATTTACAGGAGCACACTAAAGTATTCCATTACATAATGGTATAGGGGAAAACATTATTTCGAGTGCGTTTAAATTATTTGAAACTATTTCGCATTTTATGAAATTGGTATACGTTGCTGAGGTTCACTACAAGTTACTGATTGTATGATAGAAAGTCAGTTTTTAGATCATAAAATACTTAACTAAGCAAAGATTTTACAAATATTTTGAGACCTAAGAAATAAATAACTTTTAAAGAACACTAAGAAAAAAGCTTGAAAATTTAATTTCCTCAGGAAATATTTTGAATATAAAAATGCGTCAAAAGCCCATAGACTTCGAGAGCTGAGTGACTAGCACCAATCGAACACACTCGCGAGATATTGCTATTCCTATGGGGATGTTATTTTTCTAATAACTCGTTTGTATTTCGATATTTTATATTTTTTGCTTGGATGGTTGAGGTCCCTCTCCACATCGCTCCTTTTTTACTTTTTCGATTTTGGTTGCAGATATTTTTTTAAAGTTATTTCCTGTTTCAAAACCTTTTCCGAAAAAGAAAATATCATTTAAAAAATATATCTGCAACCAATATTGAAAAAGGAAAAAAAAAAGACATAGAGAGGGACTTTAGTTATCCAATCCAAACAAATTATTTAAAAATGTCTAAATGCAAATGTACTATTAGAAAATAACCTCCCCATAGGAATAGCATTAGCTTGCCAGTATCTTCGCTCGTAAGGACAAGTGCCTTAAGCCTAATCACACCGTAAATGCAGTAAAAGAAAGAAACTTCCATAAACTGATTAAACCTTTTACATTTTTTGAAACATATTAAGTTTTTAATATCATCTTTAAGATCTAAAACAAAAATAAATAAAGAAACACAGTGTTTTAAATACTACATCTTTAAACTGGTGGAGAAGAAAACATTTATCAAGTAAAAACAGTTAATAGAATTTTTAAGGTAAAATTTTTCATTCAAAAAAGCTATTTGTTATATTTGAGTTAACTAATTCGTTGACTTAAAATGTATAGAAAAATGAATTTTTCATGTTCAGATGAAAAATTGTTTTTTTTAGACTTAAAGACATTTCAACACATCGTTTATCAATTGGAAATATTAGAACATAAAAAATGTTTAAAAATACTTTTAGCTTTCAGAAAATTTAAATAAACACTTTTAAAAATTTTTTGAAAACAGATTTCTTTTTATAATTACTCTCCTTTGATTGCAATAACAAATAAATTTAGAATTTACATTAATTTATTCAGAAAACTAGCTGAGTCGCCCGGCGTTGCACGGGCCCGTAATAATATTCTAAAATAGACCTAAAATTCGTACTACAAAATGTTATAGAAAGACCTAATCCCGAACTTAATCCCCGCTGCCTACGGTACCGTTTAACAGAAATGCGGTGCACACACGGTAAAAAAAAGGGGGGGGGGGTATTTTAGTTTCGCATTCTACAACCAGGGGGCGAACAATTTTCTTAACAAAACCGTTTTTGGACTTAAGAAAGATATTTCATGAAATTATTATTCGAAAATAGTGGTAAGTACACTTTTAAATTTTTTAATTAAATAAGTATTATTTATCCCAGGGCTCTGAAAAATCCGCATCTAAAACGGTACGGTCTCAAACATTTGATCAATACCTCCCTAAAATAATTATTGCCCCCCCCCCTACCCTACTCTTTAAAATCTAAATTAAGTGTTATAAACTACCTGGAAGTTTTATATTAAATAAGTAATATTTATCCAAGGGCTTAGTGAAAAGTCTGCATTAGAAATGGTAGAAAACTATACAATTTTAAATATTTGACCGCTCCCCCTAAAAAATTCCCCGCCCCGTATTTGATGCTCACTGACCTATAAAATATTTACTATGTGTGATAATTTATCTGAAAGCTCCAAAATGATCGTGTTGTGAGTTTTTTTTTCTTAAATTTCATTAATTCGCGTTTCAGCATTTCTTTTCCTTCTTTTAATAACGATTTTTTATTTAAAAGAAAACTTGGATTTTTATAAATTTAGATATTATTAAACAATGTTTAAAGATATTGCTCGATGCATAATTTTAAAACCTTTAACTGGTGTATTTTTAAAAATTTAGCAGCGTACCAAAGCATCCTAATATAAAAAATCATTTGTGATTTTGATAAACTTGCTTTTAAATAGAGCAAGTCATTCATGTAACGAAAATTAATATCCAAGGTTGTGATTGAGCGACTGTCAAGAAATTGACATATTTGAAATCAGCGAAAAATTTGTCATCTAGATGTATAAAAACTAATTTAAAAATTTTATATTTGAAAAATATTACAGATTACAGGTCGTCTATAAATACCAGTACCCACCATCACCCAACTGTCTGCGCTGAACACCTGCTCTCGTTAAGAAAGATTTCGCAAAAATCTGTCGCTTTTAATGGAAATAAAATGAGATTTTAAAAATGGATTTTTAATGAATTTTTCAACTCTTTATAGGAGTAGGAAAATATTTTTTAGAATATTTGAAAGGTGATTTTTTTCTGCATTTATCTGTCTAATTTTTGAGTTTTTAGGCTCAGTAGGATTTAAAATACAGCTCCTTATAAAAAATCCGAGTACATTTATCGCCATGGCAACCTTCTATTTACATTAACCCTTTTCTCTCTCTTCCAGATTTCGAAGAAATATTCTGTGGTTTGATGAAAATCTCTGCTCTTATTGAATTATGAGTCCTTTTCCTTTCTTCTAATTTAGGAATTTTAATTAATTCCTCAACTAATTATTAGAATTTTAAAATTCTGAGGATCAGGTACATTAGGAGAGGCTTTGGACAATCTTCACCAAAAAATTTAACCTCGTACGTGCCATAGTTTTCGTTAGCCATCGCAGACACACACACAGACAGAGCGATTTGTTATTTTATTAGTATAGATAATCTGTTTTTTAATGTGATACATAAAATTAATTATGACGAAACAATCTTTAAGTTATTAATGATAATGTATAAACTATTTAATTAAACAAAAACATTTTCCTGCATAGTTTAAATAATTCATAACTTTATTAGAAAATGAATAAAGAAAAATGATTGAAATCTATGCATTCCGTCACATTTTGTCAAAACATAAATCTAGAGGATGTCTTCAGACTCAAGGTTTTTGATTTTGATACAATTTCTTTTAAAAAATTGCTCCTTATTTTTTTTTAAATAATAAATCGGAGAAGAACATAATTTATATTCTAATGGTTTAATTTTCTTGCGAATTAACGAAACAGGCAGTGATACAACTGTAGCAATCGGCAAATGTCTAGGCAAAGCTTTGCGGCCCGTCAATACCATGCAGATGATGTGTCAATCAATGTACGTTGGCGTCACAGTTCGAGGTCCACACCGAGTTCTCCGATCCTCGTCGGTTCACTCCTTCCAAATTCACATCACTTTGGTTCAGTATGCTGTACACGAACTACTATTTCCCGATAGGAAAATATTTCTCCGCGAAGGCAGTTGATTTAATCCTACCCTAAATCAAACTCCCTTTTTCGTCGACGTCACACTTACGTTTACCATTAGCAAATAATTATAGACAATTCTCAATATTTCGCGACATCCCTGTATTTGTATTCTTGCAGGAGCTGCCCAGAGGGTGCTACTCAGCCCACACATGTATGGTGACTCTGATATCGAAATCATTTGCATTTCTCGATACTGGAAAGAACAGACGGCTACAATGTAGGTGAAATTTTTTTACCTTTTAATTTACATAGTTTTTAATATTTTAAAAGTTTTATCGTATATGGGTTATCTGCGACTTTAGGTAAACTTCTTTGTGAAAAATATAAAATTTCGAGATTAAAACAAAAAAGTAATTTGAAGAAACAGATTTAAAAGTTAATAAAAAAAATAATATGTCGCTCTTTCTACAGTACTAGTTTTAATGTTAATAATTTATAGTAACCGTACTAATTTAACGATGATAACTTATCGTAACATTACTAGTTTTCAATGAAGTTTATAAAAATACATAAATTATAACACATTACGGAGATACAATTTTATCATCGATATTTTATCTACATTTCATACGGAGTATGGTGCTCTTTAGTAATGTACTATCTCCAAAATCCTTATTGATTTTCTTGAAAATATTTTATTGTTTTAGTGAAAATGATTATCTGATGTGGATATTGTGTCCAATTTCGAAAACACGAAAATGATTTTTAATAAATAAACTTAAAATTCTTTTTATTAACCCTTTAAGTAATCCAGTTATTTCTCATGGATTACGCTTAAGCATTCATTATTTGTACAGAAAATTAATTACATAATAGATTTTTCTTGTTTCTATTGGTAACAAGCAACGTAAATTTAAAATCAAAGTAAAGTTTAGGGCCACACCCTTCAATAATTAACTTTTGTAAGTCTCAGTCATTTTCTAATGAATATGTACATAAATTTTAAAACAAAAGAAAGATTGTTATTCAATAAACTCTAATTTGTGATAATTAAACTTCTAAATTTTCCATGCTGTGTAATAGGTTACTGTTCTCATGAGCGACTTATGTTCACATTTAAATCTTTGTTATATTTTTATTGAAAATTTTCACATTTTAAATTTTTAACGTGTGCATGATTTTGGTTTTATAAATGTAATTTTTTTTACGTATTTTTTTAACTTCTTACTACATATATACTTATTTTTTATATATTTTTTTATGTTTACATTTAATGCATTAATGTATTAATTATTTTAATTAATCAACTAGACGTTTTATAGTTTTTTTATCGTATAAATTTTAATACTTAAATCTTCATTGCCAAAATCTCTCAGGTTACCTAAAATTTAAAATATAATTTTTCATTCATTTGGTAAATTTAAAATAATAATAATAATAATACTTTTTTGTTAAAGCTTTTTGTTAAAAAGAATATTGTATTGCAAAATTTAATGTTTCTAAATTAAAAAATCTAATATTTTTATGAACATTTTATTTATCCCCCTCCCCCCAAAAAAAGCTTTTTTAACTAAAAATAATAGGAAAAGTTAAAGGTAGTTAAGTAAAAAAACATGATACAAAAATTCTGAAAAAATTCATACAACTTAAACTATTTTTTCTTCCCTCATATTTAAATATCTAAAATTCGATGAGCAGTTTTATTTGTATATAAAAACAAACGAGCTTAAAAAATATTAACGATTTTAACTGATGTGAAGTGCGCACCGGAAGTTTTGAAAAATTCTCAATAATTCTTAAAATATTCATGAAAATTTCTTATTTTTTTTAAATTATTTTTACTTCTTGTGTGATAAATATATTCCAGAATTCAGATAGTGTGTTTTTAGCTTGTTCTTCTAATCTTTAGTAAGTTTTGCAAAATTTAAAACAAAACAGTGTTTTTTTTAAATTCTAAGAGTGTATTTGATAGGATTAATTCTTTGGTAAAAAGCAATTTTGTAATATAGTAAATTAAATGTCAAATTTCGAAAACAAGAAAAGTCTTTTTATTCATTGTATTTATAATTCAGTTACCAAATCCATCTAATTTACAAATTATATATTATATATTATATTTTTTCTAATGTCAACAAAATAATTTTAATAAAAATTTAAATAATTTTTTTTAATTTTACTTACATGTTTAACATACTAATAGAATTTGGATGTTTTCATGACTTGTAAACACATAAAAACATTGTCAGGTTAGAATAAATTGTCAACATATATCTGCGAAAGATCTCCTTAATACTTTCAGCCAACTCCTCTAAAAAAACTTATTTCTTTAAACTGAAACATATTAAAATAACTTTAAAAATAGACTATAAATATTATATCGTATGTGACAGATAGCTTAGATAGATTAAATTAAAAAGAATTAAAACAAATGATTAAATAAATCTAATAAAAAGAAAATTTCTGAAAAATTACTATTGCTCTAAACTAAAAATTTTTAGTCGCAAATAAAAATTTAGAAACTCTCCGCCATAAGTCCTGAACATAATTTAATGAATATGGATTCCAAATTTCATGAAAATCGGTCAGGTATTTTCCAAGAAAACGGGTCTTAAAATCCCCCATAGGAAAAATTATCTCGGATATTGCACTTAGTCCTGTCTTCTCTTAATTTAAATCTATTTCAAATTTTGGTTTGACATATTTCGATAGCATGAAACTATTTTTTTAACATGAAGTTAAGTTTATTAATGTTTTAATTAACTCATATAATTAATACATAATAAAATAAAACTTTGCAATAGTGTCTAAAAATAAATATCTTGGTTTTTTTTTTTTTTTTTTAAATTCTTGTTTTGGTCTGCGTTATGCTAATAAAAATTAAAATATCAATAATGTATCGATTACTGTAAGATTTTTTTTTTCAATCATTATCATTTTGATTCCAGTTCTTGCTATTTTCTAACATAAGTATTCTCTTATATTTCCAGAGCAATAAATGTTTTCCACACAGTGAGAATAGAATTCCTTTTGTTAAATTTCTAAAATATCCATATAATCGTTTAATAATAAGCATAAACTGAGAGAGAAAATTGTAGAGAAAAATAATATGTTAATCATTTTTTCTTGTTTATTCATTATTAACTTACATTAAAATATAAAATTTAAGCATCGTATTATTTACTATAAGCCTTTCTTTCATTAATTAGCCTTAGTTAAAAGGATTTCTTAACGTAAATAACATGTCATATTTTGGGAACATGAAAATAATTTTAACTAATGAACTTAAAATTTTTTTAAACTTTTAAATGACCCATACATCTTAAAATTTTGCATTTTCGTCTAGGAATATATCTTAATATATTTTTCTTTAAAAAAGAATTTCTGTAATTCATTACTATCAAAGAATATAAATTTGAAATCAATGTTATGCGTTATTTATTTTAAATGGATATTTCTTTAAGTTTTTGTTGTGTAAAGTAATGTTATTACTGAAAATTTTGACATATATAGTACGTGTAAAAATGTTTTTTTTTAACAGAATGCACTTAAATTTCTATTCAGAACCTTTAAAAAATAATTGAATTGATTCATACATGTACAAAAAATTCATTTTTATATTTAAATAATAATAATAATAATAATAATAATAATAATAATAATAATAATAATAATAATAATAATAATATATATATATATATATATATATATATATGTATGTATGTATGTATTCTTTATATTGATTAGAGGGAATAACGAATACTTATGTAAGGTACCCTGGGGTAATAACGCCAGGCGGGGTAATAACGCCAAGTGCTTATATTTTGCATAATTATGAAATAATCAGGTAAATAACACCCATGTGCTCTGCGCAGAAAGGTTTTGAGTCATATAAATCGAAAAAAACAGCTTCAAGTTAATTTGTTTCATTTTTAGGTCTTATTGTTTTTACAAGCAACTAAAATTAACGCTTGATCTAAAATTTGCGAGATAAGGTTTTTGATCTGAAGATTATATTTTTTATCCAGAAATACTTTGTTTATTACATAAATTTGTAGTGTATTTCATGTACTTTCAAATTGTTGTAGAAGATTCTGTATATCTTCTCGAGATAATTTGTAGTTTAGGATTTACTGCGCAACAAGTATCCCGGGGTAATAACGCCAGGGATTGGCTTTTTCTTTCACTTTCACAAAATATCAATATTTTCTATCGCATAGAATGCATACATGGGAATATAAATACTGATTCAAATAATCCGTGCAATGTTTCTAATAATTCTATTTAAATGGTCATTTTTAAGCAAAACGTAGCTTAGAATCTGATATTCTTTTGCCTCCTCACCCCGCCACCACCACAGTTTTCTTTTTCTTTCAGAGTCACAAAAAAATTGTACATTTTCATTAGCTTAGATTGCAATTTGTCAATTTCTAGAGCTGTAGAGTTTGTATTTTTAGAATTGGGCAATCTACATGCCATTATTTCATCTTAATTTATAGTTTTGTTTGCATGGCGTTATTACCCATATAGGTGGGTATTAACGCCAAATATCATTGGTCAAGAAAAAACGCCATTACATTTTATGAATACATATCTGTTAAATTATTTTATTTTATATAGATAGTCAATGAGTTGCTGTATCAGATCCTATATTTGTTTGAAAAATACAATCTAAAACTAAGCCGTGAAAATTGGTAGAACCTTAACGTGGCGTTATTACCCCAGGGTACCTTATATTAAATAGACATATTTTATAAAAATATTAACTGAATGCATTAGTAAACCATATAACTTAAGGTTTTTAAAGCTAAAAATTTTAAAGAAACAACATATTTGAGAAACCTTCTATAGATGTAATGTTATTAATTATTTACTTTTCAAAAATCAAAATTCTAATTGTATAAAAACAAAAAGTGGTAAATAAAACTATAATGCAGTGTGTAAAATAACATAGAAGTACAATATTTCTAAATTTTAATTATTATTTTATAAGTATGCAGCAAACATAAAATATCATTCTTCCGTAAAGTAATTGGTCTTAACTAAATAACTAACACCCTTTCTGGAAATTTATCTCCATTTCAAAAGTTTAATGCAAAAGTTTTGTTTGCATACTTAATTAATCACTCTTTAGCGCATGAGGAATCTTTCGCTGCAATCTAACTTTCATAAAGTATAAAGTACTAAACTATGTATCTACAGCATCTCAATTCATCATTTAAGTAATAAATATTTTCAATAAGGGAATTATTTTGAAAGATTTTTCGGTTTAGTCAAATAATTTAATTAAAAACTTTGCGGCTTGTTTATTAACTTTGTGCAACTTCGATAAATTTAAATAAATAATTATGAAAAAAAGTGACATTTAAATAGATATTCTTTGAAATACGTAGAACTAAAACAGTGATTTTTTGTTATAAAATTTAGATATTAAATATATTAACATTTAATAAATTTTTACATTTATTTAACCTAAAGGGATAAAAAATATTGAATAAAATAATTAGCGATGAATTGAACGATCAATGGGATAAACGATGATAATCGAACTGTGTGTATTTTCAAGCGTCAGTTCATATAATTGATTTAGAGACTTATGGTTGTTTCACAGTCTTTGATATCCACAAAAGGGAAGACCATCAATTGAAAGATACAGTTGAAGAATCGAAATTATAAACTATTAAAGTATTTTGGAAAAACATGGTTATGCTTCGTATGAAGAGCAAAGAATGACGAAAAGCTGATTTTCGTATAAGCAATAAAAATAAATATTTATCATTTAACTTAAATCGAAAAGATATGACTCTATGATCTTTCATTTGTTATAAATTAAAAAATACTTTTATTTAATCAATAATATCAAAATAGTTTGAAAAATGCATTAAAAAAATTAAACGTGCATTTAAAAAAATATGTAATCAAATTCAAGATATCTTATTACTTTAATTTGATCGGTAAAAAGCATTCTTTATCGAATTTCAAAAATATATAAAACAGCTTTAAAATTCCTTTAACAAAACTGCAGTTTTAAGCCAGTCAGGAGGATTTTTTTCAAACTTGTCAATGTACCTTGATATAAGTAGATAAATACTTAACAAAACTTAGATAATATACATTTTTTATAAAAGTTTAAAAAAATAAATAAATGATATTTTTTTAGTATGTGTCTTGGATTTTTTCCGCATGTGTTACAGATTTGTATAACAAAGAACTTATAAATAAAGAAAATAGTGTTTCATGTCAAACTTTTATAAAAAGTTTATTTTAGTTTCAAAACTTTTCACTGTCAAAGTTTTTAAAAGTTTTTTTTTCTTCGATTGTCATCGTCAATCATCTAATGTGACATCATGACACCAAGACAGATTGAGTTTATGATAAACGAAGTTCGCAAGATACAATTAAAAATGAAAGATACAGTTCCGAAAAAAAAAAAGAAAAGAAAAGAAATCGTCCTTTATTGTTTATTGCCGTTGTTACGAAATTTTTAATCACTGCATATTTCTTTTTTTCGCAGACAACGTTCACATAATAAAACAAATATTTCATTCGATGCGAAATATTTGTAAAAAAAATAAGCTTTATTTTAGCAATTAAAATATTTTTATGAGGCTTCCGACGGTCTCAAAATAAAATATACAGGGCGTCCTAGAAGTAATGGGACAAACTTTCAGGGGAGATAAGGTAATCACAAGGATTCAGAATTGCACAGCAACGCATGGTCGGAAGCGTCATGGGAAGGTAGTATGACAGGTACAAGGGTCGAAGAGACACAAGTCTGAGATCATCTGAAATAATTTATTTGTCGACGATATTACATTTACTGTAGTAGATGATATGTGAAAATGTTACAAAAGATGTTCAAAGTTTCCACTATTGCTAGCAATGCATGCATTGCACCGTTGAACCATGGATTTTCGGACTCGCTCAAATACACCTGGAATTTATTGAATATCCGCATTAGCACAGATGAGTCTTGCAACCAGATCCATTTCAGATTCCACAGACGTTGCGCACAGCATTTTCAGTGCACCCCAAAGAAAGAAATCGATGCTGTTTAAATCAGGAGAGCGTGGTGGCCAGGGAACCGGTCTTCCACGGCCAATCCATCGGTGACCAAACACCCGATTCAAATGTTCACAAACTCATCTGCCATAATAGGGAGGAGCCGCTTCATGTTGAAACCACATATGGCGTCTGACATGTTCCCGAAACGACATGAATCCGGTAAAAATTCCCGAATCTGAGAAAGCTGTTTTTCTCCAATGCTCTTGTGAACAACAAAACCCGCCGAAGAACGAAGACGTTTCCGACCATGGGTTGATATGCAATTCTGAATCCTTGTGATGTCTCCTACCTCCCCTTCTGGGGCACCCTATAGACCAGCGTCTTGTTCTCATCTAATGATGACAAAACGCCTCTCATCGTTGGACGCGAAATGTTTTTAGATTGACAGACTCCTAACTTCCAGAAAAACAGAAAATCCATAAACAAATATCATTATTTATAAAGAAATTCTTACTTCGTAAAATGCATTTTGAGCTTTATGTGAAGTGTTTTCACCGGTTTTATACAACCCTTTTAATAGCCCATTCTTTCGAAACTTATGCCTTTCAAAAGATACAAAAAAGCCGATTTTTTTCAAATGTAACCTAAAAACCTGGCTTCAAATATGTAAATCAAAAAAGCTGCTTGCTTCATCTTTACATTATGGCTTTATTTTGTTTATTTTTGAGTCTAAACTTTAAAATGCCCAGGTAAAAAAATCAGCAAAAAAGCTTTAGAAAAAATAAGATTTTACAGGGATTTTGAAGGCAAATTAAAAGCGCAGGTTTATTTGAGGGAATTTACTGTTAATTAAATGATTTTATGCATGCATTTATCTGACATCCAAATTACTAATCGGGTATTTTGAAGGTCACTTCAGGTATTTTGAAGGAAATTGAAAACTGAACAAAATGCACAGATTTTTACTTCAAGTATTTTGAAGGAAAATATAGCCTTCAATTTACCTTCAGTGACTTAGCTAATTTTTGATAAGTGTAATTCAGGTATTTTGAAGAAAAATATAGCCTTCAATTTACCTTTAGTAACTTAATGACTTAGTGAATATTTACAATTTCTTAGTTAAAGCCTTCGTTTAGTTACGTGAGGACGTGTCCCAGAAATGCTCTTCAAAATACAAGAATAGGCGCGACCCGCGGCCCACGGGACACGAACATTTTATTGATTTAGATGCGTTAATATCTCAGCGACATTTTGAGGTAAGTTGCATGTTTTTGAGACAATTATTAATTAAATTATAAGTAATTAATTATAACATCCCTTTGCCAGTTAATTCAATCGGTGCTTACAGATACTAAGTTCCACAATTCTAAGTATTTAATTGCTTAAACTCTTAATTAAAAATTCTCAAATCACATAAAAATCATCTCCATAGTCTAATTTTCAATCAAGATTAGTTTATAAAAATTTTCTGATAAAAATTCTCGCATTAATTAAAGTTTTATTATTATTTCTTCCAAATTAATCTAGAACCACGTGTTCGAGTTCGAGCTAAATAACGCTAAGTTCAGCCTAATGGGGATAAGTATTAAGATATATATCCACAAAATAGCGTCCCGTTCACCCCTGCCGGCAGCAGTTCAGACCCCGTAGCGACCACATGAAATTTCGGAACTCTGAAAAATCTCAAGATTAAAAAACTTCAAGACAATACACTGGCCTCAAATGTACCCAGCAATTATATATTGTAATTATATTTATATATTGTAATTGTATGCATTTATATAAAAAACTTTAACTATTTTCTCCACTTTTAATGTTTTAATTTCTAAACTTAGAATATTTTTCGACTTTTTTATTTTTTTATTTTTTCGTAAAAATATTTTTATTCGAATTTTTAGCTAAAAACTGGGAAATTGACTAATTATTAGATAAAATTAACGATTTTCATTAATTTTCTTTAAAATTTAATTTTTTTAGTACGGCATTTTTGTTTTTAAAGGGGTTGGCATGATTATGCCGCACACACCGCACCCACCCATCCAGCCGTAAAACACTAATTTCTAATTATCTTATAAATTAATTAATATTTATTCTTTTCCGCTGGGTTCCTATACCTACGACTTCTAAATTGGGGGGAGGAGGGGTTATTGTTTATTTTGAGTACAATTGAGAAATGTGCAATTTGAATCTTTGTTTTCACACATATGCAGGGAAATTGCAGGTTTTTACCTTCAAGAAACCTTAGTTGTAAAATACCTGAATATTGTTTTTTCAGGGAAAATGCGGGTTTTTTACCTTCAAGAAACCTTAGTACCAAATATCTGCAAAATACCTGAATATTTTACTTTCAGGGAAAATGCAGGTTTTTTATCTTCAAAAAACCTTAGTTCCAAATACCGGTATTTTACCTGAACTTTTTTTTAAAGGTTTTTTGCTGATTTTTTTTTTTACCTGGGTGTTCTAACAGAAATTAAAATAATAATTATTACATAAAAAACATATAATTTTGTCACAGTTATTTTATAAGCATTAAAAGAATAAAAGAAACATTTTCAACTTCACAAAATGGATAGCTAAAATCGATTAAATAAAGTATAAGGAAAATTTTATTAGGTGGAATTGCATATGACAGACAAACCTGCACTCTTGACAAAATTTAATAATATATTTTATTATATAAGTTTTAATAATAATAAGCTTACTATAAATTTGCTTATATAAATGTATACTGGCCTAAGATAGCTGTAGATAAAGGGATGTTGAAAATGATGAAAAGATAATAAGTATTTACATGTCCTTGAAATAATTTTATTATAATAATACGAAATGAATTACAATAATATTTACTTATTTAATATTTATAACAATAACTACGATACTATAATTACAATAATTGAATAATACAACAAATCTTCAGAATATCATAGAAACTTTTAAAATAAAATTCAAAATATTTTTTTCTCTTTTATATGAATAAAAATTTAAATAAAGGAAAAGTACAGCATTAAAAATATTGAAAATGCGTAAAGATCGATAACTTTAAGATTTAAAAAAAAAAAAAAAAAAAAAAAAAGACCAATATTGCTTTTTGATTTTTAGCGTAACAAAATTGGGTTCCAGAAAGACATTTTTTATTACATTCTACTTCAATTTTTTGCAGGTTATTTACAACATAGTGAATGATTTCAAGAAAGATACATTCAGCCCTGCAGTCAACAGAATAAAGTAAAATTTTTTTGTTCAACTCAGTCATTTCTATTTATATAATATATTAAAATATTTTTTCAAGCAAAAATAAACTAAAAAACAAGAATAAAGCATTGTATATTTAAAATATATAGTTTTATCTATACTGTCAAAAAAATTAACATTTTTCCTATGCGTTCAAACAAAAGAAACAAGTATTGAATTTTTTCGTCAACATTTTTTACTATTTTACTTTATTCAAGGGATTAAAAGGCAAAAATGAAATGTCAAAAGAGTTTAAAACTGTAAGATCTGTCCATGTTTAAACGAGTAATGGAAATATTTCCTTTTTCACACAAACTTTTTAAATAATTACTCTTTTTCTTATTTTGGAGTTTTACAATTACTAACTTACGACAATCTGCCATTTAATATTGTCCTTTCCCCTCCTAAGGCTGAAAAATGAAATTTAAGCATGTAGACAAAAGTTCTGATTTTCATTATCTTTTAATGTATGTTTTAATACTTAAACAATTCTGAAATATATTATTTTGCATTTTCTCATAAATAAATAAGATCTAATTACATGATGATTTTCATTAAATTCTGTAACATGCCAGCCACAACGGGTTTATCCATTTTGCATGGAATGACCCAATAAATAACGTTAAAAAAGCATATTTCAATATAAAAATAATCTCAGATCTCCGTTACCTTCGTTATTTTTATTTTGTTATTGCCGATCACTAAATTTCCTTGTCACAACGTGTAAAATCATCATTAGTTTCATTTCTGTTTTAAATTTTCCGGATCGAAACCGTGTCAGTGATAATATTTTTCAATATTATATTCGACAAACATTTATTTTATATAAATATTTCTACACGCTTATATTTAACTTGTGTAAAAATGTATGTGAAAAATTGTATATTTTTAAAGTTTTTCTCGTTCATGTTTTAACGCTATACAATGTCAATATATTTGTGAGCCCATGAAGATAACACAATAGTTTTATTTTTTTCAGAAAGTAATTTCAACTAAGAACATTATTGAGCTTAAATTATAATTTGAGAAGGCAGTTTAGAAATCTTAGAAATGTTAAATTTCAGGCAGATTTTTTTTGTTATTTAGTCTTTATTGGCGTCAAAAACAAAATATTTGTTACACTATTAAAAGTTTGCAAAAAAACTATCCAAAACAGCTTGACTGTTTTATGGAAAATGGTTAAATAGCTGCAATTGAACTCTATTCTGACCATAACATGAGCAATAATATTGGAAGAAAACAAAAAATTATATCTATATAACCATGTACTATAAAACCGGCCAAAAAGCTCGTCAGTTTTTAGTAAATTTTTAACACATTGTTAAAAAAACTCATCAACTTATCTAGTCTGTCGACCATTTATAAATAAAGTTTAAAAATTGAATTTTAATTGATCATGAAAACAATATGGTCGATAATATTCTGATAATATCTTCATAGTAACGTCAAGTGACCGTTATTAAAAAAAAGAAGAAAAAAAAAAGAAAAGAAAAGAAAAAATAGAATGACTTAACAATTTGTTGTAGATTTTTAACTGTGGTATAGTTATATTAATGTAAACTAACATTTCCAATAATTTTGTTATAGAATTTTCATGCAGAAACTTCGCAAAATGTAATAATTTTTTTTTATATCAATTCATAAATTTTGAGCAATTAGTAATCACGGTTAAGGATTCGGAACAAATGGAACAGTTATTCGACGATTTTTTGTAGAAAACGAATACATATAAGTAATTTAATTTTATTCTAACTATATTTTTGTTCATATTATAACCAGAATACAGCTCCATTACGTTTATGTTATCGTTATAAGAACAGTCGAATGACTCGGCAATTTGATGCAAATTGTTTATGGTATAGTTTCTGCATAGCAAAAGGTCGTAAACAATTTATGCAAGGAAAATTTCTAAAGAAAGAAGGGAGAAATTTTTGGTCATATTAAAATATGTCTATATACTGTTTTTTTTTAATAAAAATGAATGTCAGACATTTAAATGTACCGTTAATTTCTGTACAATTTTAACAGTTAACGACCTTTTCTTAAAATTACGACATAATTTTAAGAATTTTTTTTTTTTCATTTATAAAATATGAATTTTTTTAAATGATATTTCCTTCATTTAAGTTTACAGATAAAGGCGTATTATATATACATATATATAACTTTTTTTTTTTTTTTTTTTTTTAATCCGACTAGTTTCTTACTAATCTTTCCTATGCGTTCAAACAAGAGATACAAGTATTGAATTTTTTCGTCAACATTTTTAATATTTTACTTTATTCAAGGAATTAAAAGGCAAAAATGAAATTTTTAATACATAAAATAAATATTTTTCAATAAAATGTCAAAAGAGTTTAAAACTGTAAGATATGTCCTTCATGTTTAAACGAGTAATAGAAATATTTCCTTTTTTACACAAACTTTTTAAATAATTACTCTTTTTCTTATTTTGGAGTTTTACAATTACTAACTTACGACAATCTGTCATTTAATATTGTCTTTTCCACTCCTAAGGCTAAAAAATGAAATTTAAGCATGTAGACAAAAGTTCTGATTTGCATTAACTTTTAATGTATGTTTTAATACTTAAACAATTCTGAAATCTATTATTTTGCATTTTCTCATAAATAAATAAGAGCTAATTACATAATGAATTTCATTAAATTCCGTGACGTGCCAGCCACAACGGTTTTATTCATTTTGCATGGAATGACCCAATAAATAACGTTAAAAAATGCATATTTCAATATAAAAATTATCTCAGAAAATCGTTACCTTCATTAGTTTTATTTTGTTATCGCCGGTCACTAAATTTCCTTGTCACAACGTGTAAAAACATCATTAGTTTAATTTCTGTTTTAAATGTTACTGACAGAAACCGTGTCAATTTTTCAATATTATATTCGATAAACATTTATTTTATATAAATATTTCTACACGCTTATATTTAACTTGTGTAATATATATGTAAAAATCTATGTGAAAACTTGTATATTTTTAAAGATTTTCTCGTTCATGTTTTGACGCTATACAATGTCAATATATTTTTGAGCCCATGAAGATAATACAATAGTTTTACTTTTTTCAGAAAGTAATTTTCAACTAACAACATTATTGAGCTTAAATTATTATTTGAGAAGGCAGTTTAGAAATCTTAGAAATGTTAAATTTCAGGCAGATTTTTTTTTATTATTTAGTCTTTTTGGCGTCAAAAACAAAATATTTGTTACACTATTAAAAGTTTGCAAAAAAAAAAAAAAAAAAACCACCCAAAACAGCTTGCTGTTTTATGGAAAATTGTTAAATAGCTGCAATTGAACTCTATTCTGACCATAACATGAGCAATAATATTGGAAGAAAACAAAAAATTACGCTTAAGTAACCGTATACTACAAAACCGGCCAAAAGGTTCGTCAGTTTTTAGTAAATTTTTAACACTTTGTTAAAAATACGCATCAACTTATCTAGTCTGTCGACCATTTATAAATAAAGGTTAAAAATTGAAATTTAATCGATCATGAAAATAATATTGTGAATAATATTCCGATAATATCTTCATAGTAACAACAAGTGACCGTTATTAAAAAAAAGAAAAGAAAAGAAAAAATAGAATGACTTAACAATTTGTTGTAAATTTTTAACTGTGGTATAGTTATATTAATGTAAACTAACATTTCCAATAATTTTGTTATAGAATTTTCATGCAGAAAATTCGCAAAATGTAATAATTTTTTTTATATCAATTCATAAATTTTGAGCAATTAGTAATCACTGTTAAGAATTCGGAGCAAATGGAACAGTTATTCGATGATTTTTTGTAGAAAACGATTACATAAAAGTAATTTAATTTTATTCTAACTATATTTTTGTTCATATTATAACCAGAATACAGCTCCATTACGTTTATGTTATCGTTATAAGAACAGTCGAATGACTCGGCAATTTGATGCAAATTGTTTATGGTATAGTTTCTGCATAGCAAAAGGTCGTAATCAATTTATGCAAGGAAAATTTCTAAAGAAAGAAGGGAGAAATTTTTGGTCATATTAACATATGTCTATATACTGTTTTTTTTATATAAAAATGAATGTCTGAAATTTAAATGTACTGTTAATTTCTTTACAATTTTAACAGTTAACGACCTTTTCTTGAAATTACGACATAATTTTAAGAACTTTTTTTTTCATTTATAAAACATGAATTTTTTAAAATGATATTCCCTTCATTTAAGTTTACAGATAAAGGCGTATTATATATGCATATATATAACTATTTTAATAATTTTTTTTTATCCTACTAGTTCTAAATCCAAGTTTTCGATTTCGTGAATTTAGCATAATAAGATGCAGAAAAAAGAAGGAACTTTAAAAATCGGTTAACTCTTTTATCTTTTATGAAATAAATTAATTTTGAAACAAAATTTAAAGTCTTAAATCGGAAAAAAAATGCAATGTTTGAATAACGGCATCTTTAAAATGGTTAAGTGGGAAACATTTATGAAATAAAAACAGTTAGTGCAATTTTTAAGTTAACTTTTATCGTTCGAAAGATAACTTGTTATATTTGAGTTAGACATTTGGTTGAGTTAAAATCTGTTGAAAAATACATTTTCCAAGTGCAGTAGATAAATTGATTTTTAAACTTTGAAAGCACTTCAACATATCGTTTATCAATATAAAAATACAAAAAAAAAAAAAAAAAAAAAAAAAAAAAGATGAAAGAATTTAATTTTTTTTTCAAATATTTGTTCAATCAAAAAAAAGTCTATCAGTTGCTTGAAAAAATACTTTTTTTTCTATGATTGAATTTTGTTGAATGTAATCACAATAGATTTAAGTATTTTGTTCTCTTCTTTCTTTCGTCAAAAAGAATCAGATCAGAAAAAATACTCAGCTTCAAAACATTAAAGGCGATAAATAAAAAATATAATTAAAGCTGTTTTTGATTTTTTAAAATTGAAATACATTTAAAAGGGAATGATCAAAATTTGGATTGGGAATTATGTCTTATTTTAATTTAATAATAATTAAAAAAAAAGATTAGAGGACCTTCTTCAAATTTTCAGATATTTTTACAGTTTTTACATGAATAATGCCTAATGCTGAAAAAAAAAATAATTTGAAAGAAAACTTAATTTCCAATCGAAAAGTTTAAAAGTTTTTGTTTGACTGTAGAATTCAGATAATAATCGCCTTCTTTGAGAGGGAGTCAAGCACTGGTGTTAATTGTACATTTAAATACAAGTCGGTAATTTGTTAAATATAAAACGCCATCTACAGAGTTATAAATCACTGATCCACGGGAAATTTCAGATACGTACTGTCGGAGAATATTTTTCTGCGTCTTAAAATTTCCTATTTTACAGCAATAGTAATTTTGTTTCTTTAGAAATTGGTTTTTCTGAAACTAATTAAATTTTTTAAACGGTCTTGCTGTATGTAATCTTATATCCATATTCTACCACCATTTTTTTAAATTGCTCAATTATTTTCAGAGGTAAAGGGATATTTAGCTGAAAAGTGCAATTTTTCGGAGAACTAATAAACTTATGCATTCTAACGTGTGTAAAGGTCTTTCACAGTTTTATCAAACACAAGAAAAAATACACAGCTGCTATATACAGCGTGCTATATGTTACCTATCACCGACCTTTAATTTCTTAACCGTTTGTCATAGACATATAGTTCAAATTGCAAAAAATGTTTCAAATGAGCTAAATATTTCTGTTGTGGCATTGTCTAAAGTAAAAAATCAAATTTATATCTTTTTATACTGTTCTCCGATCCCAATAATTATGTTTAGTAAAAAATTACACTTATCATAACAGATATAAAGCACAAAGTTTGTCATCTGTACTTTAAAAAATGTTATTAAATTTCAAAGTTTGAAATTTTTGCACATGATTTTTTTTTTCATTGACGAATTAGTTAAAAAATGAATGAAAGTAGTTCCAGAATGAAAATAGCGTGCAATGTACTTCTTACGGCGAAACTATCTGTAGCCGGTATTTTTAAATAAATCTATCACCAATGAGAGTTACCTTTATATATATAAATCTTCTGTGATTGTGTTTGTCACTGAACTCCTCCTAAACGACCGGACCGATTTTAATGAAATTTTGTGTGTGTGTTCCAGTGGATTCGAGAATGGTTTAGATTCACATTTCATCGAAATTAATTCTGTACTTTTTTAGTAATTAGGCAAAAACTAATAAATGATTTTTTTGCTAATTAAAAGTGTTGAATAAGTTCGCTGAACAGAGTGCGGGCGGAATGGCCGAGCGATCTAAAGCGACAGATTTAAGCTCTGGTTCTTGAAGAAAAACATCATGTGTTCGAACCCCACTCCTGACATACGTGTATTATTTACAATAATTTTTCCTGTATTATAATTTTAATTAACCGACTTCAGAAAATCGTTAACTTTTAACTAAAAAGAGAAAAATAAACTTTTCTATCAAAAATTGAACCGACTTCAAAAACTACTGCAAAGTGAAAAATACTTTCCTTATATATTTGTAATAAGAAAATAAATTAAGAACGTAGTATTTATCGTGCGTATTATTATAGTTATGTATATTTATTCGATTTTTTGGTGTTGGTGCCAGGACAACGTCTGTCGTGTCTACTAGTTTCATCTTAAAATTTGAGTTGACTTTTAGTGATCGTATACAAAACAAGAATTGGAATATTGAAATATTGAAATTAAACAGAGAAATGAATATTAATTTATTATAATATAATAATAGAAAAGTCTACTATTAAAATGAATACACCAATAACCGGTATCTGCTAGAGATACTTCTCAAAGTAGTACTCATTCGTGGCAATGCACAACTGAATGTCTGATAGTAAGGAGTTCTGTGCACATTGAACAAACGCAGGTGTAAATTAATAAATCATAGACACTTAGATTCGGCCCAGTGTCGTGTTTAGTAGCCGCAGCTACTCCCACGCCGAGGCACAGTGGGGCAAAACCCCAAAAAAACTGGCCAAAAGTCGAAAAATGAAGTTACGATTTAGGGAATTTTGATTATATAGTTGATTAGAATAATGTTTGGAGGGTCAGAATCTTTATTTAAAAAAAGATTTTTGCTTTGTCCTTACGATCAGTATTATTTCAAATATGATGCTTGAAGGAGTGTCATTTAGAGCGAACAAAAACAGCAAAACAACAGTTTCTCTAAACGCGCGCTGCATTTTATGATATTATCCGATTTTAAAGATTTGAAATGGATTTACACTATGATAGTGTGGACTTTATTTGCACGTATTACCAAATTTATATTAAGCACATAAAAATTAATAAATTCATAGTAATTTTTGATAAAATATTTTAATTTTTTTTTTTTTTTTTCTGGCTTTGAAACATTAAAAAGTTTAAATGTTCCACAGTGTTCCGCAACGAAATTTAATGGAAATAATAACCTGGGATACTGTCTAATGATTCTTGAAAAACCGGCTGCCAAAAACTGCCATTCTGCATTTCACGCATATTTTAGTAACTGCAAGTAAAAATGCAACTTTTTCGGCCGCTTCAAAAATTCTGAAATTGACTACTTTTCACATTAATTTAGCTGATAAATATGTTCCAGATTTGTGGATTATTCAATTTTGTAACCGTTTATTACCTATTATACTGAAAATAAGTACTAAATTCATAAGATTAAATTAATTTAATAAGTAAGCTTAGTAATGAAAAAATAAAAGTAATTCTCTATTATCGATCCAATAGAATAGCATTTTCTTATCTTTAATGGTAGTAATTTGGTTTGTTCTATTATAATTAGAAGAATTATTTTGTCAATGGCAATATTTTCTAGATCAAATTACTGAGCATATTTCATTAATGCGAGTGAAAATCATTTTGAATATGACTTTCACCTACAATAGCAATATGGATTTAGTTTGCAAGTGAAGATGTGATGGCACATCTATTCTAAGTTCATTTAAACAAATATTTATCTATAAAGATGGCAGAAGGTTCTAATATATTTTTCACTTCTCCCGTGCTACTAGAATGCATAAATTTTGCGAAAAAATCATGAATCATCTATTTGAAAATTCCGAGATTTTCATTTCACTGATTTTATCGGGCCAATCAACTTTTTTTTTTCAAGAAATACGGAAGCTGCTGTCAATGAATCGGATTGTATTAAACACCAGGACAATTAACTTATTTCTTTTAATACAATCATTGATACAAAAGAAATAGTCGTTAATAACGAATTATCGTAATACTCAACGTTGCTACCTATGTTAGACAACATCAAAACAGCTTCTTAACGATATGACATTTTTTTAAATTAAAAGTGGATAGAGATAATTTAGAATTCAGAATATCTACTTTATATGCTTAGATGTTTAGAGAGGGCTTACACCTGGCAGACAAACTGGATAGAAAAAATGGAAAGCTCGTACTCTTCATGAAAAGAAGACCACTGAAATTGCAAAATAAAATATGCAAAAAATATTTTGTTTACAATTAAGACTTCTCGTCGAGAAACCAAATCCCAGATTTAGAAGTACAAATGATGGCAATACAATTCAACGATTCTTTGAAAACGCAGCTATTTGTTCTTCTATAACGAACGTATACGAAGATTTGATTAAACGATTCTATGTCATAAGTAATTTCTTGTAGCCATGTCATTTATTTGATCAATTTCGAAAATTTTTCCTTATAAACGTAATATTATAAAAATTTCCTTCCTCGTAGATTTGAACTACATTCCTGGTTCCATATGCCTACTTCAGTACACAAACTGCTTATTAATGACAAAGAAATAACATTATCTTCATTTCTGTCAATTTGTCAAATGCCATAAGATACTCAAGAATCATGCAACAACTGATCAAAAGGCATCGAGAAGATTTATCGCAAACATGCAGTAGCGCGAGAAAAATAAAGATATTTTTACGTCTTTTAATATCATCAGATTCTTTCATTTCCAGTTTAGGTAAATTATAGAGAAAAAATTAAAATCATCGATCCTAAGAATCACAGGATCTTCTAATACTGCCAACAAGTTCTGCTTATTTCGACACCTTGACCTCTGAAGAATCTTTTTATTACATTGCAGTTGATTCGAAAGGTGAATTTCTGGAATATATTTTCGTTTTTATTTTAGTAATATAAAAATTAAATTGTATGTTACTTTACTTTCCATTAACATACTTAAATTTTGATTAAATATATCTTGGTTCCTTGAAAATTCCTTTTTAAGTTTAGCCTCGAAATTTTAAATTTTATTTAAATCTAATTGTTTTTACTTTTAATATGTCATTTTATTTATTTATTTATTTTTAAAGTTTAACTTTTGAATCCTAAATAGCATCCTGAAAAGTTTACGAAATTTCATACAAATTGAATGACTATCGAGACATTTTAATTTTTCTTCCACCATATTGCATCCGCCTTTTTTTTTATTTAAATTTTGTATTCCTACTTAGCATCCTCAAAAACACCTGTATACGAATTTTCGTACAATTTGAATAATATTTTCAAATTTTGGTCAGCTTTTCGGGATTTTGAACCACTGTGCGAGGGATCGAATCCAGGGTAACTCATGGATGGTGTGATGTCCCCTTTTAGTGTAATAAATATCTAATGGATATGCGAATTAAAAATAGCTCTGAATTGTCGTTGGCTCTTTGTGTAAGGGATAGTGCGAGGCGAAGGCCATAGCTGCTATAGGCTTCGAAGCAATTTCAAACCAACCAATGTACACACTCAGAACTAAATGCGGAATGCAAACAAACAATGGAGCTATAACGAGCGTGAAAATCTCTATTATGTAAATTAAAATAATACCACTCCGCCACACGTTCGGGATAAAACTCGAAGCATCTAGTATTCGACATCCATCGCTAAAATCGTAATGGTACGCAATGTACATACACTCAATAAACCAAATTGATGTTTATTTAACGTGAATGCCAAAAAAACTCCGAGTGACTGCAAAAGTTTATGCCCAAAATTACCCTAGAGATTGACATCTGAGGCATGAAACTATAACTGAAGCATAGTATTGTCTAATAGAGACCGGCACCACATTCCAGAACAAACAGTCGGGACAGGTGTAATTTTCGATCGGCACCTGAAGAGATGCTTTCATTCACCCTTTGACATTCACAAATGAGCTTATTTGAAAAAGGCAAGGCATGTGGTAATAGTCGGGAAAAATGTAATTTTCGAGCGACACTGGAAGCGGGGCTTTCATTCACCTTTTGACATTCACAAATGAGCTAGTCTGAAAAAGGCGAGGCATGTGGAAATAGTCGTGAAAATGTGTAATTTTCGAGCGACACCGGAAGAGGTGTTTTTATTCACTCTTTGACATTCACAAATGAGCTAAACTGAAAAAGGAGAGGCATGTGAAAATAGTCGAGAAAGGTGTATATTTGAAGCGACACCAGAAGAGGTTCTTTCATTCACCCTTTGACATTCACATATGAGGTAGTCTGAAAAAGGCGAGGCATGTGAAAATAGTCAGGAAAGGTGTAATTTTCAAGCGACACTGGAAGAGGTGCTTTCATTCACCCTTTAACATTCACAAATGAGCTAGTCTGAAAAAGACGAGACATGTGAAAATAGTCGGGAAAGGTGTATATTTGAAGCGACACCAGAAGAGGTTCTTTCATTCACCCTTTGACATTCACATATGAGGTAGTCTGAAAAAGGCGAGGCATGTGAAAATAGTCGGGAAAGGTGTAATTTTCAAGCGACACTGAAAGAGGTGCTTTCATTCACCCTTTGACATTCACAAATGAGCTAGTCTGAAAAAGACGAGGCTTGTGAAAATAGTCGAGAAATTTGTAATTTTCGAGCGACAGTGGAAGAGGTGCTTCCGTTCACCCTTTGACATTCACATCTGAGATAGTCTGAAAAAGGCGAGGCATGTGAAAATAGTCGAGAAATTTGTAATTTTCGAGCGACACCGGATGAGGTGCTTTCATTCACCCTTTGACATTCACAAATGAGCTAGTCTGAAAAAGGCGAGGCATGTGAAAATAGTCGGGAAATTTGTAATTTTCGAGCGACACTGGAAGAGGTGCTTTCATTCAGCCTTTGACATTCACAAATGAGCTAGTCTGAAAAAGGCGAGGCATGTGAAAATAGTCGGGAAATTTGTAATTTTCGAGCGACACTGGAAGAGGTGTTTTCATTCAGCCTTTGACATTCACAAATGAGCTAGTCTGAAAAGGTCGAGGCATGTGAAAATAGTCGGGAAAGATGTAATTTTGGAGCGACACCGGAAGAGGTGCTTTCATTCACCGTTTGACATTCACAAATGAGCTAAACTGAAAAAGGCGAGGGATGTGAAAATAGTCGGGAAAGGTGTAATTTTCAAGCGACACTGGAAGAGGTGCTTTCATTCACCCTTTGACATTCACAAATGAGCTAGTCTGAAAAAGACGAGGCTTGTGAAAATAGTCGAGAAATTTGTAATTTTCGAGCGACACTGGAAGAGGTGCTTCCGTTCACCCTTTGACATTCACATATGAGCTAGTCTGAAAAAGGCGAGGCATGTGAAAATAGTCTGGAAATTTGTAATTTTCGAGCGACACTGGAAGAGGTGCTTTCATTCAGCCTTCGATATTCACAAATGAGCTAATCTGAAAAGCGCGAGGCATGTGAAAATAGTCGGGAAATGTGTAATTTTCAAGCGACATCAGAAGAAATTCTTTCATTCACCCTTTGACATTCACATATGAGCTAGTCTGAAAAAAGCGAGGCATGTGAAAACGATTTCGCTCTACCAGCTAAAGATGGTTTCTCCATAAAACATACAATGCAGCATCATTTCGATTTCTAATTACTTTACTTCATTTTTCAATGAATCACTCAATAAAAGACAAATTCATATGCTCAAACTTTAGAATTTAATAACTTTGTCAATTTTTGAAGTACAGAAGTCGAACCTTTCGTGTTACATCTATTTTAATAAGTAAAAATTTTTACGAAATATATCTATAAGGACTGGGGGACTGCATAAAAAGTTAGGTTTCGTAATTTTTATAAAATTTATTTTTTTTATTTTAAGCAATCCCAAAACATTAATATTTAGCTCATTTGAAACATTTTTAAAACTATAACTATACGCATAAGACCAACGGTTGCGAAATTAAAGATCGGCGATAGGTAATTTATTACAACCTGTATAAACTTATATCCATTCTATACCATCAAAAAATTTATTAACCTATCTAAAGAACTTTAAGTGTTAATGGGGCACTTAGCTAGAAAGTACATTTTTGGAAAGCTAATAAAATTAGACACTTTTAACATGTGTAAAGTTCTTCCACAGTTTTATAAAACACAAGAAAAAATACATATTTGCTATAGATAATCATAGATCCATACTTTATCACCAATTTTTTTCTTTTAAAAGTTTCTATATATAAACAAAACACACAACATTTCGTTTCATATAAGAAAAATATCTAAAAAATCAGGGTAAACATAATGAGAGTCATCGTGGCGTCCCAGTCATGCCTTTTTTTAATTGCAGCAAAATTATAAATAAATAGTTTTTTTTCCTGCCATTTGCCCAGTGTTTGATCCAGCGAAAGAAGTAAAATGAAATCTAAAAACAAATCTTTAAAATAACATCTTTCACCTGTGATTTACAATAATTCTTATGAAAATAGTTTTTAAAATAAATAAGTTGGGAGTGGATTATTTTAATTTACCGTAATTGTCCCCCACTAATCAAAAACTAAATGTTTACACTTTCCATTTAACATTTTTTAATAAAATGACTTCTCTTATAGAAGACAGCTGACAACAATGCAACAAATATGCATTAATATTCAAACAAAAATTTTATATATAGTACCATTTACAAAACACGATTCCGCGTGAAATAACACAATATTTCAAAAATTTGATCAACTACAGGAAAAGTATCAACTACTGGTCACTTTTTTTCTTTTTTAATATGGTAATACCAATAAACGAGTTTTCGTTTTGAAATTCTAATTTTAAGACAACATCTCATTTCAAAACATCGAATTGATGTTTTCTTCAACTAAATCATTTAATAAAAATAAAGAATATATTATGTATACATATGAGGAACAAGAAGTCAATGCGAGACGGGTTCTAATGAACCTAAAGTATAATGAATTAAGTGGCATTATACAGAAATAAAAATTAGGTAGCAAATTAGGTCTTGCTTCAATAGAACTAATACAAACATTAAACATGACAATGTGTTAAACATTTTTTTAATGGATAAGGACTGGGTAAGTATTTTTTTTAGGCGCGTTCACAAAATAAGGCTCAAATCGTTCCAATATCTACTAATTGTAAATATATTTTAATGTTTCATAGAGTATTAACCCAGCTTTGTACAGAGACACATATGATTATAAATATTTTCATCAATGCTATTTATTTGGCAATATAAGTTTTGTGTTCATAAAAAAATTAGTTAAATGAAAGCTTAAATGCAGTTCAAAATATCATGTAAACTGATTGAAATCTTTAGATGGAGAGTATGAAATGATTATATAACAGATTATCAAGTTATTGTATCTAAAATTTGTGTTAAATATTTTCTGTATAAAATATTTAATGCGCATTACTTTTATATGGATATAATTCTGTACTTATCATCTTTATATATATATTAAAATCGATACCTTTTCCATAATAAACGAACAATAAAAGCATGAAAAAGCAGTAAAAACCTCAATAAATTTTCTTATAGTTAGTATTCAGGAATCAGAAAAAAGAGATAACGTAAGATATTGTTAATTAATTTTATAATAGTACTGATATGGTTTTTAAATTCGTATTTGAGAAACATTTATGTTTAAAGTATGCATCCCACTAGACTCCTATGTTTGAACTCTAATTGGGAAAAAAGTTTGTTTTAAAAATTAACGCTATGTACATTATAATAATTAAACTAATATTAAACTTTTTAAATCTATTAATAATTATTTATCAACATGGTAGCAATCGCGTATCAGTTTTCTTGATGCCCAAACTTTTGCCTTCGTCTAACACGTCCCCTCTTCTTACAAATAGAATAAAAAAGTTCCAGAAAGCTGGTCTTATTTTTTATACAACGATAGAGTCAGCAAAAAATATCTTAACACTCAAGCAACAATCTAATGTTCAGGCGTTTTGTTTTACTTTTGTATGCTTTGAATGGAATAGGCGGAAAATTGTGTCAATCACACGTTGGTCATGTGGAGTGGTGGCCCTTGCAACTTAAAGTTACCCAGCGTTTTGTTTACTTCTGGTAATGAAATGAGTTTTAAATAATAATAATAATGACTATAAAGTTTCGTTTTTTGTTGACATTGTACACTCAAATAACATCATGTCTCTGTAATTTTCAGATTCATTTTTGTAGTAAGGTTAAAATTTGTGAAAAGTCTGCGAAATAATTCCTAGAGTTAGTTCACTTTTACTTTACGCCTTTTTCAAAATATTCCACATTCGACAGAAAAATAATCAAATTAATACTCCATCTTAGCCTAAAAATAAAAGAAATGCATTTTTGAGTTCAGTGTTACAAACGGTTTCAAACGATATGCAAAGAATTTTTTTTTTTTCGATTAACTTAGTTAGCACCTCCACATTTGTCCTAAATATATTTGTTAATGTTCAAAAATCTTTAAATATGTTGTAATTAGTCTTTATTACTTCCCCCAATTTGAATTAACCGCGTTCCTTTGTTTATGAGTAGCATGGTTATGACAGACTCTATAGATACAGAAGTGATGTTATATTGGTTCCGCTTTCCTTTTTTAATTGATTACGGAACTCTAAAATAGAGACCAAGAAAACATCTTCGCTTTATGTATTTTGCTCCAAATACCAGCAGTCTCTCTACCAGCAGACGATAAAATTAAAAGAATTATGTATTCTTTGAAACATAAAATTCAAATGTCGAATGCAAATTATTTATTGTTTTCCGAGATCTATGTGCAGAGATCAACATCATAAAAATAAGTTAATCTAAAATAAGACTCAACTACTGTCTACATTGTCTGTGTAGACTATCTGAAAGATTTTCTGTATAAAAAACCCCTCCAAAACACAAAAATCTATATTTCTTGTAAATTACATTTTCTACCGAAATGCATATAAAGCATGTACCACAGCGCTCGGTATCCTTTAATTCAACCGTGATTATATATTATAAAGACAAATATAGTGTATTTTTTACCCAAAACAAAAAACTATAATTCATCACGAATTAATCTTCTTAATCATATATTTAAAAAATACTATAAAGTACTTGAAGGTTTTTAAAAAATCACTACCATTTTCTCTCCTTTAATCCCAGAATTCATTATAAAAATCTAAAATGTATTATAATAACCAAAAATATTTTTTTGCTTAAAAATAACTGAACACCTAATTTATAATTCTTAACAATGTGTAATCCTTAATTTTTTTTAGTTGTAATCTTAATATGTTTTCTTTATTATTATTTTATAATTTAAATATCTTCTTTATACAACAAAAAAACAAAAAATCAAATTTAATGCATGTTCATTTTAATATTCTTTGCGTTTCACCACAATATTTCAAAAAGAAAAAAAATAGATTTTCATATTTAGCTTTTCTACTATAAGCTAGCTTTAAAAAGCTTTTTTATTATATTATATCTATTAATAATATGTATTTATGAGAAATGTTTTAATAACGTACTACTTTATTTTGAAATAATTTTTATCTTGTAACATGCAAATAAAATAAATATAATAGAGGATTTTCCTTTATTTCAAAAGTATATTTTCTTTATTTAAGTTCTTTCACAAAAAATAAAATAATCACATATTAAGTATACAAACATATTTTATTTAAGGACTTAATAAATTGTACTTTAAAAAATCCTTCATAAAATGACTATGTAATTTTCAGTTCTTGAGTTCCATTTAAAAGAAAAAAGAGAAAATATTTTGAAGGTATAAATATTAGGAAACTCCATCAAAAGTTTTATGTTAATTCTGTGGAATATATTTCTTTTAGAGATCTTTATCCTAATATGAATATAGGGAATAAATAATTTAATTTCCTATATTCATAGTTTTGCTCGCATAGTTCATAGAACTATATTCATAGGTCATAGTTATTTGCTTATAACTTGATAAACTTATTATTTTTAACGATTGTTTAGTTATATAATATAGAAAAATATTTCCAAGGATTTTGAGATTACTTTGCATATTATATTATCCTGAGTGTGTGAAATTCCAGCGAAAATTTCTTTATAAATGTATAAAGATAGCAATCATGAATAAATAAGAAAAACAAATATTTCAACAATTTTTATTTAAATTTAAAAAGCATTTTACTTTTTAAAGTATCAATGTAGCCTGAGTTATAAAAAGTCTTCTAATTGCTCTTCTGGCATTTTACGACAAAAATAATCCAAAATCTGGTATGGAAGGGATATCAAAGAATTGTAATAGTTTATTACAGAACTAGCTGACCCGCCGGCGTTGCCCGGTCCCGTGATATCAATGATTCATAAAAAAACCTATAATGTTGACAAAAATGAGAAAAAAAAAATCTCTTCTAAAAGCACAAAATGTCGAAACCTCATTAAAAATTAATTTGAAAATTGCACTAAAAATCGCGTTAAAAATTTATGAAATTCAAAAATCGTCGCAGACAAAATTGAGTAAATTATGCTAAAAGTTTGAAACAATTTTCTTTTTATCAATGTCCAAAAAAAAAAAAAGCCACAAAAGGATAAATGAAAAGTAATAATAATCATATCATATCATATATATTATAAAGCAGAAGTTCTGAAACTTCCAAACGAGTGTTTTCAAAAACTACCCGATGGATCTTTTTGCAGATTATATCATTCCATAGCAAAAATTTTTGCGGAGGTTTATGATACAAATATACAGGGATAACTCTGATTTTTCGTAATAAATTTCGTATTTTTCGGTTATTTTTGGCGGAAGGGTTGCAACAAATAATTTTTTGGCGATAATTATACTTAAAAAAAGAAATGAAATGCTTTCTCTAATGGAAAATAATGTATAAAAAAAAATCTGTTAATTCATTGATTTAAAATAAATAATGATAAAAAGAAAAAAATCCGTTTAATGCAAAATAATATTATGAAAGGAAAATATTTATCTTTAACGAAAAAAAAAAGAATATTTATAACATTTAAAAGTAACTCAATGTGAAAGAAAGTTTTGAAGTGACACAATATTTGGCTATTTATTTCTTTCGAGTCAGATTAAAAGAAAACAACATCTCAAAAATTCCATTAGGTAAAACATAAGTATTTTTTTTCTTTCTTATTTAAAAAAAATATTTTTAAATCTAATTTTCCCGTTATGTATATTACAGTAGAAACTCGCAGAATTATTATTATTATTTTTTTTTTTTTTTTTTTTTTTTTTTTAAAGGCTCTAATTGTTATTTGCATGTTGTTTGTTCAATTGTGTGTTTCAATCTACTTTTGTCGCCAATCAATGCGATTCTAAAGAAAAAAAAAAGCAAGACGGAGAGTTGTTCGCAAGAACTATTTTTTTTTCTCTCTCTCTTTTAATGAGTGAGAGCATTTTTAGGAAAAAAATTTACATTTAACTTAAATACATATCTAGCAGTTAATACCACAAAAGTGAATAATATTTAAATTTTAGGGTAAATGTCTTCCCACATACATAGATATTGTAAAATAATTTAACTGCAACTTTTAAATTTTTTTTTGGCACAGAAATCTCATACGCACTACATTGGTGCGATTTGTCTCTTACGCCAATATCACATATACATCTGGGTAATTAACGGACGCCAAAGTGTCATTATTTTGCTTGATATGGCAACCCGGATGTTATTGTCTATTTATTAATAAATTGTCTATTTACAATTTTTTTCTTTTTTTTTCCAGTTATATAAACTATTTTAATCTAGGCACATTTGTCATACATGCGCCACATTTGCGCGACTGCAATAAAATGGCGATTTTATGCTTCACTTGGTAACCTGGCTGTTGTTTATTTATTAATAAATTTTTATTTGGTTTTATTTGATTTTTTAAAGGTTATAAATAGTTTTGTTTTATAATTATTAACTAAACTTTTTAAAATTTATTGTTATTTTCTATTTAAAATAACAGAAAATAATTGTACACTATATATGTAACTGGTATTTGAAAACAAAATTTTTTCCAAATCGGCATCAGAAGAAAAGAAACGCGCCAATGTGGTGCGCGTATATATCATGTATACATTTTTTTCATTATACTACAATATTTAAACATGCTGTATAAATAACGGTTTTCCAAACATGTTTGGCACATATATTATATACACACTGAGGTATCTGACTATCGCCAAAACGGTGTTATTTTGCCTGATATGGTAACCCAGCAATAGTTGTTTCTGTATTAATAAATTGTTTATTTACTTTCAATTTCTTTTTAGAAATTCTATAAGTTGTTTTGTGCTATAGTAACTTTTTTTTATTTATTAATATTTTCGTTTTAAAATAACGAAAATAATTTTTAAAAATGCACATTTCTTCGCTATTCTAAAACGAGGATTTTGCCGCATTGGTATTGGAAGGAAATCTTGCAAATCCGGGTTTGTGCCGGAGTTTTTTGTGAAATATATTTTCAAATGTAAATTGAGTGCTACTTGATTAACACGTCGGCCAGTTTCGCCAAACTATTCAAATTTACATAAATTCATTTTAAATAACAAAAGAACAATTAACATAAATAAAAACTACAAATTAAAAGTCGAATTAAAAAGCACTTATGACGTAAAAAAATACGTGTATCACGTGTAATATCAATTGCTATCATACTTACGATCATCGATTATTGACATTTATTCCTATAATCTGCTATTAATTTTTTTCTCGACAGAATAATCAAGTAGTACCGTACATTGTACAAACTCCAGTTAATATTACAAAAACAGAGCTAAAAACTAAATTTAGGTGCAAATGCACACACCCATGTTGTAAGAAAGAGGCACAAATGTCATATATGCACCATGTTGGGGTGATACATTTCTGGCGCCACTGTAACGGAAACTTCGTTTTCAAATGACAGATACATTTCTATTTTCTATATAACTTTTCTATGTATAGAGCATAACATTCTGTATCATTTTAAAATGCAAATGAAAGTAAATAAATAGTTCATTAATAAATTAAAAACAAAGCTGGATTACCATAAGAGGCATAAAATGTTCATTTTGTTTCAATCACGCCAACATGATGCGTATATGACATCTGTATCAAAAATGAATTTCACACATTCAAAAAATATTCACCTAATTTTTCTAAGGAAAACTTTATTTAACTTTATTTATTCTGCTGCATTCCAAAAACGGAACAATGTAATAGATTTGTCAAGAGCATATGTACGTTGCGAAATATAATATAATATTGATAGAGGATGTATTAAGGTTTCCACAGATACTCATATCCTCAAGTTGAGAGGCTTAGAGTTCAAAAACTATCAAATGAAAATGAATCACTTGAAAATTGTTTAAATTCAATGGTCAATCTCTGCGATCATAATGCTCGCTATTTTAGAAGTATGGTGAAAAGACAATATTTAAATTGCTCCTTTCATAATTGCCTCATTTATCTATCAAACTCTACAATAAATGGTCAACTGAAATATTTTTTCTTAAAAGCCCGAATTTTATCGAATGCGCAATCTGATACAACAACATAATATTTTATTATTATTTTAATATATTTTGGCGTCAACGGGCCTTGATTCCATTGTTGTTGTTTTTATTTTTGGCTCAGTTTTGTTTTTTCTAGCTAGCTCAGTTTTGCACTGATGAAGAATCTCGACAGTAGATTCGAAACAGCTGTTTGCTAACTTTTAATGCATTTTTGGTGCATTTATAATCGTTGGTTTTTTATCTTTAAATACAGTGGCGTTTTGTATGATTTTCAGAAATGTGAAAGAGCATTCGAGGTGAAGTTGCTTTAAAAAACACAATCATATTTAATATTTTGTTTGATTCATATTTTGTTTTGAAAAATAGACCAGCGTAGCGGGATTAGTCTGCTAGTATATTATAAAGCAGAAGTTCTGAAACTTCCAAACGAGTGTTTTCAAAAACTACCCGATGGATTTTTTTGCCGATTGTATCATTCGATAGGAAATATTTTTCCGAAGGTTTATGATTCAAATTTACAGGGATAACTCTGATTTTTCATAGTAAATTTCGTATTTTTCGGTTATTTTTGACAAAAGGGTTGCCAGTAGCTGTTTTTGGCGAAAATTATAATTGCTAAAATAATTAAAATGGCTATGTCTATTAGAAATATTACAAATATCTTGCAAATAACAGCAGAAAATAACTACTGGTAATGTTAATAATAATAAAGAAAGACCGCTTAAATGAGGCGTAATATTATAAAAATATATTTATCTTGAAAATGAAAAAAATATTTGTAATGCTTAAAAAATAAATTAACGCGAAATATAACAATTGGTTCAACTTTTGGCGACTTATCCCTGGTGTTAGAATAAAAACAAGAATTACAGAAATTGATTAAATGAATTTTGAATGATAGTTATTTTTCTTTTTATTATTTTCTTTCTCTTTTTTTTATCGAATTTCCGTATAATATAACTTACAGCAGAAAAAAGCAGATCTGATTGTAAAAGACACTGTAAGTTGTGAGTTACTATTCATTTCTATACCATTTTCATCTTGCTTTTGTCGCCAAAGAATGTGTTTTTAAGCCGAAAATGCACTACTGACTTAATGCCTGACTTAGGTTCTTAATGGTCGCAATAATGTTTTTTTTTTTTTTTTTTTTTTTTTTTTTTTTTTTTAAGTGAAGATAATTTTTAGAGTATATTTTAATATTCAATCGTAAATTATATAGATATGAGTATAACTCTTTTATTTCTTTTTGCAAATGTTTTCATTGTTAATTTAATTTTTCTTGCGCTATTTCGTCAATTTCACTTACAGGAAAAATTTCAGTTTTAAAATTTAAAATCTGAAGAAGGAAAGATCACCCCATCGATTAAAAATCTACCCCCAAATTCCAAAATTAAATGTCAATAATGGATGATGGTAAATGTCACATTCACTTGACATTAAGCATAATATAAATACTAATTATGTCATCAAGTGATTTTTAATTCGATATTTTATTTCTACTTTTATATAATGTTCTGCTAATTTGTTTTTCGTTATTTAAATGAAAATTTATGCTAATCTATATAATCTGGCTAATAGTTTGGCGATTTGTATAATTTAGCGAAATTGGTCGACGGTATAACCAAGTAGTACTGAAGGAAAAATTTTGCAATTCAAAGTAAATTTATAAAATTCTGCGTTATTACTATAGATAAATTCAACATTTTGAAATGAAAAATTCCCGCTGAATAAAATTTACAAGTCTTTTTTAATTGACCATTTCCTTTTCAATATTTCTTCAAACTTTCGCTATTCTCTTTCGCGCAGGCTAACAAAAATGAATTTTAAATATTTTATTAGATAAAACGTAAAAAACATTCTTCTATTTTTTAAAAAAAATATTTTAAAAATCTAATTCTACCATTATGTATCTTACAGGACAAAATAGCAGAATTACTTTTAAAAATAGTTTTATCTGTTAATTGTATGTTATTTGTTTATTTGGGTGTTTGAATTTACTTTTGTCAACAAAAAATGCGATTTTATACCAAGAAGGCATAAGCTGGAGCGATGTTCACAATTACTAAATTCTCTCACTCTCTTTTAAATGTGTGAGAGCATTTTTAGGATATTTTTTTTATGTGTAATTGTAAATATATAAATAGCAGTTATAGCAAAAGAAAATGCCTATAAAATTTAAATTTTAGTATAAATGTCTTCCTCATCCAAACTGTAAAATAATTTAATTGCAACTTTTTAAAGTTTTGGCGCAGATGTCATATACGCACCACATTCGCACGATTGCAACAAAATGGCGGTTTTATGGTAAACCAACTATGGTTGTTTATTTATTAATAAATTATTTATTAACTTTCATTTTGTTTTTTAAAATAATATAAATCATTTTGTTCTATAGCTATTAATTAAACTTTTTTATTTTTTTTTCAAATAATATAAAATAATTAAAAAATATTTATGAAATTGGTAACTAAAAACCAAGTTCTCCAAATTGGCGCCAGAAAAAATGCGCCAATGTGGTGCATACATGACATCTGTGTCAAAGTTTTTTCTTATACATAAGTAGGGAAAATGCAGTATAAATACCGATTAAAGTTTTTTTCCAAATAGAAATTTTGTCACGTATTTGGTCATATACTCATCGAGGTATCTCACTGGCTCCAAAATGGCATTATTTGCCTCATATGGTAACCCAGCTATAGTTGTTTATCTGAAGATAAGTTGTTATTTACTTTCATTTTTTTCTTTTTTTGAAATGATATTTGTTGTTTTGTTCTACAGTTACTTTTTATTTATTGTTAATTGCCGTTTAAAATGATAGAAAATAATAAAATATACATAAATTTCTTTGGTATTCTAAAACGAGGATTTTGCCACATTGTAGTTGCAAGATAATCGTCCTATTACGTATATGATGTCTGTGTAGGAATCTTTTGTGAAATATGAAAAATGTAAATTGGTTACTACTTGATTATCACGTCAACCAATTTCGCCAAATCGTTCGCCAAATTATACAAATTTACATAATTGTATCTTAAATAACTAAAGAGAAAATGCTTAAATACGAAAGAGCAAATAATTTTGTTTTCATTTTTCAGGAGGAAATTTCGCAATAATAAAGTAATTGTTGTAGTAAGAATTTTAATTTTTTTTTTTTTTTTTTTCGTTGGCAACTTGTTGTAATGAAAAAAAAATTTTTTTTTTCCTGCTTTTGTTTTGTAAGAGCCTTAGGCCGATTTTGCTGATTTTCAATTCCCACTGAGATATTAACCATCTCAATGTACTTGACGAGTTTGAAGATGATTCTTGCATAATTGTGCCTTTTATCGCGCGGACAAAATTTAATATATGTATAAACTTTTTAGGTGGGAGTAGCTTTGGGTTCCTGGCTTCACATAATGAAAAGTTGTGAAGAAATTTTTCAGAAGTTGTACCATGGTAACGACTGTAATATTTAATATTTATGCAGATAAGGGACAATTTTAAATCATGTTGCCATAATGGTCTCATTTCGCTTCCAAATGTGCACTGTTAGTAATAAACTAAAATAGTTACTTCTAAATAGCTGGTTTTTGCGCAACGTTTAAGATAATTTAATATCACAATTGTGTCTAAATCGTTTTCAGCAATGAGCAAGGTGCTGCTGGAGGTCCAAATTATTTAAAATACAAATTTAGTTTCATCCACGGTTGATTTTGAAATATTGACCAGCGCAGCGGACATTGCTTGCTAGTAATAATAATAAAATCTAAAAATTCCACTACAAAATTTGTTAAAAATCTAAAAATTGCTGCATAAACTCCCAATAAGGTTTTTTTTTTTTTTTTTTTTTTTTTTTTTTTAAGAGAACTAAATTTAATGTGTTGGGTTTAACCCCCTAACTGCCCAGCCAAAGTGTAATATTGTAATGTTGTTTTCTCTGTAATTTATTAAAAATATTAAAAAAAAGATGTTTTTTCCAACCTGATGCAAAATACGTTATTAGTATCGGTGTATAATCTTTGATAGCATCAATCCTAACTTAGTTTTTCAGAACTGGGTTTTATTTGTGGAATTATACCAATTTAAATATTGCTTATGTTGCAGTGAAACCTGCAGCTTAGTGTGTGAAAAAATCAGCCGGCGGCAGTCAGGAGGTTAAAGATTGAAACCGTATTCCTTTCACTTATGTGGAGAAATCGCCTCGAAACATAAAAATAACGCAAAAAATCGACTAAAAATAAAATAAGAAAAGTCTAATGAAAAATCAGAAATCGGGCTTCGATTTGCAGAACGTGATATACAGGGGTACCTTCCCTCCAAATTTTGTAATTTTACGTGCAGAGATTTCTTCAGAAAAGCGCTGACACTCTCAAAAACTTGACTCTTTATTATTATTGATATATAAGAAATTCAAATTATTTAATTTTTATGTATTCCTATTTAGCTTGACTTTTACTCGATCCTCACAAATAACTATTTCTTTCTTGAAAGTTAAAATCCTAGTGATAAATTTAACTTGAGTTAAATAATTAAAATTTAACTACTAAGAATGTATTTATTAAAAATACAAAACATTGCTGAATGGTGGACAAAAACAAGAATTTTAATAAGAACTTGTCCAATTAAAATAAGATAAAATAAAATATCAATGTTTCGAGCCCTCTTCTGCGGCCGTCTTCAGAGAAATATGATACTGAAATGACTAAAAGTTTACTTCGTGATCGAGAGATCATATTTCTAATAAAATAAAATCGAATGAATCAAAAGTTTGAATAGATCACCATCTTCGCGTGAGGAAAAATTAAAATATTGCAAACAGATACTAAGTTAAGATTTTATGAAGTTATGCTATATTTTTGGTATATTATAGGATACATTATCATTATACACTCGTGCAGGAAACAAACTTTTAGTCATTTCGAAATCATATTTTCCTGAAGACGGCTCGACGCGTTTATTTTATTTTTCTTGTAAAAGTTCTTATTAAAATTCTTGATTTTGTGCACAATAGAGCAATGTTTTGTTTTTTTAACAAATACATTCTTAGTAAGGTGTTCTGGTGTAATAACTCCAAGTGCAAAATTACGCATAATTATGAATTAATCCGGAAAATTGCAACTGTGGGCTGTGCGCAGAAAAGCTCCGAGTCATATAAAACACAAACAATAGCTTAAAGTTAATTTGTTCCATTTGCAGGTCTTATCGCTTTTAGAAGCAACTAAAATTAAGGTTTGATTTAAAATTTGTGAGGTAAGTTCTGTGATGTGAAGACTATATATTTACTAGGAAATATTTTGTTTACTATTTAAATTTGTATTGCATTTCATGTACTTTCAAATGTTGTAGAAGATTTTGGATATGTTGAGTAGTCTGTAGTTTAACATGAACTGCGTAATAAGTATATCGAGGTAATAACACCATTCCTTGGCGTGAATACCCGGTTGATTCCATATTGTGGCGGAACTACATCCAAAAGGGGTTTATTTTTAAGCTATTGCATAGCTTTTATCGCGGGCTTTGAGCGCGGCGACCGAATCTAAAAATTCCGTAATGAGAAAAGAACCTAACACTTTGGCTAACGTCGTTTCAGTTCGGCAGACTTCGGCTGACATCGGCAGACTTCTCATTTATTCAATAAAAGAAAAAAAATTGTTTTAATTTCTTTCCTACACCAGTCGTGTGACACATTGATTGGAAGGTTTGCAACTGCTTATTCCTATTATGCATGTCTAGTATGTCATCCTCCACTCTGCCCCCCAGGGGGGGCCCATTTTTAATTTCTTTACTACACCAGTCGTGTGGCACATCATTTCAAGGTCTTCATTTCCTTATTCTTATTATGCATGAATAGTATGTCACCCCCCCCCCAACCTGCCCCGCAGTTGCCACAATTTGAATTTCTTTGCAACACAAGTCATGTGACATCATTTGAAAGGTCTTCAACTGCTCATCCCAATTGTACATGTTTGGTGCGTTACCCCCCAATCTGCCTACCTCTGGGGGCATATTTTTAAATTCTAAATTCTTTTCCACACGAGATGTGTGACTCATCGTTGGAAGGGTCGGCAACTGCTCATTCCTGTTATGCATGTCTGGTGCTTCACCGTCCACTCTGTCCCCTCCCCAGGAGGGTATGTTTTTAAATCCTTTCCTACAGCCATCATGTGACACATCGTTGGAAAGGTCTGTAACTGCTTTTTCATGCATCGCACCTCCAGTGTGTTGCCTCCTCTTTGCCTTGGGGTAATATTTTTTAAAGGTGGAGGTCCGCAGCGGTTCTGACATGCAAATCCATCGTCAGACCCGGGTCTAAGGACGAAAGACTAATCCAACCAACTAGTAGGTGGTTCCCTCCGAAGTTTCCCTCAGAATAGCTGACGATCGACTGATTCAGTCTCATGCGGTAAAGCGAATGATTAGAGGCCTTGGGGCCGAAACGACCTTCACCTATACTCAAACTTTAAATGGGTGAGAGGGCCGCCTTCCTCGATCGAAGACCGGTCTCCTTCAAGATGGGAGTGCCCAGTGGGCCACTTTTTTCTTATCGGTCATCACGCTCAACAAGTGTAACTTGAATTAATATCAAAGAAAAAGAAAAAACCTGAATTAAGATCAAAGACAAAAAAACTGCATAAATAAAATATAAATGAATAATTATAATTGCATAAGTTGATAAAAAAAATGCTAGCAATAGCTTTACTGCGGCAGTTCCCGAGTGCCACACGTATTTTTGTTTTACTTTACCTATGAGACAGCGTTATTGTCATTGTTAAAATGGTTAGATTAAAGGGGAAGGGGGGGGGGTCCGATATCCATAACTGATCTTTCTTTTTCAATACTAATGTAAAAAGTTTTTTTTAACTCTTATAAATAAAACGATATCAAAATATTTTCGATATTCTAATTCATACATTTTCAAAATCAGGTTTCTACTAAATTCCCACTTGATTGTTCAATTTAATTCTAAATTTTAACTGTCAGCTTTCTCAGCGTTCCCTTTTTCAAAATTTAACCTTTAACTGATGTGATATAAATTGTAACGTAACTAATGTGAAGGGATCTTTGAGACCGTAAGATCAAAAGATGAATAAAAGACATGATTAACTCATAGGATGGTATTTATTTTAAACGTTTTGTACAAGGCGATTATAATTAATGTGCATCTATTTAAAAGTGTCTGATAATAGTACTAAAGTTTCAAATAAAACAAAATTTCGATAATGTTTGTAGTTAAACTGAAAATTACAAGTTAAACTATAAAAACTGCAAAAAGAAATGCTCTGTGAGACCGGTAACATTAGTTAAAGGTTAAAAGGCGATCAATGATTAAAGCTCATAGAGTACTATTTATGCACTAAACTTTTTGTACAGGATTAAGTTTAATTAAGTTTAATATATTTAAATATTTCTAACAATAGTACGAGGACTTCAAACGGAAGAGAATTCCAGTTGTACCTATAGTTAAATTGGAAACTACAAGTAAAAATCTGAAATTTGACCAAAAAAAAAAAAAAAAATCAGCGTTTAGTGAGAGCGCTAACAGCAGTTAAAGATTAATTTTGCTACTAATATAGAGATAACAAAACATAACCACATGAATCATGTGTAAAATTTAATAAGGGATCTCACAAGGATGATGATAATAGGGAAATCTTATTTACTTAATTAAAAATACAAATTTATTAAAGGATGTTTAATATAACGACGACATTTTAACTTTAAATTTGAGCTAATTTACATTAGTGTGGGGTTTACGGGTTAAAAAGTATATAAAAAAATCTTCCATAACATTGTTAAAAAATATTTATTACACATAACTCTAATTACTATAAAATTTCACATGATAAAAATATTACATTATTTTAAAAAATAAGGTTAAAACCGTGCAACGTTTGCTATAATTATATTTAAGCGGGACTTTTTAAATAAACAGAATCTCAGAGTGTTATGTACAGTAGATACTCTCCCAATCTCTTTTTCCTTTCACTTATACAAAAAATTGAATATTTCAGATTTCATATATGTGACTATAATACTGATTTAGATAAATACAGTTAAAACCGTGCAATGTATCTAATAATTTTATTTAAGCGGTCTTTTTTAGGCAAAAAGAAGCTCAGGGTCTAATATTATTTTGCCTCCTCCCCCCCCCTTCTTTTTCTTACACTTTCACAAAAAAAAAAAAAAAAAAAAAAAAAAAAAAAAAAAAAAAAAAAAATCTATCGCTTAGAAATTTTTTTTAACAATTTTTCAATTTCTAGGGCTGTAGAGTTGGTATTTTTAGAAATGGGCAATCTACATGGGATTATTCCATCTTATAGATTTGTTTGCATGGCTTTATTACCCGCATAGGTGGGTAATAACACCAAATAGCATTCTTCAAGAAATCACTCTACTACATTTTATGAATGCATATCTGTTATTTTTTTATACATAGACTATGATTTGCAGTATCAAATCCTATATTTGTTTGAAAAATACAATCTAAAATTAAGCCGTGAAAATTGGTAAAACTTTAACGTGGCGTTATTACCTCAGGACACCTTAGTTAAATTTTATGATACAATTGTCCAGTATATTTTTATTAATTAAAATTCACATTAGAAAATTCTTGAATAGGCACAGAAATAAAATATAATAGCAACATTTTAATCCCCATTGAAGACTCAATATGATAGTTGAAATCTTTTTGGATTTTTAATAGTTTTTAATGCATCTTTATGATAATTTTAATGTATTTAAATAATTTTATGTTATATGTATGTATGGACTTACAAGTAATTTTAGTGCACCTATCAGAGCTTTTAAACATATATCTTACATATAGAAAAAATAATCATATTGTTGCATGAAAAATTACATTTGTATGAAGATCCATAACTTTAATTTGAAAACTCTTTTCATGCAAGAATAGAGAAAAATTTTAAAATACAGCAATATTATCTGAAAAGTGTTTTGAAAATTTCAATTGATTTTAATTTGAAATTGATTCTATGTATGTTTAATAAGTAAGGTAGACTTTTCTTATGCGTATTATATATATAAAACTCCTCCGTGTACGACGATTCCGGGGTCAACCCATCCACGAGAAAAAGAAACTTATTGCAATTGCGTCCACGTTAGGCTTAACTATTCCGAGCCATTCACAAATATTCTAATTGTTCAACTTATGAAAATATACATGCAAAAGATTTATTCATTACGCATTTTCTTTAAAACCTACAAAAACTATTTAATTATAATGTTTAAGTTCTAAATAAAACAACCAGCAATTACGTATACATTTTACATTTTACATGCTTTGAGGTAGACGCTACAGCTATTCGCCGGCATAACCTCCAATGATCACAAGAAACCATATAGAACACTTTATTACAGAATATCCGGTACATCCATTATCACAGGGACAACACAAGACACCCATGCCGCTAGCTGGACTCGAACCAGGGTCCAGCGGTGTGGGAGGAGCTGACGCTACCAACCAAGCCGCTGGCTCGGCAGCAATTACGAAAAAGAACAAATAATGTAAACAAGTTAATACTGTTGCCATTTAAGAATGACAAATTCCGTGAATGAATCTTTAGAATGACTCCATTGTAACATCACGACTCAGGAATGATTGGGTGCGTTCGGGAGCTATGCGCGCGTGTTCAGGAGACAGTTACATGGAGTGAATATTACAGCGGATTTAGTACTCGGAAGCAAAAATCCCTGAGCTCGCGCGCGCAGCACGTGTGTCTCACGAACACGCGCTGTTTACTCTGTTGTTTTCATTTGTTTCCGATCTTATAGAGTGTTTTTGTTAAGTATTAGCTAAAAAATAGTCCAAAATAGGAAATTTTTTTATACATTTTAGCTATTTTTATTATTTTCTCTCAGTATTTTTATATTTTTTTTGGCTGTAGTTTCACAATATAATCTTTTATAATTGATTTTTTGCGTTACTTTATTCTTTTAAAATTTATGTATTTACGATTTGTACATTACAATCCCCCCCCCCCCCATCCACCAGACAGTTTTGTTATAGTTTTAAATGCAAATTTCTGTTAAAATTTCCTTTTTTTATAAAGATTTTTTTCCGCGTGTTTAATCGCTGTATTTTTTTTAAATTGTTTAAGCCTACAGTGGCTGATTGACCACAGTTGTAATTTTTGTATCATCCTTTTAAAAATGCAAACACGTCATTTTGACGGGCTGTCTTCTAGTAATAATATATAAGCTTTAGATAAAGTGCGATTTTTCTAATACAAGGCATTTTTCATACATCAAAGATTCAAAAGATTATTAAAAATAAATTAAAAAAATATTATTATATGATGTCCATTTGAATACAAATGGTTATTATGTATATTTACTTTTATAGAAATTCGTTCATTTCTTAAAGCAAAACATCTCAAATTAATTGTAAATAGTTATATATTTAAATAAAAAACAAATCAAAACTGACTCCACGTATATTTCTTAAGAACAGTAGACTTTTCTAACACATAAACTACGACTTAACTTTCACATAAATTCCATGTCTCCGAAGAAATCCATGTACTGTGCATCTAAAGTGTAAAAACTTATTAAAATGAAATTGAGAAATATTTTGTGTATAATGTTCATTTGACCACAAATGTTAATTATGAATGTTTATTATTATAGAAGATTGTATTTTTCTTAAAGTAAAATATCTAAAATAATCAAAAGTAATTATCTTATTAGTTTAAAAAAAAATTTATGCAAAATGATTAAAGAGATGATATATGATTATGAATGGGTTGTTTTAAAATTTTATTATTATTATTATTTTGCAGGTTTAATTCGAAATTTCATTAAATATTCAATTTAATTCTATTAAAAACCAATCTCTTATATGAGGCAAATTCCATTTTACATGGAGCTCGTCAATTTTTAAATGCAGTTAAAATCTTTTTAATTTACAGTGAGAAATAATAAATCAAAATTTAAAACTGAAAAACTGAAAAATAATATTCTTTGAAAAAAAAGTATTCTTATTTAAAAGTATGCATGTTTGTAAGAGAAAAAAAAGTTTAAAATTAAAATAAAATGAAATCCTGATTGTAAGAGTATTGTGCATAAAATGAGATTTTTTTTCCTTAAAGCATTTTTATGTTGTTCAATATGCAAACCAAAATAACAAGCATCTTATAATGAAATAACGCTACTTTAAGATGAAGCGTTTAAGAATTTTACAACAAAAGCTTTTATAAACCATTTAAAACTCAATGTTTTTATTTTTTATTCACCAAATAGAAGAATCACGATGAAATTTACGTTTTAGGCTTAAAGCTATTTTTTAAATTTACTTTCTTGTGAAAACAAGCATTAAAATATCACAAAAGACAGTCTTATAATTATATAACGCTACTTTAAAATGAAGTTTTTAAGAATTTTACAACAAAAAATTATAAAGAAATATAAAGAAGTTTTATAAAGAAAACATTTATTACTCGATATTTTTATTTTATGTACACAAAATATAAGCATCAGATGAAATTTATGCCTTACGCTTAAAGCTATTTTTTAAATTTAGTTTTTAGTGAACAAAAAATAATAAACATGCCAATGACCGTCTGATGAAAAGAAAGAAATGCATCGGTAAAAGCAAGAAAAATAAATAAATGAAGTGAATAAAACTATTTTGTAGCTCTTTTCTCAACGTTGTTTTTAATTATAATAACTTAGCTTAATCTTCATAGTTTATAATTTTTTTAACGACGGATATAATCCTACCTTTAAAAAAATTCCTCGGATCTGTATCTTATAATTCTGCAAACTATTCTTTATTTCGGTTATTTTTCTGGTTTTTTAGGAATATTTTTAATTTATGCATATTTTTTGCCCGCTCGATACACCTCAAAATACGAAATCGAAGCTATATAAAGCAAATCATCATTATGTGATATTATGACGTTTTAAATTTTCTTATAACATCATAAAATGCGTAATAATTTAAAATTTTATTCATAAAGTTTTCGGTAAGATTGTAAATATATAAATACATAGCACATATAGTCGGCCTCTGGTCCGATTTTCTCTCTGTCTGTCCATTTGTCGGCATATAACAGTGAAAAAAAAATACTCAATCTAATAGTTTGAAATTTGATATCTATAATCGCTTTAAAATTTTGTTGATTCCTTTCAAAATTTATCAAAATCGTATCAAACATTAAAAAGATATTAATACTTTTTTATTTGCTCAAACAATTCTCTCATTTTAATTAATTCAGTGGAATCCCATGATGGTTCGTGATTTTGGATTGCCATAATGAATGCGTACTATTGAGGATGGAGTCCTATTATTCCCTTATTACTGAATTTAATGCATAGAATCTAAATAAATTTTCTATTAATTCATTTTTTCATAAGTGTGCAACAGCTATTGCAACAGAATCTGAATATTTACAAAATTAGCTGTATACCGAATGCACATTACTACTTATCACCACTTATACCTACACCACCTATCACTTCTGACGTACAACTTTACGATTTTTTTTTAAGTATATCAATAAACATGCATTCCCATTCTGACTCAAATTGATTGACATAGCCTAACTATTTAACACTCTTTGTGTATATCGTATATTTAATTCCATTGCATATGCTTAGAACAAAAGTTTCGCAAAATATTTAATATAAAGTATAAAACTTTCAGTTTTACTTAAAAAGCATTTAAATAATCAAAAAGAGATGTTAATAGTTAATTTTATTTACAATATCTTAGTACTTTCAGACCTCATCCAGGCTCTTCATCAGAGAATATTTATATAATTATTTTTTTATTGATATAAATACATGATTCTATTTTGAAAATGAGCGACCCAATAATTATTACAATTCAAAGTAGAAACAGTTTCTTGAATTAAAGTTAATGAGATATGATATATATTATTATTAATTGCAGTCATTTAATTTATTATAATCCCAATATTAATAAGCGAGGCTTGGCAGTGATTGTTCGGTAACTTCATTGCCACAAACCGAACACTCTCCACTTTTTAGTGTCTTTAATTTGTGTAATTCTCTTTTTAAATTTGTACGGTATCAATTTATCCTTTTTCCCATTTCTCTAGAGAGTTCGATATTTGGGACATGGCCAGGGACCTGTCAAACTGGCTTCCGCTAGTGAGTCGTATATTCGGATCGAAAGTCAGGTCCCAGACGAGAGGAGGCGGTTCCTGCGACGCTTACTCAATAAATACAAATACTATATATACTATATATTCGATACTGGATGAATGGAAATGGAATGCAAGAAAACCAGAAGTATACGAAATGTATACAAATACCAGCGTGTGAACCGAAAGCTGATGAATTTAAAGTTTCTACAGTCATGTAAGCATAGTAATTTAATTTTAAATTTTATTCGCTTCAAGAATCATTATACTGACAGGAATTTAATGCCATTAATAATAATATAATATAATATAATATAATATAATATAATATAATATAATATAATATAATATAATATTGATAATAAAGTAAATGGAATGCAATTAATAATAATATACATCTTCTGTCATTAAGTTTAATCCAAGAAACTACCTCTACTATTAACTGTAATAATTATTATATCACCCATTTTCCAATTGAAATTACTAAGAAAATTTTAATATAATTAACTATTAAAATCGCCGTTTAAGTAAAACTGTACGTTTTAAAGTTCATATTATATATTTTGCGTTTAAAACAATTTGAAAATTATGCTCGCGTCATATATTTTTATTTCCAAAGATTTCGTTTACATAATTATTGATTCACGATACGATGTATTAGGATGAATAAATGTAATGCAACACGTTGTTTGAAGAAGTAAATATATAAAAGCTTTATTTAACGAAGTTTCTACAAATTGAATCATTAATTATACTCGTATAACTTTTAAAACATGAGAAGTAAACTGTATAAAACGAAGTATTACTTGGTGTCAAAAAGTACTTCATATTATATGTTCTTATCGATAGTATAAATTTTAATTATCGATTTTGTAGGATTTCGTCAATATACATACAACATCTTTCTTCCAGAAATAAAATGGTTTTATCTAAATCATTAAAACTATTTCTGAGTATTTCTTTTCACTTCAAAACTTTTACGCTAAATTTTTATATACTGAATTAATCACACTTTAATGCACGCTAAATCTTTCACCGTAATAAAACTTTTCAAAAGTATAAACTTAATGTACTATATTTTGATTGTTTCAAAACGTCCATCATCATATGCGAAATATATTTCAATTCATCATTTACATATTAAATATTTTCAATAAAGAGTTATATTAAAATCGCTTCCAAATTTGTCAAATAACTTAATTAAAAACTTTTTCACTGATTTAATAATTTCATTTTATAAGTTCCAGTATGAATTATTTGAATGCATATATAATGAAATAAAGAATTACCTTAGGAAAAGAGAGAATTTTAATTAAATAAACTTTCAGATATTTAGTTGGGAAGTAAGAATTGTTAATTATGAAACTAATTCATATTTCATATTTAAAATACGCATTTTATATTTTTAGGTTTTAATTATTTTTTAAATATTTTTTCAAATAATTAGAAAGAATTATTATTGTGTAAAAAAGAAAAACTATGATAGTTAGCATTTTATCAATTTACAAACTTTTACACATCTGAGATTAGTACGACTCAAGTGACAACCTCGGATTGACTAAAAAATAGGGGCACTCATTTAAAAAACAGACATAAATGTAATTATCACTAGTTGGATGTGCCAATCCCAAAACTTTCTTCTATCTCATACATACATTATAATATTAAAAAAAATAGTTACTCATTTTAATGCATTAATAATTTTGATTCAATACCTTACCAACTTTGATTTTCATCTTAAATTTCTGCTCCTATCAATTGATCGGAGTAAAAACGAATTTCCGTCTCTGCACGAGCCGATGGAGAATAGAATAATAAGCAGATTTTTTTTTTCAAATTCAGGGAGGACCTACTTGCCTTACCAAAAAATAATCATATTCAAAATGTTTAGTTCAGTTCTAGAACTAACTTCATACACTTTTATGTGGTGCAATATTGAAAATGGCATAAAATTCGGTATTGCAGCGCCCCCTTCCGGCGGATTTTTTTCAAATTCAGGGTGATCCAACTAGCCATAGCCATACACTTACACAAAAAATTTCGTTTAATTTGATGCATAACTTCATGTACTTTTGGTCGGTACAATATTGAAAATGGCACAAAAATGGCGATTGCAGCGCCCCCTTCCGGCGGATTTTTTTCAAATTCAGGGAGGACTAACTAGCCATAGACATACATATACATAAAAAATTTGGTTCAATTCGAGGCATAACTTCTCATACTTTTGGTCGGTACAATATTGAAAATGGCACAAAAATGGCGATTGAAGCGCCCCCTTCCGGTGGATTTTTTTCAAATTCAGGGAGGACCAACTAGCCATAGTCATACACATACACAAAAAATTTGGTTCAATTCGATGCATAACTTCATATACTTTTGGTCGGTACAATATTAAAAATGGTACAAAAATCGCGATTGCAGCGCCCCCTTCCGGCGGAATATTTCAAAACTGAAGGAGGACCTGCTTGCCACAGCCAAAAACATTCACAAAAAATTTGGTTCAATTCTATGCATAACTTCATATACTTTTTGATGGTGGAATGGCGACATACAGACACACAGACACACACACACACACACACACACAGGTTGGCAAGACGTGCAAACTCAGGACTTGGTGTATACACCGCCAATTGGGGACTTCGAAAATAACAGACTTAGAAGTTTATTTCCGGTGAATAATTGTTACTTATACTCTATTAAATATGAATTAACTTTGATTTTTGTCAAATTTGCAGAATTTCACAAAATTTCACAATATGTATTTTTGCTATATAAATGGGGACATTGATACACACTTACATACACAATGAACTTGATACACACAATCAATTGGGGACTTCATTATTTTACAATCAACTGAGGACATTTACTATGTTGATACACACAAACAACCCCGGACATTGTGAAAAAAATTCGTGCTACGATACAATTTACATGTTGTTTCTTTATAAGTATAAATAATAATCTTCAGTTTTTAATCTTAAAATTCATTTTAGTGTTTTTTTTTTATCTTTTATGTACACAAGAAGAACGTATTTTAATCGCGAAAATTTTCAATAAAAAAAGTGTCTATTTTCTGTAAATCTCAATTAACTTTGATTATTATTATTATTATTATTATTATTATTATTATTAATTAATTTATTTATTTATTTATTTATTTATTGTATTCCTGTATCTGAATCTGCAGATTTAGTGAAGGTACGCAAGTAAATAAAATTATGAATAAAAGTAAAATACAGCAAAACTTAGCATAAATTTAAAGAGACCAAAATGGTCAATAGAGGCAGCTCTTAATTTAAATGAATAATAATTTAATAAATGTAAAAAATATTTCATTTCGCGTGTCAAAATAAATGATAAATATGATTTAGTATGATGAAATAAAAACAAATAGGCACATTTTTTACGTGATCTATTTAATCCATTAATTTTAGTTATATACATAATAATTTTATTTAAACTTGCGTGCAACAATTAAAAGAAATGAATTTTCAATTTTGAAATTTACGCTACTGCAAATTTTTAAGCTTCTAAATACCGCACATTTTCAATTTTTACACCATAACAAAGGGAAAAAATGTATTTTTAAATGCATTTTGTTGAAAAGCTGTATCTCAATTTATTTTTGAGATATTATTTTTATCGTAGTTTGTAATACCAATTTTATAATTTTGGCAACAGGGGTACTCCATCACTTTTAGAAGTAAAGGGTAAAAAAATTATTTTTATATCTATTTAAACTTGCGTTGCAACAATTAGAAGAGAAAAAACAACAAAAAAATAAACTGATGATTCAAAAAGAATAAAAATAATATTTTTTTTTCCCACACCGACAAACAGAGACGCAATACGCACCGACAATTTAAAACGTAATACACATCAACAACCCACGAAGTATACACACCGGTAAGCCAGGACCTAAAACACACCAGCAAAAGAGGACAAAATACATACCAGAAAGTCAGGACGTGAAATACAACGGCAACCAAGGACGTATACACACCGGAGAATCAGGACGTATACACACCGGAGAATCAGGACGTATACACACCGGAGAATCAGGACATATACACACCGGAGAATCAGGACGTATACACACCAGAAAATCAGGACGTATACACACCGGAGAATCAGGACATATACACACCGGAGAATCAAGACATATACACACCGGAGAATCAAGACATATACACACCGGAGAATCAGGACGTATACACACCCGAGAATCAGGACATATACACACCGTAGAGTCAGGACGTATACACACCGTAGAGTCAGGACATATACACACCGTAAAGTCAGGACATAAACACACCGGAAAGCTAAGACATAAAACACACCAGCAAGTGAGGACGAAATACCCACCGGAGAATCAGTACGTAATACATGTCGACAGGCGAGGACTTAATAGAGGCTCTCTACACTGTCAAAAAAATCTGCAAAGGTGCTAAACTTTTTCTAGGAAACTGGGATTCCAAGAACTTTTCATGTAACGATAACAAGAAAAATTCATGTAACCGACTCTGAAACTTGAATTTTTACTGTTACCTTTACAGGAAAAGTTCTAGGAATCCCAGTTTCCTAGAAAAAGTTTAGTACCTTTGCAGATTTTTTTTTTTTTTACAGTGTACCACACGTTTAACTTTTATGAAGAATTGTCTCCAAATAAAGCAAGAATCTTATAAACAATTATATTTTTTTCAAATTAAAAACAAAATATGAAAATCTCATTTTTGGTCCCACTTTAGAAAAAGAGCAAAATTTTTGAAAAATCCTGAAATTGTTTTTTAGCTATCTATGTTTATAATGATTAATGCAAGTTTTTTAAATCTCTATTTGAAAAAAAAAAATAAATAAATAAAATAAAATAAATGAATAAATGTCATGTTAAAATCTTGTTCCCTTTTCTGTCCATTTGACTAAGAATATTTAAAATTCTAGGATATGAAATTTAGGTAATCCTCTGACTATATTTTAAAACATTAATTTTATGAATAACTTTCCTTAATTGAAATATAATGAAAAATGTAAAAAGCTGGATTGTCACCTGGAATCTAGATTGAATTTTTTTTACTCGTAAATGATTCCATCTTAAAAGGTTTTTCGATACAGAATTTTTCAAAATTTTAAGTCTCCAAACCGTATAAATCTATTAATGAGTTTAGTAATAATTCAGATATTTCTAGAGTAAATTTAACGACAAACAGTTAAAATTAGTCGAAAATTTAGTCGGATTGTCGAAATTTTTGGGTTTTATTGATGTATATCCTAGCACGAACACTATTCCAAATGAAATTCTCAGCATGATTAGTTTATATATATGGACAATCAAAATTTGTTCGTTACATTACGTTCTATGGGGAAAAAATCGTTTTAAATGAATTTTAATGATGTTACGCACTGTCAAACATATTAAAGCCTATATTCATCTACAAATTGCACTAAAATATAAAGTGAAAAGTATAGAAATTATTTGCAGCGCCACACAAAAGAATTTCATTATAGAATAGTAAAGAAGAAATTATTTGCGACATATTTTAATTATATTGAACTGTTTCAAGTATAGTAAAACTGATATACGTTGCTGAGGCCTAATATAAGATATTTCATACATATTACGAAGTGCACAGATTTACAGGGACTCACCGAAGATTTAAAATAGTATGTTCTATCAGAAGTACTGTATATTATTGATGATGGCTAATGTAAGGATAAAATGTTTTGATTATGATATGCGCTTTTAAGTTTCACTAAATTTATACATATTATATGGTATGTATAAATGATATAGTTGATATACAGGGTTATACAAAGGAGCTCGAGGCTACTGAAAATAAGCATAATTTACTTAAAGGTTGTTTTTTTTTAAATAAGCTGAAATGCATCCTGTTTACTAAGAAATGTTTGTAGAATATAGTTAAAATGATATACAGGGCTACTCAAAGAATTACATATATGAGTCGCGAAAGGATATATAATTTCTGGAAATGTGATTTCAGTAGTTTAAAGGGTGTTTCAGTTCAAACTAAATTAAAGTTAAATACTGCATATAATAATGGTCCTAGGTTAACTACAGGGCTGAACAAAAGTATATAAGTATGCCTCCATCTATTAGAATTAATTGCTGAAAGAAAATTTCAAACTGTTCCGCGTTTTCTTGTTAAACAAATTTTCCCTTTTTATAGTATCTACATCAATTCACAGATCAAACAAGGCTTTTCAAAAGTATTAGAATACATATTTGCCTATAGACAGTAACATTAGTGAAGTTTTGTTAAAAATTTCAGGAAGTGTTGGAAAGTATTTCATAATTTATGCTCAACGCATGATTTTTCTTACTTGTTTTTTTTTTCTTATCAGAACTCCTCGCATAAAACAAAACTTTAAATATCTCGATGTAAAAATAAAAATAACCACACACATCAACACTATACGGTGCATTTTATGCGTCATTTATAATAAGTATAATTAAGGTGTATTCAAATTCAAGTTGTTTATTTTTTGATTTATTTTTAAATTCATTTTTGTTTTGAAAACATCAAATCCGGAGGTTTTCTTATTGAGAAACTATATATTGTGAGGTGGTTTGTCGATTTATTGATAAAGGAGAGTCTTTTGCCAAAACTGCAGTCATAGTTGGCGTTTTAAACCGAATTTCCTGAAGCGATAGTGTTGAAAACGGAAAAAGGGTCATACTGGGAAGATAACTATTTTTAAATCAAGTTGCAATAAATTGAGTGAAAAATGAAAATACACGGCCGTTTATAGATATTTTCAAAAATCACGTCAGCAAGTTTTCTGTTTTTATCCTTAAAAAAAGTCTGAAAATGTGTCCTAAAATTTTGAGTATTTGAGCATGGATATTTTTCTTTGTATATATACCATCTCAAGAAATTTCGGAAATTTCCCCGAAAGTTTGAATAATTATTTTCTATTATTTTTTTATTCAAATGTGCTGGATTGGAACTGGGTTTGGTTTAGGTTTATTTTATGACGTCCGATTATCTACACAAGGGATATAGGACCTTAATGGAGTGGGATGTCCTCCGTGGGGGTCTTTCTAACGGAACCTAATCCGTTCACCTAATCACGCAAGTAAATCCAAGGTTCGAAGAAAACCACGGAAAACTTCGAACGATTAAGCCGACGGCCGCGATTGGATTCGAACCCAGCACCTGCCATCTACCAATTTAGAGGTCAGAACCTCTTGGCCACTGGTGGGGGATTGGAACTGGGACTGAAAATTTTTGCCTATTCAGATTTCAACAATAATATAGCACATTCCTACTAGTAACTACTTGTAACTTGCCCCGGAAAATAAATCCAGTCGCCCATCTTGGTCTGAACTATAGAAAAAAGTAATTTCCTGAACCAAACTCGCACACAGAGTCAACAAGGAAAATGGAAATGGAGACCTTATGTCGAATACCCAAAAGAATTGTTCACAAAATTTTGAAAATTTAGTCGATAAAAGTCTAATTGAAATATATATATATATATTGTTCCTTTGAAATCCTTTTGATGTTAAGTTTGAACTTAACTCATTTTTGAAAAATTGAGTTCAAATTTAAATTATTTTTTAGCTCACAGGCTATCAAAGCCAGAGACCTTATGTGCTCGTCCGTTCTGTATATATGTATGTACGTGCGTACATACGTACCCAACTGGATAACTCGTGATAATTTTTTTACAATTTTACATGAAATTTTGGATATAGGTTTATGATAAGACGCTTCCCTGATTACTTTTGAGAGTTCTTTCGTTCAGTATAAGAAGGGGAATGGCAGCTATTGCCCCTCCCCTTAATTTACGTAAATGGGTTTTTCATGTAGAATTAGTAGATTTCGTTCAAATCTTAGATGTTGGATCATTCTAATGAGGTGTCTCCGTTACTAGTATTTGTTGTTCATTGGATAAGTTTAAAGAGGGGGAATGGGGAGGGGATGATCCCCGTGTTAATTTAGGTTTTTCACGCAAAATTTACCGATTTGCTTCAAATTTTGTATACAGATTTATTCTAAATGGCGCTTCTATAGTTTGTTTTTGAAATTCAATGCATAAGTACAAAGGGGGGATAGAGGAAACTACCCCTCATAATTCATGTAAATGGTCTTTCATGCAGAATTAACCGATTTGTTTCAATTTATGTCAGGGGCGGATCCAGAGAATCTTTTGGGAGGGGAGATTCTGAGACTTATGCTTTTTTTGCTATCGTTTGATGAAATTCGCTCTTTTTTCGGGATACTTTGAGAAAATTAGCTCTTCTTTTGCTGCCTTTTGACAAAAATCGCGCTTTTTTAACGATCCTACGTCAAAGTTCGCGTTTTTTCATGATCCACTGTCAAAATTTGCGTTTTTTTCCCGACCCTTTGACGAAATTCGCCCTTTTTCTGTGATAATTTGACGAAATTCGTGATACTTTAAAAAATTAGCGCTTTTTCAGCAAACCTATGTCGAAGTTCAAGGTTTTTCAACGATCCTATGTCGAAATTCGCACTTTTTCCGAGTTCCTTTGCCTTCCCTTTTCGCAACCTTTTAAAAAAATAGCGCTCTTTCCGAGAACTTTTGACGAAATTTGAGCTTTTTATACAACATTTTGACAAAAATCGCGCCTTTTCAGGGATCGTATGTCAAAGTTCTCGTTTTTTACGCGATTCTCTCTCAAAATTCGCATTTTTTCCGCGACCCTTTGACGAAATTCGCACTTTTCCGCAGTACTTTGACAAAATTAGCAGTTTTTTGCAAGCCTTTGAAAAAAATAGCGATCTTTCCTCGGACTTTTGACGAAATTCAAACTTTTTGCGCAACACTTTGACAAAAATCGCGCCTTTTCAGCGATCCTATGTCGAAGTTCGCGTTTTTTACACGATCCACTGTCAAAATTCGCGTTTTTTCCGCGACTTTGTGATTGAATTCGCGCTTCTTCAGTGATAATTTGACGAAATTAGCGCATTTTCAGCGATCCTATGTCAAAATTTGCGTTTTTTACGCGAACTTCTGTCGAAATTTGCCTTTTTCTGTGACTCTATGATGAAATTCGTGCTTTTTCCGTAATAATTTCACGAAATTCGCGTTTTTTTCGCGATACTTTGACAAAATTAGCGCTTTTTCAGCCATCCTATGTCAAAGTTCGCGCTTTTTCAGCGATTGTTTGTCGAAATTAGTACTTTTTCTGCAATACTTTGCCTTCCTTTTTTCCAACCCTTTGACAAAATTAGCGCTTTTTCCACGACCTTTTGACAAAATTTGCTCTTTTTCCACGATACTTTGAATTAATGTTTTTTTTGCAAACATTTTTTCCGCGACACTTTGACAAAACTCGCGCTTTCAGCGATCTTGTGTCAAGATTCGCTTTTTTTAGCGATCCTTTGTCAAAATTCCTTTTTTTTTTTTTTTTTTTTTTTTGCGCAACCTTTGACAAAATTCGTGCTTTTTCCGCGATCTTTTGTCGAAATTCGCTCTTTTTCCGCGACACTTTGACAAAATTAGGGCTTTTTAGCGACATTTTAATGAAATTCGCCTTTTTTCCGGAACAATAGAATGTCTCTGACGGAGTCGCAGAAATCCCTTCCGGAAAAAGTCTGAATTCAACAATGGTTTGGGGGGGTGATCGCCCCGATCGCCCCCCTTCCCGTTGATCCGCGCCTGATTTATGTATACAGGCTCATAAGAATAAGAAGCTTCGCTCATTTATTGTGTTGTTCTTTTGTTAATTATAAAAGGGATACGGGCGATCATCTAACAACGAAGTTAGCTAAATAGAGTTTTATGCAGAGTTATCAGATTTGCTTTAAATTTTGGATGTAGGTTCTTTCTGATAAGGTGAATTTCTGAACAGTTTTGGAGTTTTAATGGTTAATTATAAAGGAGGAAACGGGGGACAACGTTTCTTAAATTACATAAATGAGTTTTTATGCAGAAATATTTGACTTGCTTCGAATTTTGGATACAGGTTTTTTATATGATAAGGCGTATCCCTTATTAGTTTTGGGGCTTCAATGATTAAGTATAAAGAAAGAAAATAGGGGGGTACTTTCTTCCATATTTTTGTTCGAAAGGCATTTCTGTATAAGACTGTAATATACAATTAGTCTGCACAGTCTGTGAGCTCTATGCCAGCAGTTTAACTGGACATCATTCTTTTTATTTTTTTCTGTGCGTGTGAGCATGACTAACACTGGACTAAGCTGTTAAACAGATGTCATATATGATAAAGCATATGAAAACAAGTTGGGTTCACTGTTGGAATAGATAAAATAGATATTATAAGCACCTACTAATTGCACAATCTCTTTCTTTTTTTCCGAAATGGTATTGATATACTATGGTTATGAGCTCCTCATTTATGTAACAAGATTAGTTTTGACTGCTCATTGATGACTTGAGAGCACGAATTAGCCGTGAGATGTTTCTTTGTGTATATAATTATACACTATTAAAAAATCAATAATATTTATTTATTTATTTTCATTTTTATTAGTAAATAACAAGTGCATGACATTTAGTTATATTCAACCAAACAGTTAAATTTAAATTAAAAAGAGTAATAGAGAAATAATATTTTTTTCTTTCAATTATTCCTCTAATAGCCCTTTCCACCAGTTATACTTAAAGCCCATGGTATGTTTTTAACAAAGACAGCATCCAGCAGTAATATAATCGAATTTAAGGAAACTTGGGGTGCAGGTAGAGGTCGACATTCATAGTTAAACCAGACGGAGATTCACCTTAACGAGTGTCACCGATGTATAGCAGAAAATATTGTTATTTGTTATTTGGAGAAATACAAAGACAAAATTAAATCATGCAGACAATTATCTTTTTTCAAAATAAATAGATAAATAAAATATTAAAAATGGAAGGAATTAAAATAATAAAATTAGCTAGATATTAACCAATATTTTTTTTAAATAAAAATTCCCAACATATTTGTCACGTTTACGGATACTAGTGAGATACTAGTGAGCATATAATTATTTAGGGTACTGTTGTATTATTGTTTAACTTATATACTGAATTCATATTGCTCATTGTGTACTTGATATTTTAAGATAACATTTTTTTCATATCTTAAGTTACTTGAGATATTTTAGTTTGATAATGTGAACAAATCCTAGAGTATCAATCCTTCAGTTCCTCTTTCTAATTAAGAACTTATTTCATAGATAAAGAAATAATGAATTCCCAAACTATCTGGACGTAAGAGAAAGTATAAATAATATTTCCTATGGTCAAAAATGTAGTTTTTTTTTTTTTTTTTTTTTCGTTTGTTCTCTCGGGGTCAGCTTTGTTTTCCTTGGTAGAGTTTTGAGGGAAAGACTTTGAGGTTCTTGGTATATATTGCGTGGAAATCAAGGGTGATCTTCCGATAAATACCTTTAGATACCCTAATGTAAGAGGACTATCATGGTAGATGTAGGGCCGTAGCTATAAGCGGCTCAGCCGTCCCTCCCCCCCCCCCTGTAAAAAATTCCATGGTCATTAAATGTTCCAAAAATTCAAATGAAGTTCTGTTCAAAAATCTAACTTAATTTTGAGAACTTTCCACTGTTTTTCAGGGTTACTAAATTGTACCTAAAATAAGTGTTGCAACACTCCCTCATCCTATTTATACATATGAAGCTAACATAATGTTTCATTTTGCGCCAGTTATACACTCAAAATTTTCAACATCCTATACTTTTCTTAGCATAAAATGAAGTTATTACATCAGTTTAATGAGAAACATAGTATCTACAATGTGAATGTACACTAATTTATCTTTCTCAGTCAGAGAGCGGGGAAAAAAGTAATGAGCCTACCCTCTACATTTTCTTGAGCCCCTCCCTATCGTTCACTTCCAGCTACGGGCCTCGGTAGATGATATATATGTTATTTTTTAATTGTAAATAATATTTTGTTTATATGTCAATAAAAGTTGTAAATAAATTGCCCGCTAAATTAAACTAAATAAGTTAGCAATTTTTTTTTTTTTTTTTTTTTTTTTTTTTTATAATTATTTGTTAGAATGTACCGGATATCACTTAGTTATATCAGTTGTGGCAGCATATTGTTTAAATTTTTTTTCCAAAATCTACGCGAGTGGTAATCGTGGTTCTAGAAAAATTCATCAGGAAGTGGACTAAGGAAAGGTGCAATATTATTATTTCTGAAGATGATGAGCAAATATGATTAGATGATGGATACCTTGTAAATATGATACATTTGTTCAGACATCTTCCCCATACAATTCACATTTAAAAATTTATTTTATGTTTATACATTAATGTATGCATTTGAAGTTTCAGAATATGTGCCGAAGTATTGTTCCACCGCCATTCAGAAATTTAAGCAATTAGCTAAAAAAAAATTAAAGTTTAACAAAAATAATGCATATTGATTACATAAAATATGATATAACTTTTAACGGAAGTAAAAAAAATGTCATTATATATTAATAATAATAATGATAATATAATTATGTAGATAAGTTACACAACTTGGTTTTTAGATGTTTGTGTTTATAATACTTTATAACGAAAATGACTGAAATTTCGATTTAAATTTACATATTAATAGTAATTTTAAAATCACGTCCCACCCATTTTCGTTTGGACAGGAATTTCGAAGTTACTAAGAATTGATTTTTATGTATTCCTTCTTGTTATATTGTAAACCAATAATTTCATGAATGTATTTTTTCTAAATTAAAATATGAAGAAAAAAGAGGACAATAGTCTTATTGCACTCTTCGCCCCATGTATTTCTCTTCCTCTTTGCGTGAGTGGAAGGGGGTTATTTAAAAAAAATCCCTGTCGGCTTGGCCTATAGGCGGAGGTAGATTTCGAAGAGTGCTCATTTCAACAACAGAAAATAAATTTGATTACAGATAAACCCAGTTTAACAACTATATTTGTACTCTTTTGAAACATTTTTAATTTCATTTTTCTGTAAGAACTGGTTTTATCAGAATCATCTTCAGCTAAATTCAGATCAAATACCCATTTTAACAACATATTTTGAAATAATTCTGACTTTATTAAAAAATCAACTAATACAGTACATTATATAGTTCCTAAATAACAAAAGATTGTCAATTGCATGCGTTTGAGAGCAAACTGGAATTTAAAAATGAGTTATAAAATAACCAATTTTGAATACAACCTCAATTCCTAATCATGGTAGCTTCGGGAAATTTTGCGCGAAGTGCTCACTTTGACAGCATTTTTAAAAAATATATTCAGCCTTTATCAAAAAACTGACCAATACGGGACATTATACAGCTCCTATATAAGAGAACCTGTCAATTGGATGCGTTTGAGAACAAATCTAAATTTAAAAATGAGTCAGAAAAAACGCAATTTTTTATTTCAATGCTTTCTCAAATTTTCAATCACGATAACTTCTCGAAATTCTGTTCAAAATACCCTTTTTGCAGTCTTTTTTGAAATATATTCTGTCTTTATCAAAAAATTGACCAATGCGTCACATTATACAGTTCCTAAATAAGAGGACTTGTACATTGGATACGTTTGACAGTAAAAATGGATTTAAAAATGAGTCAGAAAAAAACGAAATTTGTTATTTGAATATTTTCTCAAATTTCCTATCACGGTCACTTTGGGAAATTCTGTTCAAAATACCCTTTTTGGCAGCCTTTTTTGAAATATATTCTGTCTTTATCAAAAAACTGGCCAATGTTTCACATTATATAGTTTTTAAATAAGAGGATCTGCCATTTGGATGCGTTTAAAATAAAAAAAGGATTTAAAAACCGATTCAGAAAGTAAGCAGTTTGGATTAGAGGTTTTTCCTCCAACTCCAATTTTTGTTTAATTTATTTTTGCTATACGAATTGGTCTTATGAAAAACTTGTCGATATAAAAATTATAGGTATTATTGAGGAGATGTAAAATAAATTTAATTGGATTTGATAGTTTAAGAATTGACAAAGTTATGGATTTTTTTCTTTTTCCAAACCCTTTTTTATTTTCGTTTTTAAATTTTTTTACCGGTAAATGTTAGTCCTATCAAAAACTTGCAAATACAAAAGTTTTAGATAATTTTGAGATTATTTATAAAAAATTTAGATGGATTTGACAAAGTTATGATTTTTTTTCTCCCAAAAACCCTATTTTTTTCGCCCCTTGAGCCCATTTTTAACTTTATCAAAAATCTGTCATGCATAAACTTTTGGCCCATTATTTAGAAGTAATATAAACTTTAAACTGATTCGATATCTATTTTCATTAAGAAGTTACGAGGTTTTTTCTGTTTTCACAAAAACGCCCACTATTTCGACCCCCTTGATCCGATTTTGTCCATTAACGAACTTATCCGAGATTTTATCCCCTTTGATTTTATGTACCAGTTTGGTGGAGATTGGTGAAGAATTATAGAAGTTATCGTGTCCATAAAAAAGTGAGATATATAGACAGATAGATAGATAGATAGATAGATAGATAAACTGGTGCGAATGCAATAGGTAGTATTTCATACGAAATCTACCTAAAAATCGCAGAAAAAAAAGCAAGAATCTTTTGAATATCTATTATTTCTTTAAAATATCAGTCCAACCTGTGTCTGAGAGGTTCTGCTCTTGAAGACGGTAGACGGGAGTTGCTAGGTTCGAATCCAATAGCGCGCTTACTGTTCGGAGTTTTCTTCAAAATTTGCGTAAATACGGGTTAGGCTACCTTAAAAAAAAAACCGGCGCGACGGAGGGCACTTTCTCTAGGCCTATGTCCCACGTCCAGAAATAGGCAATAATAAATGACAACTTTAAATTATCAAACCTACATGTTTTTTGTTGTTGTTGTTGTTATTTTCAACTCCACACCTTGAGTTGAACACAAAAAAGTCTCATGTTCTCATTCTTGTTATTTATGATTGCCAATTACCTGGACGTGGAATATAGGACTATAGAGAGTGCCCTCCAGCGAGGTCTTTTTAATGTAGCTTAAACCGCAATTTCGTATGTTTTGAAGAAAACTATGGTATATTCCGAATGGGGACCCGTAGGGTGCGATTGGGTTCGAACCCAGAACCTCCCGTCAAGTAGTTTCTACCAGCGTTTACCAGCGAAATTTGCAGAGTACAGTAACTGATTATTAGCTATCTGTGTTTTTAATTCTTCAAGAATAGATTATTATGATTCTCTGTTTTTCTTTACAATGTGAAAATATGTGTAAATCATGTTTTTGTCAAATGATTCTCTTGCAGAGAAGGAAAATGTTACAAAGTTCTAACAATGTGTTTTCATATATTCATTCGGTGCAGTATTTACAAACACGAAATTTATGAATATATTTCTGTAAAAGAAAATGACTGTAAATGTAAACTCGTGCATTTTGTATGTGTGGGAAAAGAATTTTAAAACTTACTTTTTTTTTTTTTTTTTTTTTTTGTATCTGTAATACATTATAGCAAGAATCTTATGAATTTGATTTTAGGGTTTCGTTCATCTCATGAAACTTTATTCATCTCTTCCATTGTCTGTTCGTCTGTCACAGAGCCCGAACACAAAACCAGTATAAGTCAGAGACTTCAAATTTTGTGTACTTACAGCTGAAAACCTCGTGTCCCACGACATATGATAAAATTTTGAGAAAATCGTTAATTAACATCATCAGAATTATAAAAATATAATTGAAAATGACGGTCAGAAGCACAAAATATTTATGATTTTTTAAATTAAGTTTTTGATGTGATCTTATTTAAAAAAAAAAAAAAAAAAAAAAAAAAAAAATGTGAGTTTCATAGCATTTTTTAAAGGAATGTTTCAACTATATAGCAATCTAAATAATAATGATAATAATAATAATGAGGTGAGATGTTAAAAGACTGAATAATATAAACAAAGACAGACACATACAATTGTGTATAAATCAAATTTTAAACTTATTTTTCTCACTTTTTTCATTTTATTTGAAATAATTTATTTAGGCATTTTTGGTACGTTACGGAGGAGAGGGCGGGTCGAAAAAATGCACTTCTGCGTTTGTCAAGGTCTCAGCAATGAAATCTTGTTAAATATAAAATAAGAAGGGTTCAAATAAAGCTATGAGGGCGGAGGGCAAAGAATTATTCGGTATAGGGAGTCCCACTTTTCCACCCTTCTATCTATTTGTTGATTTTTTTTTTTTTTTTAAATACTATAGAAGTGCCTAATGCTGAGCTTTGTACATATTATATGTATGCGTAAATTTTGTACCCAGCACTGCTTGCTCACGTCTGTACATAGGGTATAACTCACACAACTTTATGAAAAAAAAAAAAAAAAAAAAAAAAAAAGTTGGAAATTGCACGTGAAGCGTAGCAAATGAGGTGCGTTCTTACTATAAGTTTTAGAATATTCAGATCTTGCTGGTATAGTACAGCGTACTTTGGATACAGTATAGTGGTCGAAATCTTTGTGTTCCTGTAAATATGCAGGGAGTAATTTTTATTATACTTCATTAACGTATATCTTATTCATAAAATGTGAAGGTAGGTTAATATAATTAAAACACGCTCCAAACAATGTTTCCCCGTATAACATTATTTAGTGGAATACATTTGTGTGGTCCTGTAATTTAATAATAAATATTCTCTGCATCCCAGATTGTACAGAATGCATATTTTAGTACATACATCATAGATTCATGTCAATTATATTATGTTCAAATGAGTGTAACACCTTTAAAATGAATTTGAAACATTTTTTCCCATTGATCGTAATGTAACGGAATATTTTTGATTGTCCCTGTAACTGATCTATGCATCCGATTTTCATAACATTTGAAATGACTCGACAAAATTATGTAATAAATATAAGTTTTAAATTTCAAACGATTAAAATGCATTTGAAACTTTTTTCCCCATTGATGTAATGTAAGGGACAGACGGACGGACTGAGCGACAACAATAGGTGCTACGTATTTACATAATTACGAACGCTCCTAAAAAGACTACTATGATAATAATAGGAAAAGTAGTAGATTGGTTGACATGAGTATTTCTTTGCAAGTTTTACCTTTGCGAATCAAATGCATTACATGATGTCTAAAAGAAAATGTCTCAAATTGGTCATAATTAATGCTTTTTACTTGATATATTACGAGGAAAATGTTAGTAAAGAATTTCTTTTGAAAATAATATAATATTAAATTGTCATAATAAAATTTTAATCATTAGTTTTCTAATGATAGTTTGTTTTTGGAAAGAATAGAGGGGGTTGTGGGCGCTGAAAGCAGAGATGTGAAGGTGGGGTACACTTCCTTCATTTCTTAAGGAAAATCCTGATTACTTTCATGGGGAATCTCAAAATGTGTAAGATAAGCAATGTGTTTTGTAAAAATATCAATAGTGATAATGAACATCTGTTAACGGAATCTTTGGAAATGCACCTTAAGGTAGTTCTCAAATTCATTGCTCAACAACCCAAATCTTTGAAAAAATGTTTGACTAACTTTTAACTGTAAAGCCCTAAAATTGACAAGCATGATTATTTGAAGTTTTGGGAATGAAATAGTGTTTTTCATTTTTTTCTAAACGAATCACGTAACGACGTATAAGAGATTCTTATCAGGGATTTAAGTTTTTCTCCTTTCTCGTTATGTCGCTTCCGAAATTCGATTCAAAACGCTATCTGTAGCCGTATTTCCACAAATAAATGATCTCTTTAATAATAATAATAATAATAATAATAATAATAATAATAATAATAATAATAATAATAATAATAATAAATGGATAACGCCATTCAATTCATAGTTTTTGAATGAGAAAACCTGTCAATTTTATACGTTTCCGAAAAGAAAAGAATTCAGAAATGTGTCAGAAAGTAGCTATTTTGAATTTGTGGAAAGATTTAATAAATCGGAGAGAAATATATTCATAAATCTACGTTTTACTTAACAACTTCAAAGTTTTTCATCAATTTTTTAATTAATAACACTTTTCATGTTCCATTATGACTATGCTTTATTCAAACATGAACCTAAAAATGTAATTCAAGTTACAGTTACAAAATATTTTCTTTTGACAACTAGCCCTTTAATTATATTTTCTAACTTAAAATGTAATTATTTTTTTAGTATGGCTTCAATGAAGCATGTAAAATAGTTCCTTATTTTTCTTTTGTATTTAAAGAATACTTATTTTTGTGATTTAAAAAGAAAAATATAATTAGCAATTATAGCAATCTGTATGAATAACATTAAGTTTTTAATTTTTTTTTATTGACACACCCAGGTTTATGCTTTGGAGGGGCAAAATTTCCCGTTACTACACTTCATGCTAACATTATCTATAATATTCCTATAAGTTAAATCAATAAGTATAAAATGTTTCTTTATTTTTCTCTTTTTTAAATTAATGTAATTTGCTGTACAAATTAAAAAATATATTATTAATGAATATATCATTTTTCTTATTAATGTTAATATCTTAAAGTATAATTCAAGCCATGTAACAAAAATTATTTGTTTCTTTTGAAAAAAATTAAAAATAATTCGTTAAATTTTTAAGCTGTTTTTATGAAAATATTTAAAGCTACCTTAAAACAACAAATAGCGGGCAAATGTTCTTTAAATTTGTTGCTGGAAAAAATTCGAAAGAAACACAATTCGGAATTTTTTTTTCAATATTCTGTTTAATTTTCTTTCCCATTTATGCTCCTGGCTATGTCATTACGGCTCACTTCCGTCCGCAGTTTCTATCCTTACTTATCTTCTCCAGCCCTGGGAAGTACCGGTTATAGTGCAATCATTTTGTAAAATCTCTTCCTATGAATATTGCCTGTGTTCGAAACTACAAAGAACTAAATAAGCTGCAATGGGTTTGAAAGAATGGAATTTTTTTTAACATTCCGCACCGCACCACACTTGTATGTTACCCCTTTTTTATTTTACAACATCAGTAGTTTTTAACATCTGTTAAAATTTTAGCTATTAGTTTTTTAACATCTGTAGCTATTTTTCTTAAAACTGCGTTTAAAAGCGAAGACAATTCTTCTGACTTCAAAGGAGCATTATGAATGTTGTTAGTATCATTCATTATATGAAGTTAACTGAAGACGGGAGACTAAGCATCTTAGTTTCACTTAAACAGTTACATTGCAGTAGTAAATATTTAAATATCTTATCCTTGTATTGTATCGATTGTGAAACGATTTAGAATCCTTTCTTTTTGAAACAGTCTTTTATTCAAAGAGGGGAGAGAAGACACAGTAGCTTTTTCACTGTTAGCGAACGATTGACAACATTTGTTCTGTTCATTGATCTATTCAGAGAACGTTCGAATCCATTATGTGGCAGTATTGTGGGTACAAATCTTTTTTAGAAGAATGCAGTATTTTTTAAAATTAAAATCGCTTTGATAATAAAGGAAGTGGCCCTCTCAAAATCAATTATTACCCAATGTTTTAAACTATTAATAAAATTGTAATAAATTACAGTTTTTTTCTAAGTTGTGTTAATCATTTTTTGCAAAAGAAGAAAAGTATGAAATTGATTTATATGAATGTAGAAATATATTTCATTAAAAGACGGACCGTTTAAAAAGTTTCATATCATTGTTATATTTTCCCTCTCCGGAAATGGAGAAAACTTCTTTTCTTTAATAAATTTATTTCAAAGTAATGAAATGAGCTTTTTAAAAAATATATTTTTTAGCTCTCTCGCTTTAAGTCAATGGTTTACGCTTGGGGGGGGGGGGGGGGGGCTTTCTAAGATCTTTCTAAAAAAAGAGAGAAAAACTAATATTTTTTAACTTTCCAACAAAGTTCAGAAGTATTTATGATTTCAGTATGTCTGGCCGTTTGACCGCGCTCCAACTCTTGTAAATTTAGTCGGATTGTCCTGAAATTTTTGGATGTTATTGATGGTTACCCTAGTACGAACCCTATTCCAAATGAAATTCTTAGCATAATTAGTTTATTTACATGGACAATCAAAATATGTTCGTCATATTACGTTCTATGGGAAAAAATCGTTTCGAATGAATTTTAAAGATGTTACACCCTGTCAAACATATTAAAACTTATATGCATCTACAAACTGCACTAAATATGCATTTTTTTAAATATGAGGTGAAAAGTATAGATATTATTCATTTACAGGGCCACACAAAATAATTCCATTACATAATGGTAAAGGAGAAATTGTTTGCGACATATTTTAATTATATTGAACTGTTTCAAGTATAATAAAACAGATATACGTCACTGAAGCTTAATATAAGATATTTCATGCATATTACAAAGTGCACAGATTTACAGGGACACACAAAAGATTTCAAACAGTATATTCTATCAAAAGTACTCTATGTTATCGATGATGGCTAATGTAAGGATAAAATGTATTTTTAAGTATGATATGCGCTTTTAAGTTTCACTAAATTTATACATAATTATATGGTATGTATGAATGATATGGTTGATATACACTGGGCTAAAGAAAAGAGCTCAAGGTTACTGAATATGAGCATAATTTACTTAAAGATTTTTTTAAAAAAATAAATTACGTATTTTCATGATGAACTGCATTCTGTTTACTAAGAAATGTTTGTAGAATATAGTTAAAGTTATATACAGGGCCACCCAAAGAATTGGATACATGGATCGCCTAAGGATAATAATTTCTGGAAATGTGATTTCAGTAGTCTTAAGGGTGTTTTAGTTTGAACTAAACTGTAGCTAAATATTGGCGTATAATAAAACTAATAGGTTAACTACAGGGCTGAAGAAAAGTACATAAGTATACTTCTATCTATTAAAATAATTTGCTGAAAGATAAATTTGAGACTGTTCAGCGTTTTCTGGTTAAGTTAAATTTTCCCTTTATATAGTATGTATATCAATTGACAGATCAAACACAAGGCTGTTCAAAAGTATTAGAATACATATTTGTCTATAAATAGTAGCACTTGTGAAGTTTTATTAAAATTTCAGGAAGTGCTGGAAAGTATTTCATAATCTATGCTTAACGCATGATTTTTCATACTTGTTTTTTTGTTATCCAAACTCCTCGTATAAAACAAAACTTTAAATATCTCGACGTAAAAATAAAAACATCCGCACAGAGCAATCAACACTATACAGGTTACTAATGCATTTTATCCGTCATTTATAATAAGTATATCATTAAGGTGCATTCAAATCCAAGTTTCTTACTTTTTGATTAATTTTTAAATCTATTTTTGTTTTGAAAACATCAAATCCACAGGTTTACTTATTCAGAAACCATATATTGTGCCGTATTTGTCAATTTATTGATAAAGGCGAATATAAGGCCGAAAATGCAGTCAAAGTTGGCATTCTAAACCGAATTTCCTGAAGCGATAGTGTTGGAAACGGAAAAAAGGGTCATACTGGGAAGATAACTTTTTTAAAATCAAGTTGCAATAAATTTAGTGAAAAACGAAAATACACGGCCTATATTATATAATAAATAATATAATATATATATATATATATAATATATAATAAAATTTCGTAAGCAAGTTCTCTATTTTTATCGTTAAAAAAAAGTCTGAAAATGCGCCCAAAAATTTTGAGTATTTGAGCATGGATACTTTTTTTTAATACCGTCTTAAGGAATTTCAAAATTTTCCCAGAAAGTTTAAATAATTATTATTGGAAATTTGAAAAATTGGAAAAATCTATTAACTGGAACGGAAAATTTTTGCCTATTCAGATTTCAACTGTAATGTAGCACACTTTTAACTTACCCAGGAAAATAAATCCTGTCCTTTCCCATCTTGGTCCGACCTATAGAAAAAAGTAATCTTCAAACGAAACTCGGACCGAGTAACGATAAGGAAAATTGAAATGGGAATGGGCTCTTGAAGACCTTATGTCGAATACCCAAAAGAATAGTTCACAAAATTTTGTAAATTTGGTCCATAATAGTCTAATACATATATGTGGGTATAAAGGATGAAGTATTAAGCAATAAAAGATAATATACTCAATGATTTAATGAACGTGATATCCCAATTGAGACTCACGTGATGATGCATAAAAAGAACGAGGTGTTCTATAGATTTCAGCAATGGCCAGTTGGATGGATTTTTAATCAAAAGCTCAGGGAAGCTTATTTATTTTAAATATTATTCAGTTCTACTGTTATCATTGAATGTTACTTACATATTTTATGTCTATTAAACCTTTTTATCTTATCAAGAATATTAGTTTTACTTAAATCATAAGATAATCACTCAATATTCCCACAAGTTTTGGGGGTTCGTTGCCGGGATTTGAATGATTTCGCTGATTTATATTTGAATTTGAATTTCACGATGAAAGCTATTTTACACTAAGAAGATCTAAGTCTAAGAAAAATGTTTTGTTTTTAAACTAATACGTATTATGTAAAAAAGGAACTGTTTGTTATATGTGTAATGATTAGAAATTATCCGTAATCAAGCCTGCATGATAGTGCACTATATTGTTTTGTTGAAGTGTAAACAAAAATTATAATGTCTGTTCTGAATAAAGCTAGAAAGGCGGACTTGTTAACATTGTGTGATGACCTAGGTATAGTTGTGCCTCAGAGTCCAAGAATCATTGATTTGATAAAGTTGGTGACTGAATCGAAGGATTATGAAGAAAATTTTGTAAAAGTTCGACTTGAAGTCATTGCCGCGGAGAGAATAGAAAAAGAAAGACTAGAAGCAGAAAAAGAAGAAAGAAGATTAGAAGCAGAAAAAGAAGAAAGAAGACTAGAGGCAGAAAAAGAAGAAAGACGATTAAGGCTGGAAGCAGAAAAAGAAGAAAGAAGACTAGAGGCAGAAAAAGAAGAAAGACGATTAAGGCTGGAAGCAGAAAAAGAAGAAAAAAGACTAGAAGCAGAAAAAGAAGAAAAAAGACTAGAAGCAGAAAAAGAAGAAAGACGGTTACGGTTAGAAGCAGAAAGAAGATTAGAGGAAAAGAAGATGGAAATGGAGTACGAATTACGAAAAATTGAACTTCAAGGAAATATGATAAATACAAGTGACGGTTCGGCTGTAACTGGTACAGGTAAGCAACTAGATTTGTCTAAATTAATGTCACACTTTGATGGGAAGGGTGATATTAGTATCTACTTAGCTCTATTCGAGAGACAGATTTCTAGGATGAATATAACAAAAGAGAATTGGGTCATGCACTTATTAAGTTTAATGCCGCTAGAAATTGCTAATGTTATAACTAGAGAACCAGAAACATTAACAAATAACTACGATTATGTAAAAAACTTGCTGCTCAAAAGATTCAAATTGACGCCAGAAGAGTTTAGGCAAAAATTAATGTCGCATAAGAAAGAAAACTCAGCCACTTGGCGCGATCTAGCATTTGAGTTAAGGAATTATTTAGAAGAATGGATTACCGGTCTTGATGTGTCGAATTTTGAAGATTTAAAAGAATTAATACTGGTAGATCAAATCAAAAGAAGATTACCGATAGAAATGAAGGAACATTTCATCGATGATCTTCCCAAAATTAAAAGTGTTGATACATTAGTTTGTAAACTAGATGATTACGAAACAGCAAGGCGTAATATTAAAACCATGAATAGAAATTCACACCACTTTGAAGATAGGAAGTCAAAAATGCGCGAAAATAACAATTCAAAACCGTGGTTACCATCTCAACGTTATGATACTTTAAGAAAACAACAATTCGCAGATAATACAGCTAATAAAAATGAATCTTCTAATTTAAATGAAAGAAACAGGGCACAAATTAGATGTTTTAAATGTAACCGTCTTGGCCACGTAATATCGCAGTGTAATAATGGGAATAATAAACAAATAAAAAATGACAGCCAAAATCGGAGCCAAAATCCGCGATTATCCAACTACAAAGAGATGAATTCCGCAGTAATCAAGCAAACTAACAGTGCCAAATCAGATTACATGAAAAATATTGATATTAACGGTGAAAAGATACAGATCTTCTTCGACACTGGAAGTGATATCAGTTTGGTGAGTTACGAATATTATACGAAAATAGGCTCGCCAAGATTATTTTCAAATAATATCTTTTTGTCCGGCATAAATAAAATAGTTGTTTATCCAAAAGGATACTTCCCATATGAATTTAATATTGATGGTTTTCTAATCAGAACAAATTTGTACGTGCTAGAATCTCTTGAATATGATATTTTACTGGGATATGATGTCATTAGCAAATTAAATTTGGCGATAGACGAGAATGGAATTAAGATCGTTGGCAAACGCAATAGTATTCAAGTAGGTTACACTAAAGTTCAGAAGAATTCTGATATAAAATTGAATCATGCTGCCAAAAATAATAATGAAATGAAAACGTCTACGTTAGATAATTCACGTGATGAAAATGTTATACTTGCAAATGATAATGCAGGAGGTAATCACTTGATTAATTTCGCGAGAGTCATAGAAGAAAATGAAATTGATTTGAATCACGTGAGAAATTTGAAAATTAGAAAAGAAATAAATGAGAAAGAAGAAAATTTAATTAGTAAGAAAAGATTGAATGAAAGAAACGAGACATCACAAACAGGACGAATGAATGACCTAAAAGAAAAACGCAATTTATGTGCACGCGCCAATGAAAATAAAAATGAAACGAGGAAAATTAAAAAATATTATAAACGGAAAAATACGAGGGAAGAAAGGAATATTGAAGGAGTTAATGCAAATAAACAGAAATTTATCAGAAATTACAAGAAGCGTGATTACAATAATAGAGATGAAGAAAAGAAATATTATTCGAGAAATAATTTTGATGTAAAACGTCACACATATGAAAATTGGAGAAACAGCAAACAGAAATATTTAGAGGTACAGCAAACAGAAAGAAAATATGAAATTTTTGAAAAAGAAAGGGCTGAACCGTGTGAAAAGGATACTTTTAAATTTAAAGGCAAAAGAAGCATAAAAACAAATTTTAATGGTCCGTGTAGAAATCTATATTTTTGGAGTAATGGTAATTATAGAAAGCAATTTAACATGATGAGAAAAGTACCTAACAGATATGAATTAAATGATACCAAGTTAATCCAAGAAATGCAGTATGGAACAGGAATGAAAAGGAGAAAATTCCATGGACCTAATAAAAACATTATAGAAAAATCACATGATCATTATGATGCAAAGAGGATTGGAGACCATGGTGGACAAGATATCCACTATTGCAAAATACGTCAAGCCGTGGGGTAATGCATCTGCATAATGTTAGATGTTTTTGTTTTATGTTTACTTGTAACGATAGATGTTGTTGTTTTATATTTACCTGTTTTATTTCTATAAATTTGTGTCTAAATTTTAATAGGCAGCTGGCGAGGTCGCCAGGAACGTCAGGATGACCGAAAATGTGGGTATAAAGGATGAAGTATTAAGCAATAAAAGATAATATACTCAATGATTTAATGAACGTGATATCCCAATTGAGACTCACGTGATGATGCATAAAAAGAACGAGGTGTTCTATAGATTTCAGCAATGGCCAGTTGGATGGATTTTTAATCAAAAGCTCAGGGAAGCTTATTTATTTTAAATATTATTCAGTTCTACTGTTATCATTGAATGTTACTTACATATTTTATGTCTATTAAACCTTTTTATCTTATCAAGAATATTAGTTTTACTTAAATCATAAGATAATCACTCAATATTCCCACATATATGTATATAAATTTATAGTGAATTTTGCTTACTTTCATAAATGAGTTTCAGCTGAGAGAGTTCGTTTGAAATCTTTTTGAATTTAAGCTTGAACTTAACTCATTTTTGAAAAATCAAGTTTAAATTTAAATTATTTTTTTTCTGTGTGTGAGAGTATGATTAACACCGAACCAAGCTTGTAAACAGATGCCATATATAAGAAAGCATATGAAATCAGGTTGTGTTTATTGTTGAAATAGATAAAATAGATATTGCGTGCACCTTCTACTGCACAATCTCTTTCTTTTAATTTCTTTATTTTCTTGAAATGGAATTCTTATGCTAGGGTTATGACCACCTCATTTACGTATCAAGATTAGTTTTGGCTGCTCGTTGATGACGAGAGAGCGAATCAACCAGGACATATTTCTTTATAGATATAAATAAGTACTATAAAAAAAAATCAATGTTTTTTATGTATTTATTTTATTTTATTTTTTATTAGTAACTAACAAGTGCATCATCTTAGGATGAAACATTTGAAAGTACAGTCAATGAGAAATTAGTTTAAACTTGATGAAAATATTCGCTCCCATACATAATTTTCTAAATGTTTTCCTACTATGTCAAATTAAAAAATATATATTTTTTTAAACGGAAAATAATATTTTTTATTTATTATTATTATTATTATTTTAATGGCACTGTTGAATAACAAGTGTTATTTCTTCATAAAATTTTCTCTTCGCAAATAGTTAAACAATTTTCCAATGCTTGAATTACTTGTGAAAAAATATATATACGAATTTTTTATTATCATCTTTTATTTATTTATTTATTTATTTATTTTTTCAATTTTTCAATTTGTGCAACATACCTTTTCATGCTGTCCATTTTTATGTGATTTAAAAGCTATTATTAGCAAAAAATTATATTATATATGTACATAAAATGTGTTTAAAATTTTTGTGAGTTGAAAAAAATTCCATTATTGACAGCTGAAATAATCCATAAAGTTCCCAATTTAGTGAATTGATGGCTTAGGCGCAATTAGCCGATCTCCTTATTTCTGTGGGTACGTCTCTGCTTCTTCAGGATGAAAAACAGCATTGTAAGATTTTTAAAAGATTTGAGACTTTTAAACTGGTCGTTATAGTTTATGAGTCCTTATGTTGGATGTTCGATATATTAAGTGACTATTTCCCTCACGTGAAAATATCCTCTTCCTAATGCTAATCCTATGGAAGAAATTCATAAAGATATCTCGTTTGCATTTCAATATTTTAAATATTTTTTCATTGGATGGCTGAGGTTGATCTGTACAAAGGCCGTTTTTTCACTTTTCTGATTTCGTTAGCAGATTTTTTTTTTAAGAGGACACTTTCCCTTTTGAAACTGGTTCCGGAAGTAAAAATGTCCTCCTTTAAAATACCTATTAAAAAAAATCAAACAATTCAGAAGTTGCACGTCAAACGTAGCAAATGAGGTGCATTCGTGCTAAAAAGAATTTTTAAAAATATTCAGACATTGATGTCTGAATACTATAGTATGTAATACTATTGATGTAATAGTATTATATACTATAGTATCAGAAATCTTTTGTATGACTCACTCCTTTTGTGTGTCCCTGCAAATACTATCTACTTTCTATTATACAGGAGATAACTTTTAGTACACCTCAACAAAGTTAATCAATTTCATAATATGTATAATAGTTTAAGAAAATTAAAACGCACCCCAAACAATGCTTCCTCCTATACCACTATGTAATGGAATACTTTTGTGTGGCCCTGTAAATTAATATCAAAACTTTTTTTTTCATCTAACAGTAAGTATATTTTTATATATTTTTCATAGATGCACATAAATTTTGTTATGTTCGAAAGCACATGTAGCATCATTAAAATGCAATTAAAAACTATTTTTTTCCCATTGGCCGTAATGAAAAGGAATAATTTTTATAGTACCTGAAATAGAACTATGCATTCAATTTTCACAAAATTTGAAATGAATCGATAAAATTATGCAACAATTACATAATTTAAATATCAAAAATTTCGGTAGGGTAGTTTTTGCGCTGTTATATGCGGACGGACGGACTTAACGACTATTATAGCTGAATCTAGGAAAAAAGTGACCGGAAAAAAAGTTATCGGAAAAAAGTGACATAAACTACAAAAGCGGAAAAAAAGTGACACGGAAAAAGTGACGCGGTAAAAAAGTGACAAGGAAAAAAAGTTACCGAAAAAAAAGTGACAAAGAATTGATTTTGGGGATTTATTATTGATTTTGGGGATTCATTGCTTAAGTATGAAAGGAGGATCGGGGAGGGGGCTCATAGTTTAGGTAAATGGGTTTTTCATGCTGAATTAACTATTTTGGTTCAATTTTTGGATATACGTTCATCCTGAAAAGACGCTTGCCTGATTAGTTTTGGGAAGATACGATTACTCCCCCCCCCCCCATCCGTCCTCAATTAGATGAATGGGTTTTTATGCAGAATTGTCCAATGTGTGTCAAATTTGCATATAGGTTCTTTTCGATAAAGCTTATATATAGTATATAATGCCTGAAGAGATTTAAGAGTTCTAATGGTAAGTATAGCGAGGGAACGGGGGATAACCTTTTTAAAATTAAATTAATAACTTTTTACGCATAATTATCCGATTTGCTTAGAATTTTGGACATAGGTTCATTATGATAAGACGTATCTCTGATTAGTTATGGGGTTCTTCTGCTTATTATAAAGGGGGGCGAGCAATTATATCCCCCTTAAACTAGAAAAATAGGTTTTTATGCAGAATTATCCCATGTATTTCAAATTTTAAATGTAGGTTCTTTCTGATAAGGTGGATCTCTGAATAGTTTTAAGGATTTAACATCTAAGTATAGAAGGGTAATAGAATATAACCCACCTTAAATTAAATTACTTTTTACGCAGAATTATCAGATTTGCTTCAAATTTTGGATTATAGAACCATTATGATAACGCGTATCCCTGATTACATATGGGATTATTTTGCCAATTAAAAATTGGGGCGAGTGATTATTCCCCCCCCCTTAAATTAGATAAATTGTTTTTTATGCTCAGTTATCCGATATATTTCATATTTTGAATATATATTCTTTCTCATAAAGTGAATCCCGGAATAATTTTAAAGGTTTAATGGCTAAGTAAACACTGGGGAAACGGATGATTCCCCCCCCCCCTTAAATTAATAAATGGCTTTTTACGCAGAATTATCTGATTTGATTCAAATTTTGATTAGGCGTTCATTATGATAAGGCGAAGTCCTGATTAATTGTGGGTTATCCCCCGTTCATCGCTCTATACTTAGTCATTAAACCCTTAAAACTATTCAGGGATACACTTTGTCAGGAAGAACCTATATCCAAAATTTGAAATACGTTGAATAGTTGTGAAAGAAAAAAAAATTATTTTATTTAAAGAGTGGAGGATCAATCGCACGCTTCCCCTATTTAATTATCAAAAGAACCCCATAATTAATCAGAGATTCGCCTTCTTATAATGAATATACATCCAAAATTGAAGCAAATCGGGTGATTCTGCGTAAAAAGCCATTTATTTAATTTAAGGGGGTTTATCCCCCGTTCCCCCTCTATACATAGCCATTAAACCCATAAAACTATTAAGGAATTCACTTTATGAGAAAGATCCTATATCCAAAATTTGAAATACATCAGATAAGTGTGCATAATTTTTTTAATCTAATTTAAGGTGGGTATAGTAATTACCCGCCCTCCTTTTTAATTACCAATAGAACCCCATAACTAATCAGAAATACGTCTCATCATAATGAACCCATGTCCAAAATTCGAAGCAAATCGGATAATTCTGCATAAAAGGCCATTTATTTAATTTAAGAGGGGTTTCCTCCATCTCCCCTTTATAGTTAGCCATTAAATCCTTAAAACTATTCCGGAATTCACCTTACCAGAAATAGCCGATATTTAAATTGAAATACATGGGATAATTCTGCATAAAAACATATTTATCTAGTTTGAGGGGGAGAATTGCTCGTTCCCCCCCCTTTATAATAAGCAGAAGAACCCTTAACTAATCTAAGATACGTCTTATCATAATGAACTTATGTCCAAAATTTTAAGCAAATCGGATAATTATGCGTAAAAAGCCATTAATTTAATTTGAGAAAGGTTATCCCCCGTTCTCCCTCTATACTTAACCCTTAAACTCCTAGAATCTCTTCAGACATTATGCTATACATAAGCCTTATCGAAAAGATCCTATATGCAAATTTGACACACGTTGGATAATTCTGCATAAAAACCCATTCATCTAATTGAGGACGGATGGGGGGGGGGGGGGTAATCGTCCCTTCCCTAAACTAATCAGACAAGCGTCTTTTCAGGATGAACATATGTCCAAAAATTGAACTAAACAGTTAATTCAGCATGAAAAACCCATTTACCTAAACTATGAGCCCCCCCCCCCCCCGATTCCCCTTTCATACTTGAGCAACGAATCCCCAAAATCAATTCCTTGTCACTTTTTTTCCGGTAACTTTTTTTCCTTGTCACCTTTTTTCCGCGTCACTTTTTTTCCGTGTCACTTTTTTTCCGCTTTTGTAGTTTATGTCACTTTTTTTCCGATAACTTTTTTTCCGGTCACTTTTTTTCCGTTTACCATTATAGCTACGTATTTATATAACTACGAACGCACCTAAAAAGGGATAGGTGGCCTTAGTTCTCAGTTATCCAATGCAAAAAATACTGAAATGGAAACGAGATATCTTTTTGTATATATTTTTATAGGAATTGCATTAGCAAACACTTATTTTTACTTGACTGAAGCAGCCTCTGAAGGGGCTAATTATGCGAAAATATCCGCAAATATTAATCCTACTTGAAAAAATTCGAAAAAAATCTCGTTTGTATTTCAATATTTTTAGATGCGTTTTTTCATTGAATAGTTGAGTCAATCTCTACCAATGCAGTTTTTTATCTTTTCGAATTTTTTGTACCAGATTTTTTTCTTTCTTTTCTAATGAGGATTTTTTCATTTTTGAAATCAGTTTCATAGAAGAAAGCATCTTCATAAAAAACCTTGCAATCAAAGAAAAAAAAATAAAAATAAAATAAAATAAAGCGTTCTTTGTAGAGATCAAACTCAGCTATACCATGTAATAAACAAATAAATAAATATAAAAGGAGAAATACTGAAATGCAAATGAGATAGCTTTAAAAAAATCTTCATGGAATTAGCATTAGCGAGTGGATGATTTCGATGAATGAGATAGCTTCTTATGAGCACATGCAATATATAATTAGTATATTCGCTGTAATAACTCTAAATCTGTGGCTTTTTACTGCTTATGACAATGCCAACACAGAATTATGGAGTTATTAAAAATTCCAACACGGTGAGTTACAATTAAAACAATAAATATATCTACAAAAACAATCAATAAAGAAAATATCTATCTGTACATTTAAAAATACAATTAAAGCAAAAATTCTATCCTAAAGATTCATAATAGGCATACAAATGCATTATATATCTTAAAGTTATTATTATTATTATATAACTTGCAAAGCAAAATTATATTGGCAAAATTGATTAAATCCTGAGATTCCAGTTGCTCAGTTTTTGGACCATAAAACAATAGGGAATTATTCTCTGAGTTATCTCATATGTTATTTAAGAGTGCAATTATGTTTCTTTTCACATAAGAAAAAAAAAAAAATCTGTAAGATATGCAAAATTTTTCAGTTGGATTTATTTTACTTTTATTAAAATCTTTATCCGAAAAATTATGTTTTGTAGAGATAGTATTACAATTCTAAAAATACGTGGGAATTTTGTCCTTGGGGATTTTGTCTGGTGGAAGTTGTTGTCCTTAGGGAACTTGTCCGCGGTGAATTTTGTACTGGAATTAAAAATTCATCAGGGTGTGGATTAAGGAAAAATACAATGTTATTATTTCTGATTATGACGAGCAAATATGATAAGATAGTGGATATCTTGTAAATATAATATGTTTGTTCAGACATTTTCCCCATAAAATCCACATTTAAAAATTTATTTTATGTTTATACATTAATGTATGCATTTGAAGTTTCAGAATATGTGACGAAGTATTGTTCCACAACCATTAAGAAATTTAAGCAACTAGCTAAACAAATTAAACTTTAACAAAAATAATACATATTGATTACAGCGAATATTATATAACTAATAAGGGAAGTAAAAGAAGTCATTATAAAATAATAATAATATTGACAATATAAATATGTGGACAAGGCATTTCAAAAGATGTTTTACTTTTCCTTTTTTTACTCGAAAAAATTTTATTCGTTATTATGAAACTAATTCGCATAAAAATAACTTTAAAGAACGGAAACGGAAATTTAAGTTTTTTAAATAAAAAAAAAAGTAGAATTTTATTGTACATATTTAAATACTACTCATATTTCTTTCTTTATTATATACTACAGACTTCTACAAGAACATATTCAAAAAACCTAAAGATCCTATTCTCTTTCCTATAAATAATTTTAGAGAAAAATAATTTCACCAAAATCTTACGTATTTTTTTAGTTAAATAATGTACACGAATGATTACATATTTTACTTTTTCTAAACATTTAAGTATTACTATTGAAAATAACTTATCCATAAATTTCTCACAAATGATATGCTTATATTGAAGGAATTTCAATCAATTGCATGCACATTTGATAAAGGTTTAACATACTGAATGCATCAAAAATCTTAACAATCGCAAACGAAGATAAATGAGTTTTAAAAAATCATTTAGTTAACTTTGTTAATTATAATCAAAACTCATTTTTATTTTTTATATGCATTTATTCAGCAACACACTACTAATTAAGTCCGTTATATGATTAAATCTCATTATTAATGTATGAAAAACCCATAATTTAATAAGTACAATTTAAAAATAAAATATTAAAGAATAGCGGTCGAAGCTGTTTTAAAGGGAATATTAGGTTGTTATAACGAAACTTTAATTGTTAATTTTCTAATGTAATTTGTTTATTAGCATAATGAGGTACTGAAAGCGAAATGAGGTAGGAGAACCCCTCTTTCCTCAAAAATTGTCCATTCCCAAATTACTTTATCTCAAAAAGCGACAGAAACAGGTTATTACAAATGCCTGTGGTCAATTTTCAAACACCCTTTTCAAAGAAAAACGAGTTGGTTGTACCCTTTTTTCCACCCACGGTGTAAAAATCTTCAAATGCTTTCTAAACCACCATTCGTTAGCTTAAGGCGATTACTGACAAAATTCTTTGAAACATATATGCAGATGTGCCGTCTAAAAATAAATCTTTTCACCTCAGAATAAAGTAGCCTGGTCAGTTATGTTATCACTGAAAAGACAGCCAGATACAATAATACTATTAACAGCAGTTTAGCTAATGCATTTTGTTTGTAAAGGGGGGTGGGGTACACATCGGATTTACCGAATGTTCACAGTAAAATTACCGAATGATTGTAATTTTTCATTCTTGTATATTCATGCCTTTTTATATTTTAGAGCGAGCACTGTGAAAACAATTGTTGTATGATAAAAGTGCCGATAGACCAAGTTTCATTAGTGCGATTTCTTCGCACTACGATTGTGGTAACAATCGTAGTGGTTTTTGCCAAATATCAAATACTGAATATTTGAATAATATATATATATATATATATTTTTTTTTTTTTTTTTAAACAAGAAACAATATTTTAATCCATTTATTGTGGTAACACATCGTAGTGGTTTTTGCCAAATATCAAATACTGAATATTTGAATAATATTTTTTTTTTTTTTTTTTTTTTTTTTTTTTTTTTTTTTTTTTAAACAAGAAACAATATTTTAATCCATTTATTTCATCAAACGTGCAATGCATTAGGTTATACATATTGGGTGTAAAACAAACTGAATTTTTATTCGCAACTTTATCTGTAATTATGACATTTCAAAGACATTTATTTCAAATTAATTTTGTTTATAATAAATGCGATGATATCATTCAAAGTAGATTACGATTATGGTTTCTTGAACGAAATTTGTCTGTTTTGATTCTTATTATCAGCTAAAAAAGCTTTTCTATTTTGTTTAGAAAACTTTTTTTGTGGAAAAGCAGCAATAGATAATGTACTAAACAAAATGTAAGAACTACATGAAATAATTCTACGAAAATCCTAATTAATCATCATTTTAACACTCTTTATGTTTAATTTTCTTAACTTATACTTTACAAATAGTAAATTAATAATCTAAAAACATTATTAGCCTCCGATGCTATTTCTTTCAGACAAGCCAAAAAATGTCGTGTCATCAGCCAGCCCTGAATTTATTACTCAACCGATTTTGATAATTATTTTTTTAAATGAAAGCTATTTATTTGTAGTTGTGCCCATTTTAGTTATTTTTCAATTTATTTCCATTTTTATATTTTATTTTTAATTTTAAATGCTTTTTACGATATTTGTTCAAAATGGTGGCAACTCATTTTAGCTTTTCTCTCGATAATAAAAATTTATTTTCCAAAATGATTGCGTATAATTATGCACTAAATAAGGTAAGAAAAAATATATTTACTGAGAAATAATATTAATAATGTAAATAAAATAACAGAAAATAATTTATGATAAAAATTAATATCTAAAGCAAAATAAGAAAAATTTCAAATGAGGAAAATTATGTCATTCAGCAACCCGATAAATGGGAATTACAACGATAACGATAACGATCATAACGATAACACATTTCAATATTTCTTTTCATTATGGACACTGAGATTGAGATTTTACTTTCAGATGACTTCAGTTAGTGAAAATAATGTCACAGTAAAAATAAAATTAGTTTTTTTTTTTTTTTTTTTTTTTTTTTTTTTTTTTTTTTTTATAAAATTAGTTTTTTGTGAGTGCATTGCATATAAAATAAAATTTCTTGATTTCGCCGGCATTCAGATTACAATTTTAACTGAAGATGTGCGAATATTTGCATGCAAAATTGTAACTGGCAAATTTGACATTTAGTTTGTAAAAATATTTATTATATACTGATTCAATAATGTAATTACTTTTGCTTTTTTGTAAACCAAATCGATCGGGTCTTTTAAACATTTCACTCGTTGAATTCGACGGGATTCCACTCGTTTTATTGTTAAATTGCATTTCCTTTTACTCAGATTCTATAAAAAAGTATTTAAACTAAAGAAAAAATCTGTTTTTGATGAATCTAGTCAATGAAGAAGTAGCACGTCAAAGTGTATCTCTTTATTATTCCGCAATTCTAATGTCTCAGAGAGAAATTGCTATTCAATTGGGTATTTCACGCCGTTATGTTTGCTATTATATTGATAAACACAAGAAAAATGAAGTTAGTTCAATGCAATCTAAACGGGGTCGCCCTTCTAAAAAACCTGTATCGATTTTGTTTTCTTCTAATCGGAGGCGAAACTCAATTCTGCAATAGCAGAATCTACATTCAACTTGTATTTTATTTAAATACAAGTTTGTTTCCAGATACTTTTTAAAAGCCTTACCAGTGGTCGAAAGATTCGAGTCTAAAACTGATAGATCTAAAGTGCTGGGTTTAAACCCATTCGCACCCGTCAGCCTTATCGTTCGGAGTTTTCCGCGATATTCTTCGAATAAGGGTTAAATTCCCTTAGAAAGACCCCCCAAGGCGGATACCCCCCAGGGCCTATATCCCTCTTGTTGATAAATGGTGGACATAAAAAAATCAACCAACCAATTATTTTAAATATTTATAAGTACATAGTTAAAAGTAGAAATTGTGAATAGTTTTTAGAAATGTGTTTTAAAAGGTTTTTAACTTTAGGATTTGGCCAAGTAGTTTGATATTCGGCCAAACCGAATATTCGGCAAGCAGAATATGTATCTTTGATATTTATCCAAGCCGAATATTCGGCCTGGCCGAACATGCAGAATACCGAATGGATGTTTAATATTCGGTGTATTCCTAGTTTAAATATATACAATCTTATAAATCCGAGTGTGTACGTTGCCGGTGACAAATGGGGCTCTGACTGTTGGCTCGTTTGTATAGATTTCCATTTTGGAATTCCATTTTATGCATTTTCAAAACGTTAATACTTGGACAGGCAAGTACTTTAAATTTAACAACAAAGAACAGTGTTAGTCTTAAAATTATTAGATTATTTTTAAGATGTTACTTTATTTGTCTCAGCTGCATTCAAAATGCATTAAATCAAGCATTCGACTTAACCTAATAATATGATATTCGGTATTACCGAATATTCGGTAACATGGCCTAATAGGCAGAATACCGAATGGATGCTTAATATCCCATGTATCTTTAGTTTAAATATATAAAATCTTATAAATTTGAGTATGTAGGGAGTCAAAGGCAGTTGTGGCTCTGACTGTAGGTTCGTTTGGATAGATTTCCACACACGTATGCATTTTCGGAATGCTAAATATTTAGGCAAGTATTGCCTTCATTATGAAGGAACCGAGTTACTCTTAAAATTATAAGGTGATTTTTCAAGTGTTATTTGTCTCAGCTGCGTTCAAAGATCGATGAAAATATGAAAATAAATAAGTAAAAGACGATTGCCTTGTGCAGTTTAACAGTTAGTTATTTAAAAGATTAACCGATTTAAGTTAAAAAGCGGTATAAAGCCGATTATGGGAGCTCTTGGCTTCGTTACCCCCTGTCCCCATTTAAATTTGAGGCACAAGAGGAGCAGTCCCAACATCTCTTTAAGCAAGACGACAAATATTTTTTTTTTCAAACTTGTCGCATTTTTACGAGAAAATAGCGGAAAAGTGAAATAGTAATCGATTCAGAGCGAAAGAAAAATAATATAGTGCAAAGAGTAGAATATTACTAATGAAAAAAATAATTATTATTACTTTAAATATTTGTTTTTACATTGTTATCTGTTCTGCAATAATTTTTTTAGAATATGTCTAAAAATTCTTAAGAGGGCGTTCTTAACAGCGTCAAATGATGCAATTTTTGGACAAAAGTGGAATTACCGAATGTAAATGATTATTTCGAATGGGGAGGGGGGGGGGGGTTGCACCTTCGCCTTTTCCTGTAGCTAAGCTCCTGACTACTACTAATAATAAAATAAAAATGTAAAAGCTAAAGCAACTGAGACATTATTTTGCCCTTAGGAAATAGAGTCGCCATTTCAGTACGAAAGGAGCTCATTTTGTTTTTATTCGGTAAATGGCAAATAGAACGTTATTCCAATTTGAAAGGTTTGAAGGGTTAGGGCGTTAGAAAACTTTACAGAGTTTACCAGTAAATTTTTCAAAAAAAAAAAAAAAAAAAAAAAAAAAAAAAAACAGAAAATGACAATTTATTGAGTTCTAATGCTGATATTTTTCTATACAAATAGGCTTTCTAAGCTCTTGCGTCTCCCCTCCCCCCACTTCTCCGAAGTAAAGCGGAGATAATTTTTACGTCAGTGGGCAGGCTACAGTAAACTTTTCAGTTAAATGCTATTGCAATTCAAATATGTTGCAGTGAGAGTAAATGTTTTATAAATCTTTAAAACATCTGCTCACATATGGATTAAAATATACAGTGTTGTAAAAAGATGCTTCGTATATGTTATGCCTAAACTGGAGGTACCCCATAGGCTTCCGCCCATATCCTAATACCATCACTTAGGATACCGAATATCCTTAGCCTTTATACGATGGCGGCTTTTGCAAACTGGGTCAAAACACAGACAGAAAAAATTTCAATATCTGTTTTACACCTTTAATAAAATTTAGTTTGAAGTATTCTTTCCTTTTATATAATAGTCAGCATATTTATTTCAATTATACATCAAAGTGACTTATTCACAAAACTAATCCAATCCACCACTAAAGTGTAACATCTTTAATCGATAAATCAACGAGTCAGCTTCTACAGGTTAAGTAAAACTTCAGAAAACTTTATGCAATTTCATTAGTAATTTATTCCTAACTAAGAACAGATGAACAAAATAATTTTACATATATAAGTATAATCATAAATTATTACGAATTATCATATATTAAGGGCTTGGGCTTATGGGGCCCCGCTATATATATATATATATATATTTAATCTAATAGTGTAAAGTTTTTTTAATTGTTTGCTTTTGAAGGCGCTTGTAAAAATAGGTCGATATATATATATATATACATATATATATATATATATATATATATATATATATATTTTTTTTTTTTTTTTTTTTTTTACAGGGACACTATACGTCTAAAGTTCGAACATGATATCATTTATTGTTTCCTTAAAACATTCCAAAACGACGCCAAGAAATTTAGATATGGTTTTCGAATAGGGAATATTACTTCATATGCTAAAATTGTTATTCAGACAAATTTTGCAGCCATACAACAAAAGTTTGAATACATTAGCATTCCTTTTTTCAGTAAAATATTTTGCATCAGCATCATATTTAACATCTTAGTAAGATGCGCAAAATTACTTAACACATTAAAGGATGTACTCTGCTGCTTTGTTCAACAAGTGTGAAAAGTTTTGACACATTTACAAATTTATTTTTTAATGGAAAGATATAAAATTAGAAAGCCAGACTATGGAAGCAATTCGGAGTCGAACTGTGTTTTCTATTTTTTGATGAATAAATTACCTACTGAGTTATAAGCGTTTGCGATCACATGACAAAGATGTTTTTCTCCTTCTTGCTGACCTGTTTTTCTCTCTTCGCGCAGGATGTCGGTTCAAAAAACCCACATTGGCACTGTTTTCTGAAAACTCTATTATGTTTGACCAAAAAAAAGAAAAGAAAAAGAACAGGAAAGTGAATAAAACTAGGTATTTTCTAAACAACAATACCTGCTACTTTCGTGGATATCCGAACAAAAATAAAATAAAACTTATGTTATAAAGTTACCCTTTTTAATTTAAGAACTCTGTCTAGAACTATGTATCATACATAGATTTTTACAGGGTTATATACAAAGCTTGAATGCACTAGGATTTACGAATTCCTAAAAATGTTTTGAATCGGCACTAAATTTGAATTATTTTTTAAATGTTGGAAGTATTACTTTTTACACTAAAGATAGTCATTATATTATACATAAATTTTACAAGAATACGTCAAAACTTTGAATGCACTGTGATGTACTGTTTCTGGACAATTCTCAATTTGGCATACTTTATAATACGTATGTTTTCTATGTTTTAATATATTACATGGTTAACTGAATTCATTCCATCTTTTAAAAAAATTGCTTGTTAAAAATTTCGCTTGAGAATAATACTTTTTTCGGTTGTAATTTATTTCAAAGAAAAGCATTCTCCAAATATTTTAAATAAGATATTATAATTTTGGAAGTTTGTGTACTTTATCTATTTTATAAAAATAATATTATGTAGAAACAGGTTTTGTGTAAATTTAAAGTAGTAAACTGATTTTGTGTATTTTTTCCTTTACATGTTTAAAAATTATTTTTTGGGACGGAAACGCATTATATGTATTGTCAGAGAATTTCATCTTTAGAAAATTCTGTCAAAAGCCAAATCACTCTTAGATACAATCCTCTCCACTTAATCGGGTAACGGATAATCGAATACCCCGCTTATTCGAATACAACTCTCCGGAACCGAATTTATCGTCATTGGATCTGTGTTAATTTTCCCCGCTTAAACCGAATAAATTTCGCGAATCTCCCCGCTTATTCGAATACCATCTGGGTGACCTATGTTTGAAAACAGGCGCGAAAAACACGTTTCATATTGAATTTTTCTTCACCTTTGGTCATTTTCGGCTCATTTCCATTGAAGACAAATTATCAGTTCTTCCTGCAACGATTTCGGCTGGCAGGTGTATAATGGATAGGTTAAATGATCTCCCTTCCTTTTTCTGCGAATGAGTAAAATAAGTTGGTCAATGGATTATTTTTAAGTTTAGTCGCGGTTTTGTTCGGAAAAAGGCGTTGCTATGAATTTTAAATGGAAAGCTACCTATGAATTTTAAATGGAAAGAAACCTTTATGAAAAACTGCAGTTTTTGAAGCGTTAAATAAGAAAACAGAAGTCCAGGTAGCAGAAGTAAGGTTCCAATATAAAACACAATGACAAGTATGTCCAAAAATAAGAGAGGTAAAATGGAAATTGGGATTGAAAGAGGGAGCATAATTCCAGTTTTCATAACAATATGCACTGGAATAGGTTTAGCGAAAAAAGTGAAATTTTCGTTAATAAATGGCGCTATGATTTAGCAGAAGGCGTGTGCTAATGCACAAAAACGCATCCACGTTTTTTGTGCTAGCAAAGTTTTAACCAAATTCCATTGAACTACATTAAGTATAATGTAAATCATACAGTTACATAACTGATATTATATTATTACGTACTTACTTTATATTAGAAATTGTATTTATTTTACTAATTTACGTTATTATATTAACGATTTTATTATGCTATTAATTAATTATGCTGCAGATGGTCGTTTTACCTTTTTATTGCGCATTAAATATCACATTTCTGTGTTAACCGTTTAATCAAATACCCCGCTTAAACGAATATTTTTTCTGAAACCATCAATATTCGTTTAAACGGGGACGACTGTAGTTTGTTGTTTCCATTATTGGTGTAAAATAAAATTTTAATATACATTATTTAAAACAGCAGTTACCGTTCACGGATTGTCATATTTAAGAATTCTTTTATGTTTCGGCGTGGAAAAAGCACTATATACAACAATTTTAGTGGTAAATATATTGTTCGCGTTTGATACATCGCATTTCAATTTCGTAAGGCTTATGTATAGTATAAAATGCCTGGAGAGATTCTAGGAGTTTAAGGGTTAAGTATAGAGGGGGAACGGGGGATAACCTTTCTTAAATTAAATTAATGGCTTTTTACGCATAATTATCCGATTTGCTTATAATTTTGGACATAAGTTCGTTATGATAAGACGTATCTTAGATTAGTTATGGCTTCTTCTGCTTATTATAAAGGGGGGGGGAACGAGCAATTCTCCCCCTCAAACTAGATAAATATGTTTTTATGCAGAATTATCCCATGTATTTCAATTTAAATATCGGCTATTTCTGGTAAGGTGAATTCCGGAATAGTTTTAAGGATTTAATGGCTAACTATAAAGGGGAGATGGAGGAAACCCCTCTTAAATTAAATAAATGGCCTTTTATGCAGAATTATCCGATTTGCTTCGAATTTTGGACATGGGTTCATTATGATAAGACGTATTTCTGATTAGTTATGGGGTTCCATTGGTAATTAAAAAGGAGGGCGGATGATTACTATACCCACCTTAAATTAGATTTCAAAAAATTATGCACACCTATCCGATGTATTTCAAATTTTGGATATAGGATCTGTCTCATAAAGTGAATTCATGAATAGTTTAATGGCTATGTATAGAGGGGGAACGGGGGATAAACCCCCTTAAATTAAATTAATGGCTTTTTACGCAGAATCAACCGATTTGCTTCAAATTTTGGATGTATATTCATTATTAGAAGGCGAATCTCTGATTAATTATGGGGTTCTTTTGATAATTAAATAGGGGAAGCGGGTGATTAATCCTCCACTCTTTAAATAAAATAAATTGTTTTTTTTTTTTCTTTCACAACCATTCAACGTATTTCAAATTTTGGATATAAGTTCTTCCTGATAAAGTGAATCCCTGAATATATTTAAGGGTTTAATGGCTAAGTATAGAGCGATGAACGGGGGATAACCCACAATTAATCAGGACTTCGCCTTATCATAATGAACACCCAATCAAAATTTGAATCAAATCAGATAATTCTGCGTAAAAAGCCATTTATTAATTTAAGGGGGGGGGGTATCATCCGTTCCCCCAGTGTTTACTTAGCCATTAAACCTTTAAAATTATTCCGGGATTCACTTTATGAGAAAGAACATATATCCGAAATATGAAATATATCGGATAAGTGAGCATAAAAAACATTTTTCTAATTTAAGGGGGGGGATAATCCCCCCCCCAATTTTTAATTGGCAAAATAACCCCATATGTCATCAGTGATGCGCCTTATCATAATGGTTCTATAATACAAAATTTGAAGCAAATCTGATATTTATGCGTAAAAAGTAATTTAATTTAAGGTGGGTTATATTCTATTCCCCTTCTATACTTAGATATTAAATCCTTAAAACTATTCAGAGATCCACCTTATCAGAAAGAACCTATATTTAAAATTTGAAATACATGGGATAATTCTGCATAGAAACCTATTTTTCTAGTTTAAGGGGGATATAATTGCTCGCCCCCCTTTATAATAAGGAGAGATACGTCTTATCATAAAGAACCTATGTCCAAAATTCTAAACAAATCGGATAATTATGCGTAAAAAGTTATTAATTTAATTTTAGAAATGTTATCCCCCGTTTCCTCTCTATACTTAACCATTAGAACTCCTAAATGTCTTCAGGCATTATATACTATATATAAGCCTTATCGAAAAGAACCTATCGGCAAATTTGACACACGTTGGACAATTCTGCATAAAAACCCATTCATCTAATTGAGGACGGATGAGGGGGGGGGGGTAATCGTACCTTCCCAAAACTAATCAGGCAAGCGTCTTTTCAGGATGAACGTATATCCAAAAATTGGACCAAAACAGTTAATTCAGCATGAAAACCCCATTTACCTAAATTATGAGCCCCCCACCCCGTTCCCCCTTTCATACTTAAGCAATGAATCCCCAAAATCAATAATAAATCCCCAAAATCAATTCTTTTTCACTTTTTTTCCGGTAACTTTTTTTCCTTGTCATTTTTTTTCCGCGTCACTTTTTTTCCGTGTCACTTTTTTTCCGCTTTTGTAGTTTATGTCAATTTTTTTCCGATAACTTTTTTTCCGGTCACTTTTTTTCCTAGATTCGTTAATAATAGACAATTTTGAATCGTTTCTTCTTTGAAACGTTCGTTGACCTTCTGTTTAAAGTGAGGGGGGGGGGGGGAGAAGAAAATCTTTGTTGACCATTTGAAAAAGATTAACAACATGTATTGCTTGAATTATCTATGTTAAAAACGTTCGAACTTTCCCGGACAGAAATATGGAACCAGTTTTTTTTTTTTTTTCTTTGGAAGGAAGACCAAAGTTATTAAGGGTGTATTTCGATTCAAACTGCTGGTTTTCCGATTTATTTTGGAATTCTCTTTTGCTCTCAAACACATCAAACTCGCAGATTCTCTTATTTAGAAAGTGCACACGGTGCCGTGAAGGTCAATTCTTTGATAAGTGCACAAAATGTTGCAAAAAAAGCAATCAAAAATGGCAATTTGAACCGATTTTTCCGACGTGGGAGATTTGGGAACGAAAGAAAGGGTCTTCCTGAGAAGTTAATTTTTCATAAATCAAATTCTAATGAATTGAGCGTAAAAAGACATTACACGGCACCTTATACGTCCCTTCAAAAATCCCCTCAGCAAATTTCATGTTTCTACTTTTAAAAATATGTCTGAAATTGTATCGGAAGATCTTGGGCTGCTGAAGGTGGAAAAGCGTTTTTTCGAATACACCCTTAGGTACAAATTTTCAAAGATACAACCACATCGGTAATAAAAAAGAGAACCTCCCCCCCCCCCAAAAAAAAAAAAATGAAATTAATTATCTATGAATGTTTTTAGAAGTTGATAAACTCGTAAAAAATCATAGATCTTTTATAAGTTGTGCTAAAAAAAAGAAAAAAAAACTAATATAACCTAATAAAACTAATAAAAACTAATATTGCATATAAAATTAATATAAGCTAATATTGCATTATTTTATAATAATCATTATAAAATAATGCAATTCAACATCTGCAATGAATGTAGAATAAATTATGTATATATAATATAATATTATATCATATATTGTATTTTATGATGCAGTAATTATATTATATTTATATTATTTAAGCATATTAATGCATAATATTAATGCATAATAATTTATATTATTATGCATTATGCTAGATTCAATTTTAGCATAGCAATTTAGCCTCAAATAAAATTGATTTTGGTGTATTAATTTTTTATTTTCATTTTTATACGAGCGATTTACTAAAAAAAAAAAAAAAAAAAAAAAAATGTTTCTATTAAGGTTGTTATTAAATCTAAAAGGACAACTTTGTAACATATGCTTTAATTTATTTTTGTCCGGAAATGCATGAAAATAACAGGTGTTGGTATACCGAAACTGTCTAATTGCACTCAATTTTCTGTTTTTATTTTTTTTTTAAACACAATAAATCTTTCATAACAAGCCCTCAAAATTGACATTTTTAAGCACATTTCCCGACAAAAGCAGAAAAAGGGTGATCACTTGATAGCTTAGAATTGGATAGGTAATTTAATTATCATAAAAAGGAAAACTAAGTTTAATTCGAAATTGCTTCCATAGTCAAGCCAGACATTCCAATTTTATATCTTTCTGTTACAAAATGAATTTGTAAAAGTGCTAAAGCGTTTTGCGCTTGTTGAGCGGACCAGTTTGAGAACAACAGTTTAAGAAAAAAGCTACTAGTAGCAAGTCAGGTGTTTCTCCCCATGCCGATTCATTTAACATAAACCACTCAATCTTCAAATGTGACATATCCTTTTTTATTTCAATGGCTGCAATGCCTCAGGACTTATGTATTGGCGTTACCTATTGAAAGCATTCGTTAATGACCTTCACACATGGAAATGCATCTTTTAACTATGAGCCAACAGATGTTAAAATTTGAGTGAAGTTACATTGAAAATATCAACCATAGTTATATTTTAGATTTAACAAATTAGGATTGACTGAATTAAACAGAACTTTATAGTTTTAAAAAAAAATAATTTCTGAATGGATATTTTATTCCCATTTAAATTTATTCACATATTACTACATAAAACAATATATTTAGCGTTAAAATAGATTTATTATTTTTTTCCTTTTAAATATTTATTTTTAAGTAATATTCAAATCTAATGTTATTTGTGTTAAAGTTTATTTTTCTTCTTTACTTTTTATATTAACTTCTTTAATCTATATAATTCATGGAAAATTTTCTGCAGAATTTTTCATTTATTTATTTACTTATTTATTCATTTATTTTAATTACCTTTTTATTTAAGCATTCAAAAATCAGATAATACTATGCATTTCCCGAAAATACTTGCTATTATGCAAGTATATACTTGCTATACTTGCTTATACTTGCTATTATTATTATACAATCGGAAATTTGGAAAGTTGGCTTCAACATAAAGATGAGATTTATTAATTTTTTTACTAGACTGCAGTGGCATATTCAGGGGGTGGGAACCGAAATTTCAAAAAGAAAAATTAATTATGAAAGTTTATCAAAAAGTAAAGAAATCTAAAAAAAATGAATTTTAAAGGAACTGTAAATATATTCCGTTTTCAGCAGGTTTTCATTAAAAGATTTTTTTTTTTTTTTTTTTTTTTTTTTTTTTTTTTTTTTTTGCTGAGTCTACAAAATAACAATATCATCTAAATGTCAGATATACGCAGGCTCTCTTTACGTGCCGTAAATTTTTACTAGTTAAGACGAGAGCCTGCTTAAAGCGAAAATCCAATCCCATGCAAACTCCAAATTAGCAGATTTGATTGTATAATGTGTGCATTACCGAAATCATAAAACTGTTTAAAGCAAAAATATTAACGTTTTTGATATTTCTTTTCAGAATTTTTTACAGTATTTTAGCCCCTTCCGAAATGATAAGTCTAGATTCGCAGCCATACAGTTTACTTTAGATAGCAATAACTTTAGTTCTTGTTATTTAGATATTGCAGCATATTTTTTTTTTTTTTTTCCAATCTCAAATATTTTTGTTACAAATCATTTTATTAATTTCAATCTGCTCATCTGCGACTAAGTCTGACTATTTAGTAACCAGGTCTTTGAAGTTTTGAATTCTTTTATAAAATAGCACAATCTTCAAAAGTTTTGCTTTTTTCGATATTGTATTTATACAATTTTTTTAAGACTAATATATATCTATATTGATTGTATTTTTACACTTTGTTTTCTAATACTTTCGTTTATTATTATTATTATTATTATTATTATTATTATTATTATTATTATTATTATTATTATTATTGAAAAAATATTAAGAGGGAATTATACGAAAATATATATGCATATATATAAACTGGAAAATGTGAACAATATTTTTCCAAAAAATGTTCTTAGTACACAAATTTAGCCGTTTTGCTTAGAATAGACTATTATTTCCATCAAGTATTATCTCTCAGTTATGTTATAAGCCGTGTATTAAGCTGTTAAATTATAGTAATCAAATACTAAATCCTTGTACAACCTTCAATAATAAACACGTGACAAGATGATTAATACATTAAAAGTCTAAAAAAAAAATACTTAGTCTATTTTTAGAATTCTAAAAATAAATATCTAGCATAACTATCTCTTTGAAAAGAGCATGCAAATTTGTTTTGAATTTTATATTATTAAAAATTCAAATACATTTTAAATCTGTTAGTCTGTTTCTATTTTGTGAAAATACGGAAAACATTAATAATACGTAATTAAAGCTCAAAAATATAAAATTCGATAGATTTTTCTGATATATATATATAAAAGTCAAAGCTAGAAAAAAAAAATCCTTTTCAAAAAACGTAACGGTAACATTCCCCCCCCCCCCCCTTAATCACTGTTTTCCGTACAATATTCACCACTATTACCGATATATCGAGTTCCACCCTTCCATCAAAGTATGTTCCAATGTATCCCACTTTTATAATATTATTTAAAAGATCATTATATATATGTAATGATGAATATATAATAATATGTAAATAATACATTGGTTTTTAAAAAATGTTAATTGAAATATATAAAGCTAATCTTGACTGCAATATAGAAAAAAAATTGGTTTTGCTGTAAAAATACTTTGTTACACATAAAAAAAAATCGCTCTCGAGCACACACTTTTCTTTTCAAGCAAAATGATAACTATTGTTATTTATTATAACAATAATTATCAAGTTTATGCTTTCCATTGCAAGCAGCTATTGACAATAGTTGATGCAATGGAAAGCATATAGACATTAAAAACGTTTATTATTTTTTTCTATATAAAAAAGAAATAGTGAGAATGCAGGAAAGAGACTGTTACTGAATAATTATTTTAATTTTGTACTTTTTGTGCATTTTTTTTTCCAATTTCTTTCTTTTTCATTCTTAAATAGCAGTATTTTTTATGAGAGGCGATTTTGATATAATTTTCTTTGACTTTTGTGCAGTTTTAAAATTTTTCTTTCGAAATATTTGTCCAAACGCACAATAACAATTTATCATTTGAACAGAAAAAAAGGCCTTCGAAATAGATTAGATCATTATTTGCTATAAATAGGATGATTTAAATCACGAGTTAAAAAGTTGATAAAGTCTGTGATAAATACAGTAATTATTATTATTAAAGATCAACATAAGTGTTATTCTCTACAATACAGCAAAAAGTGATTCCCAGCCATATAAATGCTCTAAATTTCATTTTATTTTTATTTATTTTTACTTTCATTAGAAGATATAAAGCTTGTTTATTAAGGTCATGAATTAAAATTTAAAAATATACAAATTTAATGTTTAAAAATATTAGTTATATCATGCAAATATCATTCCCTCACCTTTCCCCAACCCATACTACCATACTTTAATGTCTGATTTTTTCCATGCAGAAATAAAAATAATTAAAGACACACTAAGCAAAATAAAATTCCCAATTGGTACTTCACAAAAAGTAATGAATATATATATATATATATATATATATATATATATATATATATATATATATATATATATATATATATATATATATATATATATATATATATATATATATATATATATATATATATATATATATATTTACTATTATTAGATAGTCTACTCAATTATATGTAGTTTCCCCATGTTAGACCATCATTCCTTCACACATTGCTATTATCTCAAATATCCTATCACTAAAGAAGAGCAGCAGTCTATCATCCTTCACAGTGAGGAAGCTAATTTGATTACTTGTCAGTCCAACAACATAAATTGGTGATGCAAGTTTTTGTTAATTTTCTAGAATTTTTTTCAATCAGAAAATCAGGAAGTATTTTTATTAGCAGTCATTCCCTCACACAGAATGCTAAATTTTTGGTAATTTTCAAAATTTTTAATTTTATCATATATTATATTTTAAGTGTTCTTCTTTAAGGAATCAGTTAGTTTTTTCCATAATTCATTATCATTCATTATCATGTCACTGTTACTGTGGTTCTTGTTTCCGCTAGCGAAGACACTTGCGAACTAATGCTATTCCTATGAGGAGGTTATTTTCTAATAACTCATTTGCATTTTGACATTATTATTATTATTATTATTATTACTAGACGGTTGCCCGCCCTCAGTAGCCCGAAGACTATCTGAATGCCAGTTCTACAACCCCACACATTCACGTTTCTGTGCCATGTCTCGTCAGTTTTAATTAGATTTCTTCTCGGTGTTCTGGGGTTTCGTTTGCATATCTTTTTTTATTGTTAATGAAGAGGTCTTCCATTTGTTCTTCCATCTGTTCTTCTTTCTGTTCTTCCATCTGTTCTTCCATTTGTTCTTCCATTTGTTCTTCCATTTGTTCTTCCATTTGTTCTTCAATTATATTCGACGATTCACTGTTTGAGAGCCTATCTGTCCTTTTATTTATAAAAGTTCAAAATGAAAAAAGATTTTCTTAGCAGACGATTTTTTGTGATAAATACATTATCTGTTTTATATTTCTTCTGCTTTATTCCTTTTATTTATAGAGTTCAAAATGAAAAAAGATTTTCTTAGCAGACGATTTTTTGTGTGCCTCAATTAATTAATTAATTATCCTCGGAATTCCTTTTATTTATAGAGATTATTTTCATATTATAGGTGAGGTCCTTTTCCACATCGCTCTTTTTTTATCTTATTTTTCCATTTTGGTTGCAGATATTCAGAAGGTATTCAGAAATTAGTTCCATTTTAAAACCGGTTTTAAAAATGAAAGTATCATTTTGGAAAATATCTGCTGCCAAAATCAAAAAAGATAAAAAGGGGTATATATATATATATATACACACAAATTTCAAAATGCAAGCAAGTTAATTGAAAATAATCTTCCAATAGGAATTAGAGATCTGCATGGGCCGGGCCCAGGCTACTTTATTCTGAAGACTCGGGCGGGATCTAGTCACTTATCTTTCCGGCCGGGCTCGAGCCTCAACTTTTTTCTGAGGGATCGAGCCTAACTTATTTTTTCCGTTCGTAGACGGGACTGATTTCATTATTATTAGTCTTCATGGGCCAAAATAACTGTTGAATGAACTTGAATGATAATTATATTTTCATCGGCGCCAAGTCTGTTCAGAAATAATTAAATTTGGCTTTGTCCAAAAATTTTTGCAAAAAAGGCATATAATTATAAATCGCCATTATTCGACAATTAAACACTAAACTTTATTCTTTTTAAAAAATCGGAAATTTCTAGGCTTATTAAAATAGAGTTAAAGGCATGTAAAAAAGAACATTGTCTATGACGGCATCTACTTTTAAACTTAAAACTGGAAATTTCTTTTAAATTTCTTTTAAACTGATCATCTATGCAAAATGAAGAATCTAGGGAAAAATGACGGAAAATAAGTTACTGGAAAAAAAGTTACATGAGAAAAAGTGACAAGGAATCGATTTTGGGGTTTCGTTCTTGATTTTTGAAAATTTATTGGTTAAGTATGAAATAGGGATCGGCGAGAGGCTCTTAATTTGGTTAAATGGGTTTTTCATGCTAAATTAACTGTTTTGGTTCAATTTTTGGATATATTTTTATACAGAAAAGACGCTTGCCTGATTAGTTTTGGGATCGGACGATTACACTCCCCCCCCCCCCCCCCAATCAGCCCAAAATTAAATAAATAGGTTTTTATGCAGAATTATCCAACGTGTGTAAAATTTTGGATATAGGTTTTTCTGATAAAGCTTATATAGAGGGAGAACAAGGGATAACTTCTCTTAAATTAAATTAATAGCTTTTTAGTAGAATTTTCTGATTTGCTTGAAATTTTGGACATAGGTTCATTATGATAAGACTTATTTCTGATTAATTATTATTTTTTTGCTTATTATAAAGGAGGGACGGGCTCAAATCTCTGACTAAAATTAGATAAATCGGTTTCAAAGCAGAATTATCCTATGTATTTGAAATTTTCAATACAGTTTCTTTCTGATAAGGTGAATTCCTGAAAAGTTTTAAGGGTTTAATGGAGGAGAGAACGGAGGATAACCCCCTTAAATAAAATAAATGGCTTTTACGCAGAATTATTCGATTTGCTTAAAATTTTGATGTAGGTTCATTATGATAAGGCGTTTTCCTGATTAGTTATGGGGCTCTTTTGCTAATTAAAAATGAGGGACTGTAGGCGATTACCCCCCCCCCCCCCTTAAATTAGATAAATTGTTTTTTATACACAATTATCTGACGTATTTCAGATTTTGGATACTGGTTCTTTCTCATAAAGTGAATCCCTGAAAAGTTTTAAGGGTTTATATATATATCCTTAATAGGTGTTCGCATTTAAAACTGTGGTTTATGTTTTTGCATGGCATTTTTCATTATTCTATAAATATCCTTATAAAGAAAAAAATATCTTGTTTTTAATAAAGTCTTTTTTTTAAAAAAAAAATCTGCTTTTATTTTATTTTGTTTTATTTTATTTGTTATGCGTTCAAACATTGAAGACCTATCAAGAACTGCAGGTTTTTAAACAATTAACTTTCTAATTACTAACATAATCTAATAATAAAAAACTATTATTATTACTACAAATTTCACTAGTTTATTCGTTCGTGACATACAACATAGTTTGTACATTATAATTTTCTAACATGTGTTTTTAAAAGTTTTGTGCTATATTTTGTGATGTGTAATATGGGATATTTATTAATAAAAATTCAGTTTTAAATGATAGATATTCATTTTGAATGAAAAAAAGTAATTAATAATTATAAGAAAAGGGTAAAATGTGTTATAGTGTTTTCTGACATAATTGTTTTCAATCATTAAATAATTTTTTTTTTATCTGTTATTGACATTTATTTGCGTTCAACTCGCTATTTTATCTTTCTTGGGTCTTTTTGCGGTAAACCTTTACCAAGAAATCCCCTGATCGACAAATTTCCTAAGAGACTAGACGTCCACAATATCTACCGGACATCCCCCTCCGTTAAATGTCGAAAAAAAAGCTTTTCCCCCCGTAAGTGTTTCCTAAATGGACTGCTGCATCTCGCGCTATTTTAACAACATTCATTAGCTTATACGCCTTATGATAATGAACCTACATCAAAATTTGGCAAATCTGAAAATTCTCCGTAAAAAAAACATTTATTTAATTTAAGGGGGTTATCCGCCATTCCCCCCTATTTAGTTAACCATTAAACCCTTAAAACTATTCATGGATCCACTTTATCAGAAATAACCTATATCGAAAATTTGAAATACATTGGATAATTCTTCATAAAAACCAATTTATCTAATTTAGGGGGGGGGGAGTAATCGTCCTCCCCCCTCCTATTTAATTAGCAAAAGAGCCCCATAGCTAATCGGAGATACGCCTTATCACAATGAACCTATATCTAAAATATGAAGCAAATCGGATAATTCTGTGTAAAAAGGCGTTTATATAATTTAAGGGGAGCGTATTCTTTTGTTTCCCCTCTATACTTAGCCATTAAACCCCTAAAACTATTCACCTTATCAGATACAACCTGCATTTGAAATTTGAAACACATCGGATAATTCTGCATAAAAACCGATTTTTCTAATTTGAGGGGGGATATACTTGCCCGGCCCCCTTTATAATAAGCACAAGAACCCCATAACTAATCAGATATACGTCTTATCATAATGAATATATGAATTCCAAACAAATCGGATAATTCTGTGTATAAAGCTATTAATTTAATTTAAGAGAGGTCATCCCCCGTTCCCCCTCTATACTTACCATTAAACTTTCAAAACTCTTCAGGCATTATATACTATATATAAGCCTTTTTAGAAAGAACTTATACCCAAAATTTGACACACGTTGGATAATTCTGCATAAAAACCCATTTATCTAATTTAGGGTGGATGGAGGGGGGGGGGATACTAGTCATTTCCTAAAACTTATCATGCAAGCGTCATTTCAGTATGAACATATATCCAAAAATTGAACCAAAACTTTAATTCAGCATGAAAAACCCATTTACCTAAATTAAGAGCCTCCCCACCTTCCGAACCCCTTTCATACTTAATGGGCTGTACAAATATAACGTTATCAAATTAGAGGGGAGGGGGGAGGGTCTTTCATATAATGCCATAAGATATCGCTAGGGGGAGGGGGGTTGTTTTTTGATGTCGATATCATTTTTGATCCTATCAAAATTTCCTCTCTTTATTTGTAACAAGTTCTTTGGTACAAAATAGCATGTTACCCTTTTTTTTTTTTTTTTTTTTTTTTTGTTCTCACTTTTTTTTAACTGTGCATGCATATGTAAAGACGATTCGAGATACCATAGGTGAAGTATATTTGAAAGGCACTAATAATTAAATACTAATAGTTAAATACATATAATTAAAAGAGAAGGAATTTTGCCAACTTGCTTTATTGATAAGAATTTCTATCTGCCCTTCAACTCCTCTTCCGTTCGGGGCATATGCAACAGAACTTTATTATTGTTGAATGCATTATGTAACAAAAATCTATTTTAAAATACATTTAAAGAGTAACTATTTCTTTTAGTGTTTTTTAATATAAAATTTTTTCATAAGGAAAATGATATTTTATCGACTTATCTTCATTTGAATCATAAATATAACCAGTTTTGTATGTCGCTTCAGACAAAATAAATAAATTCTAGGAAAAAAAAATATATACTTTGAAAACGATATCATTACCGGGGGGGGGGGGGGGGGGGGAGGGGTTCGAGGAATGATAACGTATGGTATCGGAAGGGGTGGGGGTCGAAAATTACAGAAAAGTTGATAACGTTATATTTGCTCAGCCCCTAACCAATGAATCGCCAAAATCAATAAAGAATCCTCAAAATCCATTCCTTGTCACTTCTTTCCGGTAACTTTTTCCTTGTCCCTTTTCCCCGGTAACCTTTTTTTCCGTTTTTATAGTTTATGTCACATTTATCCAATAGCATTTTTTCCGGTCACTATTTTTTGTTTACCCAAAATGAATAAGATAAAACCCGAGAAAAAAATATATTATACATTTACACCTGCGAAGAAGGGAACTTATGTATGACGTATTTTTACTTTCTTCTATCTTTACAAGAAGAAAGTATTGGATTCATGAAAATTTTCGACTTCCGTTTTCGACGGATTTATACGGTTTAGAAGGTCCTGAATACGTTTTGACTATTTTTAGAAAATGTCTGTCTGTGAGTCTGTCCCTCTGTCTGCCTGTATGTGACAAAAAATTTGTGTGCGTTCTATCTCAAGAACTAATGCTCGAAATTTAATAAAATTTTATACTCAGTTAGACCTTGATATGAATTAGTGCCTGTTGGTTTTTGGTGAAAATTGGTCTGCAGGTGGCGCTGCTATACTACGTTTTTCATGATTTTCAAGATTGCTGTATCTCAAGAACTAATACACATAATTTCACCAAACTTCAGATTCTGTGACCCCTTGATATGCATAGACGCTGATTAAGTTTGGTGTAAATTGGCCTGCAGGTGACGCTGCTATGCCACATTTTTCATGATTTTCATGATAGCTATATCTCAAGAACTAATGCACAGAATTTCACCAAACTTCAGATTCCGCGATACCTTGAGATACATAGCCACTGGTAAGGTTTTGATGTGAACTGCCCTATAGGTGGCGCTGCTATGCTACATTTTGCAGGATTTTTGCGATAGCAATAGCTCAAGAACTAATGCAGAGAACTTCATCAAATTTTAGTTTCTTTTACACTAGAATATATAACATAATTAGACGCTGATTACATTTTGGTATTAACCTTGCAACAGGTGCTGCAGCTATGCTGCATTTTGCACGATTTTTCCAATAGCTATATCTCAACAACCAATGCATAGAATTTCATCAAACTTCAGATTTTGTTACAAAATGACATATAACATAATTACACGATTATTACGTTTTGTTATAAATCCTTCAACTGATGGTGCTGCTGTGCTATATTTTACACGATTTTTTTTTAAATTAGCTATATCTCAAGAACTAATGCACAGAATTTTATCAAACTTCAGATTCTTTTACACCATAACATAATTAGATGTTTTTTTTATGTTTTGGCATAAATTGGCCAAGATATGGTGTTACTGTGCTACGTTTTGCAAATTTCTTGTTATAACTATATCTCAAGAACTAATGGACGAAATTCCATCAAATTTCAGATTCTGTTAGGTGTTGACATCAATAGATGCTTATTAGGTTTTAGCATAAATTACCCAACATAAGGCACTACTAAGCTCATTTTCTCAGAATATTAATTAAATTTTGCGTTTTAGATTTTTTGGATACCAGAATCTCATTAGGCTAGGTCAAATGTTCGAGGAAATTCGATAGTGGGTAACTTTGGGGTCACCATGTTTTTTTTTTTTTCTTTTTTTAATATTAAAATGTATTTATGATATAGAAGAAAGTTTCGGGATTGACACATCCAACTAGTTTTCTTTTCAATGCAATTCCATCTTAGAAGATTTTAGCTTTATAATATACCATTATTAGATGTTGCTGTATCCATTACGTGGAATATGGATTAATAATATTCTGATAACTGAAACATTTACATATAACAAACAGAGATTCTTGTCAAACATAAATATCGCAGCCTACGGCACTGCTGCATAAATGTTTCAAAATGTTAAAAAAAAAGAAAAAAAAAAATCTAAGGTTTTTTTTTTTTTTTTTTGGTCAGAATTTTTCCGTAAGAGTAAAAATCATGTACTGTAGAAATTCACTCGGATCGAAATTTTATTTTTTTTTCCGTCTGGACGGGACCCGAGCGTGTTTTTAGATATTATTGGGCCAATATTTTTTCGTTTGGACCGGGTTGAATTTTTCCTTACTATGTATCGGTCTGGAAATTTTGGCTTGTTCAGACTTCTTACAGCATTAGCCCGCGAGTGTCTTCACTCGCAGGGAAAGCCTTAACGCTGTCTTCTCAAGCTCAACTCTCTGCTCAACAAGTGCAAAAAGTTTTGACACCTTTACAAGTTCATTTTTTAACGAATATAAAGATATAAAATACCAAAGCCTTACCAGAGATTGGGAATCTAACTGAATTTTCCATTTTTTGATCGATAAGATACCTATTGAGTTATAAAAGGTTTTGATCACACAAAAAATACGTTTTTCATCCCCGTGTGAGTGGTTATTCTTCTTTCACTCAGGAAGTTGGTTCAAAAAGCCTAATTTGACACTATTTTCTGAAAAATATATTGCGTTTTCAAAAAAGTGGTAAAATGAGTTCGATTCGATAGTTTCTTAACAACAAACACCTGTTAATTTTATGCATTTCGGAACAAAAATTAAACTTATACCTATGTCACAAAGTTGCTCTTTTTTATATGAAAATAGCTTTAATCTCATTTTCAGATTGGTATTTAAAACATTAATTTTTTTTAATTATTAACATTATTCTTATAATTTTAATCAAAACAAAATTTTAAATCTGGTACTCCAAGCTTTCGAATCACTTTCGATGCACTCAATTAAGAAAATTTTCTTAGCTTCTTTAGTCACTAGCATTTCTTTTTAAGTTTCATTTTTAGGCATTCAAAAAAGTTTTAAACCAGCAAAGACCCAAAGACAAACCAGCTTCTATATTAAAGCCTTTTTCCCCTTAAATTTTTTCAGTAATATTACATTTTCGTTATAAGAACAGAAAGTGATGTGATAAAGGCTTGGATAGTTGAAGTTAGTATACTCAGCGCTCACTGTACTTTGTTTTACTTTATCACCCTTTCAAAATAATTATAATAATAATTAAATAAAAAAATAAATAAAATTATATGACTTATTATTAAATCAGGTGTAGAATGCTATTGCGTAATTTTGTACTAAATTTAATTTAAAAGATTCCAATTTGATATTCTTTGCAGATCTTTCAAAACTGCATTTAAAAAAAAAGGTTTTACTTTCAATTTTCATTTATTTTCATTTATTTTGAATATGAAAATAATAATCTGTGAGTCACAGAAGTCAATACAGAAGAAAAAGACAGTAGTATTAGGGAAAAAATACAAAATTCCATCATAAAATAAACACTTTTAAATAGCTAAGAGAATGGGGTGAAAAGACTTGAATTTGCAAAAGCTTATGTCAGCAAACCACTTAGAGTTCTGGAAAACTGTTATTTTTTCCGATGAAAGCAAGTTCAATATTTTTTGGCTCAGGTGGTAAGAAAACTGTATGGCGAAAGCCAAATATTTCTCTTAAAATTAAAAACTTGAAACCAACTGTAAAACATGGCGGTGGTTATGTAATGATTTAGGGATTCATGTCTTTTAACGGAGTTGGCAAAATGACCTCCATCGAAGGCAATATGAATGCTAAATAATATATTAATGTATTGCGAGATCATTTATTTGCTCCGAAATTAGGAATTCGTAATTCATATTATTTCCAACAGGATAACGAACCGAAACACACATCATATATTACGAGGTTATGGTTGCTTTATAATGTAAAAAATCCCTGTCGGCTTGGCCTATAGGCGGAGGTAGATATCGAAAAGTGCTCATTTCAACAACAAAAAATAAAATATGATTAGAGATAAATCCAGTTTAACAATTTTCTTTGGCCGCTTTTGAAAAAATTTTAATTTATTTTTATGCAAGAACTGGTTTTTATCAAAATCATCTTAAGCGAAATTCAGCTCAAATGCCCATTTTGACAACATATTTTGAAATATATTCTGAGTTTATTATTAAAAAATCGACCAATACCCTAATTATATAGTTCCTAAATAACAAAATACTGTCAATTGAATGCTTTTGAGAGCAAAATCGAATTTAAAAATGAGTGATAAAGTAACCAATTTGTTATTTGAATACATCCTCAATTCTTAAATCATGATCGCTTTGGGAAATTTTGTGCGAAATGCCTACTTTGACAGCTTTGTTAAAAAATATATTTAGCCTTTATCAAAAAATCGACGAATTCTCCCATTATATAGTTCCTAAATAATAAAAAAAATGTCAATTGAATGCGTTTGAGAGCAAAATTGAATTTAAAATTGAGTCATAAAATAACCAATTTGTTATTTGAATACACCCACAATTCTTTAATCAAGATCGCTTTTGGAAATTTCGTGCGAAGTGCCCAATTTGACAGCTTTTTTAAAAATATATATTTAGCTTTTATCGAAAAACTGATAGCTGACCCATACGGCCCATTACACAGTTTCTAAATAACAAATAACTGTCAATTGAATGCGTTTGAGAGCAAAATTGAATTTTAAAATGAGTCATAAAATAACCAATTTGTTATTTGAATACATCCTCAATTCTTTAAACATAATCGCTTTAGGAAATTTTTATTTGCGAAGTGCCCACTTTGACAGCTTTTTAAAAATATATATTTAGTCTTTATCAAAAAATTGATAAATACGCACACAATTTATAGTTTCTAAATAACAAAAAACTGTCAATTGAATGCGTTTGAGAGTAAAATTGGATTTAAAAATGAGTCATAAAATAACCGATTTACTATTTGAATACATCCTCAATTCTTTAATCATGATCGCTTTGGGAAATTTTGTACGAAATGCCCATTTTGGCAGCCTTTTTTGAAATATATTCTGCCTTTATCAAAAAACTGGCCAATCCGTCACATTATATAGTTCCTATATAAGAGGATCTGTAAATTGGATGCATTTGAGAAAAAAAATGGATTTAAAAATGAGTCAGAAAAACGCAATTTGTTATACTTCCTCAATTTTTCAATCACCATCACTTTGGGAAATTCAGTTCAAAATACCGTTTTTGGCAGTCTTTTTTTGAAAAGCATTCTGCCTTTATAAAAAAACTGGCTAATGCGACACATTATAGAGTTCCTAAATAGGAGGATCTGCCATTTGAATGGGTTTAAAATCAAAAATGAATTTAAAAATGATTCAGAATATAAGCAGTTTGGATTTGAGTTTTTTTCTCCAACTCCTATTTTTGTTTAATTTATTTTTGCTATAAGAATTGGTCCTATGAAAAACTTGTTAATGCAAAAGTCGTAGATATTATTGAGAAGATGTAAAATAAATTTAATTAGATTTCATTACTTAAGAATTGACTAAGTTATGAATTTTTTTCTTTTCCGCCCCCTTTTTTCCGTTTTTAAATTTTACATCGGTAAATGTTGTTCCTATCAAAAACTTGTAAATACAAAAGTTTTAGATAATTTTGAGAACATTTATAAAAAAATTTAGTTGCATTTGATATCTAATAAATTGACGAAGTTATGATTTTTTTCTCCCCAAAACCCTGTTTTTTCCGCCCCTTGAGCCCATTTTTAACTTTATCAAAAATCTGTCATGCATAAACTTTTGGTCCATTTTTCAGCAAGTAATATAAACTTTAAAATGATTCGATATCTATTTTAATTTAGAAGTTATCGCGTTTTTTCTTTTTTCACAAAAACTCTCCTAACACCCCCCCCCCTGTCCGATTTTGCCCATTAACGAACTTAAGCGAGATTTTATGCCCCTTGATTTTATGTAAAAGTTTGAAGAAGATCTGATCTTAATTATGGAAGTTATCGTGTCCAGAGGAAAGTGATATACACCGATAGATAGATATATAGATATAAACTTTTTTACTAATGGTAGTTTTGGTGTCTAGGGGTCGTGATCGGTGTAGATCTGCAAAAAAATTTCAGAAATTCCAACATGGGAGCGATCGCAGTAGATAGTATTTCATACGAAATCTACATAAAAATCAGTTGAAAACGCCATCACAATCACCAGACCTCAATTCGATGGAAAATTTATGGCATATTTGAGATGTGAAAATAAGGAAAAGGAAAGTTTCTAACAAATCACAACTTAAGCAAGCTCTTGGGGAAGAATGGCTACAAATCAGCAGTGAAACATGTCACAAATTTATAGAATCAATGTCCAGACGATTACAAGCTGTAATTAAAGCAAAGAGCATGCATTCTAAATATTAGCACTGTTTTTAATTTAAAAATAATTCCTCTAGTTCTATTTTTATTGGTAGTGTGTAAATATTTTTTTGGCAGTACAAAGGCTACTTTTTTATGTTTTCATATTTTACGTATACTTATTAACTCAAATATTAAATATGTTAAGTGTTGGTATTTTTAATTCGTAGTTGCTTTTCTTTTATTTATACATATGCTAAACAAATTTACTTGGTGTGCAAATACTTTTTTGTTTACCGTATGTGCCCGCAAAATTAAAAGCTAATTCGTTAATAATTTTGATAAATTAATTTCAGCAAAATTAAGATGAAGTCCCCCCCTCTTTTCACCTAGTCTTCACATCGACAATTTAAGACGCAATACACATCAGCAAGCTAGGGCATTATACAAGAAGCCAGGAAGTAATGGACACCGGAGAGTAAAGACGCAATACATTCATGCAAACTAAGATATGATACACACCGTAGAGTGAGGACATAATACGTACCGGCAAGCCAGGACGTAAATTATACGGAAGAACGAGGACGTAAAACATGCCGGCAATATAGGACGTCATACACACCGCAGATTTAGGACGTGAAACACACCGACAAACTAGGACTTGAAACACAGCGACAAACCAGGACGTGAGACTCACCGCCAAGCCAGGACGTGAAACACACCGACAAACTAGGACTTGAAACACAGCTACAAACCAGGACGTGAGACTCACCGCCAAGCCAGGACATGAAACACACCGACAAACTAGGACTTGAAACACAGCGACAAACCAGGACGTGAGACTCACCGCCAAGCCAGGACGTGAAACACACCGACAAACCAGGACGTGAAACGTACCGACAAAACAGGACGTGATACACACCGACAAGGGAGGACTTGGAAAACAACGGCAAACTACGACCCGAAACACAGCGGCAAGCCAGGACGTGAAACACACTGGCAACCCAGGGCGTACATATCACCAGTAAGAAACGACGAAATACACACAGGAGACATACAACATACAGCATGCATATATATCGGCTATGTAAGGAAACCATAAATTCAACTTTTATGAAATATGAAGTCTTCATAATAAAGCAGTAATCTCGTGAATAACTATATTTTCTTTCAAATAAAAAACAATAAAAGAAAACCATTGTGCCTTTCAAGAAAAAAAAGGTGGCATTATGTACACTTGGTAAAGTGTACTACTATATTATATAGTAAGGTAAAATGAAATAATTTCTTTTGTTATTTCGATACGACTCTCTCCAAAATAATTATTGGGTTTCTATATCATTGAATGATTTTTTTCATTATTACAGTTAAAGTAAAGTAATTTTTCAGACAATTCTATGTTTAAATATGAAGGTTACTTTCAATGATAATCCGTGTAAAATTTACATAAAAGATAAACTGCAGCTTATCTTTTTTTTAAAAATATTTGAAGCTAATCGGTTAATAATAAAATTAAAAGAGACAAAATATTACGACCCTGGGCATAGATACTTACCAGGGTCCCCTTGCATTAATACTTAAGGGGAGTTAAGTTAAAAAACCTTACTAAAATAACCATATAGATTTTAATAATTACTTTTAAAAATCCATTAAAAATTAAATTCATAATTATTAATTTATTTTTAAATAATTATTTCAAAATTATGAAACTTAAATGGATGGGCGTTTTATAATAAATTGTGAGGCGCTGATTATCTTTTTATATAAAAGTCTATATGTCGGAAATAAGTATGTTACAATTAATAATAATTTTTCGACAATATCAAGCTACAAATATTTAAAATATTTAGGAGGCTCTTCTGCCTACAAACTACGCTTACCAATTACCAAATAATCTGATAGGAACAGGAACAGGATAATATAAGAATTAAAAATACAATGCATTTCTAAAGTGATAAAGATAAAATAAAATATTCATTATAATAAAGTAATTATAAATGCTTTGGTAAAATGTTACCGGAAAAAAAGCGAGAGAAAAAACAAGAGTGGAAAAAAGTGATATGGAAATAAAGTGACTAGGAATTGATAAATATTGAAATTGTCGATAAATATATAATAAAAACTAAAGTGTAACAAATGTCTAATTTATATAATAATCGTAGGCCAGCGGTTATCAACCAGGGGTACGCGTATCTATGGGGAAACGTTGCGGGTCTGGAGAAGCTACATGACAATGTCTTAAAAAAGTAATGGCTTAAATCACAAACTTGTCGATGGGGGTTCTCGTAATACTTACCCATCATGGACATGCATAGTATAAAATATGAAAATAAAACAAGTGAAAACTATTTATACAATTCATCGCGATTCCAAAACAAAATTTAAACGCGTATTTAAATAGTGCTCTATTAATGAATTGCTGATGATACCATTTCGACAAATGGTATAAAATTATATAAAATTCAAAACTGCTCAAGTAGTACCGAACTGCGTAAAAGAAACATCCTTATAACTCCAAAAATAATAACCATATTAACTAACAGTTTACTGCGTTGGACTAATCGTCTCACTTCCAATCAAAATATATCTCTGAATTGAAATTTGAATGAAATATAGGGTCATGAAAAATCGAAGAATGTGGAAACCAAGATTACAAATATCTCGACAACTAGCAACCCGATTAACTTCGTTCTTCATGCAAAATGTGTGTCCTTTTATTACCTTACACGTCCACTTCTTAAAATATATATATATATATATATATATATATATATATATATATATATATATATATATACTTTTTACCAGAACGAATTTTCCGAGAGTCCGAAACAAATAGTTCCGGATAATCGAGGTTATTGATATTAAATAGGCTTCTTTCCATTCTTACTTACTAAATACATACAAAATTTCAAGTCTCTATCTCAATTTATTTGGGAGATAGAGCGTTTACAGACACTCAGACAGACAGACAGACAAACGGCATTTTTTTTTTTTTTCTAAAAATATGTTTTTCGGAATCTCCTGTGTCTAAAAAATGTAAATCCGTCAAAAAAAGTTTCGATTTTAAAAACGATTGAAAGACTTATCCTATACTAAGTATGATGTAGAAATGCTTTTTATCGATTTATAATATGGTTCAGAAAAGATAATTTTTAATAGAAAAATACATAATTATTATGGTTTATTATAATTTATTTATTATATATTATTATATATTTTTATTATTTTAAATTAATTATTAAATTATATTAATATATTAATTACTGTATTATACAATATATATATTACATTATATAAATATATTATGTGAGTATAAATATAATTATAATTTTATAAAATATTAATATATACCTTATAATAGAAAAAATAATATATAGATTATTTCATATGATTAAAATTATAAATAATAATTTAAAAAATATAAATATAAATAAATAAATATGAATAATAAATATAAATAATATAAATATAATACATTTATATTGTATTCAAAAATTTATTTGAACACTTTCCATTACATTAAACTAATTATTATATGGTGAGATTACTCTTTGCAAAGAATAAAAAAATAAATATAAAAACAGGAAGTATAACCCCAAGCTATGTGTGTTTAGAAAATTGCTTGAGTAAACACGTGGAAAAAAAGGTACAAATTACTACATCCTAGTAAATAGTATTTTTCCCCCCGCCTCCTTCAAACCAGTTTAACTCCTTTTCTTCATTATCCGCGAAACATGTATTTTCACCGCACAAATGGGGACATAACATTTCAGCTATACACACTTCTCTCTGCGACACACATGTGAGCTATACACATTACTTTAAAATACCGGCAAATGAGGACCTATAAAAATATTGCTCATGTTAATGTCTTGATACTAAAAATACATCACTTAACAATATAAAACAGAAATTTTTAATTTTTCCAACCGAGGACGTCTCCGGTTGAGTGTGTGTCCGAGGTTTGAAGGTGTGTATACATATTGAAGTCCCCGATTGACACCTTTTGCAAACACACGGACACACACACAGACACACGGACAGACAGACATTTTGTAAAAATATGTTTTTTGGAATCTCTGACCCCTAAAACGTGTCAATCCGTCAAAAACCGGAAGTCGAAAAAAATTTCGATTACAATACTTTCTTCTATTGAAGATAGAAGAAAGTAACAAGGAAATTTTTAAGGTTTAAAAAATTGAAAGTTGTTATATTAAGCGAAGAACAAAGAATGTCAGCTCTAGTATAAGAAATAAGGATGCATAACTCTAATCTAATTATCTATGGCAATCATAATTTCCCACATCTCGACTTGTTCAATTGTAAACTTGTTAAAAGTACTTTTATTTTCCTTAAGATTTCAAGCCCCACCTGTGGCTGAGAGGTTGCGCTTTCGAAACTGATAGACCGGAGGTGCTGTGTTCCAACCCAATTTCGCCCATCATCTTAACCGTATGTAGTCTTTCTTGGTTTTCTTCTAATCTTGCGTAAATAATGGTTAGTTTCCCTTAGAACCTCCCCCCCCCCCCAATGGAGGGCACTTCCCTTAGGGCCAATATCCAACGTGAGGATAACCGAGCCTCAAAAATAACACAAAACACCTCACAATTTAAAATATTTTGTGGTGTGTACTTAATCATTAAGGTTCATAAAAAACTATTAAGAATCAATTTTACAAATATACCATTGAATTTAAAATTTTTTCTTTATTTAATTTCAACGATATCAGAGCTTTCTTTATCGAATAGCACATATATAGAAAACATTTTTTTAAAATAACAATAATTAATCTTATCGAAAAAAAAGTTTTGAGATTTTTAAGAGAATCATAGAATTTTTTAAGCTTGTCAATGTATTTTGAGATACATAAATGATCTCTTAAAAATTATTTAAATTTTGCACATTTATGTAAAAGCTATAACAAATGTAAACGAATTTTTCTTTGAACAATCTAAGTTGATATTTTACACTATGTATAATGCATTTGTATAAGAAATTAGATGTAAACTTATTTTTTTTTTTTTTTTTTTTTCACATTGGAAAACTTTTGTTTGAGGCTATACTTATGTTTCAAAACTTTTCATTGTCAAAGTTTTTAAAAGTTATTTTTTCAATTCAGTGTCACCGTCAATCATTTGAAGTGACACTATGACATCCAAAAAGATTCAATTTATGATAAGCATCATTAAGATAAAATTTCATCGGCATCGACCAAAAAAAAAAAAAAAAAAAAAAAAAAAAAAAGCTATCATTTATTGTACACTGTCATTGCGACAAAATATTTCATCAATGCATAAATTTATTTCATTAACTATGTTAACATAAGAAACAAGTATTTCTTTCGGTGTCAAACATTTATAACAGCTTGACAAAAGTTTATATTTAACAACGAAAATGATTGCCGTTGTGTAAGTTCTTTATGATGGATTATGTCAATAGTTTTCTTAATTATGAAAGTAAAATTTATACCATAAGTGTTTTAAAAACATACACTTTCGTCAAAACTAATGTTATGTTGGATTAAGAAAATGAATCTAAAACGAAATAAACGGAAGGGGAAAAAGTCACATTCAAAATGTCATTTCAAACATCAATAACACTTAGAGAATATGCATATAAAAGTAGCAAATATAATATATTTGCCGTTATTATGTTCTCTTTTTCACTTGTTATTTAATAATAACAAAGTGTCTGACGTCTGTGTCTGTCTCTCTATGATTTACAGAAACTTTTAGGCACAGTTAAATTTTTACCTTGAACAGCAAATTTCGTGAATCATTGTACTGACCAGCACTTCATAACTTTTTTCCTTCCATGTACTTTGTAGGTTTTTCATTTCGGAATAACCCCATGGTCTCATAAACTCGTCCCCCCCCCCCCTTCACTGACTTCCTTTTTTACTGATGCATCATACGAGGAATAGGGTAAGTCTTACAATCATTTATAAAATTGGAAAAAAAAATGACGGATTTATGCGTTTCAGATACTGTAGATTACGAAAAACATATTTTTAGAAAAAAAATTGTCGATTGTCTGTGTATGTGTTTTTCCGTCTGTCTGTATGTCTGCAAACACTCTATCTCCTGAACAAATTATGATAAGAACTTTAAATGCGTTGTGTACTTAGCATGTAATAATGGAAAATACCTATTAAATATCCGTAACCTCGATTTTTCGGAACTTTTTAACTCTGAAAACATTCGTTTTAATTAAAAAAATATAAAAAATTCGTTTTTTTTTTTTTTTTTTTTTTTTTTTTATTTATTTATTTATTTAGGAATGGCTATAAAAGACATTTAAAAAGCATAAATTTTGCATAAAAAATGAAGTCAATCAAATAATTAATTTCCGAGATATTTGTAATCCTATTTTCTACTCTTCGACTTTTCATGACTCTGTATTTCATTAAAATTTCAATTCAAATACAGTGTCTCACATAAGTGATGGGACACTTGTGCTTTATAAAAGGAAACTAATCAAATAAATTAAAAAAACATGTACACATTTTTTTGTGGGTGTGTTTCATACTTAAATTTAGTAAAGATTATTACATAACATAAATTTTGTCAAAATATTAAAATATTAATTTAATAAAAATACAAATGTTAGAACGGAGCAAAAAAAAGCTCACATAAATGATGGGACACCATTATATATGAAACAAAAATCGTCTGAAATAAGCAATAAAAATATTTTTTGGGGTTTTATTTTTACTTAAAAGCAATTGGCAATAATTTATAAAATCGTCTGCAGTATTTCTCTCCAGTTTATTTTGGAATTTTTGTGTTTTTTAGCTCTATATAGCCATGAATTCTAAACGAAAAGAGACTTCGCCTGAAATTCGAAAATTAGTTATTAATTTGCATATTGAACGTGGAAAATCTATTAGAAAAACTGCTGAAACAGTTAACTTGAGTCGTTCAACATTTTTCAATATCATTAAATGATATAAAAAGAATCATATGATTCAGGATAAAAGAAGACCTGGCCGACCATCAAAGCTATCCAATGGAATAAAGCGAATTATCGTTCGAAATATTAAAAAAAATCCAAGAAATAGTGCTTCAAAAGTTGCTGCTGATTTATAAGCATTATATGGAATAATTGTTAATCCTGAGACTATTAGAAGGGTAATTCGATCTGCTGGATATCACGGTAGAGTAGCCAGGAAAAAATTCTTCGTAAGTGAAAAAAATAGAAAATTCAGACTAGCTTTCGCAAAATCCAACATAAATAAGAATTCTGATTACTGGAATAAAGTTATATTTGCTGATGAGAGTAAATTTAATATATTTGGTTCTGACGGTAGAATCTTGGTGTATAGAAAACCCAGGGAAGAATTTCGCAAACAGAACTTGGTACCAACAGTAAAACATGGTGGAGGAGGAGTTATGGTATGGGGGTGTATGTCGTCCGCTGGAGTTGGTAATCTTGTTTTTATTGACAGTATAATGGATCAATACAAGTATATTGATATTTTAAAGCAAAATTTGAAATCTTCAGCACGAAATTTGAACCTTTATAACGATTTTAAATTCTACCAGGACAATGACCCCAAGCACATTGCTCTGAACGTTAGACTCTGGCTGCTATATAACTGTCCTGACATAATAAAAACACCACCACAATCTCCAGACTTAAATCCCATAGAGAATATTTGGCAAGAATTGGAATCAAGAATTCGCAAACACACCATTTCTTCAAAACAACAACTAAAATCGATGCTTCAAGAAGAATGGGGTAAAATCACTTCAGAAATCACAAAATAATTAGTAAAATCCATCCCAAAAAGATTAAATCATGTTTTAAAAGTAAAAGGAAATCCAACAAAATATTAAAACCTTTTAAAAAGTAAAATTTTTAGATAAATATATTTGATGGAAAAGTAAGTGTCCCATCACTTATGTGAGCCATTTTTTGCTCCGTTCTGAACAATTGTATTTTTACTAAATTAATATTTTAATATTTTGACAAAATGTATGTTATGTAATAATTGTTACTAACTTTAATTATGAAACACACCCAAAAAAATTTTGCACATGTTTGTTTATTTATTTTATTGCAGTTTCTTTTTATAAAGCACAAGTGTCCCATCACTTTTGTGAGACACTGTATGTATTTTAATTGGAAATGAGACACTTCTTCCGATGCAGTTAATTGTTAATTAATAGGTTTAACATTTTTGGAGCTATAAGATTGTTTGTTTTACTACTTGATTATTTCGTCGACCAAAAAATTATCACCAAACTATAAGATTAAATGCCAATAATGGCATGACGCAAATGTAACATCCACTTGACATTAAACATGTACATGTGTTTATATGCCATCAAGTAATTTTTAATTTGTATTTTTATTAAGATTTTACTAATTTTTTCGTTCTTTCGTAATATTAAACAAAAATTTTGCCAATTTGTATAATTTAAGTGTAGTTTGGCGATTTATACAATTTGTCGACTGGATAATCAAGTAGTACTAGCAATTCCATAACAGAACATTACTCTGTATTAAAAATATCTAAGTATACGTTCAAATTTTATTGCAATGCATTTTATAGATAGTTTACACATGCTTTATTTTCATATTTTACTTTAGGTATATCCTTGATGGGTAAGTATTACGGTGGCCCACCAATGACTAGTTTCATTAGTAATCCGCTTATCACAACTAAATAATAAATTCCAGCAAATTACATTGTGAATTCCACAACTTTTGAGAAAAGTTTTTATTGCTTCCAGGAAAAAGATCAAAAATTTATGTATCACAGATTTTTCGGTGCTACTCTGTTATCCCGTCGACCAAAATACTATCGCCAAATTATAAGATTTAATGGCAATAATGGATGATCGTGAACGTCAGATTCAGTGACATTAAATACGATACACGTATTTAAAACGTCATTAAGTGATTTTTATTTCTACTTTTTATTTTATTTTTATTAATATTCTACTAATTATTTGTTGTTTCATTTTTAAAATAAAAATTACGTTAATATGTATAATTTGGCTGTTAGTTTGGCGATTTGTAGAATTTGGCGAAATTGGTCGACGGGATAACAGAGTAGTACCGATTTTTCATATCATTAAAAATATCCTCAAAGGGCAAAAGAGAGAAGATTTTAAGAAGAAAAAAAATCATATCTTCGCCATTTTTGGAGATATCAAAAATCTACTTAAATTTATTTTAAATTAACTTAATATTTCCTACCGCTTTTACACTGAAAACTTTCTTTACACTTCACTGCAATGTGTTCCACATGTGGCACACACATAATAACACCTATTTTCTCCATGTTAGACGGCTGCGTTTGACAGAAAATTAGAATTTGGTCTTTCAAAAAAAAAAAAAAGATTAAGTTATGATAAAAAGTTAATTAAATCCAATTGATTTTTTAAATCATCAGATTTTAAAATATTCACCTTTTATATAAACATTTTAATAACAATTTTAATTTTTCTTAAGAAAGGTGTTATAGTAAAAATAAAATACATTGACATGTTTCGGAACCGTCAAATAAGTTCCATAGTCATAATATAAATAAAACAAAATGTCAAAATATTTCTCGGACAATACAAATGACACGCAAAATGAGATATAAATAACAAAAAACACGCGCTCTATTGCAAAAAATTAAATTAAAATATAGACCATGATCTAAAACTTAACTAAAAATAAAAATTTCAAACTATTTCACGGTCAATACAAATGACACGCGACAAAGAGATATCAAAAACACCAAAAAACACGCGCGCTATTGTAAAAAATTAAATTTAAATCATCAGATTTTAAAATATTCACCTTTTATATAAACATTTTAATAACAATTTGAACATAGATTGTTATTAAAAGATTAAGTTAATTATATAAACTTTACTTTTATTATTTTTACTGATTACTTAAAAATATAAATATAAGGAAGGTTGGAGATTGTTAAGCAGATAAAATTAATTAATTTAAGCTCCTTTAATTGCAAGATATTGCTATACAGTATATAAAAACCCTAAATGTGTATATAGTGTACACGCCATAAAATATCAAATTTCAGCTGAAATCTTGAAATTTAATTTGTTGTTACTATTTTTCCAATTACTAGACCAATACATCGATTTCAAATATTTTTTTTCCTATAGCAAAATATGTTACAAGAAAAAAAGGGGGGGGGGAATTTACAGAAGAAAATAAAATCACGTTAACATAATTCTGATAAAACCAATTTTTACAGAAAAACAAAATTAAAAACTCGCCAAAAGCGGCTAATTAAAACTGTTAAACTGGGTTTATCTCGAAGCTTGATTTTATGAAATTAGCAATTAACTTCGATATCTACCTGTACCTGTAGACCAAGTCAGCACGGGTATTTTAATTTATATGTTCGCTAAATGCTTCAAATACTTGATAGCAATGAAAATTTATATTATTTATTATTTCAGAATTTCTATCTGTTTTTTAATTCAAAAATATATTATAGGTATTATATTGTAATTTATACTTTTTATGGGTTTAAACTTTAAAACTTTTGCTTTCGTAAAAATAAAAAAAAATAAAATGAAAAATCCAGAACACAAGAATTTTTCAATATATTATTCATTACTTAGCTAAAAAAGTATTCTTTATGCTTCTTAAGACTTTTATTTTTTATTTTTTATTTTATTCTTATATGATGATGAAGAAGAAAAGATTAAAGATTATATGTATTCAGCTTATAAAAAGATCTTCTGGGTTATTTTAGAATAAATCTCATGAATATTAATCATAAAATTTTAAACAAAGCCTAAAAAAGTCAGCAGCTATACATATATATCATTATAAATTATTCACACTGTCACAATTATTCATAAAAAGAGTAAATCTACAATACGTGGTATTTATTTTATCTATATTGATATATTTGCAATATTTATGTAAAAAATAGAATAAAACAACATTTGTTTTGTGCATTTTTTAATATTTTTTTTATCATTGCAATATCCTGTTGTAAGTACACTCTCATTTTTTATTCACCGAAACTATTTTTTTTTTATTTTTTTTTTTTTTTTGTAATTTTTGTTAAATTATGAAATTTTTTTAAAATAGTACATTTTTTCTTTTTTTTTTCAGGATTTTACTTTGTAAAATATGTAGATATTGTTAACAAAATAGAAACTCTTTATAAAAATATTAAACACAAGCGTTTCTATATTCGTTATATGCATTTTACGTTAAGTGTTTTGATTATATTTGATCGTTTTTTCAATTATGATAATTCTTCTTTTTAGAAAAGTTTTTTTTCGGCAGTGGCTTTATATAAATTTTGCAGGAATGTCAAAAATGTATGCAAATGTATGGGTTTTTCTTGCCTGAAAATGGAACATTCAAAATTTTGTATTCATTTGAGAACTAAACAAACCATCCAAATATATGCAGAAAATATGATTTTCTGTATAACATTTGTATAATAATAGTACACAATGACCTGTATATTAATCTAAAATGCGAGAAAAAAAGTAAAAATAGAGAACGGTATTTTTGCTGTTTGAGAAAGTAAATCAATAAAATTTGTCATGAAAGGCTGTTATGTTGACTTTTTTCTTGCCTTTTATTATTATTATTATAGTTATAGTGCGTATGTCTACCTACTCTTTTCGTGTCTAGCAATATCGTGAAACATATTTTCAGAGAATTTCAGCTTATGTATTAGGTACACACAAAATAGCCTTATTTTAACAACCAGGAAAACTTGGTAGCAATGCAGTACTTGATTTCAGTTTTTGCTAAATTTAGAAATCTGTATAAATAAAAATGTAAATTTTCGTTTGTACAAAACCGCAAATCTCCACAAATTCTTCATTGACTACTGTCAAATTTATTGAATGATTTGCAATCGAATGCAAGTGTGTGTTTAAATACTAGTTAATGACCTCCCTTATCCCATTCCCCTAATTGCCCCTAATTGCTAACCAAGGTACGCTTTTTACATTATTTCATATACGCATCATATGTCATATGATTAGAAAGCCGTTTGATTTTTTTTTTTCATATTATACACCTCTCGTGCTCCTTGCTCAATTTCACTCTCTTCGCTTCTTTCATATCTATAAAAATGATACTGTAAATGTTCGTTATCACAAAACCGCAAATCGCTGAAAATTTTTTACAGATTGCTTTGTAATTCACTGAAAAATTTGTAATTGGATGCACGTGTATTTTTATGTTTCTAATATTCTCCCTTTATCCGACTTTTCTCAGGGGATATTTTTTTTTCTTTTTGCGACACTCATCATGGGATATACGTCTAAAAATATAATTATTCATGATATGAAATCTCCAAAAGTTCTTCTCCGACTGTGCTATACTGGAATTCGCGCAAGCTTTTATATCCCCACTATCCCCCATCTCCCCGAAATGTCGAAATCCAGGTTTGCAGTATTTAAACATTTTCCGAAAACCAGCATGTAGTATAAGGAAAGGGCAGCTGACGCCACTGTGGGCAAAATTACTGTGGATCCGCAGTAACTTCCTGCCCATCTATAAGAATCCTACTCTACACAAGAAGTCAAGGCGATCTGATTGGTCTAGGATTGGTCTAATTTGTCTGCGATTAAAAGCGCTGTTATATGGTTGGTCAACGTCGTCATAATGATTCCTGTAATGATCGCTAAAGCAAAAATGTGATTGGTAGATTGGTTGAAGGAAGCGTTTGTTTGTAAACATGCCCTTTCCATATATCATTAAAAAAGAGCTTCCATTACTCTCATATTATGAACACGGCTTCTCCCCCCCCCTTCCACTCATTTTTCCTGCAGGGGTACATTTTATATTTTCTCCACACCCATCATGTGATACATCATTAGAAAGCATTTTGATCGCTCTATCACTTTATGAACATCCCGTTCCCCTTTCCCACTTCACCCCTTTTCCGGGACCGTTTTTCTGAAACAGCTTGTTAGTTCTTTCTATCTTTACAAGAAAATATTGGTTCCAGAGAATGATCAAATTCCAATATTCGACGTTATACACGTTAAAGGGGTCAGAGAACCCAAAATATGTTTTTACAAAATGTCTGTCAGTGAGTCTGTGTCACTCTGTCACTCTCCATGTAACAAAATATTTTGGGTGCTCTATCTCAAGAACTAATGCACGGAATTTTATAAAAACATCCAAGTCAGCTAGAGCTTGATGTAAAGTGAAAGTGATAAGTCTTTGATATAAATTTCATAACAGGTATAGCTTATAATTACTTTTTTACGAATTCCACAATAGTTATATCTCAAGAATTGATGGATGGATTTTCATAAAACCTCATAGTCATTAGTCCATGATATAATATGATAATGATTATGTTCGGTGAAAATCACAGGTGGCGCTACTATGTTGCCTTTTTCACTATTTTCGCAATAGGTATACCTCAAAAATTAATGGATAGATTTTCATAAAACCTCAGATTCCAACGGTTATTGATATAATATGGCGCTGAATATTTTTAGTGTGAGTCACCCGACAGGTGACGCTGCTATTCGTCCTTTTTTTTATTATTGCAATAGCTCTATCTCAGAAACTAATGCACGAATTTTCATCAAATTTCAGAATCCTTTAACCCCTAATATCGATTAGTATTCCTTAATTTGTTTAGTAAATCATCTAACAGGTTACTTTACTATCCAGATATTTTTTCGACATCTGCAAATATTCTACCTAAAAAACTGATTCACAGATCTTCACCATATTTCAGATTCAATTAGAACTTAAACTTGTTTTTGCTGATGAGATTTTGGTGTATATAACCCAACCAGTGACGCTGATGTATTTCATTTTTCTGGAAGTATTAACAAATATAAATTTACAGTAGTAACAAATAGAAATTTTTATTTTATCCTGACGACGTTCGCAGAAGCGATATGAAATGTTGATAATTTTAAGTGTATTTTAAATATATTGTTTTTATAAGTGTACCATTTAGCAATTTGCATATATTTAAGTACATATTTTTAGTATAATTTATGGTGCAATTGTCAAATTCCTAATTATAAATCAAAGAATGTTTCCGTTCCTCATCAGATTTATGTCATGTTCTAAAATGACGACTAAAACACAATTGTCTTAAAAAATGTTTGTCCAAATATTTTATAAATGCACTTCCTCATGCAAAAAATAATCAACTTATTACCAAAAGAATACATTGTTAATTAACTTAACATTAAGACTTTGAGCTCTGGTGGGTAAATTTCTTCATTATTCCAAATGTTGCATCAGCATCGGTATTGCAAAGAGAAAAATCGTTTTACGATGAACACGAAAAAATGAATTAAGCGTTTTTCAAATAAATATGACAGATGTAAATTTTCCAAGGGGTGAAAAAAGTCCGGGCAAGGATTCGAAACAGGGATGTAATGGCTGAAGCCGTCAATGCTCTTCCAACTGAGCCATCCCGGACACGAACACTGGAGGACTATTTCACCCAATTAATTGCCTTCAAAATTAATAACTCGCCTATTTATTGCCATTTTTTTCTCCGATAATCGTTTTCAATAATCCTTTTTTATTTCCATGGAATATGTATCTGTAGTGCTCCTAGGATCTTTATTGAACATCTGAAAATCTAAATTTGTGTGTTATGTAAAAATGCGGTTTTCCCCAAATTTATGTGACCTACGATAATTACCATACTATTTCTACAAGTTTTAAATTAATTTCTGTTACTGTTAATTTTCTCATAATTTTGTTTCAGTGGATTCAGAAATAGAGGGAGGGGAAGAATTTCTTGCATTACAATTTTTACGATCTCTCTGAAAATATAATGCCCACAATTAAAAGAATTGCATTTTTAACCGACTTCAAGGAGTAGGTTATGATTTCGGCCTGTATGTATTTCTTGTAACAATGGTTCATAACTTCCCTAAATATGAACCGATTTTGATGATTCTTTTTTCTTTGAAAGTAAAAGATACCCAGGTGGTCCCATTTTCATTTCATTGAATTCTGATGATTAGAACTTTTATAAAATAAAAACTTTTCAAAATTCAAATTCTTTTTGAAGCAATCGTCCATTCAAAATCGTTCATTCTTTTCAATAAATTATATTCAAACATTAAAAAATACAATTTCGTTTCATGTTACATCATATACAAAACATGTCACGATAATTAAAGTTCAGAAGATTAAAATAAAATAAATAAACATGGATAATAGACTTAACAATAACCAAAAAATACTAAAAATGTGATGCTACCAGAAGAAACTATTACACAGATACGAAATCTTTTTTTCTTTTAAGTGCGAAATCTAGACTAAACAAAGGTAGAGGTCTAAATAGATTTTGGGAAGTTAGCGAAAGTAGATTGACGTAGTTTGTTCTAGTAGTTTGGCGTTAACGCATATGAATGCATAGTTTTAAACATGCTTATGATTTGATAAAAAAAATAATGATTTATCGCAATTTATCTTTCATTGTTGGAACCGTTTTCAGATCATAAACATATTAAAACTGTGCATTAATATGAGTTAGTGCCAAGTTGTCGCCAAGCTTGATTTTTTTTTTTTTTTTTTTTTTTTTTTTTTGAAGTCGGTTATTATGTACTTTTTAAAGCATATTTTATTAAATTCAGTGTTACGAAAGATTTCACATGCCACCCCACGCGATATACAAATAAAAGCATTAATTACCTCCTCTACATTTTTCCTTAATGTCGTCGCTCGAAATCGTCTGTCTGCAAATGACAGAAATAGATTTTAAAAATCATTCTGGAAATATTAGTATTTTCAATTTTTTGTATGCCCCTTTCAAATAAGACCGTTGTGTTTATATTTAGAAAACATAAAAGTGATTTTTACTAATTGAACTTATAAATCATATCTATGCACTTTTTAAAATCGCATTTTAACTGATTTATGATTAATTTAAATTTTAGAAAAATAATATGTTAATAAGTTTTCCTTGCATTCCTCACTAGTAACAAAGTTTAAACAAAATAAAATTTGAATAAAGGATTTTTTTCTAATTTGAAGTAGTTTGTTTATTCCATTTTATTCATTTAGATTTAGATTACGCAACATGTATGTACTAAAAAAAAAAAGTGAAAACTATATGTATATTTATATTTTTAAGAAATAAAAGAGACTTCAAGAGATTAAATCTTACTTTCACATTTGTAGCAACACTTTATTGCTACTATCATTAGAGCACCATAATTGCGCCGAGGTATGTCCGACCCGAATTTTAAAACATTCTTTAATGTAAATCCGAAACCCGATCTATATGACCGATCTATTGACTTTTATTATCCAACGATATTTTACAGTACCATTAAAATTTCTGTTATAAAACTATTTTTAAATATGAATTAGTAATAATACTATTTAGAATTAGTTATAATGTACTTTATTTTCTTCCGAAAGCATTAGGAGTTGCACGAAACAAAAATATATTTATAAGGATGATTTCTTTATCATTTACATCTATTCAGAGCTTTTTTGACGTTCAACGATTGCGAGAGAAAAGATTCAGTTCGAAATATTTCTATGTTATTAATAAAAGAGCACTATATTTGTATATTTTCTAAGTCCATAAATTTCGTTTGAAGAGCAGATAAACTTGGCAGTGTATGTAAGACCATTATTTTATACATTTGTCCGTTTTAAATTCGACTTCGTTGTATAACAGACATCTAAATCCAGACACACATCCATAAATTTAAAATGTAATTTAGGTGAAATGATAAAAATATGCCAAACTGTCTCGCAAATATCAGTAATTAAATTAGATTTTACCTTCCACTTTATCATTCTAAGAACTAAAACTATTAAAGGAAATAAAGTAAGCGAATCGAATTTTAATATTTCCTCAAATGCTCATAATTGGAATAAAATGAAATGGAAAATTAACTCAGTGCAATATATTATAAAGTTTCAAATTAAATGCACTTTTAATCAAATTAACTTTTCGAAATCTTCAAATTTCCACTTAATATTGAATTATAAAATAAAACTTTTCATATTTAAAATGATGAATTTTAAGGCAGTTTTGTTTGCAATGAATATTTTTGAAAAGACAGGAAAAGTTTGTTTATCTTTAAAAGGATTTTTATTTAATCAGCATGCGTTTGTTACATCGCATAATAGAAACCATTGTATTTCATTGCTACATTATATGGCAGTCATGAAGTTTTGCAATTATGCAAATAAACAGGGAATGTCATTCTATAAACAATTGCTAAATATTTACAGAAAATGTTTGTCGGGAAATAAACAGTAAGTATAAACTTACTCCCTTTGTTACTTATATTTTTATATTTCATGTTTATTTTACATTAGGATTTGCGTTTTGATTGCAAAAAAAAATTTGGGGGGAGGGAAATTTTAACAGATTTAAATAACCATAAGCATAGAAAATAAGAAAACGGTCACAAAAAGATGTATTTAATATCTGTTTCAGAGATTCTGTGTTTATATATATCTCATTACTTTATTTTATTGCTTTTTAAAATACTTTTTAGCTCACAGGCTTTCAAAGCTTGAGACCTTATGTGCCCGCCCGTTCTGTATGTATGTACGTACGTAACGTGGTAACTCGTGAAAAAATATCAGATTTACTTGAAATTTTGGATATAGTCTTATTAGGATAAGTCGCTTCCCTGATTAGTTTTGAGAGTTCATTCGATAAGTAAAAGAAGGGGACGGTAGCTCCCCATAATTTATATAAATGGGATTTTCTTGCAGAATTATCAGTTTTCGCTCAAATCTTTGTATAGGATCATTCTAAAGAGGCACCTCCATGATCAATATTGGGTGTTCATTAGATAGGCATTAAGAAGGAGAACGGGGGTTAACGTCCCTCCCCGTAATTTATGTAAATGAATTTTTCATGCAGAATTATGAGATTTCGTTCAAGTATAGGCTGTGAGCTCTATACCATCTGTTTAACCGGCCAATATTCTTTTTTATTTCTACAGTCTGATACCCCTAGATGTGAAATAAAATCAAACACTTATATTAAGGCACCAATTAAATGGGTTCCGTCAGAAATTGTGGTGCCATGAAGATTTTTCTTTGTCCTTTGTAAAAAAAAGATCGTTGTATCGTACAGCTAAGTAGTGTAAATGCGTTAAATCTAGTGATGGTTTTTGCTATATTTATGCCGAGTTTATGAGCATTAATCACTGACGAAATATTATTTCTTTAATTAAAATTGCCTGTAAGCATCATTTTGGATTCAAAAATTTCAATCAGGATAAGCCATGGGTACCACACTTTTATTGTTTGCTCTATTCTACTCGATTTTGTAAATGAATTAACCCCTTGGAGACGTGCGACACGTTTACGTGCCGCAAAAAGGCTTAAGAATCCTTGTTTATCCCCATCAGTAAAAATATACGGTAAAATTTTCCTTATTTAATCGAAGCATTTTCTCGATTAAAAAAAGCACAAATTTCTGTTTTTAAAATCCGGTGACGAAACATTAAATATTTCGTAATAGGTTCCCGTCGCGAAGGGGTTAAGGAAAAGGGACTTCAGAGCTTTTCGCCATACCAATGATCTGGGGAGAAACTGGAGATCATTTAGAAGATTGATTTTTTTAAGCTATTGCATAGCTTTTATCGCGGGCTTTGAGCGCGGCGACCGAATCTAGAAATTCCGTAACGAAAAAAAAAAAAAAAAAAAAAAAAAAAAAAAAACTAACACTCCGGCTAACGTAGTTTCAGTTCGACAGACTTCGGCAGGCTTCTCATTTATTCAATAAAAGAAAAAAGAGGCCAACAACACGCGGTGTTCCCAGATGGTCACCCTCTTAAGTACTAACCGCGCCCGATGCTGCTTGACTTCGGTGATCGGACGAGAACCAGTAACTTCAGCATGGTATGAATGTATGTAAGGTATGGCCGTTGGCAGTATAATCTTTCCTTACGTGTTATTTGTTTCTTATTCCAGTCTGTAAACTTTTATAGAAATCACTTATATTTACGGTTGTTGTCAATTGTGTGAAATACGAAAACGAAACCATTCGTAGAAAATTTGTTTTCTTATCGGTCATCACGCTCAAAAAGTGTAACTTGAATTAATATCAAAGAAAAAGAAAAAACTTGAATATATATCAAAGACAAAAAAACTTCATAAATAAAAAATAAATAAATAATTATAATTGCATAAGTTGATAAAAAATGCTATGCAATAGCTTTACCGCGGCAGTCCTCGAATGCCACACGTCTTTTTTTTTCTTAACAGCTCATTCATAAAATTCTAGCAAGAATACAGATTTCTAAGCAAAAGGAAATATTTTTAAGTGAGATAAGCATATTCAGTATTCCCACATTGATTCTTCTATGAGACCAGTTCCTCACAATGATGTGCTTCCTGTGCCACAGCCGCCTGTAAATTAGAACAACTGGAGTTGATGAACAATGCATGTCGTCTTGTACTCATGAAAGTGAAACAGAAATGAATTACCTTCAACCTCAAAAATACCTGAATCCTCATATGATAACGATAGCGCAACCCTAATAGCATACAAATATTGGTCCAACATTGTGCCAATATTCCATTTATTGGAAATATTGCCAATAAATGCCAATATTGATTAAATATTGGCATTTCATTGGAAATATTTGAAATGAATTCCCAATATTGCTCAAATGTTGGGGTTACATTATCATAATATTGGCTGCAAATATTGGCTAAATAAGGGCAAAATGTAAACACCCCAATATTGGAGCAATATATCATGCCAATATTGTGCCAATCTACCAATATAACTCCAAGGTGAAGCCAATATTGGCCCAATATTGTTTGGCTACTGAGGAAGCAGAGTTGAATGACTCTGTCAGTGATTTGAGATTAAGAAAGAAGAAAACCGAATTTCAAGGATCAAAACTTGAAGGAGTGGAATGTGTTGGCTAGTGATGTACGTATTTTTATATACTCCGACAGGCATAAATACTTCATACGTTTTTATAAAAAAAAATCGTGAAATATGAATTTGCAATGGCATTATAAGCCTTGTGGTACCTTTAAATTTTTATTATAAACCAGAGGATTGGAGTATTTTTATTGATGCATCTAAGATGAGTCTAAAAACAGTACTCCTTAGAAATAAATATAACATCATTCTTGTAAGATTGGCTTCAAGGGGGGGGGGGAGAAATGTAGGAAAACCTTAAGAAAATATTAATTGTGTCGAATTGCAAAGATTTTAAGTGGAAATTTTTTGCAGACTTCAAAGTCATTTTTATTCTTCTAGGAACGCAAAAAGGTTACACGAAATTTTCGTGATTTATCTATAAATGCAAACTGTTGTGTGAAGTAGAAAAATTATTCTGTACAAACGTGCCTTTCTCGGAAGTCTCTAAAACCTGCCAAACAAAAATGTAACTAACCAAATCAGTTGATATATTATTCTCACCACTCCATATCATGTAGGGATTGATATAAATATTCGTGAAAGCTCTTAATCGGGTCAGTAAAACATTTATTTTTATCATAATCTTGTTCCAATCAATATCAGATACTAAACACACACACACACACACACACACACACACACACGCACGCACACACGCACGCAAACAAATAAATACAAATAATTAAATAAAGGCGCATTTATAGGTCCATACATTCGGAAAGTTATGAAAAATGACCAGTTTGAAATTATTCTTACGACAGTAGAAAAAGATGCATGGCTTTCATTCAATAACGTGTAAATTTCTTAGGGAGTAACAAAGTTAAACATTAGGGTGGATCGAATTTTTTTTTTTTTTTTTTTTTTTTTTTTTTTTTTTTTTCAGTGTCAAAACCTACCTATGCAGAAAAGATGTTCTCTTGCTGGAGATTAAGGGAAAAATAATTAAAAAAATAATTTTAAATTTTACTATTGCCACAATGAGGTTGAATTTCGAAAAAAAAGGAAAAAAAGACCTAATTTTGGCTGGATGATTTTTGATTTAAAATAATATTTAAAAAAATTATCCAAAACCTACCTATGCGTAAAAGATGTTATATTATATGCTGAGTATGAGAAAAATAATTAAAAACATTAATTTCAAAATTTAAATCTGCCGCAATGTGGCTCTAATTTATGTATTTGAACGTTTTAACGGTAAAAAATATTTTTTTTTTTTTTTTTTTTTTTTTTTTTTTTTTTGTAAAATAAAATATGAATTTTAGAATTTTTAACATTTATTGCAATGAGGGGATATTTAATTGATTACAAGGTAAAAACTTTAGTTTCTTATTTAAATTAATTAATTACTTAATTAATTTCAAAATTTAAATATGTCGCAATGTTGCTCACATTTATGAATTTGAACATTATTACGCTAAATATCAATGTTTTTTTGTTAAAATAAAACATGAATTTCAGAATTTTTAACATTTATTACAATAAAGGGATATTTATTTGATTACAAGATTAAAACTTTAATTTCTTATTTAACAGCTTTTTATTATTAAATCAAGAAAAAACGTTGACACTACAATTGGCGATAATGACGTTTGATAATGACGTTAAGATTTTGTAATTCAATTCGATTTTTATAAAACCGTCTCTTATATATGATCCATACACAACAGATAATGCTTCCGTGACTATTTTAATTATTAGTTTTTTAGAATGAGCGTTACGTGAATAGATATTATTGATAGTAGATGTTATTGCCACTGGAATGATTGCTGGATTTACAATTGCTTCTGAAATTATGTCGTTACTAAATCCCTCAGTTAGTGGAGGTTCGACACATTTTCCTATTTAATTAAATCTATGTAATCCGGCGCAAAAGGTCAAAAGCTGGTAAATGGAAAATATAGATATTATTTAATGTAATGATTAGGATTACAGCAAACCGATTGATTTCACCCGCGAGCTTTTAGACTTCATCTACTGACATAAATGAAAATACAAAAAGCTTCTCACATGCAGCAAATATTTTTTTTATTTCACCAGTGAAACATATGTTCCCAGATGCGGTTCCATCCACGCTGCAAAAAGATGACGTAGTGGAACCTCATTGGTGTGTAACTAGGAAAAAAAAACATTGTATTGGACACTTGAAGACAAGATCCATATTTCGAATAACACATCTTTTAACATCTATATTAACAGATATTCAGTCACAACTGATCGCAACCAACTTTGTTACATGCATATTATTGTTAACACATGACAAAAAAATTTACGTCGTGTTTTCAAATTGTTCGGCACTCTCGCAGAATTTACATATATGTTGCCGATGTATTCGGAACCAAGTTCTTTTTTCAGGTTCAAGTCTGCTTCTGTTATTATTTTTCTTCTGTTGTCTTCTAGTGATGTAGTCTTCTCTTTACACCCATCAAAGTTTAAAGAAAATGGCCGTGATCATAATCTTTTACAAATGACTAAAGCGAATGAATAAAACGATAGAATGGTCTTTGGTTTGTTTTGCCATGCCGATTTTTTTTTCTATCAATAACACTCGATTCATAGTTTTGTGAGATAATGCCCATATCTTGAGTGCACCTGACACGATGGCAGCACCTGCTTGGTCGGAAATGCCCAATTTGTCCAATATTCTGGCTGATGCCAATTTTCATCACTACAGGTGGTGTGACTCCTAACTCTTCATCCTTTTGGCTTTTCAATGATAGCTGATGACGCAGAAAAGTGAGTTTGCTCGCACTACGTCGGTTTAGTTTACATCCAATATTCATATTCGTATTAAAATCTATTGAACTGAAAAAAATAGCCAGTGTTTTCGGAAATGGTCCACAAGACTGTAATAGCTTTCAATATCTTATTTTGTTTTATACGAATTAAGAGAGCGCAATATTTGTCGTGAGACAATTTAATTTTTCTTAAAATACTGCAGTGGTAAATTATTGAGATTGAATCTCAATTACCGGTCACTTCTAACTTATTAGCAACTCCTTCTCACCGGCAAGAAATAAATAGATGTACACCTAGTCCTTGCTTCGGTTATTTTTTAAATACCAATATATAAATATTATGACATTTTGTAATAGAGAGCATATTTATTGGCATATCAAAGCCAGATCCAAATAGGTTTTTTTTTATTTTATTTTTTAACGACGCCATGGTACCGTAATATTCAAAGTATACTAGGCTACACAATACACGAGCAGATAAATCCTTCACTGAAAAAACTGGAACTGCCAGTTTGTCGAAACTTTAAACCACTTGCAGCAGTATTAAATTTCGATATTTTTTTTTTTTTCACTTAATCTCCATGTAATATAATATCTCTTACGTAATGGTAGGTTTTATTTGATCTTAAAATGATTATTTTGGGCCAAAAAAAATCTAATTAAAATTAGATCTTTTTCCATTTTTTTCCAAATTTCATCGAATTTTCAACTTTTTTGTGGCAGTATTAAATTTTGAATTTATTATTATTATTTTTTTTACTTAACCTCCATACGTTATAACATCTTTTCCGCATTATTAGATTTTAAAAATTATTAAAATGATTACTTTTTGACAAAAATCATCAAACCAAATATTGGTCTTTTTTATAAATTTTTCGAAAATTCAACTCTTTTGTGGCAACATTAAATTTTAAAATAATTTTTTTTATTATTTTCCCCTTAATCTCCATAATATAGAACATCTTTTCCGCATAGGTACGTTTTGATGGATGGTAATTTTTTTTCGTCATAGACAATCGATCCACCTATTAAACATAGTATAGTTCAAAATATGGTAAAATATTTTAAAAAGCTAAACTTTCTCATGGGTTTTATAGCTTCATTTCTTGCACTCTCACATTGACTTATCCCAGATAATATAGGAGCAATTAGCAATGAACGGTGGGAACGATTTCAGAATCAAATTTCTATTATATAGTCTCTTTATTGATCGCAATGAAATGAAGCAATGCCTGCGCTGTAAAAAAAATTCAAGAGGTTACTAAAAATTTCTTAGTAAATTTGTATTCCACAGAATTTTTTAGTAACCATTACAAACTTTTTTTTGCAAATGAAACAAGCATGTCTTTTGTAAACTGAACAAAAGTATTTTTTGTATAACTAACTTAAAAATTTTTAGTATGAGCCACAAAGCAAATTTTAGTAATGGCTCCAAAATTACGTTTAATAACCATTACATGCAACCGAAGCGGAGGAGCTTCCTTGGAGCTGCATCCAGACTTCTGAAGCGGGAGATTTTCGGCAAAACAAGCAATAGATGGCAGCACTAAACATTCTTAACTGCTCCGACAGGATTTTCATAATCCCTTTATTAACGAGACACTACAGACATTCGGGGTGTATTTGGCGGTGGCAAGTTTCGAACCCAGGACCTTTTAGCCTGGAGTCCGTTACTATAACCACTATACTATCAAGGCCACACCAACTGAGTTTTAGTAAGAGCTATTAAAAATATAAAACTATTAACTCCATTCGTTGCTAACATTTTTCTAGTAATTCTTGCAGATTTTCTAGTAACCGACTAAGATTACTAAAAATTTTTTAGTAATTACAAGGATCACTAAAGTTTTTTTAGTAGATCGACCTTTTTTTTTTACAGTGTGCCGATTACTGTTGGTTCATAAAGAGAGAAGGTACTGAACATAAATATAAACGCTAAAATAGGTACTAATATACTCAAAGTAATGCACTCAAATTGTGTTCAGTTGCGTAAAATGTATACAAACAATGTACCTGAATAGTGTAGATAAATTTAATATTCAAGTATTATTGTTATGCATTATTGTACAATCTGCTAAACTATGATGTGTCATAATAACTTATAAATACACATATTTCATTAAAAAAAATTCTAATATCCTTTTTATTTACACAAGAATGTATGTAATTAGAATATTATCTTTAAAACGATGGGGGAAAATGTCAATTTTTGTTTATGACTTTTGTTTATGAAAGTTTTTGTACAGAATGATGTCGGAATATGGATTTCTTACGGTTTTTTATACAACATGTCTAAATTTAAATTACTTTCAGGTAATTGAAGTAAAATTTTTGTATTTTAGATTTCTATTCATTATTGAAGTATTACTTCGCTTCATTTATTTTTCTTTACATATCTTACGTGCAATTTTTCGATTCTTTATGATATGTTCATTAGGAGCAAAATTTTGTCATCTTAGGTCTAATTTCGGATAAATTGGATGAAACAAATAAATATCCGCTATGAATTAAACCTGCAAGTCGTCCCCTGATGATTCTGTGAGATATCCATATGGTTTCCTATTATACATTTCTGGTTCCACTATATAATTTTTGCACATGTTTAGAATTCTGTTAACTTGTTTGATACATTTGTGATTTCACTTTACTTATACACACATGTATTTAAAAAGGATTCTTACAAATACATTTATTTCCAGGTGAAAATACCAGTAAATTCTATAGAAAAATAAATCTTGTTCAAGCATGTGAAATTACGAGTTATTTAATCATAGATTTTCTATTTGAATATATGGGTATCGAAGAATTTCCTAATCATGAAGAAGTTTCATGTCCCGTATGAATCCTATATACATATCATATATATATATATACGTTATATTATTGTGTTTGTTTATGTTGTTTCTTCTTCTTTGACATAACGAAATTTACTGCAAGTACCATGCTTGGGATACCAATAAACAAAGAAACCATTAAGGTCCCAAGTATGCCTAAGAGACAGATTTTTTTTTCTTTGTAAATTAGCTGCAATATTAATTAAAGCTTTTCAATGGGATATATTTAAAAGACTAATCTGTTTTTCGTTCGATGGTGTCGTGCTTAATTAAATTCACGTTTTTTGGAAAACATGGGTCTTTGTGCAAAAAGAATTGAAGATGATTTTTTTTTCTGTCGCCTAATTTTAGGCCGATCTGAAGTTGGACTTTTATAAACAAACATTCGAGGTTCTGATGGTACGCTTTATTTAAAAATCCTCTCTTGGTTGATTTTTTTTCTAAAGCCATCATAAAATTAATTTTTATATTATATATATAAAAAAACAATGGGGAGGGAGGGAATTTTTTGTGTCAATGCCTAATTTATTACATGGTTGTGTGCCGTTTCATTTTTTGGATCTAGTGAATCATAAAGCAGGGAGAACTGAAATACGTTCTCGCGTTTTTTCGAAATTAAATACTTACGTAGTGTACCGAAATCAGTGAGGTCAAGAAATCTGAATTTGTTCGAAAAAAAATATATATATATACATCAATCTTTTCTAGATATATTTAAAATGATACATCTGATAGGTTGCTCATTTAAAATAAAGTGAAATTTTGAAATAATTTTCAAAATTCCACATTTCTTAAAAAGAAAAAGAAAAGTTATACCTTAGTAAGAGCAATAAGCATACAAACAATTTTTTAAATCGTTGATGTTTAACTAGTTACTGTTTCGCATCTCACTTAAAATATTTTTCCGTTTATACATATGAAATATTCAGAATTAAACAAATTTTTGAAATTTTTATTTCATTAAATAAGTTCGATGTTTTATAACACTAAGTTTTATACACCCAAAAATTAAATTGCTAGCTTAACTGATGTACTGCAAAACAGCTTCAAAAAGCGCTTACCATTTGTTTTCTATACTTTATTTTGTTTTTATACTGTTCTTATTCTCTTCAAATGTGTACTATATTACACAAAACACCTTTATGCATTCTGAAAACTTAAAAAAATTCGTACTTGTGATGAATAGTTTTCTAAAAGTTGCTAGATGCCACAAAATAAAATACTATTCACCACACATAAAGGTTATTGTTCTACTGAACAATGTTCACTTCGCGTTCTAAAATGCCACAGCAAATTCTGTTTTTTTTTTTTTTTTTTTTTTTTTTTGTAAAGTAGATTTACTGATCCACGTTTACTTTACATTACTTTAATCCTGATCCACATTTAATCCAATTAATTGACTGAAGCAGAAATTTATGATGAAAATCAAAGTTGGTATAATATTGAATAAATAATATTAAAGTATATACGTGTGTAACTAATTTTTTAAAGATTAAAATATACTTATGATATAGAAGAAAGTTTTGAGATTGGCACATCCAACGAGTTTCATATGGAATATTGCACGATATTTGTGAAACAAAAATTTACGTGAATGAAAATATTTTCGTGTACAGCATTTTACATCTCATGTACTTGTTCATTGATGCACAACATTGTATATTTCATGTACAATTATTTGATGTACTGTAATTTTTATAAATTATTTCTATAAAAAAACATTTAAGATTATATAGATGTATGTGATGTATCACAAATATCGAAAATTACTTAAAAAATAAACAGAACCCAAAATATTCTTCAAAGTCTTATTTTGAATTTATTTCTTAATAAAAAATAAAACAAAAAATAGTTTCACTCAATGATTATAATATAATCATAATTATTGTTTCCTAAAAGTAAAATTTATCCAATTTACTGCTGTTCCTTTTTAACTTTGACGATAAGGAAAACGTTATGCACATGGAACACTAAAACGCCTGTTCCCATTTCCTGATATTCAAATTACTGAAAATCCGTTAAGTTTGAACATTATAGTTCAAAATTATTCTGAGAATATAGCTGAAATGAATACTTGACTAATTACTTTTAGTTTAACTCCCCCCCTCCCATTAAAATTTCCAAATAATCTAAATTTATTTTAAAATTCCATGTTAAAATTGACAATTTTGGAGTTTTATGAGATATGTTAAAAAAGTTTTAAGTGCAGCATTCATTATTATACGTTATCGAATAATACAAGTATGTACCATTATTTGAGGATTTACGTAATGCATGTTTTCTATATTTTTTTTCTAAACGACAGTATATATTCTTTCAAAAATATCAAAAAACGATAATAGAGTCATTTTTGCTATCACATTTGTACCGAGTATGTCTTTAAATTTCGAAAATTGTAAGTGTCAAAGTTTTTAAAAACTTTTTTCTCAAGCTTCTTTCCTGTAGTTGCCAATCATCTTAATCGCTTAGATGACATCTCGATAGCGCAAGCGAAGCGGATTTGACATAAATCCTGCAATAAAAAAGTTGTCGAGATACATGAGATATTGTTTCATACTGCTTAAAATAGGTGCATTTTCGTTTACATTTACTTCGTTTACATTTACTTACATAAATACTTGTTACAATTATAATTTTTTTAAATAAATGCTTGATTTTTGCTCACATTTGTCTAAATATATCAGTTGCGTAAATTATCTTTAAGATATATTGCAGATAGTTTCTTAAAATATTTCTTGAATACTTAAAACATATAATTCATAAATTTAAAATAAAGTTTTTTTCGTTTATTTAAAATTAATTTTACAAATTCAAACATTGAGAAAGTCACAGAAATAAAAATTGGTATGTTGTACTATATCTTCTGTAGTAATTCTTTTATATTTCATATTAATTTTTAGAAAATTATTTTTAAAAGATACGAAGTACAACAATTTTTAGAAATTATTTTGAAGATAAAAAATTCAGATTGCATATATGTATGTTATGTAAAGCAAATATAAGAAATTACTTCTTAAAAACAGAAAACAGAATCTTCGAAGTTTTGTTTTGAGTTCATTTTTACATAAAAATGAAAACAAAAAATAATTTCGCTCATGATTGTTTTTGAGAATTAAAATTTTACCTAATTTTTTTCATTCAAATAAATACTATTCCACGCTGAAATGAGGGTTTATTTAATTAAAAACTGAATGTTATCATTTATATACATATAATGGTATAATATGACACATTGCTCGATAGTTGTGAAACAAAAATTTAAATGAATAGAAATGTTTTCATGTAGGGGGAACTGGGGACATTGATACAGCTTTTTTCAAAAAAAAAAATTTGATGTCTAGAAAGCAGAAGTTTCAAGTTATTTTTCTATGTGATGTCAGCAAATCCTGTGTAGTGTGTTATAAAAATGTACAATCGTTGTTTTATATATTATTTTTGCATGTAATTTTAAAAAAATCAAAAAAAGTAATTTGTATCAATGTGCCCCATCCCCGGGGCAGATTGATACACTTTGACACTTCTGGGAAAAATGGAGAGAAAAAAACACCAATGCATATTTTTCATAGAAAAATAGTTAGCAAACCATTTTATATATATTTATAGACATTAAAATCGCACACAATTTATTTGTAAGCGAAAATAAAGTAATCATAATGAAGTGTATAATGACCTGATGTTCTGGCTGTTCCTTGTCTGTTTGTTGGCTGTGATAACTTTGTCATATCTGGCACTTTAACCCCAGAATTATCTTCTTTCTTAGGAAAGGCGAAATAATTACCAGATTTTCTGTTTATAAATCGGTTTACAAACAGAAAATAAAGGATAATTATATTAAAAATTATATTTATAATATAATTATCCTGTACTGTTCTGCAGCTTGTTTCTCTTACTTAACATTTCTCATGTCGATATTACTTTTTTCTCTGGAGAATCGATATAAATTTGAGATTTGCCTGGCTGCCGTTCATTTCTTTTGTTAATTCTACTAGCATTAGATATTGTGTAAGTTTGTACATCTTCTGTTTGCAAAAACACAATAAAATGTTCTAATATAAAGAAATTAGAACTATTTCCCTTCAATAAAAACTAATAGTAGAAAATTTTGACGAAAAATGGTTGAATTAAGGAGTGCATGGTAAAAAAAAAATAATAATAATAAAAGGTAATGAAAAAATAAACTAGAAAAAGATTTAGGTTGTATCGATGTGCCCGACAAAGATTGTATTAATGTGCCCCATACAGCCATTTTGAATAAAATGAGTCGCAAATCCAGCACTTCATAATTTATCTAACAATAAAGAATTAGGAACTGATAAAGAGTTTCTTTACTCTCCAGGGAGGGTATTCTTTTCGGTTGAAAATACTGAGACAGTTGTATAATACCATTTCAATTGTGCAACTCAAATTTACTTTTGACCTACAAAAAAAAATTAATCACCCATCCCATTTCATCAAACTATTGAATCATTCCAAAACTTTCTGTGTGTAGTTAATTTCACTAGTATCACTATTTGGAGCTGTTGTTAAAGTTCCTGTAATGACCCTGTGTGCTGTACAGGGGGTGTATCAATGTGCCCCAAGTATCAATGTGCCCCAGTTCCCCCTACAGCATTTTGCATCTCATGTACAATTATTTCATGTATAGTAACTTTCATAAATTATTTCTATAAAAAATGCTTCAGATTATATAGATGTAGGTGAAGCATCACAAATATCGAAAGTTACTTCTTAAAAAATGAATAAACAGAAACAAAAATATTCTTCAAGATCTTATTTTGAGTTTATTTTATTAATAAAAAATGAAAACAATAAATAATTTCCATCAGCAATCATTATGGTTTATTTTCTAAAAGTAACATTTGTCCATTTCGATGCTGTTCTTTTTTAAGTTTCACGATTAAAAAAAATGCTATGCATATCGGACACTAAAACACCTGTTTTCGTTTCCTGAAGAAGAAACTTGAAAATACGACACGTTAAAAAATTATAGATTAAAAATTATTCTCAATTTATAGGTGAAGTAACTACTAGACAAATTACATTTCGTTTTGTCCTCGGAAAAAAATTGCAAAATAATCTAAATTTTATATAAAATTTACATGTGAAAATTGGCAATTTAAGAGTTTTTCGCAAGTTTTATATTCGAATGAAGTTTTTTACAAATTCTATATTTATATAATCGCTTAAAGAGGTTTTAAGTACAGCATTCATTAGCAAACGTTATCGAATGATACAACTATGTACCATTATTTGAGGACGAAATAACAAAAAATTTTTCTATATGGCAGGATATCTTCTTTCAAAAATATCTGAAAATGATAAATGAACCTTTTTGCTATCACATTTGCACTAGAGTATGTCTTTAAATTTCGAAAATTTTAAGTGACAAAGCTCTTAAAAACCCTTTTTTCTCAGACTTCATTATTGTAGCTGTCAATCATCTTAATTGCTTAGACGACATCTCGGCAGTGCAATCGAAGCGGATTTGACATGATGTCTGTACTCATAAAAATGAAACACATATATGAGATATATTTTCATGCCGCTTAAAAAAGGTGCATTCTTGTTTATAACTATAAATACTCAATATACTTATAATTTTATTTAAATAAATAATTGATTTTTGCTCACATTTGCATAAATATATCAGTTTCGTAAATTCTCCTTAAAATATATTGAAGATACTTTCTTCAAATATATCTTAAAATTTAAAATATACTTTTTATAAATAAATTTTTTTAAAGTTAATTTTATATAAAATATTCAAAAATTCAGAATGCCACCGAAACAAAATTTGATGTATTGTACTATATCTTCTGTCGTAATTCTTTAATATTGTACATTAATTTTTATAAAATTACTTTTAATTATATAGATCAAATACTGAAATATTTTATATTTAAATGCAGCAATTTTATTGGTTTTGTTAAAAGTGTATCTTATATTATAAAAAATAAACTGATAAATATTTTAATAAGGATTTACGTGCACATGTTCGACAATTTTATTTTAGAATTTCAAACTTTGTACAATACATATATATAATACGAAGCTGTATATTTTTGGAATTATCTGTGTCATCATTGTAAAAAAAAATAATAGAATAAAATAAAGTTAAAATAAAAAAAATATTTGTAAAGTTACTAAATTTTTTCTAAGAAACTGTCATTTCAGAACTTTTTAAGTAATAGCAACAACAAAAAATCGTGTAGCGGATACATACAGTGTAAAAAAAAAATGTAATCCTACAGATGTAAAGTTGCCGAAATCTGTATGCTTATTAACATTTTATCTGTAAACTGTACAAGAAAAGATGTAAATCTTCAAAATTACTTTTTATTATAGACAATATTTACTACAGAAATCTGTAATTTTACAAATGAATCTAATAAAATTAGTTATCTTACTAAAAATTTATCAGTAACATGGACTGCAGTTAAATAAAAAGTTCTAGGCATCCCGATTTCCCCCAAAAAATTTTGTAACGTTACAGATTTTTTTTTATTTTCTGTGCAAAACTCTATCTGTTATATGAGTTTTTGCCGTTGCCTTTACAAAAAAAGTTCTAGGAATCCCAGTTTCCTAGAAAACCTTTAGTAACTTTACAGATTTTTTGACAGTGTATTTGCGTTGTAAGCCAAAAAATCTGTAAAGTTACAAAAGAGACTGAGATGGCTAAAACATTTTGTATAACTGCAATTCATGTTACAGATAAAATTTTAGTAAGATTACTGTGATTTTATTAGATTCTATTGTAAAGCTACAAATTTATGTAATTTTAGAAAATCCAGTTTTGTATATTTAAATATTTTTGTACAGTGCACTGATAAAATTTAGCAAATATACAGATTTCCTAATCTTGAACCCTTGAATCTGTAAAATTACAGATTTTTTCAACTTTCTTTAACCCTCTCACTGACAAGACCGTCTATAGACGTTCGCGAAAAGTTTCTCTGAAACAGGCAAGGCCGACTCGGCGCGTTTCTTCAAAACATACTCTAAACAGGCACCACCGACTCAAGACGTTCAAAGAATATGGCTTCAATAATGGCAAGAACGAATCTGGTAAATGTGCCTTCCCCCACCATACTTCACCACCCTACCTTATCTAGATTTGTCAACAATACTTAACTGTTACTCCCCACCACCCCCTGTGGTGATTCGCTTGGGATCTCTCTCTTAAAAATTTTCCGAGAAATTTTCCCTTTAGTGTCACAGCAGAGATAGTAGACCTTGAGTCTCTCGACACTAGCGAAATAGAGCGACGGCTAAGCGAAGTATTTGTTTTGTAGAAATTGTTTTGTAAAAGTTTTGTCATAGAGGGGAATTTATTTTTCCAGGCTATGGAAAAATAAATTGTTCCATATTATTATTGTTATATACCCTATTCATAATTATTATTATTTTTGATTGGGTCAATAGTAATATCTAACAAAACTAAAGTCATCTTTGTAAATTTAAGTATGCGTGTTCGATTTGTTTTTGGGGTATTTATATCAAAAATTCTGGTGAAGAACGTCAATTATTTCCAAAAAATAAAAATGCAGTTTACAGGAATAAGCAATGCTTTTTTTTTTCTTCTTCTTCTCTTTTTTTTTTTTTTTCAAAAATTGGGCATTTTAAAACGAGGTTGAAGGTGGACATTATTTGGTAGATTTGGGCTTTTTCCTTTAAATCGCCTCTTCCCTCCAGGTAAAATTTTGAATTACATAAAAAAAATATTTTTTAAACACATTCCAAATTAATTGAAAAGTATTTATGATTTATATTTTTCTGTCTGCCCGACCGTCTCTGATTCGTGTAAGTTTATTGGGATTACTCTGATTTTTTGTATGTTACAGATGCTTATTAAAACTTGATCGGTATCGAAAACGAAATATGTATAATTTACAGTTTATTTAACAAGGACGATTAAACAATTTCTGTTACAATATGATCAACTGGAATTTAAAAAATCGTTTCAAGTTCAATTTAATAAAGTAAAGCAGTTTCAAACATAATGATTTTCATATGCATAAATGTAGCGCAGTGAATCATGCATTTTGTAAAACAAGGATTCAAAATATTTTTTATGCATTTACAAGGTCAAAAAGAATTTTGTTACATAATAGTCTAGTGTGAATTTTTTTTTTTTTTTTTTTTAGCTTATTTTAGTCATTTTACACTATTTCAAACACAATAAAATTAATATACATTACTGTGGCTTCTTATATAGCATGATTTGCATAGCATTCATCATCTCATTTACAGGGACACGTAAAAGATTTTGATACAATACCCTACATCTGCAGTACTGTCAATTAGATATAAGAGCTGGAAGTTAGATTTCATTTATGATATGCGTATTTAAGTTTAATATATTTTTGCTTTTTATGTGTATACAATGTATAAACGCTTAGATCATATAAGGGGCAACACAAAAGCTTAACAATTACACATTATCAACATGAATGACATAGGTGGCTTTTATTTCAGTAAAGTGTAATTAGAACTATATTTAGTACACTAAAATATGTTTATATAATATAAATACAATCTAAATTCGTTAAAATGATTCCTCGTAGTCCGAAAAGGGGGTCTTCATAATGAGAAATCGCTATAATGAAAATGAATTAAAAAAAAGTAAACTTTAATCTGGTGAGGGAAAATTGGGGTTTCAAAGAAATTTACATAATAAAATAATATTACAATTTTTTTCACTTTCGTACTAAATAAACATTGACAATATGTAAGTCATTTTAACAGAATGATAAAAAATTTCTGAAAAAAATTCAAAATAAATTTAAATCACGAATAAAAGTTAAGACCCATCTTACGTAGTACAGAATAAATCTTAAATCGTTAAAAAAAAAAAAAAAAAAAAAAAAAAAAAAAAAAAAAAAAAAAACTGGAAGTTTCGAAAAGCATTTTTTTTTAGAGAAAAAAAAACTGCCGTCCGTCTGCCTGCATGTCTGTAAATGCTCTCCAATATAAATTAAGAGACTTGAATTTTTGTATGTGCTTAGTATGTAATAATGGAATACTTATTGAATATAAATACTTATACTATACTATACTTATACTATAATACTTATTGAATTTCAATAACTCCTATTTTCCCCAACTATATTTTTCAGATTCTCGAAATAGTCGTTGAAAAGAGAGTTACATAAGCATGAATTTTCCATTAAAAAAAATGATGTCGATCGGATAACCAGTAGCTGAGATATTTGTAATCATATTTTCCACACTCTTTGATTTTTTTCATGAGCCTGTATATCATTAAAATTTCATTTGAAAGATATATTTTAATTGGAAATGGCACACTTAATCTGACGCAGTAAACTGTTAAATAATATTATTTTTATTTTTGGAGTTATAAGATGTTTCTTTAACTTATATGAGTAATACAGCATTTAAAGTTTATCAAGCCAAGATTGGCGAAATAATTTTGAACAAATTGCAAACGACTAGTTTTTTTTTTTTTTTTTTTTACAAATTAATTTAAATTAATGTTTATTATATATATATATTTTAAGGGAAAAAAAAGGGGGTGATAAGTTAATTTGGCCGCTGTATTGGTAATATGCATTTGTTCGTAATTATACTGGATGTCAAAATAACATAACATAAATGAGATATATTTCCAGGATATTGCATATATTGTTATAATGGAACGGTTGCTATATAATGGGCTGTCGTTAATGGGCGCTAATGGGTGGTCATTATAATGAGCGTTGACTAAATAATCATACATGAGGACATCCAAAGACCCGGATACATGGGCGACTAAGAATAATAATGTCTGATAGTGTGGATTGAGTAGTTTTAATAATATTTTAGCTTCAATTAAATTTGAGCTTAATGTGTGGCGAATAAAAAAAAGAACTTTTGATAATACATTAGGCTGTACCAAATAATTCAAGCATATGTTTCCATTTATTGATACAAATTTCTGAAGGTAAAATTTTAAATTCCTAAGCGTTTTTTACTAAACCAGGTTTAAGCATATACTATGTATAACATGTGCAAATAATATAGATTAAATTCACGGCTGAACAGAATAATTTGGCTGAATTTCTGGCTGTAACTGTTGAAATTTGGTTTTAAAATGCGTTATAAGCTGAGTTTTTATTTATTATTATCGTTTATTAAGATTTTCTTTTACCTTATTGAAAAGCGAAATTTCTGTAAAAACAAAGTGTTTCTTAATCTATGCTGGGGACATTATCTTTCTTTCTTTTTTTCCCCCCTTTTTTAGAGAGTAAAGTACACTCCGAAATTCTAAATATACTTTATGGAACTAATTTATCCTAAATGTGTAAAATGCTAAAATAAACCAATACATGCACACCTTCCACTTTTTTTTTCTATTGCATTTTTTGTTTGTGATAATGTGTGTTTTTTAGGGTAGGCGGAAAAAAACGCACTGGAAAAAAGCGCACGGAAAAAAACGCCCCGGAGAAAAGTACCCCCGGAAAAAAGCTTCCCCGGAGAAAAGCGCAACGGAAAAAAGCGTCCCCGGAAAAAAGCGCACCGGAAAAAAGCGTCCCTTTTTACAAATCACATATTTAAATAAGTCTGATAATAGTACACATTGTTAACCTTAGAATATAAACACTAGATTGAGACGATTTTATGAAGTTTGAGCATCCTTGCTCTCTCGGGACTGAGTTAGGGGAAGGTGGGAGGGGGGGGGGCTTTAAAAGTTATCTCAAAACCTGTTATTGCCTGAATGAAAAAAAAAATGTAAGATACGAAGAATTAGATAACCAGGTACTTAAATGTGTTTTTTTTAAAATTCAGTCTCCCTTGTTTTTCTGTGGTGGTGGTGTGTGTGTGTATGTGTGTGTGTGTGTGTGGGGGGGGGGGGTACACGACATTTCGGTCCCGCCGTTTCGGTCCCGACACATTTTGGTCCCTGGCCATTTTGGTCCCGAGACATTTCGGTCCCGAGACATTTCGGTCCCAAGACATTTCGGTCCCAAGACATTTCAGTCCCCAGCAACTTTGGTCCCTTGTTATTTCTTTGCTCCCTACCTTATAAGTCAGATTCTAATTGTTGTGGGCTTACAAAATGGTATAAGTTCGACATTATTCGGGCCTTTTTTTTTTTTTTAATTCTCTCCCCCCCCCCCCTCCCCCAAGTTTTATAAAAAGTTGAATATAAGATTCCGATAAATTTAAACTTTTACAACTCGTGATAATGAGTCACAGTGAGCTGAAAATTTTGTTTGATTAAACAATGTGATATAAGTTTAGGGGATATTGTCTTTTGCTTTTAGTAGTATTATTATTAATCAGAATAATTATTTTAAATTTTATTATTAATTATTAGTATCAGTATTTTATATAAACTTCTATAAACTACTATAAACTAAAAAGTATTTTATATAAACTTCCACAAATATTTTTTTGGCTGTTTACGTACATTGTTTTAGAACCTTTAAATTAGCATTAATTAAATAATAAAAAAACAGCGCTTATTTTTTTCTTCGAATTAGTTTAATAATAAATGTCTTTAATAATTCAATTAGACAGTTATAACTTATAATATATGCATATTTCCTCAAATCACCCATCTACACCCTCTCCTTTGATAATTTAGAAATAAAATGTATTTATTGAAGAACATTTTTTTTTTTAAAATAATACAAAGTTGCATCTTATAAATTTGTTTTCATAAGTTACTTTCCATTATTAACATTGCGAAAGCAATAGTGATCTAGTAACTGGGCATGCTATGAAAAAAATTTCTTTTTAAAAATTTGTCTCCGCCACTTTTTTTTAATTGACTGCTTTGTTTAACAGTTTTCTCATGCCATGAAGACAATTTTTGTGAGTTAATTTTATTGAAATTGGGCCTATTTCATTCTAATAAGATGATTATTTTTTTATTTTTATTTACATAAAATTAATATAATAATATTTTAAAAAATAATAATATAAATATTATATATAAAATATAATGTATAATTTAATAAAATATATTAAAATGTAATATAATGTTATTTTAAATAATTTTATTTTCAATTTTTAAGTGTCAAAACTAAGCTTTTATTTATTTATTTATTTGTATTACCTTTTCGCTCTTACTAATAATAATATTTCTTATTTTAGTTTTATATTTAACTATACTAATTGTTTTAAATTTCTGTAATTGTAAATATACAATAAATAAACAAGTAAAAGATAAATTTCAGTTTAGAACTACTAGGAAATATAATGATGTATTGAATATAAAATTAATTATGTATTGAGTTTCTTTTAATGTCTCAATAGTTCTTATTAGTTAAAATTAATTATGTAAATTAATAATTTTTAATTAATAAATTTATTTAATAAAATATTAATTTGATTTTTATATTAAAATTACTGAATGTTTTGAGAATTAGGATTACCAATTATCATTAGGATTACCAATTATTATTAGAATTACCATACAAAATTTGTGTGAATTATAATATTTTTTATAAGAGTTATACTTGTTTGCGGTTTTCGGGCACTTATAATCGCATTATACTAAAATTTTATGGCCCTCAATTTAAAAACTCTGCAATGTTCCCTATAAAATTATGTCTTATTTCACAAAATTTCAGTTTGTAGGAGAAGGGACCGTAATGTTTCGGGACCGAAATGGCTCGGGACCGAAATGTCTTGGGACCGAAATGGCTAGGGACCAAAATGGCTCGGGACCGAAGTGTCTCGGGATCGAAATGTCTTGGGACCGAAATGGCAGGACCGAAATGGCAGGACCGAAACGTCCTGCTTCCGTGGGGAGGGGGGGGGAGGCGGTTGTCTACAAACTATCTGTTTAAATACCAAAATATCTGTTTATAAATCGGTTTATAAACAGAAAATAAAGGATAATTATCTTAAAAATTCTGTTTTTAATATAATTATCCTGTGTTGTTCTGCAGCTTGTTTCTCTTACATAAAACTTTTCATGTAGAAAATACTTTTTCTCTGGAGAATTGATATAAATTTGAGATTTTCCAGGCTGCCGTCCTTTTCTTTAATTAGTTCTACTAGCACTATATGTTCGGTAAGTTCGTGCGTCTTCTCTTTGCAAAAATACTGTAAAATGTTCTAGTATAAAGAAATTAAAGCTATTTCACTTCAATAAAAAATAATATTAGAAATTTTTAGCGAAAAATGGTTGCATTAAGGAGTACATTGTAAAAAAAATAATAAAAGGTAATGAAAAAATTAACTAGAAAAGGATTTATAGGTTGTATCAATGTGCCTCGACAAAGACTGTATCAATGTGACCCATATAGCCATTTTGAATAAAATCAGACTCAAATCGAATGCTTCATAATTTATCTAACAAAAAAGAATGAGAAACTTATAAAAAGTAGTTTTACTTGCCAAGGAAAGTATTCTTTTCGGTTGAAAACACGAGAACAATTGTACAATACCATTTCAATTGTACAACTCAAATTTATTTTTTATCTAAAAAAACAATAAATCACCCATCCCGTTTCATCAAACAACTGAATCATTCCAGGACTTTCTGTAAGTAGTTGAATGTTCTAGTATCACCTTTTGGAACTGTTGTGAACCTGTAATGACCCTGTGAGCAGTAGAGCGGGTGTATCAATGTGCTCCATGTATCAATGTGCCCCAGTTCCCCCTATAGTATATAATGCCTGGAGAGATATGGGAGTTTAATGGTTAAGCATAGAGGGGAAACGGAGGTATAACCTCTTACATTATATTAATAGCTTTTTACAAGGAATTATCTGATTTGCTTGGAATTTCGGACATAAGTTCATTATGATAAGACGTATTTCTGATTACTTATGGGTTCTTATGCTTATTAATAAAGGGGTTGGGGGATGAACAAAATTCTCACCTCAAATTAGATAAATCGTTTTTTATGCAGAATTATCCGATGTATTTCAAATTTTAAATGTGGGTTCTTTCTGGTAAGGTGAATCCCTGAATAGTTTTAAGAGTTTAATGGCTAACTATAGAAGTGGAATAGAATATAACCCCCCTCAAATTAAATAAATTCAACGCAGAATTTATCGAATTTGCTTCAAATTTTAGATTATAGATTCATTATGATAAGGCGTATCCCTGATTATATATGGGGTTCTTTTGCTAATATAAAAGAGGAGAGGCGGTTAGTTATCCCCCCCCCCCCCCTTAAATTAGATAAATTCTTTTTTACGTACACATATCCGATGTATTTCATATTTTGGATATAAGTTCTTTCCTAGAATGTGAATCCCTGAATAGTTTTAAGGGTATAATGGCTAAGTATAGGGAGGGGGAACGGAGGATAACCCCCCTATAAATTAAATAAATAACTTTTTACGCAGAATTATCCGATTTGCTTCAATTTTAGATGTAGGTTCATTATGATAAGGCGAATCCCTGATTAATTGTAGATTATCCCCGTTCCCCCTCTATACTTAGCCATTAAACCCATAAAACTATTCAAGGGATTAACTTTATCAGAAAGAACCTATATATACAATTTGAAAGACGTCGGATAGTTGTGCAATATATATATATATATATGTATATATATATATATATATATATATATTTAAGGAGGGGATAATCGTTCACTCCCGCTTTTCAATTAGCAGAAGAACCTCATAACTAATCAGCGATACGCCTTATTATAATGAATCTATATCCAAAATTTGGAGCAAATCGGATAATTCTTCGTAAAAAACCATTTATTTAATTTAAAGGGGGTATCCCCCGTTCCCCCTCTACACTTGGCCATCAAACCCTTAAAACTATTCAAGATTCGCTTTATGAGAAATAACCTATATCCATAATTTGAAATATATCGGACATGTGTGCATAAATTTTTTTATCTAATTTAAAGGGGTGAATAATCACCCCCCATTTTATTTAACAAAAGAATCCCATAACCAATCAGAGATACGTCTTATCAAAATGAACCCATATCCAAAATTCGAAGCAAATCGGATAATTCTGCGTAAAATGTTAATAATTTAATATAAGATAGGTTATTCCCCCATTCCTTCTCTATGCTTAACCATTAAACTCTCAAATCCCTTCAGGCATTAAGAAGATTTTTATGAAATTCAAGTGGAACTGATATATCGTGAATTGACAAAGTTAAGAAATTATTATTCATCAGAAAAATATGCCGATTTTTAATCTATGTCTGAAATGAAACACTTAATATATATACCTATACTTTTCTTTGGTAAACGGAAAAAAAGTGACCGGAAAAAAAGTTATCGGAAAAAAAGTGACATAAACTACAAAAGCGGAAAATAAGTGACACGGAAAAAAAGTGACGCGGAAAAAAGTGACAAGGAAAAAAAGTGACAAGGAATCGATTTTGGGGATTTATTATTGATTTTGGGGATTCATTGGTTAAGTATGAAAGGGGGATCGGGGGGGGGGAACTCATAGTTTAAGTAAGTGGGTTTTTCATGCTGAATTAACTGTTTTCGTTCAATTTTTGGATATACGTTCATCCTTAAAAGACGCTTGCCTGATTAGTTTTGGGAAGGAACGATTACCTCCCCCCCCCCCCGTCCGTCCTCAATTAGATGAATTCGTTTTTACGCAGAATTATCCAACGTGTGTCAAATTTGCATATAGGATCTTTTCGATAAGGCTTATGTATAGCATAAAATGCCTGAAGAGATTCTAGGAGTTTAAGGGTTAAGTATGGAGGGGGAACGGGGAATAACCTTTCTTAAATTAAATTAATGGCTTTTTTCGCATAATTATCCGATTTGCTTAAAATTTTGGACATAAGTTCATTATGACAAGACGTATCTTAGATTAGTTATGGGTTCTTCAACTTATTTTAAGGGGGGGGGACGGGCAATTCTCCCCCTCAAACTAGATAAATATGTTTTTATGCAGAATTATCCCATGTATTTCAATTTTAAATATAGGTTCTTTCTAGTAAGGTGAATTCCGGAATAGTTTTAAGGATTTAATAGCTAAGTATAAATAGGAGATGGAGGAAACCCCTCTTAAATTAAATAAATGGCTTTTTATGCAGAATTATCCGATTTGCTTCGAATTTTGGACATGGGTTCATTATGATAAGACGTATCTTTGATTAGTTATGGGGTTCTATTGGTAATTAAAAAGGTGGGTGGGTAATTACTATACCCACCTTAAATTAGATTTAAAAAAATTATGCACACTTATCCGATGTATTTCAAATTTTGGATATAGGATGTGTCTCATAAAGTGAATTCCAGAATAGTTTTATGGGTTTAATGGCTATGTATAGAGGGGGAACGGGGGATAAACCCCCTTAAATTAAATAAAGGGTTTTTTACGCAGAATCATCCGATTTGCTTCAAATTTTGGATGTGTATTCATTATAAGAAGGCGAATCTCTGATTAATTATGAGGTTCTTTTGATAATTAAATAGGGGAAGCGGGCGATTAATCCCCCACTCTTTAAATAAAATGATTTTTTTTTCTTTCACAACTATTCAACGTATTTTAAATTTTGGATATAGGTTCTTCCTGATAAAGTGAATCCCTGAATAGTTTTAAGGGTTTAATGGTTAAGTATAGAGCGATGAACGAGGGATAACCCACAATTAATCAGGACTTCGCCTTATCATAATGAACGCCCAATCAAAATTTGAATCAAATCAGATAATTCTGCGTAAAAAGCCATTTATTAATTTAAGGGGGGGGGGTATCATCCGTTCCCCCAGTGTTTACTTAGCCATTAAACCTTTAAAATTATTCCGGGATTCACTTTATGAGAAAGAACATATATCCAAAATATAAAATATATCGGATAAGGGAGCATAAAAAACAATTTATCTAATTTAAGGGGGGGAGGGAATAATCAACCCCCCCCCCCCAATTTTTAATTGGCAAAATAATCAGGGATACGCCTTATCATAATGGTTCTATAATCCAAATTTGAAGCAAATCTGATAATTCTGCGTAAAAAGTAATTTAATTTAAAACGGGTTATATTCTATTCCCCTTCTATACTTAGATATTAAATCCTTAAAACTATTCAGAGATCCACCTTATCAGAAACAACCTATATTTAAAATTTGAAATACATGGGATAATTCTGCATAAAAACCTATTTTTCTAGTTTAAGGGGGATATAATTGCTCACCCCCCTTTATAATAAGCAGAAGAACCCCATAACTAATCAGAGATACGTCTTATCATAATGAACCTATGTCCAAAATTCTAAGCAAATCGAATAATTATGCGTAAAAAGTTATTAATTTAATTTTAGAAAGGTTATCCCCCGTTCCCTCTCTATACTTAACCATTAGAACACCTAAATCTCTTCAGGCATTATATTCTATATATAAGCCTTATCGAAAAGAACCTATATGCAAATTTGACACACGTTGGACAATTCTGCATAAAAACCCATTCATCTAATTGAGGACGGATGGAGGGGGAGGGGGTAATCGTACCTTCCCAAAACTAATCAGGCAAGCGTCTTTTCAGGATGAACGTATATCCAAAAATTGAACGAAAAGAGTTAATTCAGCATGGAAAACCCATTTACCTAAACTATGAGCCCCCCTCCCCGATCCCCCTTTCATACTTAAGCAATGAATCCCCAAAATCAATTCTTTGTCACTTTTTTCCCGATAACTTTTTTTCCGGTCACTTTTTTCCCGTTTACCCATTTTGATATTTACGTTATTTGTAGAAAGATCATATTTTATTTCTTTTTCCTGACAAATAACAATATTTTGAGAATTTAGTAGGTTGTAACAATACTTTACTTTAACTTGACCGAATTCTGTAAAATTTAAATTAGAATAATTCTAAAATATCTTTGAGTGAATCATGCATTTCATAGAATACTTTGTTTTATTTTATATAATTTATGGTTTAACTAATTCTATGAAAGTATTATAATAGTTGGTGAAAGAACTTTAATCGAGAATTTCTAAAGGAGATTCGAATATTTTGATTTAACTTTAAAATGCACTGTAATATTTGAACATATGCCAATGCATGATATGACCTGAAGAATGTCTTTCAAACAATGTCTGTTCAATATTCCATTTTTATAACAGAGGTTTTGAAATTGAGATGAATTAATCTTTTTAAAAAATATATTTTATGTTACGCTATTGTTATCTTCAAAAATCTGTTTTTGAAAGTAATATTTTCCTTATGTAAAATGTATTTAAAAAATAAAACAGAATAATTCTTTTGTTATTGTTTCATTCTATTTAAAAATTTGATGCTAAATGTATGTGTTACGGCCAAAATAGAAGAATATGATACAAATAACTTTTAATCTTTCATAAAAAAAAAAAAAAAAAAAAAAAAAAAAAAAAAAAAAAAAACTGCCAAGCATTTATTGTGATGCTTTTCCAACAGAAGTAGAATAGGAGTAAAAGTTCAAAGAAGAACACTTTTACAAGATAATTAAAATTGGAAATGTGTTCAGAAACAAATATAATTTGAACAATGATATAGTTGTAAGGTACGTTTTTTTTACGTATTTCATTGGCGATGCAATTTTCTAAATTTTTCAAATAAATTAAATTAAAAAATATTACAGTTGGATTTATTTATTTATACATATTAATTACAGACATAATTAATATTTTTCTTTTTAAGCAGTGATAAATATATATATATGCTAAACCTATCACTGTTAGAGAAAGTTAATTTTATAACATTTTTCTTTATGCTTCAAATGCTTGCTTTTTCTATCGATTTTATATTTTTGAAATCCTTTGCTTGAATGGATACCGTGTTTTTTTAATTTAACAGGTGAATTTGTTATTTAATTTGCCAATTTTCTTGATAAAGGAAATTAATATAGTTTATATTAATTTTATAAAGAGGTATTTCTAGGGGATATTCTCTGAAATTATCGGACATTGACCAGCTTTATTCTGGATGCTCCTTTAGTAAAAGCTACTTGATTGCACCATTTTAGTATAATATCTCCTTCAAAATGTTTTTATAATATATAAATTCTTATATTTTTTTATATAGAATATATATTATTAGTAATACTATATAATATCTCCCTCTTTTTTTTTTCGGAGTAAAAATTTTAAACTTTTAAAATTATATTTGTTACAGATTAAATACTGCTTTTCTAACATAAATTTCATTTTTTTTTATAACATACTAAATTCTTTTTTAGAAATAGAAATAGCAGGGCAATTACAAATTAGTTTGTCAAGAAAAGGTTGATTTTGCATTAATTTAATTAATCAGTTTGTTTAAAACATCAGATGTTTCTTGTTGATATTTATTTTCAACCCATTAGATAATTTTATGCACCACTTGATTTTTTTTTTTTTTTTCAGTAGTTTAAGGAAGAAATGACTGAAACAGATTTTAAAGACTGAAATAGAAGCAGTATTTTGGTTATCTTCCTATTTTAGGCCGAAAACAATTTAATTAAAACATCTGTAAATATAATATGTTCTGCACGGACTGGTTTTTCCAAGCATAGTTCTGGCACGGAACAGCCCGAATAAAAAATGAATATTTCAGTTAGGTTCTGCCCGGCCCTTAGAAAAATAAATGTGAGTAGGACCAATCTATTCAAAGCACGAGTCGTTAAAAATCCGATGAAATGGCCCAGTCCACTCTAACTGAATTTCAATAAAAAATAAAATTCGGATTTTTCTTAAGATACAATTGATATATTTTTAAATAATACTGTGTATAGTATATGTATGGGGAATTTGTATTGTGCAATATATTGTAGATCACTCTATGGTCACATGAGGAAAACAATAGCAAAATTAATCTCTTGATTCATATTTTATAGCACTCGAATAAAGATTCATTAAACAATTAAATTAGCTCAGAAAAATAAAGGGGGAATTTTAAAACATCATAACAACTTGTGAATATGCATAGCAAAAAAAAAAAAAGAGTTTTAAAACTATTTTTCTACAATTAATTAAATTCAAAAGGCTTACTTTGGGACCCATTTCTGAATTTATTTTTGTTTGAAATGCAGAAATTATATGAAATATATAATGTAAAGTATTATTTTCCACTTTTTGATAAAGTGTCAAGATTTCAGAAAAAAAAAGAGTTTAAAATTTTTCAGAAAATTATGACAAAATTGGCGTTTTGAACCGTATTTTCGAACGCGACAGTGTAGTAAAAGGATAAAAACTGTCATTCCGTGTCAAGAATTTCTTAAATTCTCTAAATAATTTGGAAAATGCTATTCGATTCCTAATCGCTTCCTTAGCCAGACCTGTACTTTTATGCATTTACAGTTAAAATGTTAAACATTGAATTTGAGAATTATTTTAAAATATAATTCCAGTGATTCCGTTAAACATAAATTCATTATTGCTAGTATAATTTTTACATTAAAAAGAAAAATAAATAAATAAAAATAAAACGCCTTTTTAATACATTATGTGAACAATTAAGTCCAGTTCAGTCCCGCCGCGAATATGTAAAAAAAAAGTAAACCTAAAAAAAATTACGCTCGGGTTTATACTATGTAACTTTTGAATGCATATCTCTAATCTGGAAATCTTGTATATCTGTATTGATATTGCGAATCTACCATCGGTTCATGCAGCATATTTATGGTTATTCTCACAAAAGTTATATCTATCGAAAATGATTCATAATATAAATATATAATTTGGCTGACTTTGAATATTAATTATAAAATAAAAATCCTTTAACTGCTTAAATCAAGAGCGGTTAAAAATCTTTCACAAGAATTTTCTAAATATTCATTCTTTATTTAACAATATTAATAAAATGAAGTAATTTCATTATCTTAATTCATGGAATCAAAACAAGGGGCACAGAGGTAAGAAACAATTGAAGTATTCCCTGAAAAGGAGCCTAGTTACTACTATAAAATCTATACGAGCGTACGGAAAAAATAATTTTTGGAACTTTTGAAGTTTTAATCTTGATTTTGTACAGAATCTGCTTTAAAAATACCCTGATCAAAACAATTAATAAGCTTGTTTCATTTTAAATTGTTCTGCATTAATAATTATTGTTATTATAGGCCTTTCAAGAAAACATTCCATTTATAATAACTTTACCTGCCAAATGTAAAACCTTTACTTAAATTGGTAAATGGCATCTACTTTGCTTCTATAGTTTAAAAGATAAACAACAATATATGCATGTTATATAACAATAAATGCATGTTTGCATTGAAACAATAGTACATAATTATTAATTAAACGTTAATTTAATTTAGAATGACATTAAATAAAATTATTAATTGAAATATTTTAATTTTGAATTTTGAGTTGTTATAAACATTTAAAATTACTAAAGAAGAATGTAATTTAAAAATAAGAAATCCCATAAATATTATTAATATCTTCTAATTTTGTGATTTTTATGCGGATAAATATTTGCAACTCTTTTCAAATAGGATCATTTGCATCGGCTAGGAGAGGAAGGGGGCTTGAAAGAATGTGAGAATAATACATATATTATTCTCACATAATATGTGAGAGTAATATATGTATATCTCACATGAACCTCATATATATATCTCATATGTAATATCTCGCATGAATCGTTATACGCCAGCACAAAATAAAGAATAACGTGTAAATTTTGACTAAAACAGGAGCATTAGTACTAAGACAAATTTAAGTCTCAAAACGATGTTTAAAATATATCTAATAAAAAAAAAAAAAAAAAAAAAAAAAAAAAAAAAAAAACACTCAATCTATATTTGACTGAAATACGAAGTTATCGTGGTGAAAGCTAGGAAACATGAATGACCTTCAAAAGAAAGTCCTTTTTCCCACTCCGACCAAGATCATTACCGATATCTCCCCTACTGTGACAAATTGGATGGAGGGGGGTCAAAATAAGCGGTCAGTTTTGGAAGGAAAGTTGAATAGTGTCGGATTTTTCTTGCTACACTATGTTACTTTTAGGTGATGCTGCTTTCATTTCCGTAATAGCTGAAATGGGTTGTCAGTGAGGGGGTTAATATTTTTTAAGCGCATTTTTTAAAATACTAAAATTTAAAGCAATTTGTATTCTATGGTCATAAATACAATCGTGGTAATCGGAAAAATTTGAAATCAAAGCTTAGAAAATTGTCACATGGATAAAATGCAAAACTATAATTATTTTTCATTCATTGTTTATATAAGAACACAAGTTTCAAAACTCGCTCTGCTGGCAAGCAAATGTTACTAGCAGTTTTTACGGTAAAAAAAAAAAAAAAAAAAAAAAAAAAAGCCGCAAAATGAGATTTACTGCAATTTTAATAGTTTTTTTTTTTTTTTTTTGTACAGTGTAGAGAACGCTAGCTAGTTTAAATTTTGGATAAGTCATTTTTGTAACGCACTTCGTCATATGTATTTTTACTGATGTTGTATTGATATATTAATTATTTGAAATTGTCGTTTGGGTCACTACATGGTAACTTACGTTACATTTTGAACTCTTTTCAGTAAATTTAGTAACATAACATACACCAAAAAAATATTCAAAATGTAAACTGAACATGGTTTGTTAATTAAAGTTATTCAAAGCCCAATTCAGTTCAAAAACTACCTAATTTTAATTTTATTTCTTAAATTTTGGTAGTTTTATTTACTATGGCAACTTTCATTACTGAAAAAGGTATGTAAGTTTTTACAGGGTGTCCAGTAAATGACTGACCCATTTTGAGACTAAATAACAAAACACGGTTTGAGATAAAAATGCGCGATTTGCAGTATTGTTATTAGAACATCAATAAATTTTAAAATACGCACTTCCTTCAAATACTTCGAACTTTAGCCAAAAGATGGCGCTGGCGGCATCAGGCTGTAGAAATACAGTCTCTTTTCTTGTTTTCAAGCTCACGATCTTTCCGGCTAATTTTTTCCAGAGTCGAATCTGAGTCGAAATGTTGAATCGACTATTCACTCAACTGCAGAAATAGGGTTTGTTGGTTGGAACGAGATTTAAAATAACATTTAAGATTGAAATATGTCTATTGTATTAACCTCCTCAGAAAAATATCACAGGGAACTACAAAAAGTAATTTAAAATTACTATCAAACATCTCTAAAGGTGTATCAATCTATAAATAAATACTTATGACATGCAAACATTTATTGAAAAACCTAAAAATAGTTTTAACAATTCTAAAAACATTTCAATTAATTTAAAGGATGTTCTTTAATGTTTCAAAATTCTCTTCGGAATATGTTATTTTAACCGCTTAACTGAGTCTCTTTTTATGTACAATAAATTGAAAATATGGGATAAGCACCATTTTTTTAAGCTAAAATAATCGTAAGATTTAATTTAAACATTTCTTCTAGTAAACAGTATGAAGTTGCGTTTAAAAATTTCAGTGTCAGAAAGCTTTAAGTGATGGAAGAAGAAAACTATTATAGCCAGTACGTTGTACGAGCAAATCAGTTAAATTTTTAAAACAATGGTATGCAAATAGCGTTGCCAAGTCCCCTGTCTAAGAAAAAAGGGTCAATCACTTATAAATCGGCACGTTAAGTTTTTAAAATCTAATTATAAAGAAATCCGTCTACAACAAATCCTGTCTTAAACAAAAATTTATTGATCCCGAAGTAGAAAGAAACATACAAAACTGCCTGCTAAGACAAAAACCTGCCTAATACAAAATATTATTAATTTTTCCGAAAACCGAACTCATCCCTACTTTATATATTTATATTGTCATTTAACGTATCTAAAAATTTTATTACGAAAGCCATGAGAGGTTTTAAGGTGTCTTTTGCACACACCTCCCTCTCCCACCCACGACAGCAAACGTATCTACGCTAAAATGGAAGGATGTTTAAAAAGAAAAAAAAGTATCTGTTTTTATATCCTTATAGTCATTAATTTACAAAACTTCATTACAAAAAGCATCATAGATCCTGAAACATATTTTTGTCCTGCCCCTCCCCCCTATTTAAATTATTAAATTATCGGCATGAGGAAAAGAAAGAGAAAAAAAATTTCTTAAAATATCTCCTGTATCTAATTTGAAATAAGGAATATTATTCAAAATATGATTTGCTATCTTTTTTAAAAATATGTATAAAAAATGCCAATGTACAATTTATTTTGTAATATTTATGTTTACAAAATTGAACTAAAATAAATAGACATTCAGTTTCATCTAAAATATCTATGGCACCACCAGTGGGTGATAGGTTTTGACGTTTCAACTGGTAGACGGCAGCTGCTGGGTTCGAACCCACTCGCGTCCGTCGGCCTAACCATTCGAGACTTTTCCGTGGTTTTCTTCGAACCTTGGATTTCCTTGCGTAAATAAGGGTTAGGTTTCCTTAAAAATACATCCCACCTTTCTCGGAAGTATATCCCACGTGTAGATAATCGGCTGACAAAAAATAAACCAAACCAAACTAAAATATCTCTAGGCAATTTCATGGCAAATCATTTTTATGGAAACATTTTACTGAAATAAAGTTCCGTTTCTGTTTCTTCTAGTTTTTTTAATATTACATCAGACAAAAGCTGTTGAAAACATTTCAGAAGCCAACGCGGTATCCACAGTCCCGATCCTTCCTTTCATTTACTGTCTCCCGATTCTACATTTTTCTCCTTTTGGATTCTATGAGTTGAAATACGAATCGGCTTTAAAAGCCTACACTGTAAAAAATTTGACCATTTTGCTGCATGTCACTTCCCCGCTTTTATAGACTATCTCTCTTTTTATCCATGAGAATGCTCCATAATTGGGTGAAGTAATCGTTTTTTATAAAAGCAATGGAGTGACGATGCAGCAAAAGGTTCAAATTTTTTACAGTGTAGGCTTTTAAAGCGATTCGTATTTCACCTCATCGAATCCAAAAGAAGAAAAATGTAGAATCGGGAGATAGTAAATGAAAGAAAGGATCGGGACAGTGGATACTGCATTGGCTTCTGATATGTGTTCAACAGCTTTTGTCTCATGTAATATTAAAAAAACTGGAAGAAAAAGAAACGAATCTTTATTTCAGTAAAAAGTTTCCATTAATATATGTTTTGCCAAGAAATTGCCTATAGATATTTTATTTTGGTTTGGTTTATATCTACACGTGGGATATAGGGCCCGAAAAGGGTAAGTTGCCCTCCGTGGGGGTCTTTCTAAGGGAGCCTAACCTGTATTGGTGGGACCATAAATATTTTAGATAAAACTGAATGTCTATTTATTTTAGTTCAATTTTAAAAATATAAATATTACAAAATAAATTGAACATTGGCATTTTTTATACATATTTTTAAAAAAGGTATCAAATGATATTTTTAATGATATTCCTTATTTCAAATCAGATACAGGCGATATTTTCAGAATGTTTTTTTCTCGTTCTTTTCCTCATACCGAATAAATTAAATGGGGGGGGGGGGGGGAGAGGACGAAAATATACTCCAGGATCTATGATGCTTTTTGTAATAAAGTTTTGAAAAGGAGTGATTATAAGGATATAAAAGCAGATACTTTTTTTTTCTTTTTGAACATCCTTCCAATTCATCGTAGTGTTTGCTGTCGTGGGTGTGGGAGGGAGGTGTGAGCAAAAGATATCTTAAAATCTCTCATGGCTTTCTCAATAAAATTTTTAGATACTTTAAATGACGAAATGTGAATATAAAGTATGGATGGATTCGATTATCTGAAAAATTAATAATATTTTATTTTAGGCAAATTTTTGTCTTAGTGTCGTAAAGAAATGTCACGACATCGCTTAGAATAAAATAAAATAAAAGAAAAGAAAAAACAAAGAGAGAGAAAGAATAATAATAAATAAATAAATAAATAAATAAATAAATAAATAATCTAGAAAGAGATAGAAAATGAAATGATATTAATGTATATAAAAGTATTAAAATAAATTTTTATTTTAGCTTTCGTAAACAAGAAATGATAACAATAATATGTGTTGTTTGTTCGGAAGTTTTATTATACTATAAGCTCTCCTTTAGTCAAAGCCTGGGAATAGCAAAATCACATGAACGAAGGGATTTTCTCACCATTAGTTACAAAAGGAACAAATGTTTACGAGAAGCAATAAAACCTAGAGTCGCCATTCGTGACATTAACGTACACAAGCAACAATGAGAGATTTACAATCAAATTTATTACTCCCGTGTGTGGTCCAGTTGGGGTCGCCGGTTCGGAATTGTAGCTCCGGCAATAAATAATGGAGAAACAATGTCTAAAAATCCAACCCCGTTTCTTTTACTTGACCAATGGACAGCGAAACATATTCAAAGCCAATTGGAGTCCGAATTTTATACCCAATGGGGTCAAAGGGGGCGTACAGGCCCTGAAAAGAAAACCCCACATGAGTCAGTGCAGTTTTGGAATTGAAAGTGTAAAAGTAAAAAAAGATTTTTTTTTCTCTCTGCTGCGAGTTTCCCGCTAAGATGAGAGGGAAAAGAGGAAATCGAAATAATCCGTGTCGTCGGAAGATGTGATCTTATGCCTCCCGGACGAAGTGATGAGAAGCGACGCTATGCTCTGCACATAGAGAACGAATCGTCGACTGATTTCCAATTCAAAAAGGAACACCTGAGTATTGCTGAGCGGACTATTTTTCATCGGATGATTTCTAAGTATTGCTGAGTGGAATTCATTTCTGCAAAAAAAAAAAAAAAAAAAAAAAAAAAAACTTTGCCTGAAACTCCCAGTGAAATTTGAAAGTGCTTATTAGTGTGAAAAGGACCATACGTCTAACTGATGACTGGAAAGTGCGCAAAATTTGAAAAGTTGCAAACTATTTGTGTTAATAAAAAAAACAAATTGCCTTGGAACTCAGCACCTGGATTTAATTGTGTCAGTGTACTGATGAACTGTATGGACAGCTATAAGCCAGCGACGACCAATACCAGGAACATACTTGTAAGGTGAGAAAATTTCATTGTTCATGTGACTGGCCAATTTATTTTATTGATATAATGTTGTGTTAAAAATTTTGGTTTTTGAAATTTGATTATTTAAAATTTGATTATTTTAAAATTTTAAAATTATTATTATCTTTGGGGCTCAAAATTATCAGAATTTAATGCTCAAACTTAATTAATAGTAAAATGAATAAATAAATAAATTAATAATACCAGTAAAATAATACTAATAATATGAACGAAGGACTTGATTTGATAAAATATGAAATTTTGGGGCTTTGCCTATAAGTTGTGTCGTGAACTTTAGTGTTATGAGCTGTGAGGATAGCAGAACAATAGGAAATGAATAAATAAACAAACTACAACAAAAAAAAAAAAAAAAAAATGAAATAAAATATATTGTATATTTCACTATAACCATATTTCAGTAGTTATTGCCTTGCATATTATATTTTTATAGTGTTTGCATGATGCCAATTTATATGTTTTAATAAAATTTGTATATATGTACCTATTCTTGTCTTTATTCCAGTTTTCTCCTTTTATGTATTTTAAGGTAATTTCTAGATGCAGATTAGGGAATGTTAACATTAAAATTTGTAGATTAATATCTCAAGTATTTTATTGACTCATCAATCCCAATTTTCACAAATTCATACGTTAAATAAGGCGATCCTAATGTTATTGCAAAATGTTAATTTTATGTATGATATTAAGGAATTAATTTCAGTAAATTAATAATATCCGATCTTCGTTCACAACGCCGAAGGGATATTATTTTCATTTGTCTTCGTACTAACCACGTCACGTTTGCGTACCTAGTAGGAGGTGTTTATTTTCGTCACCACACTTAGCAAGTAGTTTTGTATGTTTCTTTCTACCTCGAGATCAATTTTTATTTTATTTTATTTTATTTTATTTTATTTATTTATTTATTTATTTATTTATTTATTGTTTAAGACAGGATTTGTTGTAGACGGATTCTTTATTGTAGGATTTTAAAAAAAATTAATGTGCCGATTTATAAGTAATTGATCCGTTTTTTCTTAGTCAGGGGACTTGACAACGCTATTTGCATACCATTGTTTTAAATATTTAACTAATTTGCTCGTACAACGTACTGGCAATAATAGTTTTCTTCTTCCATCTCTTAAAGTTTTCTGAGAGTACGAAAATTTTTAAATGCGATTTCATACTATTTATTAAAAGAAGTATTTAAATTAAATCTTACGATTATTTTAGCTTTAGAAAAGTGGCGTTTTACCAATATTTTCAATTTATTGTACATAAAAAAGAGCATCGGTTAAGCGGTCAAAATAACATATTCCGAAGAGAATTTTGAAACATTAAAGAACATCCTTTAAATTAATTTAACTGTTTCTAGAATTGTTAAAACTATTTTTAGGTTTTTTAATAAATGTTTGCATGACATAAGTATTTATTTATAGATTGATACACCTTTGGAGATGTTTTACAGTAATTTTAAACTAGTTTTTGTAGTTCCCCGTGATATTTGTCTGAGGAGGTTAATACAATAGACATAGTTCAATCTTAAATATTATTTTAAATCTCGTTTCAACGAACAAGCCCTACTTCTGCAGTTGAGTGGAGAGTCTATTCAACATTTTGACTCAGATTCGACTCTGGGAAATGAGCCGGAAAGATCATGAGCTTGAAAACTTGAAAATAGACTGTATTTCTATAGCCTGATGCCGCCAGCGCCATCGTTTGGCCAAAATTCGAACTATTTGAAGGAAGTGCGTATTTTAAAATTTATTGATATTCAAATAAGAATACCGCAAACCACGCATTTTTCTCTCAAACTTTTTTTTTTTTTTTGTTATTTAACTTTAGAATGGGTCAGTCATTTACTGGACACCCTGTATACAAAGTGTAAATTTCATTATCATTTTTTCGGTAATTTTCATCCAAACTGACCTTTAGATAGCTTTCATTGACAAATCATGTTAATTTTACATTTGATATTTTAAGTGTTATATTACTAAAATTACTGCAATAAATAATTCTAAATGCAACGTAAGTTACCCGTTTATTAGTATTTTTAAGCTATAAAATTTATAAAATAAGTGGGGAAAAAATGCATGCGAAAAAGCAAATCTCCAAGAGAACGAATGCACGAACAACTTTTCGTCTGTCGAACTACGTAACAATTCATTTGAAACAAATTCTCAATGGTTGTGCTTGAATAAAGAAAATGTAGTCTGTTTGCATAAGAAATGATGTAGTGTAGTCTAATTTTGCAATTTTGACAAGTCTTTTGAACTATTTAAAGCTTTTAAAAGCTAATTTAAGTATCGAATCTACAAACCATGAAGTTTATTGTACACTATAAAAAAATCTGTTATCCTACAGATGAAAAGCTGCCGAAATCTGTATGTTTACTAACATTTTATTTGCACACTGTACGAGTAAAGATGTAAATCTGCAAAACTAATTTATGTAAAACTACAGAAATCTGTAACTTTACAAATGAATCTCCTAAAATTACAGTTATTTTACTAAAATTTTATCTTTAACCTGGGTTGCAGTTACATTAAAAATTTTAGGAATCTCAGTTTCCTAAAAAAATTCTTAGTAACCTTACAGATTTTTAAATTTTCAGTGTAAATATGTATCTATTGTATTCTTTTTTACTGTTGCCGTTACGCAAAAAGTTCTAGGAATCCCAATTTCCTAGAAAACTTTTAATAACTTTACAGATTTTTTTTATAGTGCATTATTTTAAAATTCATGATAAGTCAAGTTTTATATCCAGTATATAAATGCTTCGTCCAGTTGCATATCGTAACATGTATTCCACACTGTTAAAAATTTCTGTAAAATAATGATGCGTTGAATGTATATTTGACATTCACTTTACCATTTCTCTAGAAAATTGAAGAAGCACCATTAATCTACAAAGATATCAAACGACCAGCAGTAAAAAAATCCTCTTTTAGCAGTTGCACTTAAATACGGTGAATGAAGCATAAAATAACATCCCATGCAGCCTTGTGATTGGTCAATCTCGCCTCGGGAACAGCGCTAAAACCAACGAGATGGATTTGTACCTTGTTCGCTAAATTATCCGTTTCTCTTAATCTAGATTCACGAATGGCAACATATCAGTGCTTGTTTGGCTTTGGCGGGCAAGGATGAATTATGAATTGTGTTCTCGTCTCCCGGTCCCGGCATGTGCGTGAAAAAAGCAAGTTCATTTATGCTTTTATATGTATTTTACGCGATTTATTTTTATATTATTAAATGTTTAAAAATCTAATTTAGATTGCCTCGTATATTGTTCTATATATCGTTTAAAATTCTGTGAAAATTTCTTGAATGTCATCCTTATAGCTTAAGAATCTGCGATGTGTTTTGCCATACTCAGGGATGGGGAAATTCATTATTTACTCTCTACAAGCGAGAATTTCTGATAATAAATTTTTATAGAATTTGTTTTTCTATAACTGCAGGCTATAAACTATGCCGTATTGGGAAATGTAACTATGGAATTTGTTAAATATTGTTGAATAATTAATATAATGTAAAAAAAAAAAAAAAAAAAAAAAAAAAAAAAAAAAAAAAAAACTAGAATAAAATAATAATTAATATTAAAAAAAATATTTTTAATGAAATTTCTTAAAGGGGTCCACAACTGGCACATTTACTCTATCTGTTATTTAAAATTAAATTTTGATTCATATATGGGGAAATGAAACTATAGGAGTTGTTAAATATTGTGGATTGATTAATTTAATATCGGAAAAAAGAAATATGTATAGCTGTTTGAAAATAAATTCCTTAAGTGTCTCCATTACTGGTACATCTACTCTTAAATATATATATATATAATCTGATTTTTTAAAATTGTTAACTTAGGATTATTATAAATGTTTTCACACTTAATTTAAATTAGAAACTGAAACACATGCTTAGTATAAGAGCATAATAAAAAATTATACGTGGTCGATGTGCCAGCTGCCAGTGTAATGGGCAGTTCTTGATGCTTTTGGAACATAAAAAAATAACTATTAAATATTTAGCTTTAAATATGTTTTTATAACTCTCTCTTGCACGTTTTATATATTTGGGTTATTGTTGAAACTTTTAGTCAAACCAGTCAGAAAGCAGAAAATAATGTTTCAAAGCTCCACTGTTTGTTAGTGAAAATCTTAAAGAAAATTCTAAGGGCTGACTTTAGTAAATTTGTATATTTATTTTCTTGCAAAATTTGAACATGTTTTTGCTTGAGTAACAATGGAAATGTTTGAATTTTATTTACCAATAGCAATTTACAAATTTTCATTTATTTTTAAGGTGTTAAGAGAAGGGGGGGGGGGAGGATGTCCATTATTGGGATTCTTAATAAGTTATTTTCCAGTTATGGACATTTCATGTAGACATTGCTAAAAATTCAATTTTATTTTAATGTTTATAGAGCAAAAAATATTTTGACTTAACAGAAATCTTAAATGATCAAATTTAATTTTTAAATTACATTTACCAAAATGTAATAATCCCAAAACTTGTATGAATAGCTGATTATAAATTATTTTATGTGGTTAGTAAAATTTCAATATTTTATTTATTTGTTTTTAATGTATATAACTCTGTCTTGCATATCTTATGATCTGACAATCAAACCAGTCATGAAGCAGAAAATATTCTTTCAGGGCACAGTGTAAGAGGGGCTCATAAGGTGTAATCCGTCCCCATTTAAATAAAAACAATTAAGTTACACAAACTATTTATAGTCTATTTTGTATTTTAAATATTTTTCTATTCACCCCCCCCCCCCCCCAAAAAAAAAAGTCATGAAGTAACCATAAAGCAACTAAATCTGCAGATTTAGTGGTCTCAAACATCAGTTCTGTGTTTTATTTTGAAATTATTGTATTTGGTATTTAAAATATTCAACTTGCAGTATAATTTATTTTACATATGTAATATTAACTATAAATGGTGTATAAAATTTTCTATGAAAGGTTAATTGATAAAAAAAAGTGAGACGATAATATTCCAAAAATTATTAATATTATTACCCTTTAGGTACCCTATTGTCTCAATAATTTGATAGTGAAATTGCCTTACATTTTGTAAAACTATCCATCTAAAATTATTAAAATGTTTATCTTCTGATAATTATAATAATTGTTGCAAATGCGAATGATTATTAAATCTGCAGATTTGTGGCCTCAGACATCATTCCTACATTTCTTTTTTAAATTATTTTATTAAGTGCTGAAAATATTCCTTTCACAGTACATTTCTTTAAGATTTGTAATATTTATTATTATAAATTATCAAGTAGTCTGTGGAAGTTTAATTCTTAAAAATAGTGAGATGAAACTATACACTAATATTCCATAATTTATTATTATTTACTTTTTTTTACCTTTTACTGTTTCAATAATTTGATAGCAGTTATCGCCTGATATTGCCCTAGTATTTTAAACTATTTATCTACAGCAGGGTTGGCAAGAAACTAATTTCTTTTTTTGTTTAAACCAGGTTCCCCCTCCCCCCCCTCTGTTTTGTTAACTAATTACAAGTGCAATCATATTTATTGATAAAAATGTACACTATTGGATTATAAGTTGTGTAACTTCATTTAAAACTAATTTAGATTAAATAATTACAGTGAATTAATATAGAAAATTGAAAAAAAAAATCGAATTTTAATTTAAACACTCTTATGCTCGAAGAATAATATGTTCTACACAGTGAAACATTGACACTATAAAAGTCTTTATAAGCAATCTTTTGATCTACATCTACCCTGTACTGTTTATAATTATTATTTTCTTTCTCAGTTTTTGTATATATTTCTTTTTTTCTGTATCATTGATAAATAATTGTAAACTGTACAATAATTACTGCCCATTATCTATGTAATTTTATTTATAAAGTTAATGGAAAAGCATTTTTGTAAACGCTTCGAAAGGATTTTTGAATATTTTTGCTTGAATTCTTGCTGTAATTCTAAGTCAAACGAAGGCTGGATGGGCGAAGCCCGGCTATTTACATGCTTAACATGTGTTATTACTGAAGTATGCTTATAAAATTACTGATTATTATGAAAAGGTTGTGCACAGAAATAAAGATTTTAATTGAAATGTAATTTATTATATTTTATAAAAAACATGTGAAAAAACTAAGTGTTTCCTGCCAATGTTCCACTTCTGGAACATGTTAGAAATCATGCACAAAAATTTTTTTTTGAGAAAAAAAATTACTCATAGTGCTTATATTTGAGTTTTAATAGGATTTTTACCAATAAATAGTTTGTGTTATGTTTCGATCATAGTGCGGCGTTTAAAAGGTTAAAGGAAAACTCATAATTACTTGGATCAAGATTATAAGCTTGGAATCCCTTGAAAAACAATACAAAGATTTCTACTTATCGAGATCGACATAAGAATTATTCATAATTTGTTTCAAGAAAAGGTGATTTATGCTGTTATAATGATATAAGTAATTTAATGTCGGCTTTAAATTGTCGATGTAACTCGGAACAATAGCGATTGTTCATCGATGGTTCTAAAATCAGCTTGTATCGAAAATCAGCTTGAAGGTTGTGCTTCTTCATAATAGAAATGCCCTGCCGTCGGTTCCAATAGCATATTTTTGCATAATGAAACAGTCTTATGAAAATATGGAGATATTTTTCATGAAATTGATTACTCACATCATGATTGGAATATATGTGCGGATATTAAAGTAATTGCCTTATTTGTATATAGCAAGGTTATACAGAATATTGCTGTTTACTAAGCAAGTGCTATAGCACAGCAAAGCATGACCATTACATCACAAAGAAGTGGCCAGAGCGCAAGCAATATATTGCAGATGAAAAAAATATCCATAACGTTCCTCTAATTAAAAAAAAAAAAAAAAAAAAAAAAAAAAAAAAAAAAAAGGAAGGACAAAAATTTTGATGATCATTAAGTGATTTAGAAAAGCAGCAGGATCGATTTTTAAAATGTTGTGACACATTTCTTAGAAAATCATTGAATTCTTAACTATGAAACATTAATTAAAGACTTGTTAAAAAGTTACAAAGATTTAGGATGCTCAATGTTGTTGAAAATTCACTTTTTACCATCTCATCTAAATTTATCCCCAAAAATATGGAAGCTGTGAGCTACGAGCATAGAGAGCGCTTCCAATAGTATATTTGTGCAATGGAAAACGGATATCAAGGCAGGTGGACCACTAATATGCTCAAAGATTACTGTAAAAACCTTATTAGTGAAGCTATTGATTATGCCTATAAGAGAGCATCCACAGGTAAGATATTTACCGCTACATAAAGAATGAAATTTCTTATTAATATAATTTCTTTTTAGAAAAATTCTACATTTTCTGAAAAAATGCGTTTGGATGCGATTCAAAAATAGTCTAAAAATATAACTAAATGTTATGACAATCATTCGTTTGTTGGTAGAAATTTCATAAAAAAAATAAAATTTAGTTAACTTAAAATATTTACTGAAAAGTTTATTAATAAGAACAATACACTTCTTTATTTAACCACTTTTATATACACGTTATCTGCAAAAATATTCTATAAAACAGAATTTAATGATAATCATTTAAAACATTTTCTTTTGTTGATAGGAGTTTCTTGAACAAATGAAATTAAGTTAACATAAAATATTCGTTGATAAGACTTATCAATAAAAACGGTACATTTCTTCATGAATATTTGTTGAATCACTGTTATATGCAAATTATCTGCAACAAAATTTATGAAACATAATTAAAAGATAATCATTTAAATTACAGTAAAACCTCGGTTATCTGAAAAGCATTTTCGGTTAACCGGAGTTCCATACGATTTTTCGGTAACACCGGGCTTTTATAGGAATTTTCGAATAACCGGGAAGCTTAGGGGAAAAACTTGTTTGGTCAAAAGTTGTGATAGTAATTTAGAACATCGTTGTAACAAAAGTGATGTGGTAACGTATTTCAGATTATGCTAGATGTGATACAGGATTGCACATTTGAGGCTACTAAGATCTTGTATACGGCACTTTGATGTATTGAAGTACAAGAAGATGCCACAGCATCAGATGTATTGTTATTTAAAAGGTGGCATGATAAAGCAGCAGTAAAACGATGCAAAGTTAAAAAACAAAAGAAAATCACAACATATTTTAAAAAATAATTAAATATCGTACGTATATAGATAATAAAGTGCTCAAAATTACGCAATGGAAAAAAAGTAAGTTGACTCTGTTTATTTATTTTATAAAAAAACATGCGTTTTTAACACTAGCCCAGTGTTTTTTTACCACTGCCCAATAACACCTTTCAAAGTTCTGGTTTTTACTTATTTTGCTTCTAATTTTTAAAGCTAATAAGTGTTAAAACAAACTTCAGTGTATTAAAATGATTTTAAATTGTTTTTATCTAAAACTTACAAATAAAATAGTAATCATAAATCAAAATATGCTGAAAGGTGTCATTTGGCATCTGTAAAAATGGTGTTGACAGTAAAGTTTTTCATATTTAAAAGGACTTTAAGGAATTTTAAGGTATTTCGGTTAAGCCGATTTTCGGGTAAATGAGATTCTACTGTATATGGTATTTATGTGAACTAGTACACGGAACCCGGGGTTTCCGGGTCACAGAATAAAGATGAAAACTTGAAAAGTCTAATAAATTTTTCTTACGTAATATGCTTTTTAAACTGCCAACTAATTCCAAACAGCAATTTTATATGAAACATAATAATTATGTAATCATAAAAAGCTTTGAAAATTATCGGTACTTCCGTATTAGACGCAAGATAGAAATTATTAGTCAAAGTTATTACCCAAAGAAGAAAATTGAATTCTTTCAGTTTTTAAAACCAACTAAGAAAATATGACACACAGGTATTCTTTAAAATACATTTTTGTAAAAGTTAATTGATGTATCTTTTGTAAAGTAAGTTTGCAACGAACTAAAAGTCTATTAAATTGATAGATAAAAACGAAATAAAACCAACAACATTCACGGGGTTTTATAGCCGACGATATTTTACATAGCAGGTTTTTAATTATTACTATTTTTTTCAGTTGCTATGAAAAAATGGCAACAAATTATACAGTCATCTGTTATTTCCCATGGAGAAAAGAGATAGACGGAGGTGCAGTATGCGATTAAAACGGTTTGATGGGCGTTATTCTTCCAATTTAAATCTCTTATTCGGCCCAAACAAAACAATTACGTGGAACAGAGACCGAATTCTTCAAAATCATTTTTTCTCTAAATGAAAAAGATCTTTCAGAAGTTACTTTAGCATTCTAAAATAGCATTTCATTGTATTATGAATTAAAACTGTATTGCAAAAGTTTTCCTTTTTTACGAAACCACACGATTGTGTTTGATGCAATGCCGCGAATGTTAAGGTTACATTTTTGGCGTCATCTCAAGGCACCAAACTACATTTCTATTCTTTTTTTACTCTATGGCTATTTTTTCTTTATTTCCCACATAAATGAAATACTCAAGTTGCCACCATTAGAGAAATTGAACTAAGAACTACAAAAAAAATAATATCTCAAAAACAAATTGAGATACAGTTTTCTAACAAACTGCATTTAAAAGTGCATTTTTTTCTGTATAAGATAGTATAAAGGTTGAAAACCTGCTATGTCTAGAAGTTAAAAAATTTTTAATAGCGAAAATCGTAAAACCGAAATTTAATCGGAAAGTATTGCCATTCAAAATATGACGTATGCGTTACGCACAGATACGTTTGGCCTTTATTATATAGATATGGTTTTAAAAAATCGCAACTGTCTTAAAACATGATAGCTTGACTTAAAAGTCTTCAAAGAAACACAAACTAATTGTACTAGTTTACCAAAATATTTTTGAGCCCACCCAATATTTTTCAAAAGTCGGCGCCACTGCTCGTTTACATGCAAATTATCTGCAAAAATTTTCTATAAAACATAATTTCATAGTAATCATTTGAATTGTTTCCTTTTGTTGATTGGAGTTTCATGAACAAAGCGTATTAATTTGTGTGAAATGTTCACTGAAAAAAAAAAATATGTTACAGTTTTTTGACCATAAAATCTTTTTTTTTTCAATATTCAACAGACAGGAAAAACAACTTTTATACGTCATTTATCTTTCACATGAAAAAATAATCTTATTTAACACTACTTCAAGCGTTAATATAACTAAGGAAAAGGAAAATTTGTTTGATCCTTCTAGGTGAGAAATAAAATTTCTATCTAAAAAATTAGTCCATTCTTATGCATGAGACGTTCCCATGGCATAGGCGAAAGAAAAGAATCATTAACCTAAATCAGAAAACTTTTATTTTTATCTTTCGTCGATGCGTTAGAGAAATTATATATTTTTGTAACAATAATAATAAAATCCTTAAATCAATGGATTAATGTTTTAATATATCTGTGGCTTCCTGTAATAACCAGGTAAGGCACATTTTTAATATTTTGAGTAATTAACGTTTAAAGTTTTCAAAAATGTCTTTTTATCATTACTTTTATAAAATAGATTAGAACTTAATAATTTTCACTACATTCAATTAGGACATAAGAACCTCTTTTTTTTTTTTCCAAAGTAGTTATATAACAATTGTTTTTATTAATTGAGAATCAATTACAAATGTAACTTTTATCTCGTTATTACCGTTTTACATTTATTATTAATAAATGTAAAGGAAATAAAATTTTAATTTTATTTTTTTAATAGTGAAAATTATAAAGTTCTGATCTATTTTATAAAAGTAATGATAAAAAAGTGATTTTTGAAAACTTTAAACATTAATTTCTCAAAATATTAAAAATATGCCTTACCTGGTTATTACCGGAAGCCACAGAATTATAGACGATTTAAAGAAAAAAAAAGAAATCTTATGTTTTTATCACCATCACTTTATGCACTTACCCGATTATTACTGTTTTTTTATTTTTAAATGAAAATTTATAGTCGCCCTACACTGTAAAAAAAGGGTCGATCTACTAAAAAAAAATCTAGTGATCTTTGTAATTACTAAAAAAATCTTTGTAATCTTACTCAGTTACAAGAAAATCTGTAAGAGTTACTAGAAAAAAACTAGCAATGAATAGAGTTAATAGTTTTATATTTTTAATTGCTATTACTAAAACACGCTTGGTGTGGCCGTGATAGCCTAGTGGTCATAGCACAAAGCTCCAGACTGAAAGGCCTCGGGTTCGAAGCTCGACACCACCAAAGACGTACCGAGTATATGCAGTGTGAGTATTCGTTAAGTAAAGGGGTTATGTAATCAAAATTGAGCAGGTGGTAATGTTTGATGCTGCCATCTATTGATGCGTTGCCGGAAATCTGCCGATGCAAGAATTGCGTTTGGGCTAGCTACTAAGAATCCGTGAGTAATGCTTACCAAAAAAAGTTTGGAGCTGTTTTTAAAATTTGCTGGCTGGCTTATACTAAAAAGTTTTAAGTTAGTTATACAAAAAATTCTTTTGTTCAGTTTACAAAAGCAAAGTTTGTTTCACTTGCAAAAAAAAAAAAAAAAAGTTTGGAATGGTTACTAAAAAATTCTGTGGAATAGAAATTTACTAAAAAATTTTTAGTAACCTCATGACATTTTCTTTTTTTTCTTTTTTTTACAGTGTATGACGGGAAACATTCGATTTTCATTTTTCAGTACTAAGGCAGATGCAAGTACATTTTTAAAGCTACATTTTCCCAAATTATCTCAATTTTTTCAAAAAAGTGCCTTACCTGGTTATTACTGGAAGCCACAGATATATACATACATGTGTGTGTGTGTGTGCTCATAGAGATAGAAAATAAATAGATAGATATATATTTTGGTATGTATATATATATATACTACATCTGACAATAAAGTTCAATGAATAGTCTTTTAACATTAATGTAGATGAAATATTAACGAAAGTTATCATTCCATCCTTCGAAATAGTCGCCTCTCATAACTATGCACCGCTGACATCTGCAATACATGTCCTGGAAAATTCGCAAGAAGTGTTCTTTTGGGATGAAGTTCAAAAGCTTCGTCACGTTTCGTTGGATATCAGCAATAAGGTCAAATCTCTTTCAAAGAGAGCTTGAGTCGTGGAAATAGGAAAAAGTCTGGAGGATTGAGATCTGGCGAGTATGGTGGATGTTCAATTTGCACCACACCTCATGAATTCCTTTCGGTATCTTGCAAATCTTAAAACCAAACTAATCTTTTCTTCTTTCATTTTCCTTTTCTCAGTGAAGAACCAACACGCTGAACAAGCACTTTGTAAAACGCGTCTTACTCAGAACATAAACGACGCTCAACTGTACAATGATGGGGGAAGATGGTCAACACTTGCCTCTATGCAGGTGCAGCGATTTGTTTCCCCAGTTTTACTAGATATTCCGCTCTGAATTCATTCACCGAACTTTATTGTCAGAGGTAGTATATATATATGTATATTTACGTGTTTTAAATCCATCAATTAACTAATTACAATTACAGTTTTATGCTTAATTCACTTTTAGCTATTACTATTTTTATTAATTAATTTACTTTTTTTTCTGATGTATTGTTATTTATATTTTTACATATTTTTAACTATTATTCTTAATATCTCATTCAGAATTATCATTTTTTTTCGTCGAATTTGTAAATGTAAGGTATTTTATTCAAGATTCTTGTTCAAATCTTGATTAGAATTAAATGTGATACATATTATACCGTTTTTCAAGCTTTAAAAAAAGTCGTACAACATATGAAATCTTATTAAAAGTATATGTAAAAAAATGCAAATTTTTAAATGTATCTGTTCTTCCAATTTTTAGCACAAAATTATTTAATTAAAAAGTTTTGTAAAAATATTCATTTGAGTTAAGTTTGTGAATTTATGATCCACCGCTTTCCAATGCGTAAATCAAGCCTTAAAATAACAAAATATGTAAAAACAATTATTACATTGGAGTGATTTATTAAATTCTAAGTAAACTCTAAGTAATTCTAAATAATTCTAAGTAAAAAAAGTCATAATTCTAAGTTCTAAGTTTATTTCTCTAATTTTAAGTTTATTCGACATACATAAAAAGATATTTAATATGGAACTTAAAATGAGAAAAAACATCTTCAAGAAGTATTTTTTAGATTTATATATATATATATATATATATATGCAGGGTGTATCTAAACTACTGAGCAAAACTTTAAGGGGTGATAGTACACATAAAGACAAATAATAGTAAATGGGAAACTAAGGGTCCCAAACGTCTTTCGAAGGAGATAGGCGCCATAAAAGTTTAGGGTCCAAATTTTGAAATGATTATAAAAAACAAAAAAAATTGGGCGATTCATTTGCGGTTTTCACGAAAACTATTCTTTATGTCAGTATTCTCTTGAAAATAAATTATAAAGATAAATTTCAAAAAATGCCGATAGAGGGCGCTTTAGACTTTGGAGTAACGAACAACTATCTTTTAAAGTTATTTTTTCCGTCTCATTCAATGTTTTTAGAAGTTTAGACATAAACTTAAATTTTGAGCCCAAAATCTGCGGTTAAGTAGCGCAAACTGAACTGTGGACAATGGGAGTGGGTAGGTTCAAATTTCAAATGATTATAAAAATCAGGAAAATTGACCAATTGATTTGGGATTTTCACTAAAATTATTCTTTATGTCAGTATTGTCTTGAAAATAAATTATACAGATAAATTTCAAAAAATGCCGATAGAGGGTGCTTTAGACTTTGGAGTAAAGAGCAACTTTTTTTTACCGTTATTTTTTGCATCTCTTTAAATTCTTTTAGAAGCTTAGATATAAACTTAAATTTTGAGCTGAAAATCTGAATCTTTGAGAGTGATTAAGTAGCGCAAACTGAACTGTGTTCAATGGGGGTGGGGAGGTTCAAATTTTAAATGATTATAAAAAACGGAAAAATTGGTCGATTCGTGTGCGGTTTTCAAAAAAACTATTCTTTATGTCAGTATTTCCTTGAAAATAAATTTTAAAGATAAATTTCAAAGAATTCCGTTAGAGGGCGCCTTAAACTTTAGAGTAACAACAACTATTTTTAACCTTTTTTTTTAAATCTAAATAAATGTTTTAAAAGCTTAGACTTAAATTTTTAGCTAAAAATCTGAATCGTTGTGAGTAATTAAGTAGTAAAAAATTGAACTGTGTTCGTAGTGTGGGCAGGGTAACATTTCAACTCCTGAACACAGTTCAGTTTGCGCTTCTTAACCCCTCCCAACGATTCAGAATTTGAGCTCAAAATTTAAGTCTAAGCTTTTGCAAGCATTTAATTAGATACGAAAAATACAGTTAAAAATTGTTGTTGTTACTCTAAAGTTTAAGGCGCCCTCTAACGGAATTTTTTGAAATTTATTTTTAAAATTTATTTCCAGGGAAATACTGATATAAAGAATGGTTTTAGAAAAAATCGCAAACGAATCGACCAAATTTTCCGCTTTGTATAATCATTTGAAATTTGAACCTTCCCACCCCCATTGAACACAGTTTAGTTAGCGCTACTTAACCACTCGCAACGATTCAGATTTTCAGCACAAAATTTAAGTTTATGCCTTAGCTTAAAAAAAATTTAATGAGATGCAAAAAATAACGGTAAAAAATAGTTGTTCGTTACTCTAAAGTCTAAAGCGCCCTCTATCGACATTTTTTGAAATTTATGTTTATAATTTATTTTCAAGACAATACTGACATAAAGAATAGTTTCAGTGAAAATCGCAAATCAATTGACCAATTATTCTGTTTTTATAATCGTTTTAAATTTGAACCTACCCACTCCCATTGAACACAGTTCAGTTTGTGCTACTTAACCACTGATTTTGGCCTCAAAATTTAAGCTTTTGTCTAAACTTCTAAAAAAATTTAATAAGATGCAAAAAATAACGGTAAAAAATAGTTGTTCGTTACTCCAAAGTCTAAAGCGCCCTCTGTCGGCATTTTTTGAAATTTATCTTTATAATTTATTTTCAAGACAATACTGACATAGAGAATAGTTTTCGTGAAAACCGCAAACGAATCGACCAATTTTTCCGTTTTTTATAATTGTTTCTAATTCTGGACCCTAAACTTTGATGGCGCCTATCTCCTTCGGAGGACGTTTGGGACCCTTAGTTTCCCATTTAATATTATTTGTCTTTATGTGTATTATCACCCCTCAAAGTTTTGCCCAGTAGTTTAGATACACCCTGTATATATATATATATATATATATATATATATATTTAATATGCTCAAAAATTAAATAAATGCGATCTTTATGTACTGTGCCTTTAGATTAATTAAAAAAACTTAATCCTTTATCTACCGACGGTACTTATAAGTATTATTAAAATAACTTATTATAAAATTCTTTTAATATGTCAGTTAGTTGTAATACTTCTTTGAAGGATTTACAGATATATTACTTTATTTTATTCCAAAATCATTATTGGTTATACAAAACAAAAATAATTTTAAAAGGGTAATATCTTTTGCCTTTGTATCTTTCCAGCTTTCTTGGCGCTGAGGGAGAGGAATGGGAATTTTTCAGTTCGGAAATAAGTCTATATTTATATTGTAAAAAATCATATTTTTACATTTTATAATTCTACAAAATACTATGAAAAAAAAATTCAAAATAAAAGATTTGAGTGGGGCTATAGAAATTTGACAAAATACCAGTAAATTTAAATTTAATTTATCATTCTAAATCCTTGAATCCTTTTAAAAACCTTGAAAAATTCATTAAATGGTTATGTAAATCTTCTAATTTACTTAATCTTTTAATTAGAATGTAAAATTTTTAATAATTCATAATGCGGTAGATAAAGGGTTAAGTTACTTTTCATAGTTTCTTAGTGTTTGTTATACAGCTACGATTTTTTTTATTGTTATTCTGAAGTAATAATCAATTTAAAACAAATTCTTTATTAATAAAAGCGAGAATAACAAGAAATGTCTTATCGTGCAACATCTAAACTCTGTTAAAGTAAAAAAGATTTGCAAACAAACATAATGTCACCGTATAACAGCATTTTTGTTCTATTAATGAGAGAAATCAAAAATGCTTCTGTGTAATGTAATAACTATTCAATCGTCATGTATTTAGTCGTCATGTCGTTATCATTCAACCTATTAAATCATTATCTAAGCAAATAGTAACTATTTCTTTATGTGTTGTGCTTTCAATAAAACGTATGGCTTCATCCTAAAACCCAGTGTAATAAATTGAATTACTTTGTATTATTTCATTATTTATCATTCGAAATAAAGTTTAATTTTCGTTGATAAAAAAAATAAAATATTTTTTCAAAAACCGTATCTCTAATCTCTTCAAGCCTTTTCGTAAACGTACATGAACCGAAGAAGATTTATTATATGACTGAAAATCTTAGCTAAACCTTGAAACTTTTTTTTTCAGTACACTTTGTTTCCCATTTCGCACAATACTTAGCTTTTGATAATACGAGATATTTATGTCATGCATATTGATGATTAAGAAATTAATTCTAATTCCAGTTTCTTTGTAGATGATCTGACTAAAATCTTTTCATAAGAAAAAAGAAAAGTCATTGTTTGTATTAATCTAATTAGATTAACCTATGGAAAAAATCAGTGGGACTTCAACAAACCTTAAAGTTTCGTTTTCCACAACTTCTCAGAATTATTAAAAGGTAGCTCGCAAAAGTGAATAGTAGTTATTATCTGGCTTATAGAAAATTTAATTGAGTTAGTCTTTGTTTTCTTTAACGGTGATTTTTCTGAAAAATTGACTGTCGAAGAACTGTCGAAGAATGAGCACCCGCCCAAGATTTAGTGCATAGGACATGAGACGAAGCGTAACCACTTCTAGTATTCTCAAAACATCTAGTGTTACAGTCCAAATTGAGAGTCACACTATTGCAACCAATTTTAGAGTCCTTGATTTTTTCTCTGTATTATATATTACATGGTACAGATAACGACCCTGACGGCCAGTATGTGGGGCGGGAGAAGAGTTAGAAATCCATATTTATACAAAATACCCGCAGCTTACAACAATATGAAATAAATTGAAAACCGATTTACTAATGTTATTTTGACTATGATATATTGGAGTTCTAAGGTATTGAGTCTACTCTTAACCATTTCTTCTAGTAGTTTAAAAACATCTAGTGTTACGTTTCAGGAGGAATGTCATACTTTTTGCATCAGTTTTAGAATGGTTTATTTTTCTTTATATTATACATCAGATGAAACAGATAACAAACCTGAAAGTCATCTGAGGCTTCATGATCTGAAATAAAGGGTTAGATTCTATATCCATGCAAATATCCCACAGCTTGTTACAATGTTGAGTGAATGACAAACTGATTATAGTCAAATCTCATTAACACAACACTCAAGGAGAATTAAGTTTTTGTTCATGTTATCTATCCCACTAAAAGAAATCTTAAGAAAATTTCTGTAGAAAATCTAAATTGGCCCATTTAAAAAAAAAAAAAAAAAAAAAAATTGCAGATAACGTAAGGATATTTTTAAAAAATCTGAAGATAGTTTTGAGTTTAAATTACATCTGTAAATTTTCTTCAAATATCTATAGAATTTCTGAAGAAAATGGATATTTCTTCAGATTATCTTCAGATTATTTTTAGTGGGGTACTTCAAGCTGTCAGTCAAAAATCCAGTTATAAAATAGTGAGAAAATATATATAGTGGAGACTGGGCTGTAATGGGACATGGCAGAAAACGAAACAACAGAGTTTTCTCATAAAATATAACAGTAAAAATTTATTATGAAATGTCATTTCCAGTGTTACACAAGAATTTGCAGTGAAAATAACATTTTTTTTCATTAACTATTTGCAAAGCAAAAAGCAAGATGTGTTTAAGTATCAAGAAGAGTTTTTAAGTTTAATAAATATTTGTTTTGATCAACCATTAAAAAAGCGTATGTGAAAAAATCAGTTTTGTCTAGCAAAATTGCACTAGTAATGGAAAGATTCAGACTTCTTGATTTATTCATCCATTTGATTAATGCTCTTTCAGCTTCTTCATTAGTGACGATCCACATTCTCTTTTATTTAGGTTCAAATTTGATTAACATACATATTGTTTCAGTTTTTTCTCTTCTTTTTAAAATCATTAACATCGTACTTTTAGCGATTATGTATTTCTTAGCAATTTCAGATTTTTTTTTTTCGAATATTCCTTATGAAACAATATCGGGTTTCTTTGAAAACTTAAGATTTTCTGAAATTTATGACTCATTTTGAGCAACTAAGCTGTACATATGAATGCTCTTATAAATCCTTACAGATAAACGAAGCGAGACACTGGTATGTGCTATATACACACAAAGTTACATCTCCATCCTTTCATTAACTTTAGTGTTACAGCATGATAAAAATATGATATATATAATGTATGGATATATATCGATACATTCGCTTTCCTTCGAACGGCTGCAAAAGGTAAAACTATACAATTTTATCTTACATAAAAGTTGCAATTAATACAAGAACTACAAAGAATAGGTCAGAAAACTATATTACAAATTAAGACTTAATTTTTTTTCTGCACAACTTAAAAAACTAAGTATAAAAAATAAAATTTCTAAATAAAAATATGAAGTTTTTAACACTTTCCGACAAAGTTGAAAAGTGTTTATGCATTCGGTTTGTCTGGCCGTCTGGCCGGATGGCCCGATGGCCGTCTGTCCGTCTGTCAGCACTCTAATTCCCGTAAATATACTCAGATTGCTATGAAATTTTTATGTTATTGATGTTTATCTTAGCACGAGTTCTGTTGAAAACGAAGTTTCTACAATGATTTGTTTATCTACAGGGATAGTCAAATTTTTCCTATATATTACGGCCTATGTGAAAAGATCGTTTTAAATGAATTTTAAAGGTGTTACACCCTGTCAAACATATTCAAATTTACTTGGATTCGCAAAGTGCATTAAAATATGCATTCTGTGAAATATGCAGTGAAAATTATAGTTATTATTCATTTACAGGGCTTTACAGTTAAAAGAATTCCATTACACAATAATATAGAGGGAAATGTTTGCGACATATTTTAATTATGTTAAACAATTTCAAGTATCACAAAATAGATATACGCCACTGAGACTTAATATTTAATGCATAATATGAAGCAAATAGCATTTATAAGGAAACACAAGGTATTTCAAATCTTATATTCTCATCCGAAGTAGTGTATATTATCGAAGATAGCTGGTGGATGGGTGTAATACATTTTCAATTATGATATGCACTTTTAAGTTTTACTAAATGTCTGCAAATTATATGGTGTGTATAAATGTTATAGTTGATATACAGGGTTACGCAAAAGAGCTCATAAAGCTTAGTGAATATGAGGGTAAAAAACTTAAAGGTGGTTTTTAAACAAGTTATGCATTTTTACGTTGAAGTGCTTTCAGTTTACTAAGAAATGTTTGTAGAATATAGATAAAATGATATACAGGGCCACGCAACGAATTAGATACGTAGTCACCCATAGATGAAAATTTCTGGAAATGTGATTTAAATAGTTTTAAGTGGGATTTTGTTTTAACTTAATTTTAACAAAATACTGGCGTGTAATAAATGTACAAGGCAAATTAGAGTGTTGAGCAAAAGTATTCAAGTATTTTCCATCTATTAGAATAAATTGCAGAAAGAGAAATTCCAACCAGATACGTATTTTCTTGCTAAACTAAATTTTCCCATTATATGGTATACATATAAATACTGACGGATCAAATACAGGGCTCTTCAAAAGTTTTGGAATACATATTTGGCTATGAATTGTAACACCTTATTTCCCTAGAAGACAAAGTTTTGTTAAAGATTTCAGGAAGTTTTGAAAAGTGTTTCGTAATCTATGGTTAACGCATGATTTTTCTTGCTTGTTTAGAATATAAAATAGGAGACACTCATTCTTTTTTTTTTAATCCTGTATCTGTCCACGAACCAAAGGGTACTTTATTATTTCTTTTTAATGTGGTAAAGAAACACTCATATTGCTTGAAGTCTTTGCTTCAAAAAAATGAAAAAATATCTTTTAAGTTTACACAAGTAACCTCAGCAAAATTACACAGCACTTTAAAAAAGGATATTTATTTAGAGACAAATAGAGAATAAAATATAGTTTATTTTTAGAAAGCATATTTTACTTTTATTGCCATGTATAAATTTGTTTACTTATTACAATTTTATATAAAAAAATAACTAAAGAAATATTTTCCACACCTTTCTTTGTTATACAATACACAAATACATATTTTTTCACAATGCATTTTTGCTTGCATAAAGACATATTTACATTTTAAAAACTTTTATTAAAAAAAAAAAAAAAAAAAAAAAAAAAAAAACGAGAGAATTTTTTCGAGTATAGGTCTCATACAAGTTTTAACTAAAATGACAAAATAAATAACTTTATAATGGAAAGAAAATAGAGTAAGCATATGTTTAAGAAAAAAAAATCTTCTGGTATATTATATAGATTATTTTGCTTTCTGTAAATTTTAAACATAATGCCTTTTGTTTCAGACAAAGAAGTAAAGGAAATTCACGCATAAAAAAATGCTGTTCCCTGATTTTTTTTAAATCATTTTTAAAGGCATAATAACTTAAAAGTTTTTGTTAATAGTATTTATGAAAAGTTATACAGGGTGTCCCAGTTATTAATTTTAATAGCATCAACTGCAAGCGTTATATATTATTGGTTCAAAATCACAAATACAGTGTAACTCAAACAATTTTCGATAAGCGCATGTTCGCATACAGCTTTCTTATTTATTTTTTTAAAGTGCCACACACGCAAAATTGCAACTCAAGCCCTAGATTATTTTTATGGAACATCTACAGAGTCTTGTTTGTGCGTTTCCAACTTACGCTGTTGGAAATGTCTTCTTCTGAATTTTTTTATGCTGCACGTTTTGCGTGAAATGCATTATTTGCACCCAAAGATTCCTTTAAAACAAATATTTGCTACGGTGCATTCTACCAATACCTTAGGGGCCCCTTTGATTTAACAAAATACATGTAAAAGTTATTAATGTAAGAATTGCAGTCTCACTATATCTAATTGACTTTTAATTGTAAAATTAAAAACGCCTAGTAAAAAAGATTTATTTTATCAATTAAAATTGTTAAAAAGCATACAATTACATAAAAAAAGTAATTTGTTTTTAAAGATAAGGCAATTTTTATGAAATAAGTATTTTTGTATGTATTGCGTGCATGATTTTTACATTTGAATAGCAAAAACAAACGAATTTTTTGTTTCTTTAATAAATGGAGATATAATGTGTTTTCAAAATAACCTACAGTGAAAGTTAATAAAACTTGTAGATCCCAGTATTCTTTTTTTTTTCAGAAATACGAAATTTCGTGATTTTTTTTTTATATACAAAAGTAATCGTCAATTATAAACTTCTTACAAGGAAACGACAATAACAGGTCATTTTGTACTTCTTTACGTTTAATACACCCAGAAAAATTGTTGTTAATTGCTACACTGTTAAAAATCTGCAGCATTTTATCCAGTCATTTGACCGTTTTCTACAAAAAAAGTAAAACAATCGTCTTTTTACGTTATACTGAACTTATTATTACCAATTTTATGGTCAGAGCAGAGTTAAATTACGGTTATGTTAGTGGTTTTTCAGAAAACGGTCAAATGACTGTACAAAATGCTGCAAGATTTTTAACAGTGTAGACAACCATTGTTTCAGAAATCATGCGCGCAATTATCAAAATCACTGTTACGAGAAAACTGACTTTAAATACTAAACTACCCACTGATTATATAGAGAAAGCTGAAAATGTTTTGGGAATAACTTCTCTTCTAATGCGAATTTTTCAATGTTACTAAGGAACCATAATTATATAGAAATTATTTTTTGAAAATCGATTTTAGAATGCTTTAAAGGATATCTGACCTCTTAAAGTTTGACCCATAAGGGGAGTAGGGGGGGGGGGGTTCAAGAGCACAATGACTCATAAAATATTTTACGTTGTCAATAAACAATCTTTCCTGAGTTTGCACCAGAGTACGTTATTTGCACCCAAACATTCCTGTAAAACAAATGATTGTTGCTGTGTATTCTATCAATCCTTAAAGTTTAGCCCATGAGTTCATGGGAACTGTCAGAAATCATAAGATTTTTTTTTGTTTTATTTTCATTATAAAATATTCACCGATTAGACCATGTACAATATTATATTATGCAATATTTAGTTGATAATATTTTTTAAAGCTAAAGTGACCATTTAAGTCATTCGAAACGTCCTTATAAAATGCATCATAAAAATAATCATGCACAAAAAATTAGTTCAGTTCTATCCATAATTGCATACACTTTTCGATACTACAATGGCGACATACGGACACACACATGGTCAGACAGACATTTTGTAAAAACAAGATTTTTTTTTTAATCTTTGGCCCTTAAAACATGGAAATCCGTCGAAAGACGAAAGTACAAAAAATTTCGCTGACCATACGTTCTATTATTGAAGGTAGAAGAAAATAAAAATAAATAAATATTGGCTATTTTTGACAATTCCTCTGTTTATCACTTTAATTGGTTTAATATTTTATATGAAATGCATATAATATAGATCTCTCGTCAAAAAAAAAAAAAAAAGAAAAAAAAATACAAAAAGAAAAAAATGTCAGCTATGATTAAAAATTTATTTAGTTTGGGAAAAAAATTACTTGGTGTTTATTCGTTTTCACGCCCTTATATGACTGATAGTTTACGTCCCTCATAACAACAGTGACACTGATGGACACTTTTATTCTTTAATATAGATTGGTAAATATATATCTGTATTTCTTATAATTACTTATGTTTATCAAAGATACACTAAATTAATTTGCAAAATTAAACGATGTAAATTTTGAGTATATCTATCGAAAATAAATAAGAGGAAATTTACCGTAAATTTTGTTTGTAATTTTAAAACAAAAGACAAATCTTTACTCTATGTTTAAGTTTCCAAAGAGGAACCAAAAGTTGTACATTATTAATTTTTTATTATTTCTATTTTTTTTTTTATTTATTGCCTAAGTGGGGCAGAATCACCAGACCTCAAAGGTCCGGTGTAGACTCTATTATTATTTCTATTTGTGATAATTTTGATAACCAAGGATAATCTTCCCTACACTCCCTCTGATGTTTTCATATGCATATTCCAATTAAAAAAATAATAGACGCCAGATTTAATAAGTATTAAAAAATGAAAAATATTTGACAGTCAGCTTGTTGAAACAATTAAATCTAGAGAAACTTTATATTTTATCATGTGAAACTCTTTCATGTCAAAGTTCTTTCTTATTAGCTCATTAATCTTTAAAAATGACAGCAAACGTTTCTCTTTTGACGTTTGATAAACTTTAAAGTGAATATTTTTTACATTACAACAAAAATTAAAGAGTAAAAAAGCAATAATATGCAATGTTATTTCAATAGATATTTATTTCAAGTAGAAGTATTATAAAATCCATTTGTTACTTTATTTTAAATTAAAATACTTATTTTCTTCATCTATTAACCCGCGAGTAGTCGCGACTTTTTCCACAACGTCATTAGTCGCGCTCGGTCTTTTCGCCGCTGGCCTCCCGCATACCAAATATGTAAAATAAAAAATATTTTTCACCTAATATATGAAGATAGCATTTCAATGAATATATAAATTTGCAGTTTTCTTAAATTATGCATTTTATTCATGAGATATGGAATAATTAGAAAAAGTAAAAATGAACTGACATTAGTCGTTGTCACGTAGACTTTTTCGCCAATTTCAACTTTGTTTCTAAAAATGTACCTGAAAGAAAAACAGAGGTGTCCTGTTACTTCACTAAGGCGTTCGAGAAACCTTCAAAGTCAGCTACATAGTAGATCTCCGTTGTATTTGTAATTTGATACAAGTTAGGAGAAGATAAGTTATACGGGCGGCGAAAAGACCGACACGCGACTATTGACGGGTTAATATTATTCCGAAATAATTTTAACGTGTTTTAGAAGGATTTAAACATTACTTAACTAATTACAAAGAAAAAATCATGCAAGTAAAGACAGATTTTAGAGTGCATCTTTTAATCCTCTTATGGTTCATCTTACATAGGGAAAATGGAAATAAGAGGTTCTGTGGTAATAACTCCATGGTGAGTAATAATGCCAAGTATTGATTTTATGCGTAATTGTGAAGAAATTTAGGAAATCTTGTGAACAGGTTCTGTGCAGAATGCCTGTGAGTCATTTGAACCACAAACAATCGCTAAAAGTTAACGTCTTTCATTTGAGAGCAATTATTTTAAGAGCAATACATTTCTAAATTTCCTAATTGTATTAACATAATAATAGTAATATTAAATATTTTCAGGAAATATTTGAGTGGAATTACGCTATCAGTTGCATATTGCATGATTAAAGACACAAAAAAATATTTTTAAGTGATTTACTAAGTTTATAATGACAGTCTAGTTCAAACGTTTACCCCTTACACCCTAAAGATATTACAAAGTACCTCTAAAGTGACTTGTAATAAAAATAATTTAATTCATCCGACAGTAATAATATAATTTAGAATTTGTTACATATGCTTGATTTTATCTTGACCCAAAATCGATATTAATTTAACAAAACAAAAACATTTTTAAACGGATTTTTTTTTTTTTTTTTTTTTTTTTTTTTTTTTTTTTTTGCCTTTGGCATCATGTTGAAAGGTTGGAGGTGAAGGTGTTTTAATTCGGAAAAATTCTTATATTTCGATTATAAGAGTATTTATATATCAATATTTGTAATTTTTATTAATATTAGTACATTTCCTAATTTTATTAATACTAAGAAATATATTTTAACTGAGATTTGAATTTAACTGTAAACATTGCACAAAATCCGTATAAATTCAAAATTTATTCAGTTAATTTTAATTGAAAAAATCGTTACAAAATTTATTAAATGACTGTATAAATCTGATAATGTTGCGAGTTAAAAATTAAAGATTTCAAAAATTCACGAAAAATGCTTTAAAGGGTAAAATATTCTTGAATTCGAGAATTTAAATCATATCATTGGAATTTGAAACAATCAAATAATTTGGGAATAAAAGATTAATCACGAGATAAAAGTGGAAAATAGTTTTGGTGTATATATTAATTTGATCCATTTATATCTCATAAAATTTATTGGCGTATTTCAAGCACCAATATAAAAATGTATGTAACGGTTTGAATATTTTCACCATCACTTTTTATTATATTTAAAAAAAAATAATTCTTTTTTTATGAAAATTATGCTTCTCAAAGAAGTGAAATTTATTGTATCCATTTGTTAATTGAAGTTTTTCAATCAAAGTTAAATTTAAGGATTAAGAGGGTCTGAGGAGCAAAAATTTTGGATTTAATAAAAATATTCTATTGCATTATAAATTTCGTTTTTTTCGTTTAAAATTACGGTTAAATAATTTTTCTATAGTAACTGAAACAGGAAATATTAATATTTGAGTTTTGGTTTGTTTCCAAAATCTAGCTTTCAAACTATGGTTGTTATAGAATCGACTACTTTTGAAATTGCGTTATTCTTCTTAAAAAATTTTCACTCCTTCTCCAATTTAGATTGTTATAAGTCGAAAACAGTTAAAGATAAATTGTTTTTTTTTCATTGTTTTACTTTAATTTTGCTTTAGCAAATTTGAAAAATTATTTACTTTTTAAAATATAATTCATATATGGGTGATTCTCAAAATAGGGGACGATTTCAAAAATGAAATCTTAAAAAAATTACTGTTAGCAAAATTTCTGAAAAAAATAGGTGTTGTTAATATAGTATTAGATATACTTTCCATGTAGTCAGCAGAGCTAAATATTTAAAAATTAACTTAAAAAAAAATAATTATTTTTTGAGCCATGCTAATGACAAAACAAATTGCATGGAATAAATATATTCTGAAATTTTTATTTTTCTTCCTGTTTAAATATATTTTTCTATATTTATTAGCCTTCCTTTTCAGCAAATGGTTTTCATTTTTACACATATACATATAAGGAGAATAAAAACATTACCAAAGAGCAAACTTTGTTACATGAGCAACATTCTGACACTAACAATGTAAGAAGCTGTCTTAGTGATTTTCCTACAGATTTAATGCATATTTTAGTGATAATAAATGTAATACCTAAATTTATACGTAAAATTAAACTTTATAAAGGATACAATATAAGCACTGGTTACATTTATGTACATAGGAGTCTTTAGCATGGACAGAAAAACCATCCTAATGACACTGATATCTGCCCATGCTAATGACAAATTTTAATTTAAATAAGATTATGAGCCATAATATAATCACAATGAAATAGTTTTTTCTGGAGCTTTTTAAAACACAAAAGTTCTATGCAAATAAATAAAATAAAAATTTTTAACTAAAAAATAAACATGATAATTATTATCCATTCTAATGACATACAATTGATGTACGCCCCTAATATTCAAATTCTATTCTTAAAATACAATACATGCTTCTATTTTCTGGATGGGATAAAATGGCTACTTGTTGCCATGGAGAAACTTTATATTTTTAAACTATTGTCATATGTGAAAATGAAATTTTGATTAATAACCAGCTGTTTTAGTATGACCTTGTTTTGAAAATCGAATATGGAGGACAAACTTTAATTCTTTTTTTATGTATTATAATTTTATTTTTAAAAATAAATTTATTGGATAAATCCTCTCCTTGATTAATATAAAGAAAGAATAACATTTGTTTATTTTATAAACATGATATTAACTCTTGAAAAATGCTAGTATACACAAGGCATAGCTGCTGTGGACATCCATGCTAATGACATTTTGAAACTTTATTCTGTTATTTTAAGGTGTTTTTAACTAAAAAGTGAGTAATTCTTGAGTGCAAATAATGAATAATATTAAGAAAAACATATCTAAATATAAAAACATGACAGAAAACCTCTCAATTTTTTTTGTATTCCGAAAGACATAAATTGTCCCCTATTTTGAGAATCACCCATATATATATATACTAGCAGGCTATGCCCGCTGCGCTGGTCCATTTTTCCAAACAAATCTTGACTCAAACAAAATGGTGATTTGAAATTTCTTTTTTAAAGCACTGTAGACCATCATCTGGAATGTCCTTCCGCAATGCTGAAAACGATGCCAGTGCCAATGTCATTGCGATATTGCACTATTGTATGCCTTGGACAAAATTTGGGTAATTAAGTACCATCTCTCTTATTTGATCATTTACAGTAGAGTTTCATATGAAAATGATACCGTTGTGACAGCAGGAATCAAAATTTCCTCTACTCATCACATTATTTTCTCAGAAAGCATTGCAATGATTATCAAACTCTATTAATTTTTAAATGGCACATTATCATTTGTTAGTTCTTAAACTCCCGAATCTGAACTTGCACTATGTGCAGATCTGGTAGCCTAAATACAATCTCATTAGATGTTGCATTACATTTTTTAATAACCGTCCTCTTCTGGCATCTCTACTACAGTTTTCTATCTACCTTGGTCTGTTCCAGCAAAGTACATCGCAAAAAAATGTAAAAAAGGGTGTTTAACTTATATATTATATTAGAACAATGAAGCATAAAAGATGTGTTTTAAAGCTGAATTATTTGGGTAAAATTAAAATTACATCAGTTTCATTGCGTCTTCATATCTTTAAACCAGTTGCAGGGCTGCCACAGGCGACTATTTTTATATTCCGTTCGCACCACTATTTTCTAATTTAAATTTCAAAATAAATTTTTCTTGCAAGTGTTGTCATAGTGTATGTTAAGGATTTCTGTTTAAAGAAAGTGGTGCCAGTTAGAATTAAAAAAAATAGTCGCCTGTTGCAGCCCTGCAGTTGCAAACATGTAGCTGTTAAATCGGGAATAATCTTGATGCTAAATTTTGTAGAAAAATAAACCTTCAGCTTGTAATCAATTCCATTATGATTTTTGGCGTCAAACTTATAACGATTTGTTACAAATGTATCAGACTTATTTCGTGTTTATTGTCAAATGAAAGTGAAGTTTACAATAATCTATTATTGGCATTTAATCTTATATCTTGGCGATAGTTTTTTTTTTCTTTTTTGACGGGGTAATGAAGTAGTATATAATAGGTGATTTTTGATAAAATTCTGTTGATAGGGCTTAATGTTAATTAAAACTGGAACATAAACATCATAAACAAAAATTTCTACTGTCGGTATTTAATGTACATTTTTTTCTTAGCCAATTTTAAAGTATTTTTTTTACCTGAATGATTGATAAATTAATTACAATTTTTTTTTCTTTAATTCTATAGCATTGATATTCCGAATATTTTTCCTGCACATTGCAAATATTGCTTTTTTAGGGATAGTAAAATAACTACAGATGAAAAATACATAAAAAGACTAAAACACAGAATTAACGACAACTTGGCGAATGCCTCTACGGAGACTTGAAAAGTACGCCAGTTCTGTCAACTTAAATATCCAGATAGAATTTTAATAAATAATAGGTACTACTTTATTATTCCATAGATCAATTTCGCCAAATTATACATATTGCAAAACGATTCACCATATTATACAAACGAATATAACTTTTATTTTAAATAACCAAAGAATCAATAAATTACGAAAATATTAATTGAAATACAAATAAAACGTCGAATTAAAAAGTAGTTAATGACGTAACAAACGCATGTAACATGTTTAATTTCAAATGAATGTGGCATTTACAATCATTCATTATTGACATTTTATCTTTTATTTTGGCGGCAGTTTTTTGGTCGAAGGGATAATCAAGTAGTACCAAATAATATAAAAAATATAAATAATAATATAGCCAATAATATTTTGGTCAAGTGTCATGTATGGATCACGTTTGCGATTGCAACAAAATTGTGATTTTATGGATTGCGTGGTAATCTGGTTGTTGTTGTTTATTTACTAATAAACTTTGTTTCTTTACTTTTCTTTATTTTTTTCTTTCTTTATTGTTTTGTTCTATAATTATTAATTAAACTTCACTTATTTATTATTGTTTCCTTTTTAAAATAATAGAAAATAATTAAAAATAATATAACATGTAACTGGTATTTGAAAACGCAGTGTTTGCCAAACTGATGTCAGATTTAAAAAAAACGCGCCAAGGTGATGCGTATATAAAAATGGAAAATGTTTATAATAATGTAAACAAAAAAGTAAACAAATAATTAAAAAATCGCCTTTTCGATTTAAAAAAAAAAAAAAATAACGCCAAGCAGTCGTTAATTATGTAGTTGCATCAATAGTAAATTTTCTTTTCTTCGTTTGTTTCATAATGAAAAACCATAAATTTAATAATCTCAAATAAAATAATCTGACAAATTTTCTATGATCTCGTTGATGATCTAGAAATCTCCTTAATACATAAACAAAAAGGCAAAGATGTCATATGCGCCGAGTTTGGCGCGATAATTTTTTATGCTAATTTGGCGGAAACATTTTTTTCGAATACCAGTTACATATGTATATTTAAATTATTTTCTATTATTTAAATAGTAATAAAAATTTATGAAAAAGTTTAATTAATAAGTATATAACAAAACAATTTATACAATTTATAAAATAAGCATTTTATTTATAAATAAATATTAATAGTCGGGTTAATATATCTCAGACAAAATAATGCCAATTTAAAGTCTATTAGTTACCTCGGTGATATATAATATCTGTGCCAATAAAACTTTCAATAATATAGTAAATATGCTATTTAGCGATGCTAAATTATTGAAGATTAGTTCAATATCATTTTAAATATTATCTAACACAGGAAAAATATGAAGAAAATTGAAGAAGAAATGGCTAATTAAAATACATAAAATATTTTGCATAAAATGCCTTATGTACACCACATTTGTGCATTTTTTTTCCTTTTTTTTAAGCCAATTTGGCGAACACTTCATTTTAAAATATCAGTTACATATATATTTTTTAATTGTTTCTCTTATTTTAAAAAGGAAATAAAAATAAATAAATAATGTTTTGTTAATAATTATAAAATAAAACAATTTACATCATTTAAAAAAATAAATACTAAAAAATAAGAGTAAATAGTTTATTAATAAATATACAATAGCCGAGCTACCATATGAACATAAAATCGACGTTTTGTTGCAATCGCGCCAATCTGGTGCATATATGACATCTGTGCCATTTTTTTCAGCAGGCAATTTTTATTCCAAAATGTTGAATTTATCGATAGTAATAACGCGAAATTGCATAAATTTCATTTAAATTGCATAGATTTCCTTGTTCAGTTTGTAAATTTTAAAACTAATTTTCCCTGGAAGAGAATTTGACAAAATGGCGCAAAAAAAGTATGTTTGTTGATTACAAATTTCAAAATTGCGGTGAAAAACTTTTGAAAAAGAATGACATTATTTTACAATATATATGTGTGTGGCAGAATTTCACACTAAAGCTAAAATTTAAATATTTGATTACAATTTTAAAAATATTAACTTATGTTTATTGAATTTACAATTGAATACTAAAATATACTCCAAAAATTATCTTCTTTTGGAAAAAACAACATTATTGCGACCTAATGTTAGACGTATGAATTTTTGGCTTAATTCTTTGCCGACAAAAGTAAAAAAATCTCAAAGAAACAAATATATAACTCACAATTACTTTTATAATTAGATCTGCCTTTTTCTGGAGTAAGTTATATAATATCAAAATTTGATAAAAAAAAAAAAAAAAAAAAAAAAAAAAAGAGAGAAAGAAAATAATAGAAAGGAAAATAAGTATCGTTCGAAATTCATTTAATCAAATTTTCAAGTTATTTTTTTTTTTTATTCTAACGCAAGGATAAGTCGCCAAATGTTGCATCAAATGTAATATTTCACGTTAAGTTATTTTTTAATCGCTACAAATATTTCTTTTATTTTTAACATAAATATTTTTTTTATAATATCATGCCTCATTAAATAGTTTTTCTTTATTATTATTATTATTATTATTATTATTATTATTATCAATAGTTATTTTCTGCTTTTATTTGGAAGATGTTTGTAATATTTCTAACAGATATATCATTTTTAATTTATTTAGTAATGATAATTTTCGCCAAAAAATAACTACTGGCAACCCTTTCATCAAAAATAACCGAAAAATAAAAAAATTAGTACGAAAAATCAGAGTTATCCCTGTATATTTGTATCATAAACCTCCGCAAAAATATTTCCTATCGAATGATATAATCTGCAAAAAGATCCATCGGGTAGTTTTTGAAAACACCCGTTTGGAAGTTTCAGAACTTCTGCTTTATAATATATATGATATGATATAGCACGAGTCATAACAGAAACTAGTTGGATGTTTTTGCTTTTTTGTTAAACTATACACCCCTAATGAAGTAATTTAATGAAAAAGCATTCTACTGCCTTTTTATCCATTTATCTTTCATTATTTTGGTGATCTGCCTTCTATTTCATTTCAAACTTCAACTGTTTTCAATAAGATGATTGTAAAAATACTGGTTTCATTGGTTTACTGTATGGTAATATATGAATTACTCTGATTATATAATGTCCATTTATCCACATATTTCTTAGTAATTTGGTAATCTGCCTTCTATTTCTCTTCAAACTTCAACTGTTTTTAATAATATGAATGTAAAAATACTGGTTTCATTGGTTCTTTTATTGGTATTGTCTGAATAACTTTGGATGTATTTATAAAAGTATTTATATATATATAAACATATTTTCAAATTTTACTTTAAATATTTTTAATTTTTATTGAAATTAATATTATAAAAATGCTGAATCCAAATTAAAGATTATATATTTATGATTATTTAAATAAAATATGAAAATTCTAAAAATGATATTTTGAGTTATAACGATTTTAAGTTATCCCTCTTTTTTAGAAAATTTTAAACTTTAATTAAAAAATATGAGAATTTTTTTACGTGATTTAGATTACAAATAATATGGTTTACTATCATACATAAAAAATTTCAAAATACTAACACAATAAGTAAATATGATCTTTTATACAGGGTGTCCGAAAAGTCTAGAAACGGTCGAATAACTCGAGAAATACATATGGGATTGAAAAACGAAAATATACGTGTTAAATATTTTTAAATAAGCTGCTCAGTGATATCAAGTTTGACCTTCGTAATCGACCCCCTGGGGGTCAGAGGGGGTCCAACTTTGAAATCTTATTATATATTATAATTTATTTATATATTATTATATTTTTTAATTTATATATAGTTATTTATTATAATCCCCATTTTTTATTGCAGATTCAGATTCTACGGACAAAAATACGTAACTTTTGTATTTGATGTTTATTTCGAATCTTCGTTTATCACGGTGTAATTGAGCATATTAAATGGATACATATTTCGGTTTTCCCAACCAGGTTTTGCCTGATTGACCAGAATTTTGACGTCAAGTTCCTCGCCTTTTGCAGGAATAGTGGTTTCTTGAAAATCACCGTGGCTATTATTTCGATAATGCTACGCTGTTAAAAATTTGATCCATTTGCTGTAGCGGCACTCCACAGCTTTTATAGAATATCTCTTTTATGACCAATGAGAATGCTCCATAACACTGTAAAATAACCGTTTTCTATAAAAGCGGTGGTGACGCTACAGTAAATAATTAAAAAAAAAAAAAAAAAAAAAAAACATACACCCACATCAGCCGTATTTAGAAACCATTCGTTATTTAGAAATCATTTACTGGATAAAATAAAAAACCAAATAGGAAACTAAATTAATATATTTCAATGAATTTTTGTAGAGAAAAACATAAAAAAACCTATACACTGTAAAAAATTTAACTCATTTGCTACAGTGTATGTTTTTTTTAAATTATTTGCTGTAACGTCACCACCGCTTTAATAGAAAACGGTTACTTTGCTGTGTTTGGAGCATTCTCATTGGTCATAAAAGAGATGTTCTATAAAAGCTGTGGAGTGCCGCTACAGCAAATGGGTCAAATTTTTAACAGCGTAGCATTATCGAAATAATCGCGACGGGTGATTTTCAAGAAACCACTATTCCTGCAAAAGACGGGAAATTTGATGTCAAAATTCTGGCCAATCAAACAAAACCTGGTTGGGAAAACCGAAATATGTATCGATTTAATATGCTCTATTACACCGTGATAAACGAGAATTCGAAATAAACATCAAATACATAAGTTACGTATATTTGTCCGTAGAAATCGAATCTGCAATAAAAAATGGGAGTTATTATTTAAGATTTTGAAGTTGAACCCCCTCTGACCCCCAGGTGGTCGGTTACGAAGGTCAAATTTGGTATCACTGAGTAGCTAATTTAAAAATATTTAACACGTATATTTTTGTTTTTCAATCTCTTATGTATTTATCGAGTTATTTGACCGTTTCCAAACTTTCCGGGCACCCTGTACATTATAAATATGAAAGTTTGTCCGAAAAGTTGAAATGAAATCGGCTTCAAAACGGATGGATTAATGTCTTTGAATCTTTGCATATAGATAAGTTGAAGTCCGGAAATGAACATAGGCTAATTTTTAATTGATTTATTCAAATACTTTCCTTAATATTTCAAAATTTCATTCTTTTTCATACTGAATAAATAGGCATTTTTTAGAAAAAAAAATTAATTAATTTCCTTTCCTGTGTCCAAGAAAATTAAAATCGGGAATAATAATTTCTCAGTGGCAATGAATTTCCCATTGAGCTACTTCCATACGAAAAATGAAAATAAAAAGAATTTAAAAGAAAATAAATATGACGTCATAAGTTATATAAAAATAAAGCGAGTATTCGAATTTTTCTGTCAAAAATGATGACATAATTATAAATTTTTAAAAAAAAGTGGAAAAGAATTTTATTTAAAAAAAAATATATTTCACTTCGAAAAATATGACGTCATAGTTAAGGTAACACAGATATTTTATAGTAGTCGTTAAAAATACTAGAGACATGGATATCAGTAATTATTTTTGCTAAATAAATAATGACATCATATTTAAAGCGAATGAGAAATATGTTTTATTTATTCTAATTAATATGTTATAAGTTACATACTAATGAAAATTTTCATTCAAAATTCATAATTATTAGTGGAAGACATATTTGGTTGGAAAAAAGGGAAAATAAAACTGATTAATATAAATTTTTAACGTTTTTTTCTTTCTTTAAAATGCTTGATATTTGCTTGAGAAATATTTTTGAAACCTTTGCAAGTGTATTACAGGCATAAAAAATGAAAATGTGTTTTATTAATTTAACCATGCGTTATTGGGTTTCTTCAATTAGTCAGAGTTATTATTTATTCAAAATGCTATGGAAATTATGACGATGAGAATTTGTAAAAGTTGGCTATAACTTAGAATGTTAAGATGTGAAATTAACAAAAAAGCGCACCCCTTTCCCCTCATTCATACAGGAAGGTTAAAAAAAATTATGTTATTGCACTGACTCATTGCTGTTTCATAATAAGGGTAAAGAAGTGTCATTTTACCACTAAGACTTTAAAATTTTAGGTATTTTTCTCAAATTGTTTTAGAAATTCTATAAAATCGTACGAAATGATTTCCATCAATTAAAATTCTTTCAAGACATTTCTTTGAAACCATCCATGGATTAATCACTAATATCCTTTTTGTTTTTGTGCTTTTTATAGTGCCCTATTTTCGTCTCCAAATTAAATTAAGGAGTAACTATTCATCCTAAAAAAACCTAACAATGTCTCTGATTACCATTTTAGTTCAATTAAAAATCAGATTAAAATTACTGGCTCCTTCCAATTCAAAAATCTGTGAGATAACACCAGAAAAATGTATATTTCCAAGTCATTTTGATTTATAATTTTTTGATTTTTCTCTTTTTTACATGCAGCTCCCGATCCACATAATGGCCTTATATCTTCTACAACTATATGCACTTGTATGTGTCCCTCACTATTAATACTGCGAGATATTTTGTTTTGTATTTTTTGAGCTCTGTTAATGGTGGCGCCCTTCTTTGCCATTAGCTGAAATGCACCCTGCTGTTACATACTGTGAAACATATTCAAATTTATATACATCTACAAAGTGCACTAAAATATGCTTTTTGTAAAGTATGCAGTGAAAAGGACACTTAATATTCATGTATAAGGTCACACAGAATTTTATGGCATATTAATAATGGGAGGAACAGTTTGCGACATATTCAAATTATGGTAAACGATTTCATGTATAATCAAATTGATATACGTTGCTGAAGGTAAATGCGAGTTATTTCATACATAACACGAAGTGCATAGCATTTACAGGGACACACAAAAGATTTCAAATTGTATAAATTCTATCCGAAGAACGATGACTGTTGCATGGATGAAATGCATTTTGAATTATGATATGTGCTTTTAAGGTTTACTAAATGTATGCATATTAAATAAAGTGTATAAATGCTAATAGTTACACAATTTAGACATACAAGGTTACACAAAAGATCTCGGAAAAGTTACTGAATATGAGCGTAATTTACATAAAGGTGGTTTTTAAATAAAATATGCATTTTTATTTTGAACTGCATTCAGTGGAAAGATGCACTAAGAAATGGTTGTCGTATATAGATAAAATGATACACAGAGTCACGCAAATAACTGGATATATGATGATAATTTCTGAAAATGTATTTTAGGTAGTAATAAGGAATATTTTTGTTTGAAATAAATTTTTGAAAAATACTTTTGTGTATTAAAGGTACTAGGTAAACTACAGAGCTGAACAAAAATATTGAAGAATGTTTCTATCTGTTAGTATAAATCGCTGAAAGGAAAATTTTAACCAGCAAAAAAATCGGCAAATAGGGATCATCAGAAGTTTTTGTGCTATAAATAGCGATAAAAATTAATAACACATGCTTTTAATCAACGAATTTTTTTGCTTTATTTATCGATTAATTCTTCTTTAAATGTTATGTGAAGAAGGGGTCACAGCCACGGGTAACAGCTAGTTTTATAATATGTTCCGGATCCTAAAGTCTTGTAAATATGTCAATAGTGGGTAATTTTTTTCCATACTTGTTAATTTTATACTTATTTATATCACATGTTTTTGAGTTGATCGCTTTTGTTGCTCAAGCTCGCAAGAATCTGTATATTCCCAAGTTTTAATTTACGGCTTTCTGACTTCTATGTTTATACATAGATACGCATTTAAAAACTCTGAAAACTTTATTTCAGATGATATTCTAAAAGTTACTTGCCGAAAACTATAACAACACGATGCGTTGTTTTATATACATAACGGTCATTGCTCTGCTAAACAATGCTAATTTCATGCTCGAAATATCCATGAGTTAGAAATGAGAATGTTTTTAAAGTTCTGTTATGCATTTTTTAAGTTACAACATATCTACAAAAGAAAACTTTTCCCCGTTCTTTCATAAAATATTTTTTAAATGTATAGACAGGAAAATAATTGTAGTTTTTGTTTCTTTAACATCATTTTATTAGTTATAATTACTTTTTCACTTTTTTCAGTCAGTAACTGAGCTTTATAATAGCTATAAACGTAATATTTTGTTGATATGAATTGAAATAATAATTTAAAATATCGTACAGTACTCACATTTAATTACCTTAATTAAATTAATTTAGAGTTTCCATTTAAAAGTAAATAAATAAGTAATAAGAAAATATGAATTATTGTTACGCCTTGAAATTTATAAACACAATGTTTTAAAATTTAAAGAGCAACACTAGACACTGAAAAAGACCCGGATCATAATGTAAAGTCTATGGGGGCGTTCTATTCAAATATCTTTCTAAAATTTAAATATTTTTATATAATTTTTTGTTGCAGAAGATAGCTCAGGAGGGTCCACAACCAGCTTAGTTTTTACTTTTTCAGTTTTGGCTACAGATTTTTTTTTAAATACTTAACTTTCAAAACTGGTTTAAATCGGTTCTGAAATTGAAACTATCTACTTATATAAATATAATACAAACGGAAATTTCGTGTTTTCTGCCTATTCCTCCAATTCTACTGAAGGGAAGTAGTAGGAAAAGGACAGTTTAAGGACAGCCGGACGGGCAGAGGGGCCGCCCCTCCGCATCCCTCCGCGCCCCTCCGCCCCCGCCGCTACCTCCTGCCCCCTCCATGCACCTCACCATGCCTTTTCACCCCCATCTCCCCCAATTTTTTACCACAGGTAGGGAAATGGACAAAGCAATAACCTCTCATTCTTGTATATTTAGAAGTCTGGGAGAAAAAAAAGAGACATTTTATACACTCCAATTTCATAACAGTTACCGCAATATCCCAAAATTTAAATTTTGGAAGACATAATCAGTATAATTAATTAAGCAAAATAATAGAAATATTATTTTTTAAGGGGTAAAGGTGAATTTAAGCGAATTTGATTAGTTTTACAATAGTCTTTTGAACTGCAACTTGGAAATATGGATTTCTAATAAAAGAATTAAACGTATATTTTAATTTTAACAACAAAAACTTAACATGTATCATTAATTTAACAAAAATAAATATCAATTTTCAAGAAAAGACGAATTTGAATAATTTTACACTAGTATTTTCAAAAGCAACATAGAAATATCAATACTTATTCACATATTTCACTTATTCACTGTATTCAATACTATATTTAATAAATTTGGATACACTTTAAGAATTTTCTAATCTATAATTAAATATTAGCTGTATATTTAATGTTACCTATGGTTTCAACATTAGTTCATAATCGTGAATTTTGTATTTTAAATACCATGTATTCAGGTTCAGATTATTTTCAATCTTCATTCTTGAAATCATACAGAATTTTTTAACAGAGTTTGTTTTTGAAATCATTGAAGCAACTGTATTTAATATTTTTAACACCAATTTTCTAAGATTTTCCGATTATACATTCTTCAGAAGTACATTTCTAAATGCTACAATCACTTTACATATCGAAAAGATATCATTGAAGCAACTGTATTTAATATTTTTAATACCAATCTTCTAAGATTTTTTAACATTTTCCGGTTATACATTCCTCAAAAGTATGTATTCTAAACAATAGAAAATATTAATTTTAAGAATAAAAAGACGAATTTAAACAAATTTTATTAGTTTTACACTATTTTTTCTTACCTCCAACACGGATATATCAATTTTAACGTATTTTTTAACGTAAGAATTAAACGTATATTTTAGTTTTTAACAACAAAAATGTAATAAGTATCATTAATTAATCAAAAATAAATATCAATTTTCAAGAAAAGACAATTTTTTACACAAATTTTCAACTTTGAAATACATTTGCTTACATATATTTTTACAGTATATTACTAAACTTAAACTTTTTAAAAAGTTTGAATGTCTTTACAAAGGGTTCATACTTATATTTTTCACGTCTTGACTGCATTCGAAATCTTACAACAAAAGTATACTTTTATTATTATTATTATTATTATTCTAGAAAACCTAAAAAATCGTTTCTTGCTGCTTTAGCCACTTGACATATTAAAACTACTTTACCCATATAATTAATCAAATTAGGACATGATTCATCTTACACTTCAAAATTTCTGAATTTTTACAATACTTATTTTCATCAAACTTTATTCTTGATCCTATATATTTTAATGGCACAGAATTTTAACATCTGTTTTTATCTACTTATCAGAAAATTATTAAAACACCCAACAACATTTTCCAAATATGAATATTATCTTTACAATTTAATAATGCAAAACATACACGAATACAAAGTTTAATTTTTACAAACATTTCATATTTCAAACCAAACTATTCGAAATTTTCACAACATAAGAGCAAACATTAGACGAACTTTTTAACATTAATATTGCTTAGATCTTTTCATCATAACTTTTAACTATGATAATTATCCATTTTTAGGTTGATTGTCGAAAAACTGTAACTGAAATTACATAAACTTAATGTAAAAAACCATGTTCTCACACAATTTCTTGAAATTCAACAAAGAATTGACTTATCTACTTCAATCTCGACTCTCGATAGTATATAGATATTGCATCATTACATACTTTCAACTCTTTTCAAACGTTTATCAGAAAATCAAGTCAATCAAAGTCTAGTAGTTATCACACCTGTTCCTCAGAAATATTACTATCATATGAAACACTAAAGAAAATTAATAGATATTTAATATTTAATAACTTCATACGTGAAATTACTGCCGAATGAGAATACTAATAATCAATAAAGTCAACTGTTGGACAAAAAAATAGTACAGATTACCGAAAATTCAAATCATTTTTTCTACAAAAATTACAAAAATTAACAAATTAATGACAAGTTAGAGAAATAACTAATAAAAAAAATAATGAACATATTTACAAATTTATTAAAATCACTCCTTTTTCTCGATTACAAACCGCAATTTCTTGAAATATTTAACACCGAATTTGTAAGATTTTAATCCTAGTATTACATACACTCAATAAATATTCAAAATTAACAAAAAATAATTTTTTAGTCTCATCAATAAACAGAAATTCTATATTAAAAGAATATTTTCATAGTGGTACTTATAAAAATGAGAGTTTACAAACTGATTTTCATAATTTTATCACATTTAAACTTAATTTTTATACATAAAACATTATTTAATTAAATTTTATACTTTCTAATTCAGTAAAATTCAATACTTTTTTAGTTTTTAAACCAATACCACAATATTTATTTACATCAAACTTGATTCTTTACCTTTTATATTTCCACCTTACACAAGTGAGTTAAATACTAACTTGGAACGGGAATTGAAGTCAATTGATTCAATTCGATTTTCATCGTATACGCATTGCCCCTACGCGAAATTTCTTACTTCTATGATCATCTAATGTATTAAAACTAATCTACTCATATTTTTAATCAATTCATCAGATGTTTCATCTCGCACTTCTGAATTATCATCCACCAAGTTGCTTAAAATATAAATACTATCTTTATAGTTTTAATGTAGTATACATGACTAATATTGAGTTTCCATCTATACTATTAATCAAATTATCATATGTTTCATCTTACAGTTCAACGATTTCTGAATTATCGTCCATCTAGTTGTTTAAAATATTAATAAAATGTTTATAGTTTTTGATTATACATAGTATGTATGAATACAATCTTTAATTTTTAACAGTTCATATTTCAAATAACTTATTTTTGAAACCAAACTATGTGAATTTTACCACAATGCTTATCATCATACAGCGATTTGTGTTTCATACTTTTTCTAAAAATTATCAGATATGTACTCCTCAGAGGAATTTCTATCATGAATAAATGAAAAAAAAAATTAATTTATGTACAACAAAATTTGATTGCAATATATATGTATTTAATAAAAATAAATAAATAAATAAGCGATTATTTATACATTAAACCTTTACTAAATATATATTTCTTGCGTTATACAGATGTTTCAACAAGATGAACCAAAACAGCAGCAAACTCCAGAAATTAATGATCTGAATGATTCATCCCTAGCACATGAAGCGTTAATGAATAATACATATGTAAGTACTTATATGAAAAATACTAGAATTTGTATATGTAACGTAATTAGAGTAATATAAAACGATTTGTCTTACTGCCTACACTTTAACAAATACCTTTTTACCTATATGGTTGAATATAATCCTAATTGTTTGCATTTGTTTCTATTACAGATGTGTTTTATTTGCTACAAACACTTCTTATGTAAATGGAACTTGACAGAACAAACAAAAATCCATACAGGTGAAAAACCTTACACTTGGGAAGATTACCAAATGCGGTTTTCAAGAAGATGTGAATAAAAAATGCACACATCATCATATAAAGCATCGTCAGTTATATGTAAACTTAGTGAAGATATTCAAAAATTAGTCAGACGTTTGAAGAATTTAGAAATAAAGGAAGATATTTAGACTATTTATCCATCATATTTTCATAACAGTTACCACAATATCTCAAACTTAAAATTTGGAAGACATACACACAGCTGAAAAGAAATTTTGTTACCCGTGATTTTTCTAATCAGCGTGAATGTATAGATATTATTTTGCAATGTATTCTTTAAATGTTCACATAAATATTCTTTTATATACATTTATCATTGTGTTTATTTTTCTAAAACCTATTACATTAATGGAATACATAACATTTTAAGTGAAACAACACTTTCACAACTTAAAAAATGTATAAGAACATACAAAATAAGCAGATGTATGAAAAAATATACAAGTTTACAGAATAATTTCAAAGTTTTCTAGAAATACAAACAAAAAATATTTACAATATAAAAAAATTACAAAAGTGAAAAGAAAAAACACAAATGTAAAACAAAAAAATCACAAAGTGAAAAACTCAAAACAAAGTTTTTGAAAAAAGAAAATTTACAACAAAAACTTTTTCTACAAAAACCAAAACTTCAAAAAATATTTTTACAAAAATTTTTTTTTCAAAAACATTTTTTACAAAAAAAACTTTTTTTCAAAAACATTTTTTACAAAATTTTTTTTTTCAAAATACGTTTTTACAAAAGTAAAAAATAAAAAATCACAACGTTAAAAAAATGAAAAATTTTAGTTAAAAAAAGTGTAAAAAAATTGCAAAAAAAGTTGCAAAAATTTCAAAAAAAGTTATGAAAAAAGTACCAAAAATTTTGTTCTTTGTAATACAGTATGCAATGGCGAAACCATTGTATTTGCTATTACAAAGACGATGTATGATGATGCGTGCATTTTTTATTCACATCTTCTTGAAAACCGCATTTGGTAATCTTCCCAAGTGTAAGGTTTTTCACCTGTATGGATTTTTGTTTGTTCTGTCAAATTCCATTTACATAAGAAGTGTTTGTAGCAAATAAAACACATCTGTAATATAAACAAATGCAAACAATTAGGATTATATTCAACCATATAGGTAAAAAGGTATTTGTTAAAGTGTAGGCAGTAAGACAAATCGTTTTATATTACTCTAATTACGTTACATATACAAATTCTAGTATTTTTCATATAAGTACTTACATATGTATTATTCATTAACGCTTCATGTGCTACGGATGAATCATTCAGATCATTAATTTCTGGAGTTTGCTGCTGTTTTGGTTCATCTTGTTGAAACATCTGTATAACGCAAGAAATATATATTTAGTAAAGGTTTAATGTATAAATAATCGCTTATTTATTTATTTATTTTTATTAAATACATATATATTGCAATCAAATTTTGTTGTACGTTTAATATAAATTAATTTTTTTTTCATTTATTCATGATAGAAATTCCTCTGAGGAGTACATATCTGATAATTTTTAGAAAAAGTATGAAACACAAATCGCTGTATGATGATAAGCATTGTGGTAAAATTCACATAGTTTGGTTCCAAAAATAAGTTATTTGAAATATGAACTGTTAAAAATTAAAGATTGTATTCATACATACTATGTATAATCAAAAACTATAAACATTTTATTAATATTTTAAACAACTAGATGGACGATAATTCAGAAATCGTTGAACTGTAAGATGAAACATATGATAATTTGATTAATAGTATAGATGGAAACTCAATATTAGTCATGTATACTACATTAAAACTATAAAGATAGTATTTATATTTTAAGCAACTTGGTGGATGATAATTCAGAAGTGCGAGATGAAACATCTGATGAATTGATTAAAAATATGAGTAGATTAGTTTTAATACATTAGATGATTATAGAAGTAAGAAATTTCGCGTAGGGGCAATGCGTATACGATGAAAATCGAATTGAATCAATTGACTTCAATTCCCGTTCCAAGTTAGTATTTAACTCACTTGTGTAAGGTGGAAATATAAAAGGTAAAGAATCAATTTTGATGTAAATAAATATTGTGGTATTGGTTTAAAAACTAAAAAAGTATTGAATTTTACTGAATTAGAAAGTATAAAATTTAATTAAATAATGTTTTATGTATAAAAATTAAGTTTAAATGTGATAAAATTATGAAAATCAGTTTGTAAACTCTCATTTTTATAAGTACCACTATGAAAATATTCTTTTAATATAGAATTTCTGTTTATTGATGAGACTAAAAAATTATTTTTTGTTAATTTTGAATATTTATTGAGTGTATGTAATACTAGGATTAAAATCTTACAAATTCGGTGTTAAATTTTTCAAGCAATTGCGGTTTGTAATCGAGAAAAAGGAGTGATTTTAATAAATTTGTAAATATGTTCATTATTTTTTTATTAGTTATTTCTCTAACTTGTCATTAATTTGTTAATTTTTGTAATTTTTGTAGAAAAAATGATTTGAATTTTCGGTAATCTGTACTATTTTTTTGTCCAACAGTTGATTTTATTGATTATTAGTATTCTCATTCGGCAGTAATTTCACGTATGAAGTTATTAAATATTAAATATCTATTAATTTTCTTTAGTGTTTCATATGATAGTAATATTTCTGAGGAACAGGTGTGATAACTACTAGACTTTGATTGACTTGATTTTCTGATAAACGTTTGAAAAGAGTTGAAAGTATGTAATGATGCAATATCTATATACTATCGAGAGTCGAGATGGAAGTAGATAAGTCAATTCTTTGTTGAATTTCAAGAAATTGTGTGAGAACATGGTTTTTTACATTAAGTTTATGTAATTTCAGTTACAGTTTTTCGACAATCAACCTAAAAATGGATAATTATCATAGTTAAAAGTTATGATGAAAAGATCTAAGCAATATTAATGTTAAAAAGTTCGTCTAATGTTTGCTCTTATGTTGTGAAAATTTCGAATAGTTTGGTTTGAAATATGAAATGTTTGTAAAAATTAAACTTTGTATTCGTGTATGTTTTGCATTATTAAATTGTAAAGATAATATTCATATTTGGAAAATGTTGTTGGGTGTTTTAATAATTTTCTGATAAGTAGATAAAAACAGATGTTAAAATTCTGTGCCATTAAAATATATAGGATCAAGAATAAAGTTTGATGAAAATAAGTATTGTAAAAATTCAGAAATTTTGAAGTGTAAGATGAATCATGTCCTAATTTGATTAATTATATGGGTAAAGTAGTTTTAATATGTCAAGTGTCTAAAGCAGCAAGAAACGATTTTTTAGGTTTTCTAGAATAATAATAATAATAATAATAAAAGTATACTTTTGTTGTAAGATTTCGAATGCAGTCAAGACGTGAAAAATATAAGTATGAACCCTTTGTAAAGACATTCAAACTTTTTAAAAAGTTTAAGTTTAGTAATATACTGTAACAATATATGTAAGCAAATGTATTTCAAAGTTGAAAATTTGTGTAAAAAATTGTCTTTTCTTGAAAATTGATATTTATTTTTGATTAATTAATGATACTTATTACATTTTTGTTGTTAAAAACTAAAATATACGTTTAATTCTTACGTTAAAAAATACGTTAAAATTGATATATCCGTGTTGGAGGTAAGAAAAAATAGTGTAAAACTAATAAAATTTGTTTAAATTCGTCTTTTTATTCTTAAAATTAATATTTTCTATTGTTTAGAATACATACTTTTGAGGAATGTATAACCGGAAAATGTTAAAAAATCTTAGAAGATTGGTATTAAAAATATTAAATACAGTTGCTTCAATGATATCTTTTCGATATGTAAAGTGATTGTAGCATTTAGAAATGTACTTCTGAAGAATGTATAATCGGAAAATCTTAGAAAATTGGTGTTAAAAATATTAAATACAGTTGCTTCAATGATTTCAAAAACAAACTCTGTTAAAAAATTCTGTATGATTTCAAGAATGAAGATTGAAAATAATCTGAACCTGAATACATGGTATTTAAAATACAAAATTCACGATTATGAACTAATGTTGAAACCATGGGTAACATTAAATATACAGCTAATATTTAATTATAGATTAGAAAATTCTTAAAGTGTATCCAAATTTATTAAATATAGTATTGAATACAGTGAATAAGTGAAATATGTGAATAAGTATTGATATTTCTATGTTGCTTTTGAAAATACTAGTGTAAAATTATTCAAATTCGTCTTTTCTTGAAAATTGATATTTATTTTTGTTAAATTAATGATACATGTTAAGTTTTTGTTGTTAAAATTAAAATATACGTTTAATTCTTTTGTTAGAAATCCATATTTCCAAGTTGCAGTTCAAAAGACTATTGTAAAACTAATCAAATTCGCTTAAATTCACCTTTACCCCTTAAAAAATAATATTTCTATTATTTTGCTTAATTAATTATACTGATTATGTCTTCCAAAATTTAAATTTTGGGATATTGCGGTAACTGTTATGAAATTGGAGTGTATAAAATGTCTCTTTTTTTTCTCCCAGACTTCTAAATATACAAGAATGAGAGGTTATTGCTTTGTCCATTTCCCTACCTGTGGTAAAAAATTGGGGGAGATGGGGGTGAAAAGGCATGGTGAGGGACTTCTAAGGAATAAGTTTTGGTTTCAATGTGACGTCACAAGAAGCAGGTGTTGTTTATCAAATTGGTGTGTGTGTTGAGTATTTATTGAAATGTGTTCGTTTATGCATTAAAATTCTACTTAGTTAGTATATAAAAGTATGATGAAATTTCCATTTAGAGTAAAAGTTAACCAAGTTCGTTTAATTCGTCTTTTTTTCGTTAAAAAAATCAATAGTTTCCTTTGTTAATTGTTCAATTATCGAAATTCTTTGAGGTAACAACTGTTCAAAAACTAAAAAATATGTTTAAATTTCTATTTTAAGTTGTGTATTCTGATTTTTATATTAAAAAAAAAAAAAGAATATGAAGAAATCAGTTAAAAATTTAATATTTTCCGTTGATTTGCTTAATTAATAATGTTCATGAAGGAAATGGTTGTCCAAAATGGAATGCATGCTTAAATTTCTTTCTATCAAATTGATATTCTGAAGTTTGAGTTGAAAAAATCGTAAGAAATCAGTCTGTTTCTATAAAACTTGATATTTTCCATTGTTTTTTACTTAATTAACGATACTCATTAAGATTATAGCTGTTGAAAAACTAGAATGCATGTTTAACTTTCAACTTGTAAGTCGATACACTGATGTTGCAGTTGATAAAAATCGTAAGAAATCAGCCTTTTTCTATAAAAATCGATATTTTCCATTGTTTTTTACTTAATTATGAATGCTCATTAAGGTTATAGCTGTTGAAAAACTGAAATGTATGTTTAAGTTTTCTCTCTTAAGTTGATAAAAATCGTAAGAGAGCAGTCTTTTTCCATAAAACTTGATATTTTCCATTGTTTTTTTACTTAATTAACGATACTCATTAAGGCTATAGCTGTTGAAAAACTAGGATACATGTTTAACTTTCAACTTTTAAGTCGTTACATTGATCATATAGTTGATAAAAATCGTAAGAAATCAGTCTTTTTCTATAAAAATGGATATTTTCTATTGTTTTTACTTAATTAACGATACTCATTAAGATGTCTATCAAGCAAAATTCAAATATATGTTTAACTTTCTTGTGTTAAATTGATAATCTCATCATGTAGTTGAAGAAATCTAAATAAAATGGTTAAAAACTGAGATTTTTCCAGTGTTTCGCTTAATTAATAATACTCATTAAAATTATGGTTGTTCAAAATTCAAATATAAATTTAATCTTCATCATATAGTATGATTCAATGTTGAGATGTGATTGATAATATTTTTGAATAGGGAAGGTCGTTCACCTCTCCTGTTATAATAGAATGTTCCTTTTTTCCACTAGGGGGCGTTTGTGGAGGGGGATGCATGGAGGGGGCAGGAGGGACGGTGGTGGCGGCGGGGGCGGAGGGGCGCGGAGGGATGCGGAGGGGCGGCCACTCTGCCCTTCCGGCTGTCCTTAAACTGTCCTTTTCCTACTACTAAGGGATTTTAAAGTAATTTATATCGTTAGATAGATATTATTTCAAGGAAGGTTTTCGTATATAATACATTCTTTTATGTATTTTAGTTATAAAGTTATGAAGGAAAGTTCTTTTATTTTGGACAAAAGGGTTACCATTTGGCATATGTTTTTCATTTGGCGCGGCATATTAAGTTATCTTTGTTAAAGAATTGAAATGTTTATATTACCGTATTTTCGGGTGTATAGTCCGCACCCTGTGTATAACCCGCACCCCTAAATCGAGCAGTGCAGTAAAAAAAGTTCGTGTATAACCCGCGGAGATGCATCGGTGTATAGTCCGCGGGCTATACACCATTTACGAACGTATATTTCGACCAGGGTTCGAAATTAGAAGCCATCAGTCATAATTTTTAACACAAATTTACCAAATTTTTACGTGATTCATAATATCTACAGTAATTAGGCTAGAAAATTATGATTATCAGTACCGTAATTTTCGGAAGAAACGCCGCGGCGCACAGTGGGGCAGGAAGTCTCCAAAGTTGGCAAAAAATAAAATTTACTTTGAACAAAAAAAGCACATCACGGATTTTTTTGTAGAAGAAAAGTAGTAAAATTTTAAACTTTTACATAAGCTAAATAGTAATTTATTACTTAATTTACAAACCTTTTTCAATATTTTTTGTAGAAAAATGAGTTAAAAACAAGAATTTAAGGTAGTTTTATACTAATTAGATATTTATAAATCATCCATAATATCGCATTAAAAAATGTAAACATAATTAGTAATTTTAATTATTCTCAAGCAAACCTTATAATGAATATTAGCGACTCGTTTTTAAGGATTGGATCAACCTTTCTCAGGCAAAATGTACGCATTACTATAAGACAGCAGAAGAAAACCTGTTTCTGTTGTTTTAGTGCTAACACACACTTTTTGTTTTCCTGTTTTTCAGATCTTAAACTCATACATGTCACGTATACTAACGAATATGTAGAACTAGAATTGTATAACCGTTTTACTCTTGATCTTTTTGATCGTCCAGAACAAATTCGGACGGAATATGAAGATGGGCACATTTGCTTTTCATTGACGCTTCTGTTTGTTTTTCAAATCGAGGAAATGAAAGCGATTTGCCAAGCCACTCTTTGTTAATTCTAAAGCTTTTCCCTTGTTTTGCCAGGCTTTTGCTCATCGGAATTTATATTAAACTTTAAAACAATTAATCTTCTTTTCATTTAAATACTTGTTCGTAGTTTCTCCGATTATGGAGCGCTTATACCATAAAATCACATTACTTTTCAAAAGTTTTTTGTTAAAACGTTTCATGACAGTTAGTTTCATTTAAATACATTATTTTGCAATAAACAATGCATTAAAATTCGTATTTAACAAAGAAAATATTTATAATCATGTTTGGCACACCCGCATACTAACAAAAATTTAAGGATGATTAGCTATAAAAATGACCATGCAATTAAAAAAGTAGCAAAAAGTAGCAAGATTTTCTGGCATATTTGTCCTTTTAAAACTCATACGTAGTAGAAAAAATTATAGTTAACACTTAACTCGCCTTAACTCATAACTAAAACTAATTTTTTTTTTTTTTTATAAATTTCACCACTATATATTCTAAGCGTCTGTATATCTATAAAAATCGTATTAAAACAAATTGAGTTAATGAATTATTGTAACATACTTGTAGTTAAAGGTTCCATAGTCAAAAAAAATTATTTTTTAATTATTATAGCGAAATTAACAAACGAATGTCGAAACAAAATTATTGATTTTTTTTTTCACTTATTATCAAAGTACAATATGCAGTTTAACTTCTTTCTCTAATGACGATCAAAATAACTTTGCGCAAATTTTAATACTAGGCAGATGTGTACTGACATGTGCTCTATTAAAGTGACGTATGTCGGTAGTTCAAAATAAAATTTCATTTTTTCGATTTTTTGCCAGTTTTGAAGGCTTTTTGCCCCACTGTGCGGCGTTTACGTGTTTTAAGATAAAATTGCAAGCGATGCGGCGTTTACGCGCATTTTTTTTCAAACAAATGTGATATATATTTTTTTAACTTTTCCGAAAATTAAAAAAAAAAAAAAAAAATCGGTGATATATTCAAAATTTCGGACATAAAATGTATACGTATCTTAGGTCATTGGTTCCCAAAAGTCTCGAATCCTTGGAATCGTTCCGAAATGCACCAACTCCGAAAAGGAACGATTCCTCGGACTGTATCTGAAATGAAACGACTCCGGAAAAGGTCGGTTCCTAGAACTCGTTCCGAAATGAAACGACTCTGTAAAGGAACGATTCCTCGCAATCGTTTTGAAAAAGACTGACTGTTCTGAATCGTTCCGAAATGACATATATCACGCACTTTTATTTAATTCTTTGCAACAGGGTAAGGTACCAACTCCAAAAAGGAACGATTCCTCAGACTATCTGAAATGAAACGACTCCGGAAAAGTCCGATTCCTTGAACTCCTTCCGAAATGAAACGACTCTGTAAAGGAACGAGTCCTCGGAATCGTTTCGAAAAAGAACGAATGCTCTGAATCGTTCCGAAATTATATAAATCACGCACCTTTTTTTTTTGTTCTTTGCAACAGGGTCGGTAGATTTTTTTTTTTTTTTTTTTTTTTTTTTTTGAAAAATAAACTAAAAATGATCTTAAGTTCAGAATTGTCGAGTTTGGAAGGGTTCCGGATTTTGGATTTTGTACTCTACAAACACAATGGCTATTATACATCTATCAGTGCAATACTTGGCGATAGTTGCGACAGTTCTTCCAAATCCAGAAATAACTGTATTTAAGCAGTAAAAAAAAGCCTTTACAAACATGGGAGAACTCTCTAAATTTCGCGGTATAGCGAAAAAAATTTACAAATTCCGATGTTTTTTTCAAATTTTTTAAGGTTTAAAATTTGTAGAAAAAATATCAAGATTTCCAATTTAAAAAAAATCTTTGTAAAACCCGCACCGTGTATAAGCCGCAGCGGCTTTTTGGAAGGTTTTTTCTTGTATAAGCCGCGGACTATACACCCGAAAATACGGTAATTAGAAATGAAGAAAAAAATGCGAACATTTCTGAAAATAAAATAAAAAAATTATTACTGATTTTATTTAATATACAAATAAGAAAAAAAATCAATCAGAAATAATATAAAATAACACTATTTCATTTAAATATGGAGGCATTTTTTATACGGCTTAAATGAAACATGCGTTGTCAAAGTCGATCGATTCAATCAATATCTGGCAAGTTATCACTTTTTACATACATATTTGGCTACGGAATAAGAAAAAATTATCTAAAATTAAAAATAAATAAAATGATTAAACTAAATTAAATGATTCAATAAAATGACGCGATTTTTTTTAAACAGAATTTTTTAAGTATGCCGGGATTAATTTCAAAAACTGTTGGATGCATAAAAATAAATTAAATGATTCAATAAAATGACGCGATTTTTTTTAAACAGAATTTTTTAAGTATGCCGGGATTAATTTCAAAAACTGTTGGATGCATTTTTAAAAATTACATCATTGAATAGGTTGGCGAAGTCTTTATAATATAACAATGCATCTACTTTTTTTTTCCCGCAAAGATTGTTATTTCTTGATGTTTTTCAACTGCGCAAACATATTATGTTGTTGTTGATTAAATACTTATAAATGCTATATTAATCGGGGAAAATATGAACAAAGAGTAAAAAACTGTTAGTAATTTTATTCACATAAATATACAATTAAAAAAATAAGAGAACTTACGATTATTCATATGGATATTTATGGGATATATGCATCGGGATACCTAATTATCGCCAAAATGGCGTTATTTCATCTGACGAGGTAACCTGGATATTATTGTTAATTTATTATAAATTGTTTATCTACTTTTATTTATTTATTTATTTGATTGAAAACAAATGTAACGTTTATAAGATAAAATATATGTTTATAAAATTTTTAAAATAAAGTTTTTCCGATACCTTGAAAAGTTTGAGACTGTTAAAATGGCCATTTTGGATTTCTTCACCATGGAAGAGGACATGTAACTCTTCCCTTATTATTTTGTATTTTTAATGAAATGTGTGAAAGGCGTGTATTTTAAATGTATGTAATATAATTATTTTACATGTATATATTCTAAATGGAATAAGAGAAAGATTTATATTTCAAATGAACTGAATGCAATAGGAATGACACATATGTAAACAACATTTGGTAATTCATTACATATTCCTAGCTAACAAAAAATATAAAGCAGTGATGTTATATATTCATTGGCGCCAAGTGTTTTCTGACGCCAGTGTCTTGTATGCATCAGGGTACTTAACTGGCGCCAAAGTGTCATTATTTTGCTTGATATAGTATCCCGGATGTTGTAGTTTAGTTTTGAATAAATTGTTTATTTACTTTTTTCTTTTTTAAAAGTGTGTAAATTATTTTGTTCTACAGTTATTAATTGAACTTTTTTTATTTATTGTTATTTTTCCTTTTTTTAAAATATGTATGCAACTGGTTTTAAAAAACAAGTTTTTGCCAAATTGGCGTGCAAAAAGATTGTGTCAGTGTTGTGCGTATATGACATCTGTGCAAGTCAACATAGCACTTTTATTAAAATCTTTTAAAAATTGAAATGAAGAAAATTCTATAATTGGAATACAAGTTTAACTCAATCAATTATGCGAGATTGCTTTGGTACAAAATTAACTACAGTTGTGATAAAAAGTTAATTAAATCTAATTGATTTTTTAAATCACCAGATTTTAAAACATTCACATTTTATATAAACATTTTAATAAAATTTTTTAATTTTACTTAAGAAAGGTGTTATAATAAAAATAAATGACATTGAAATGTTTCGGAACCGTCAAATAAGTTCCATAATCATAATATAAATAAAAATAAAATTTCAAAATATTTCACGGTCAATACAAATGACACGCGACAATGAGATATAAATAACAAAAAAACACAAAAAACACACGTTCTATTGTAAAAAAATAAATTAAAAATAGACCATGATAATAAGAAGAGAGAGATATAATGAAAATAAATGAGAATAAATTCTTTTAGATCATGGTCTATTTTTAATTTAATTTTTTACAATAGAGAGCGTGTTTTTTGTTATTTATATCTCATTGTCGCGTGTAATTTGTATTGACCGTGAAATATTTTGAAATTTTATTTTTATTTATATTATGATTATGGAACTTATTTGACGGTTCCGAAACATGTCAATGTCATTATTTTTATTATAACACCTTTCTTAAGTAAAATTAAATTTTTTATTAAAACTACAGTTGTTGTAACGATAATTGTAAATCACAGTATTCGTGCATTGAAACTTCTTTAAATATACGTCATTCTGACTCAATTACGGCATTTATTGAGCAGAGATATTTAAAAGTAATATTGTGTATCATAAATTTTTAATTATCAATATTATTATGACGTTACATCTGTCTATTTTTTACTTTAAACATAAAATGCAAATTGGTATTTCTTTCCGGTTGTTGATAACCTGAATCCTGCTCAAAGTATTTTTATGGAATATTATTGTTTTATGTTACTTAGTTACTACTTTGTTATCCCGTCGACCAATTTTGCCAAATTATACAAATCGCCAAAGTAATAGCCAAATTATACATACTGACATAATTTTTATTTTATATAATGAAAAACTAATAATTAGTAGAATATTAATAAAAATACAAATAAAAAGTCCTAATAAAAATCAATTAATGACTTTTTAAACACGGTATCATATTTAATTTTATTGAATGTGACGTACACGATCATCCATTATTGGCATTTAATCTTATAATTTGACAATAGTTTTTTAAACAACAGGATAACCAAATAGTACCGTTACTTATTTATCGAATTATGGGAGAAAGTTCAATAATCAGTAAAACTCATTTGTAGAATATTATTTATTTAAAAAAAATCTACTATATGTATTTTGAAGAAACTTGCATTATAAGTTAGATAATTTTTCAGGGGTGTTTTTAACATATTTCATATTGCTCTACAATGGTGAATTATAGAGTTAGTCAGTTATTTTGAAATAAATTTCTATAATCACGTAAACCCGATTATGAAAGGTTAGTCTTTATAAAAACTATTAATAGACGGATTTTGATGAGACTTACATTGTTAGTTAGAAAATTTTTCAATGACAGTTTTTGAAAATTGCATAGAGCTATGTCGTTCTATAAAAAATCCTACTATAAAAAAATCAAATATGCATCTGGATAATTAGACCAGCGTAGCGGGCGACGCCAGCTAGTTATAATATAAAAAACATATAAGCAAAATCGATAAAGTAAAAACTAGGCCGGTTGTAGATCGTCCTCCTCTATCCTATGCAAAAAAATAATTTAAAAATATTAAAAATTGAGCGAGGTATTTGAAAAGAACACTCCCATAAACTTTACATTATCACCCTGGTCTTTTTCAGTGACTATGTCTGGCGATAACAAATATAATAAAACTAGTCACACGCATGAGAATAATTTAAAACTTATACACTTTATTAATTTATTTTCAAATAAAATCGATGCTACCTTCACCTCCCCACACAATTTAGTTGGTGTGTATGAAATTCCGCTTTTATGAACAAAAAAAGAGTTTTTGTTTATTTTCTTAAATTTAAATGTAATATTCTAATTATGTACATCTGTGGATAAATAAAAAGAATATTAATTTTTTTTTACTTTACTGTAGTTTACTTGCACTCTGTTTCTACATATTTTTGACATATTTTAGACTCATTTTAAGCAGCTGAACATAATTTGAGGGTAGCAATTTAAGTTCATTAATACCTTTTTTTTTTCATATTTATGTTCGATATCTTCTCTCTTGATTAACCAACAGTAATTGACCAGCATTGCTTCATTGCATTGGAACTGATAGCAAGTTAAATATTTAAGAATTCAAGGTTAAAAAAATATATATAAGGTATTTGTACCCTACATGGACAGGGCTCTCAATATAGACACCCCTAATATTTTTAAGGATAATAATTTTGATAGAGAGATGGCCCAACATTTTCGCGAAGAAAAGCAGTTTAAAAGATAATAAGAGCTGGAAAGTGTAAAAAAGCCGCGCTGTTCGCCATTTAGGAGGAAACTTGTTGTTTCGAGTTGTGCTGATCTTAATTACGTGTAAGCTTAAATTTTTAGTAGATAGGGTAAAATTACTTTTTAATGTTGAAAAGTGGAGTATTTTAGAAAGCTAATAAAACATATTTTCGATAGCTATTGCATATTTTGCTTAAAAATATTTTCCTTATTCATTTGTTACAAGATTTAGTAAAACTACGTCCGGTTCCCAATATGAACAGCTTATGTCCCCATCGACTACAACTGTAAGAAAGAAGAAAATTCAACGTTGCCAAGCAATAAATTGAAAAGGCATCAAAGTGGTAAAATCTTTGTTTAACAAGATGCCATTTGAACAATCTCCCAAAAACCTTGCTCCAAAAAACTCTTGCAGAAAAATAAAAAGAAGCCCCCGCCTCCAGTAGGATATCTGTTGGCAAAATCGTAGATACCAAGGTATGACTTCCTCAACAAAGGAGACCTTTTACTGCTTCTTTTGCAGTATTGATGCTTTTTCAAACATATGGCCATGCATCACATGTGGCAGATATGTTCATGAGGGTTATGTGGGACTTCCTGCCCATGGTGAAAAAGTTTCTATTTGTCCATGCTGTGAAGACTGGGTAATAATAGATGTAAATTCGCAGACAGATGCAATAAAGCTAAGCAAAACCAACAATTTATTTCATAATATTTACTAGTAACTAAGGGGCTTTGCATGGGTCTTCGAAGGTTAAAAACAGAGAATGACTCCCCCCCCTTCCTAAAATGCATGTTCTGAAGGTATTTACTGTCCCCCCTACTCCTCCGAATACTTTAAGATACATTTTTTTATTCCCTCTCCTCCAAAATCCCTTGAAAAAGTGGCTCTTCCACACACACTGTGTAGAAAGTCAATTAGGAAACACCTGTCCATAATAGGGACAGGTAGTTCTTTATATGGACACTTGTAAAAATTTTTTTGTTTTTATCATTTAAATTAAACCAGAATAATTACAAAGTCGTTAATTTTAATAATGATAGTCAATAGCCCAAGGATACAGTAGCGTAGCTATGTTTTTTGGCGCCCGGGGCCAGCAAGAAATTTTGCGCCCCCACCACAATATAGATATATAACAATTTCTCTCAATTTGGCGCCCCTAGGTCTCGGCGCCCGGGACGGACGCCTCCCAGCTCTGCCACTGCAAGGATAGTGGTCACATATGTTTGGAGTCCTATGACTTGTAGATGGGGGTGAAAACAATACATTTTCCTTAGGGTGTTCATATTAGGTACAGGTACCTTATATATAATTTTATTATTGTGTCAATAAAAGCGTTCAACAGTTTAAGAGCTCCTTGGAACTTGTATGGTCCCGTAGGTCCCGAGCCCACCCAAAAAGTTTGAATCATAACGCACCCAATCTTCATTGTTCTAGTTATTTATTTCATTATTATTTGATTATTCATTTTCACCGTAGAATAAAACCTATTTTGCCACTGACCATCTGTTTTAATTCTTCGACTAACCCCCATAAATCCCAAATAACTGAAATGTTTTGCTTCATGCTTAACTTTCTTCTAATTCAATTTATATTCATGTTCATGATACCATGACATAAAATAAATATAAGTGTACTTATAGGGAAAATGCTTGAGAATATAATTTAATAAAATTGCAACTTTATTAAAACATGATAGCTTGATTTAAACTTTTCATCTTTCAGCATCTGTCAATCTTTCAAAGAAAAATAAACTGCTCGCATCATTTTACAAAAATATTTTTGAGTCCAACCAATATTTTTAAGCCAACCCAATATTTTTCAAGTTGGCGCCACTGTTCACACGTCGATTTAAATGCAAAGAATCAGATAAATTTTTATGTACCCGTTTTTTGCATCCAAATTTTACGCCGTGTGAGGAATATGTTATTATTCCATGAAATTATCGCAGTATCGAAATAATAATAGTCTCTTCGCCGTCTATTATCGATAATTTCAATTTTTCTTTATATTTTATTGATGGTGTCATACAAAATCCCGTAACATGCTGATGCGCAAACTACATATCTCTCCCACAACGCTTAGGTCTTTTTTTATCGCTTTTTACTTTTTCACCAAGCTTTACAAACACCCAGTACATAAAAATGTTGAGTAGAAAAAAAATAATATATTGAGTAAAAGGCTCAATAAAAGAGTGCCATAAATATTAAATTATTAATAATATAATTATTTAAAGTAATTAAGTATGAAATCTCAAAGTTATAAATGCACACATTTACACATACTGGTGAACAAAATTAGTAAGAATGCGCAAACTTTGGTATTACTAAGCTCATAAATTGCCGTTCTGAATCCTGAAATGTTCAAAACTTGTGCAATTTTGTGTGAAATTGCAAATACATTCATTAACTAATTTATAAGTCTTTTAAATATTTGCTTATAGTTTTCTTAAGAGTCTGACAAGAATTGTTAACCAACAATTTGTTTGTTAACCCTATCGCTTTTTGCTTAATTTTCAATCTTTCACAGCTGTATTTTGAAAACGTCCCCAATGGGGTTAAATGATATTTCAGTCGGTGTCAATATTTCTTCTTTGCAAATTTTGGTTCAGATTTTAACCAAACAGAAGAAACAAATAAACAATAAGCAAATACAAAACTTGCATAAAATGCATCACCAAAATTTTATCAATATTTAATTGATTAAATCTGAAAAAAAAATGGAGTTATTTTCTCATGAAACAAAACTTTTTCTGCAATCCTGTATTCACCTGAAAGCATAAAACATTAAAAAGTACAAAAATTAAAATTCAAAAGCACTGGCAAGTTGTATATATTTTCCTTTGTTTATATTTGTTATTCTTCAAAAAATGCAAAACGCTTCTTTCAACCGAATTCTGATTTCTTTGTCTTAAATTTTTCTAGCGTGAAATGAGCATTGTTCAGCATAGCAACAAGATTTGTATCGAATAAAAAGTATTTTATTTGCTGATAGCTTTCGGCTAGTAACTTTCAGAAAACCATTTGTAACAGATAAAAACTTTTGAGAGTTTTCCGAATCTATCTTATTGTAAATGTTGATTTGAGTAGGGGAAGCGTGATCTACAACACATGACTAATGTCAACAGAATCAGATCATAATATAAAACAAAAACAAGCAAACAAACCAAAAGATGAATAAATTAACAGTAGAAACATGTTACATTTGTTTATTGATGTATCTGATGATTTTATCAATCCTTATTACTGATGGGTAAAATCTCAAACTTTAAAAAAATTTATTTTATCTTTGCATTTTTTATAAAGCAATTTAATCTATCTTTAAAGACCTCGATTTTTGTATAATTTGATATAGTAATTTGAGACATTTATAATTTTAAAATCTTTTTTTAATTTCTAGATTTTATTTGAAATAAAAAGTGAAAAAAGTGTTAGGAATTTTTAATTAAACTTATAGCCTTGAACACAAATGTTATAATACAAATGCCATAGAATATCTTTTGACGCAATCTACAGTCATTTTTCTTTCCAACTAAAACGTGTACCGTTTTTCATATTAATGGTATACTACTTCAAGATGTTCCCCATGAAATTACTCAATGTTTTAGACCATATTCATTTAACACACTCAAAAAAATATCAGCTGTAAAAAAGTATACAGATCTCAAAAGACTCACAGAAAAAATTATAAATAACGGAATATTACAATAAAAATTATAACAAATCGAAATTATTTTACTTTAAGATATCAAACGACCTTTGTGGTCGTCTCGGCGGCGTTCTGGGAGGGTGACCGCCGCAGAATTCTCAGAGTACGGTGTTTCCTAGTACCTTACCTAAGTTCCATATACCGAGTGTCTAGCAAACGCCAGGGAAAAAAATGAAAATTTTGAACAGGACGAATTGGCAAATTGATTAATTTAATGAGAAACTGGTTAAACTAAAAACATCGAAAAGCGGGAAGGGCTTTTCCTGGATCCCTGAAGTTATCGGTCGATCGTTGCAGCCTCGAACACAATGTTCCAACAAAATCTTTAAAATATTTCTAGATATGTCTAAGACTATTTCTAGAAGTTTCATTTTTTTTGTGTTTTTAAAAACTTAATATTTGCTAAGATATACATTGAAGTCTGTAGATTAACCTTCCGTCTACCAGACAAAACACCCATTTATCTACGGCAACACCTAATTTTAATTCCAAACTTGCAAACGGCACCAGTAATATTTTAATATAATTTTGCTTTTACAATGAAAGCTTAAATTAAGGAATTCGTAATATCTAGACAAGTCCTTTATAAATTCCGGTGTCAATTGACAATTTCTCATTTTACCATTGACACCAGAAATATTGCTGTCGGGTCCAATGGACCCGTCTGGTAGACGGAAGGTTAAACATGACACATTTAATGCATTGAATAAATGTATATCTGTTTTGTAGGTTGCCTACAAAATCCCTTTACACTTTCAAGCTTTTCATACACACACAAATCAAGAGGTGAGTCTATCGAAAGTAATTCAATATTAGGATTAGACATTGAAGTTTCTTTTATAGTAATTGACCCAACCGGCGTTGTCCGGGTTCGTAATAATAATATTAAACGAATTTGAAACTTGTGTGATTTTACCTTTAACTCGAAATATGTGAAATACATTGTCTGAAATACGTGATCGCAGACTATGTGAAAAATCGGTAAAAAACAACAACAACAACAACAACTGATATGTATCTGTAAAAATACTCAAAATGACTGCGAAGGGAAACAGGGGAGAGAATATGTATCCAACGATTCATGATTTTTGTGTTAAAGTTTTATTATTTATCCAAAAAATCGCTGATAAGTCACGTAACTAATTACTTTTTCCACTTAGAAATTCCAAGTAAAGTATTTTGAATTTTAAACTAATTATATCACTCTTAACCTAACTATACCGTGATATAGATATTTATGAAAATAAACCAAAGCGAAAAAAAATATTTCCTCTCTTATTAAGATAGAAACATGATTTAAACTTCATTCTAAGCATAAAAAATCAGAGAATTTTTAATGCAATATTTTTTTAAAAATAACATTTTTGTGTCCCGGACGCCCTTAATTTGAAGTGTATCGGAACAAGATTCTGATCAGTGGATGTTGAATCCTTGTTGAATCTTTGAATGTTCCGTTGCCTAATGGACCACAAACATATCTGACGTCAAAGAACGTCGCGATGGATTGTAGCTAATCAGTTTCTCGTTTTATCCCACAAGCATTCACCAAAAGCCAATCAAATACCGCATCGCTTGTGGGAAGCATTCCGTCCAGTGCTCGCGGTCAATTAGAAAGAAAATGCATAAATGTCTCAATGTGGTAACCCACTGAGACTCGATGTGGAATGAGACAATTAAACAACAGTTAGGCTTACGTTGGCATAATCATTCTGGACGTTATTGGAATGGAACAGAATTTTCTTTAGTAAAAATGCAAATCAAAAGAAAATCTTTGATAGAAAGTGTTATAACTTAGGTAAAAATTCTAATTGTGGAATACGGAATTTTGCCAGTACTCTCAAAAATAGAATAGTAATTTTAGACTTGTTTAAGAATTTTCTAGTCTTTTAATGAAAAAATAAAAGTCAATTTATGATCTGAAAGTAGCATGTTCCGCTTTGTTATATGACTTTGCAGTTTTTATAACTATGTTTGTCACGCTTGAAATAATTATATGTCATAATTATATAATTATAAATCTATTTGCATTTGCTGCAGTCGCTTGATTTAAATTACTGTATGTTTTATATCTTTCAGGTCCGATGGGAAGTAATGTTCTCATAAGGCACTATACTGGAATTGTCAAAACTTTATTTTAATAATATGTCTGATTGTTTAACATTAAAATAGGCTTTACTCACCGCACACAATAATTTGTAATAGGAAAACGTTACAGGTAAAGTAACTCTTTTCTTCAATTCTCTTGCAATATGTAATTTCCGAACGTTTTCAGAATTCTTCTTTATTAATTTGTCATTAACCAGTACACGAATTAACTATATTCCTTCTATTGCCATGAATGTTATATTTGTTTATATTTAATCAATAAAGAATATTTAAATGGAAGTTAATAAAATTAAAATCAAGCATAACCCAAATCTTTTTAAACTTCCCATTATATTTCTATAATTTGTGCGTGTGTGTGTGTGTTTTTTTTTTCTTACAGCAAAGCTGATATTGCTACTATTTGTATAATTCTTTTAAATAATCGGGCCAGTAACTAATGTAAAAATGAAGAAAATTACAACGGAATAGTAATTAATTAAAAAATAACGAACAATGATATCAAAATTTTAATAATAAAAAGAAAAATATAGGCAAAGAAGGTGATATTATATTTATCAATAAATTTATTTATTTATAATGGAAATTAGAATATTTTTCTGCAAACTTTTTTTACACACTTTGAATATTTTTTTCTTTCGCTAGTTATTTGGAAATATGACAGAAATCAGACAACAAACGAATATACTTATACATGTTTCCAGTGCCCGAGTTTTCTTAAGTGCGAAAAATGCATTGTTCGTTTATGCAAAAAATGTGACGCGAACTGAATTTTTTTTGTGTGTAACAGCTACGGTTGAGAAACTCTAAAAATTTTACATCACTTGCAGAAGTAAATCTTGTGAAATTTCAAAGGTTCATCTCCGTATAAATCGCTAAGAATTTCTTTCTTTATATAGAAAGAATATGTGAAGGACATAAAACATTAGTATTTTGTATCATTTAATTTTGTTAATAAAGGAGGGAAATATTATTTTCAGTACCATGCCAATAAAGATTAGTACTAATAAAAAATATTTATACAGGTTAAAAATTTGAAATCTTAGTGAAATTTCTCCCATATAGTATATTTCAACTGTTAAAATGTCTTATTGCATACTATGGGAATATAAAATCCTATAATTTTGTACACAGAAGTTTTCGAACATGATTGTATACTTCTTCTTCATTTTCATTTATTGCATAAAATTTACAGTGCGTTGGAGTAAAAAATTATTTCCAGATATCATATTTAAATAATGTATTTACATTCCTTATATATACATACATTTTTTCTGAAACAATTTTGTCTTTTTTATTATTGTTATCTTTATGTATTTATAATTAGTGTATATAATTGCATTTAATATAACATTTTATTTATCTTTCAGACTTATGTAATAAGTCTGAAAAACCAGTCTAAAAAAACAAACAATTCCCCATTAAGCGTTGCTGAAACTTCTACTTATATGTGTACCTTAATCTTTAAAAGTGAAAAAAAATATGTTCTATTAGACATAAACACTTCTTTACTGAATCTGAATCTGAATGAAGGAGATGGATAGAAAATTTTTATGTTACTTTAATTCTATTGTAATAAGACTTTTTTCTCACAAGCACCTTCATAACTCTTCATATCCATTTTTAATTCTAATTGTAAACAAAATAATTACATTCCTTTGATTTCAGTACGTGTAATGTTTGTTAAAATTTGTTGTTATTTGAAATGAATCTATTATTCCCTATCATTTAAATAAAAAAAGAATTACATAAATAAAATTAAAATCAAATACATTCAAAATTAGTCTAAATATTCATTAATTTTTATATTTTGTCTTACCACTGTAAAACAAATATTACTGCTTGTTTGTGCAAGCTTTTCAATAAGTTTAGTAGCTTGTGGAATACTTAAGGAGTTAAAATAAAAATACAATTTCATAATTCGTATTCATAACTCAAAAAAAGTCCCTGTTTGCTCGACCTATAGGCGGAAGTAGATTTCGAAGTTAAGAACTAATTTAAGCAACAATAACAACAACAGAAAAAAAATATTAGAGATAAACATGGTTAAAAAATTTCTTCTTCTGTAAGAAAAAGTTTTATCAGAATCATATTAATACGATAATTTTTTCTTCATTCCCTATTATAGTTTATTTATTTTTACTTCAAGTTTCTATCAAAACTTGTCAATATAAAAGTTGCAGATAATTTTTGGACAATTTATAATCAATTCAAGCGTTTTAAACATTTTATGAATTGATGAATTAATGCATTTTTTTCTTCTTTAACCTATCCCTTTTTGTGCGTGTTTTTATTTTATTTTTTTTCAGCAACAATTGTTCCTATCAAAAACATGTCAATATAAGAATGGTAGATATTATTAAGAAGATTTAAACGAAGTTGGTAATTTGAGGATTGACAAAATTATGAATTTTTTTCTCTCTTAAATTGCATTTATTTTGTCTTTTTGAGCATATCTTAAGTTTTTTTTTTATGCCTTTTTCCTAGAAATAATTTGGTATGCATTTGATACTTATTTGATATGTATTACAAGTAAGAAGTAATGGAGCTTTTCGCTTTTCCCCAACCACCTCTCCCTATAACCTGCCCCTTGGTCCGATTTTATCTATTAACGAATTTGATCGAGATTTACTGCTTTTTGATTTTCTGTATTAGTTTGTAAAAAATTTGTCCAGAATTAAAGAAGTTATCGTATTTCTAAAAAAGTGTAAACCGAATATGTCAAAAATGGCCGATGGTTTTTAAAATTCAATTACTTGCAAACGGTGACAGATTATTAAAAATTCTTGCAGAAAGCTTATGTATTATGTCAAGAGATTTTAACAGCGATTCTAGATTTCAGTTCGATTTTCAAAAAATAGATGCCGCTAAGAGCAAAATGTGCTCTGTCCAGGACCGATTTTTGCTATATATTTTATGATCTTTTGTCGCATAGAATAAGACGGAGTCCAAAAACACGAGCCTGGTTTTACCGGTTATTGCTTGCAGTGCCATCTATAGCTGCTATTTGTAAATAAAACTGAGAATTGTAGCATAAAAACTCCTGATAACTTACATTACACTCTTTACACCCCTGCAAGTTTTTTTCTTTTCTTTTCTTTTTTTAATGTATGTTGCCGAGTGCAGGTTATTGAATTTTAAAATTCATCAGTCATTTTTGGGACACCCGGTATATATATCCATACATATAGATAGATAAAGATATAAAGTTTTGAACTGGGGCCTAGTTTCCGATTCTAGAAGACATAAGCGACAAAGATCTCCATTTTTTTTCTTTTATCAATTCTAACATAAAGAAGAATATAATGTGTAATATTTTTAGTAAATCAACCTAAAAAAGAAGTTAATTCAAAACTTCTGTTATTAACCCATTTAAGGCCGGCTTAGTCATTTAAATACAGTATTTTTTTCGCACATATAAAAAAAACAATTCGAAATAAAGGCTTTCAAAGATTCTTTAATTTTCGATCACAGTATAATATTATTTCTAAAATGAAAAAATGTTGGTAGTTAGTGTCAGTTGGAATCTATTCATCAACAGATCGTGGAAGTAAATACGTTATGATCATTACTTTTTAAATCTATTCCAGAACGTAGCATCATAAACATCATCTTTATTAACCCTTTCCGGCGCAGTGTGTCCAATCCAGAACACCTAATTTTAATTTCAAACTTACAAAAGGCACCAATAATATTTTAGTAAAATTTTACTTTTGTTATGACAGCTTAAATCAGGGAGTTCTTAATTTCTAAAAAAGTCTATTGTAAATTCCGGTATCAGTCAACAATTTCTCATTTTACGAACAGAATTTGTCTCCGCCGGAAAGGGTTAAACTCAAGTATATTATAATTCATAATATGAGATAAAATTTATAGTTAAAATATTGAATACTAAGGTTTTTACACCTAGTTTTTTTCTGCTTAAATAACTTACTGACATTTTTTTTCATATTTTTTTGCCCCTATATCATTGTTGTTTGTCTTATCTTTAATACCATAATAAAAAAAATACATGTTTGTTTTGTTTCCTTTTCCTTTGGCCTTAAATGGATTATGAAATTAAATTAAGAAGGAAAATATTTTTATCTTTATCAAGAAATTGATTTCTTTAAAAATCATAATATATTAAAATTCTTTAAAATTCATAATACTTTTATCTAAATTTATTTGCACATTTAGAATCATTTTGATCTTTCAGTACTCATTTTAAAATATGTACTCATTTTTTCTTTTACCGATTTCACGCTAAGGAAAATTCTGTTCAAAATGTCAACTTTGTCAGCATTTTTTTGTAATATTTTCTGCATTTATTAAATAGCGGTACATTGAGTAATTTGTAAATAAGATACTTGACCAATTTGATGCGTTGGAGAGCAAAATGAATTTAAAATTAAATCAGAAAATAAGCAGTTTGGATTGGAATACACCCTTAAAAATAAATTAGGAAGAAAATTATTTTTATTCTTATCAATAAACTAATTTCTTTAAAAACAAATCATAATAATTTTATCTAAATTTATTTGCACATTTAGGATAATTTTTCAGTACTCATTTTAAAATATGTCAGAAAGCCGTCACCAAGCGTAAATGCTTTTTCATGTTTCAACGTCAGGGATTTTTAAAGCGTGAGCACTACATTGTTCATTTGCACAGAATATGTGACGCAGACGGAATAGTTTTTGTGTAACAGTTACGGTTGAAACACTCTAAAACTTTTACAACGCTCGCAAAAGGAACTTTTTGAAATTTCAAAAGTTAATGTCCATATAAATCTCTAAGAAACATTTCTTTATAAAAGAAAGTAAAAAAAAATCGTTTTGCACCATTTAATTTAATTAATAAAAGGAGAAAAAGTGTTCCCATTGTATCTGACAACATTTTGATTCCTATAAAATTGACAGTACGATATAGAAAAAAATATCAAACGCACAATTTTCAAATGAAAGAAGTTGCTCTACTTTTTAGCAGAAAAATAATTTATAAATTATTTTGTCTTATGGTAATTTCAGGTATTGTTTGAACCATTAAGGTTTTATTAGATTCTTGTTTCTGATATACTTTCCATTGTGTAAAAAAGTTTTAATGATAAGATCACAAGAAAAAGAAAAAAACCCATCAAATTAAGGTATCCAGCTGTGTTGGGAGTCATTTTATTTTAAATTCTTCCTTTAACACATTTTTTGTATTTTTTAGTGTAGTCTGACACAGAATAAAAGGAAATTGTAAAAAAATTTATAACATATGCAAGTTTTAAAATTTTTGAAGCGTTTTCGTGTTTTTTTAGCATTAAAAAAAAAAAAATGGTTCCGGCTCTGAAAAAAAAAATGCTTATAATACAAATACTTTTCTTCAGTATATGCATATAAGACACTCTTGAGTGTGATGAACTATAAACTAGTCTATACACGGAAACCTGGAAGAAATAAAGCTGATTATGTACAATTACATAGAAAGTTTCAATAATTTTACATGCACTTCTTAATAAAAATAGCTATATATAAATAAATAGTAATTTAGAGCTAACTCTTTAGTTCATTACACTCTAGATTTTATCTAATAGCTACATAAAAAATTTCAAGGTTATAGGATAATAAAACTTTGAGTCAGAGCAATAATCGATTACTTTTTTTGATGAAAATCTAATTTTTCAGAAAACGCATTTAAAGTTTTCAACTTCGGTTTAAATTAATATCGTCTGCTTTTTTTTTTTTTTTTTTTTTTTTTCTTTTCTTAAGAGCTCTAATTTCATTTCTAATAGGCATACAGGAAAAAAATGGAAAGATAAATGTTCATTCTATAAGAAAGTAACATGGAAAAACATTGTGAATTTTCATAGAAATTGAAATTTCAAACGTAGGCGGACACCTTAAATAAAATCGTTAAACAAACTGCAATATTTCAACTTTATTCAGTCATGAAATTCCCAATATGAACTTTTAAAAAACAAACTGATTTACTTAAAAGATTACAAAAATTATAAAATAAATTTTACAAGTTAAAAAATATACATTTTATTTAAAACTTGTTTGTAATTTCATCCTGCATTTTCTGAAGCCATCACAAAAGAATATTTAATAATTAATTGTTGTTCGTTTATACAAATATATCACTTTGTTTTCAAATGCAGTTAATATTGGGTTGGGGAAAAAGAAGTTCGCTTTTTTTTGTGTTTTTCAAAGTGAATTTATTTATATAAATCAAAAAAACTAATCAAAATTTATGTGCTATTTTGTTTGATGACCTTTTGCCATTTTTCTGGTAAAACAATAATTCCGTCACTGTAGAATTTCTGAGAGTTCTGGGCGAAAAACTGAACAAGGTGATTTTCACAAGCCTTTTTTGAAGCCAGCTTAACACCTTCAAGAGAGTACCACATAGGGCGGAACAAATGGTAATCCGTCAGATCCAGGTCCGGACTATACGGTGGGTTCATCAAAATTTCCCAACAAAGCTCTTTCAGTTTTTGCCAAGAGACTAAAGATGCGTGTGGTTTAGCGTTGTCGTAATGGAAGACAGCGCCTTTTTTTCGATCAATTTCGACCGGGTTTTTTAATTGCCTGCTTCAATAGCATTAGTTGTTTACAGAAGATAGTTGAATTGATGGTTTGGCCAGGTTTGAGCAACTCATGATGGAAAATTCCTTTCCAGTCCCACCAAACACTCAGAATCACTATCGTAGGCATCGATCCGGGCTTTGCCAGCGTTTGTGAAGCTTCGATCACGACCTTTTTAGCACATTGTTGTTATATGTGATTCCCTTTTCATCACCCGTAATGATTTGCTTCAAAAATGGCTCGATTTCATACCGTTTCAGTAGCAATTCACAAATGAAAACTCTGTCCATTAAATTTTTCACTCTAAGTTTATGGGGAACCCAAGTATCGAGTTTCTTTTGGTATCCAATTTTATGCAAATGGTTCAAAAGTGGTTTTTGGTTGATGTTTAGTTCCGTAGCAATGTCGTGGGAAGAAATATGTCAGTCTACCTGGATTGTTTTTAAATTTTCATCGAATTTTTCAAGGATTGGCTGGCCAGGGAAAGGTTCATCTTTAACATCGAAATTTTCGGAAGGAAAACGAGCAAACCGATTCTGACTTTGGCGTTTACTTAAGCACTGATCACCATAAATTCCACACAAGTTTCGATGAGCCAGCGCCAATTTTTCCCTTTTTGGAAGTAAAAAACTAAAATGTGACAAAAATAATCTTCTGAAATCTCTATTTTTAAAACGCAATAACTTTTGACTGGTTAAACAGATGACGCTACCCTTATATCTAGAATTTTTTAGAGACTGTTACTTTTCAAACGCTGTATAGTATGACTTAATTGAGTAAGTATTACTCGAGATATGCGACTTTAAAGCTATCTATTGGGAAAAAACGAATTTACTTTTTCCCCAGCCCAATATATATATATATATTTCTATTCTTAAGTTAACTCAAAGTGACTGCTATTTCTACTTGCAACTCTAATAATTTTTGGCTCTCCCATTTCAAAATGAAGTGACGTTTATGTATAAATGAATAGCAATCAGTCATTGAAATATTATTCTTTAATGATGGTTTGGAAAATTCTGGCTGAAAGTACACTGTAAAAAAATCCGTTAAATTTATGGCAAAAACTGCTGGCAGTAATGTTGCCAATAGTTTTTGCCGTAAAAATTACTATAAAATTAGATGTGATAAAAAAATTGTACTGCGATTTTTATGGCAAAAACAGCTCCATAAATTTAACGGATTTTTTTTCTTTTTATTGTGTACAGCTGTAACATCCATTACTTCCCATCATACGCATCAAAGGGTAAATCTTATAATCGTTTCAAAAATCGAAATTTTTTTTACAAAATTACACACTCGTGATTCCGAAAAAAATATATATATTTTTTTGAAATAAAAATTTTCTGTTCGTCTGTATGTCTATAAACGCTCTATCTCCCTAAAAAATTCATATTTGAAATTTTTGAACTTAGTTTGTAATAGTGGAAAGAAACCTATTGAATATCAGTAAGCTCGATCATCTGAAAGTATTTTTTTTTTCGGACTCTTGAAAAAATTCATTTTGGTAAAAAATATACACACACACACACACATACACACACACACACAAAAAAAAAACTTCGGAATTGTTTATTTCAAGGAGTGAATATACAAGACAATAAAAAACATAAATTTTGCATAAAAGAGGAAGTCAATCGGGCAATTAAGGTCGAGATATATGAAATTATATTTTCTACAGTCTTTGACTTTTCATAACCTGTTACTTCCGTCAAATTTCAATTGAAAGATATATTTTAATTGGAAATTGAACACTTCATCCGAGTCAGTAAACTATTAGTTAATAGGTTTATAATGTTTGGAGTTTTAAAGATGTATCTTCTACTATATGATTATTACGTGGACCAAAATACTATCGCCAAATTATAAGATTAAAGGCCAATTACGGCCGATCAAAAATATCACATTCACTAGACATTAAACACATTACACTTATTTGGTACGTCATAAAATGATTTTTAATTCGACATTTTAATTAATTTTATATTAATCTTTTACTAATTGGTTTCTTATTTTGTTAAAAAAATAAAAATTATGCCAAATTTTATAATTTATGGGTAGTTTGGCGATTTATATAATTTGCCGAAATTGGTGGATTGGATAATGAAATAGTACTTGCAAGTTTATAATAGAGCATTACTGTCTATCTATATTATATAGAAAAAAGTAACGATTTCAAAATGAAATATTGAAAATCTGCATAGATACCAAGAAACGCAGGAGGGGTAACCATCGAGGATACCCGTTTCTGTCACCAAATTTCGCTAAGTTTCTGGGCAACTTTGCCATTTAATGCCAAGTCTGGCAGCAAAAATGGCGGCAACATGGCACTGTTTTATGTATTTTGTCACATTTTGATAAACTCTCATTGTAAACTGATAGTTGTCCGTTTTGTTATAAATATTAGGTGTAGTAAGAAGTTTTAAAGCGTTTTTTAGAGAAATGAGTATGCAATTACGAGCTGAGAATAATATCTTTATTCATCAAAATAATCTCCATCATTATCTAACACCTTTTGCCACCGGTCTAGCAGTTGACGGATGCCAGCAGTGTAGAATAATTCGTCTTTTGACGCAATGAATTCATGAACACAATTTTGCACTTCGTCCACTGTCCGGAAGTGTACAGAAGACAAGGCATTTTGCATCAACCGAAACAAATAGTCCGAAGGGGCTATGTCGGGACTATACGCCAGATATTCCAAAACTTCTCAGACAAGAGTTACTAACGTGTCCTTGACTGGTTTTGCAACATGAGGCTTGGTATTGTCATGGAGCAATTTCACGGGGCGCAAACCTTTTCCAGTAAATGGATGTTTCTGACCGATTTCCTAGTTCAATTGAAGCAATTGTTGCTTGTAGCTATCAGTTGTTACACTTATACCAGGCTCCAAGAGTTCGTAATAGAGCACACCCTTCATATCCCACCAGATTGCAGTGAATGGATCGTTTCGGCGTTGATGTTGCTGCTCCGCTAGGATTCAACCAATATTTTTGGCGTTTCGGATTGTCATAATATATCCATTTTTCATCTCCTGTAACGATTTTCTACAAGGAAGATTTTCTCTGTTGCCTGTTTAGCAGATTCATGCACTTGAAGAGACGCTCATCCTTGTTTTTCGGGCTCAATGCATGTAGCACCCACCTTCCTGCCTTCTGAATCTTTCCCATTGCCTGTAAATGATTACAAATCGTTTTTTGGGATACCCCTAATTGTTCGGCAAGTTCTTTTTGCGTCTGAGTTGCATGTTCATCAAGTAGAGATTGCAAATCATCATGACTAGCCTTCAGTGGAGCGCCGCTAACGTTCTCGATCACTAACATAAAAATCACCGTCTTTAAAATGCCGAAGCGAAAATTCGCATGTGCTTTTCGATATGATTTCCTCTCCAAGAACAGAACAGATTGATTGATATGCTTTTGAAGCACTTTTTCCTTGGTGAAATTATAACGAATGCAGTGACGAATAAATGACTTATCATATGGCATCTTAGACCTTCAAAATTTCAAATTTACTTTCACTTTTCTCCCAGCTTTTGCGTCGATTTGAAAACGCTGAAATAGTTCTTATCACATGACACAAATGCGGTCTGCTGATTGGTGCGTTGTTTAGCATTAAACGCCAGACAAATCGCTTTAAAACTTCTTACTACACCTAATAATTAAATATACGCTTAAACTTTTTGGGGGGATTGCAATGCATTTAATAAACAGTTTACACTTTAACTTTTCGTAATTCATATTTTATCCATGATGGGCATAACTGTGAAAAACAGACGAATTTTCGTAGATTGTACTGGCTATAGTGATGTCAATACAATTCAATATTTTTTAATAGAAAAATTCCCGTAATATCCAGAAAATGTTCCGTTTTTTACGAAAACAATGGAAAATTTTCCGGTAAATAACAGACTATTTTACTGGCGTCCCTATCTCCAATACAATCTGCATAAAATCGCCCGTTTTTTTTTTTTTTTTTTTTTTTTTTTCTAATAATGATCGCCCCCAAATGACTAGTTTTATTATTTCGGTAGTTTCAAGCGTAAGACAATCAGCATTTTACAATTCATATTGTATATTTTATGGCATTGAATAAAACTTCCATTTACCCTTAGTCAGAGAGTTTGAGAATGAAATATTTTATTACGGAAAAGACTAATTCTGAAGCGATATTATCCATAAGCGTCATAGCCAGTCCTATTTTGTGATCATAGGCTGAGCACAGCCTAAAAAACCCGAACGATGCATAAATTAATAATCCTTTAAAATGTAATTAAAAATTCAAAGTAGAAACTGTTAAACAAAAGTTAAGACAACCAATTTTAAATGTTTCAATAGAAAGGAAAAGCATTAAAATATGAAAATTTATATTAATAAATAATTTTTATTGCCAAAAAAAGCTATAGGGCATGAAGTTCTATAAAGCTTGTGTCTCGGCAAGGTACCAGGAAATACCTGGGGCTATCAGTCTTTAGTTCCAAGAAGTCTTGAAATTTATTTTATTGAACCCAAACTGATGAATGATTATGTTAACCTTTCTCAAACCAGAATAGAACTATGAACCAGTAGCGTTATAGATAGACACGCTGTCTTTGTAATACAAATTCAATATACCACGATCTAGCCTAAAACATACGGCTCTATGCACACCAGTCTCCGGCACTAAGCATGCCAATCGAGGACGGTATAAGCAAACCAGTTATTTTTATGTGAAAATGTTGTTCTTTTAGATTTCATAATGATTCCGATTAAATAAAACATCATTTTCTATAATAAAATATTGGTGTCTAGAAAGATGGACATTTGGCTGCTGTGTATGGTATTTACCATGTTACATCGAACAATAAAAAAAAAACATTGCAAAGAGTCTATGTTTTTTTCAATTTTTTGATGCCTCATGTCAAAAGAAATATTACTGTCTCTTGGTGTAACAATCTGAAAAATGGCAATTAATTAAAACAACATTTTAAGAAACTGAAGAAAAAAGTAATTTTCAATATTTTATTAATAATTTTAAACAAGAAAATGGAACTCTTGAAAATCTCTGTGAAGTCAAATTCCAGTTATTCTTATAGATAGAAAATTTTTCTAGTGAAAGCACTTTTACATTGTAAAAAACCGGATGTTTTACAAAAATACTACTGGTAATCTAGACGCCACTACTATTTAATGTTTATTAACGGAAAAACCTCCGTAAATTCCAAGAAAATTTCCGTATTTTGATGGAATTTACGGGAATTTTTCCAATAAAAAACAGTAAATAGTACTGGCTTTCAGATTACCAGCAATATTTCCGTAAAATCGTCCATTTTTTTACAGTGTATATTAACATATTATTCACATGAAAACAAACACATTCTATAACTTTCCTACAACATTCTTTGCACGTTTTGAACATTTTTTTCTTTTTACAATCGCAGTTGAAGAATGTGGCGGTAATCTCAATTCAACCGGAAACTCTGTTTGGGGTTTTCTCTTTCCTCCTATAAAAAATAAAAACGCATTTGTTGACCACCAATAAATCCATCACCACCAAATATCTTATTTGTAACAGTTGTGGTTTCGAAATTTTCATAATTTAATTAACTATTTTTGATGAAGAAAGATTATTTTCCTTTGCATAGAAAAAGTCCGATCTCTAGTTTTTTGCTCGAATTACAAATAGTCTGTTTAATAAATTAACCTATAGCCAAAATAAAATTTGAAGAAATTGAAACAGAAAAATAAATTCAATTTTTTGTTAATAATAATAATAACAACAATAATAAACTACTGAAAATAGCTGTGAATACACATTTGAGTTATTGTCATAGGTAGAAAGTTGTTCTAAGGAAAGTAGTGTTATATGTATAAACAGATTATTCACATCGAAGCAAGCACATTCTACAATTTTTCTCGACCATTCTCAGCACACTTTGAATAAATTTTGTTATTTAATTCGTCGTTATGGAATATGACTATAATCTCTTTCCAAGCGGAAACACTGTTTGTGGTTTTCACTTTTCTCGTATAATGCGTGAAAATGCATTTTTCGACTAATAATCGACCAATAAAAGAATCACCACAAAATATTTTATTTATAACAGTTTCGGTTTCAAAAGTTCCACAACTGATTAACTAGTTTTGCTGAAGAATGATAAATTTTCTTTGTATAGAAAATGTCCGATCTGCAGCTGCTTCCTTTAGTTACAGTTGGATTGTCCAATAAATTAACTGCTAGCTAAAACAAAATTGAGCAGAATTTGAAATGGAAAAGGAAACATAAGTTTTCTTTCTTAATAATATGAAAGTTTTAAAAACAAATCTTTTAATATTTGGTCAAAACAAATTTCACTTTTTTTCATAAAAAAACAGTTCTAAACAAAACAATTTTTCATATATCAACAAACTATTCCTTTCAAAGCAAACACATTCTGAAACTTTCTTTCAACATTATTTGCACACTTTGAAAACATTTTTTTACTTTCAATCGTCGTATAGGAATATCACAGTAATCGCATTCCAAGCAGAAATACTCTTTGAGGTTTTCTTTTAACTCCTATAAACAGGCATTATATGCGAATTTACCCTGTATGCTTAGGGTGCATGATTTTTTATATTGGAATTATCACCGAAAGTGCATAATGAATTACTGAGTAGAGATATAATATATGTGTAAAATGACCTGTACTGGGAAGAAAATAATGGTAACTTCTTGATAAAACAAATTAAAATCGAAAATCTAAAAATTTTGAAAATTTTGTTTTATTTAAATGATTATAATCTTTAAATTTCTTACTTGATGATAAGGTACTTTTTTGAATCTACAAAATTTGTACCCTCAGTAAAAATTTCATTAAAATCAGTCTAGCGATTTCTTAAAAATCATGCGCACAATAGCAAAACTAACCTTTTAGAGAAAAATGACTTTTAAGTTCGAATTACCTTTGTTCATATAAAGAGAACTCAAACTGTTTTAGCTATAACTTCCATTCTAAACCGAACTTTTTGCATGAAATTTATTTTAAGAATTTCGTTTATAACAAAATTTTAATATAACTTATAAAATGAAAAATTAGTTTAGATACTTTTTTAGCCTTTATTAGTCTGTAGCCTTTATTAGTTTAGCCTTAACCCTTAAATATTAAAAAATATCTCTAACAACTTCTAATCAATGCTACTTCTTCTCTCATTTTTGCTTTATTAAAATGATCATAATTTCTAAATTTCTTACTTGATGATAAGGTAATTGTTTGCACCCACATAATGTTTATACTGTCAATAAAAATTTCTATAAAATTAATCCAGCGATTTATTAAAAATCATACGCACAACAAAAAAATTAACTTTTTGAGAAAAATGATTTTTAAAATCGAATTACTCCTTCTTTACAGAAAGAGAGCTCAAAATATTTTATTTATATATAACTTTGATTCTATAACGAAATTTTGCATGAAATTTCTTTTAAAAAGTAGTTTATAATGAAATTTTAATAAAAGTTATATTTAATGAAAAACTGGTTTTTGGATATTTTTAAAGTACCTGACTCCTTAACCCTTTAAGACTGGCAGAGTTTTGGTGGAAATTAAAAGTATTTGTATTTAACTCTAATTAAAAAAATTACATTTGATTGAGAAAAAATATTTAAAAATCTTTTGATGTCAGGTTATGTTAATGAAGGATCCACACCATTATGTGTTGCAGGCTTTGCTTTAAATCATAGAAAAAGAAGAAATTGTTTTATTATTTACTTAGGATGCCCAATACTGCTGTGCAGGCCAAGCTTAAAGGGTTATATATTTAAAATTGAACTATTGAAAAATATCTCTAACCTCATCTTTTCAATTCTACTTTTTCTCTCCCTTAGAAGACGAATTCAACTATCGAAAATTTGCTTTAAGAAAAGTAATTTTTTTTATCTAGAAGCAAAATTATTGGTTTGAAAGAAAAAACACTCTAATCTTTTCTTTGCATTCTTTGCAAGCTTAATTTTTTTTTTAAAAACCATCATTCTCGATTGTGACAGAAATCTGATAACAGACGGAAACCACTTTTTGATGATTTCTCCACCACAAGTTTTAAAATTATGACAATTCCTGTTTCCGTATTTTGCGCAAATGTGTCACGAACTGAATATTTTGTTTTGTAATAGTTATGCCTTGAAAAACTTTGAAAATTTTACAATACTGCTGAGAGAAATATTTTTTTTTTAGAAAATAAAATAATTTGTGTTATATATTGTGTAAAATGACCTACACTGGAAGCAAAATGTGTAACAAATGCCGACAAAACAAATGTAAAATGGGGAATCTAAAAATTTTTTGAAATTTTCGTTTTATTAAAATATTCATAATTTCTAATTTCTTACTTCATGGTTAAGTACTTTTGTGCATGTACAAGGTTTGTGTCCTCAGTAAAAATTTCATTAAAATCTATGTCGCAATTTATTAAAAATCATGCCTACGATGACAAAAATATTCTAAATGACTTTAAGATGGAGTTATACCTTCTTTGTTTAAAGAAGTATCAAACTTTCTTATATATATAATCTATTCTAAATCATATTTTGTCTTATTTAGTATTTAATATAAGCTTTTAAATGAAAATTTGGTTTTTGGATACTTTCAAATTACCCGACCCTTTAAATATTGGCCCCATTAGTGACTGAGAGATTCTGCATTCGAAACTGATTGAGGGTGAGGTGTTGGGTTCAAACCCAATCGCAGATGTCGGCTTAATCGTTCAGAGTTTTCCGTGATCATTGGATCTCCTTGCGTAAATACGAGTTAGGCTAACTTTGAAAGACCCCTCCCCCATGGAGGGTGCTACCCCTAAGGCCTACATCCCTCGTGCAGATAATTGGTCGTCATAAAACCAGCCAATCAACCAACATTAAATATTAAAAAAATATCTCTAACCTCTTCTCTTTATTTTTACATCTCTTATTTATAAGATAAATTCACCTACTGAAAATTTGCGCTAAAAAAAAGTAATTTTTTTATCTGTAAACAAAATTATTGGTTTGTATGCAAAAACAGTCTAACCCTTTTCTCTGCTTTCTCTGCATGCTTTGAATAATATTTTTTAAACCGTCATTCCGAATTGTGATAGAAATTTGGTTACAGACGGAAACTATTTTTGATCTTTTCTCCACCACAAGTTTTAAAATTATAGCAATCGCATTGTTCGTTTTTTGCAGCAAATTCGTCACGAACTCAATATTTTATTTTATAACGGTTGCGCCTTTAAATTCTTTGAGCATTTTACTATAATGCTGAGAGAAATAAGCTTTTCTTGAGAAAACGAAATAATTTTTTGCTCTAAAGGTGTTTGCATTTCATAGTGACAATTAAGCTTATTGAACTTATCAAACAAGAAAAAAAAATAGTGCGTTAAGCATAGATTATGAAGCACTTTCCATTGCATTCAGAATAATATAACAAAACTACACCGTTTAAAAAAAAATAAACTATTATGTCTCATTTCACCCTAAGGAAATGTATAACGTATTTCAAAACCGGATTTCACTTGTTTCCATTTAACATTGGAAAATTATCTGAATTTTTTAGACGATATAGATATTTGTATTTATTAACAACATGCATTCCAAAATTTAGTTCATTTAAGAGATACACATATTCCAATTGAAAATTTCCCTTCAGCAATTTCCTTTAATAAGGAGAATGGTATGCGGATATTTTTGTGCAGCCCTGTATATGAGGTATAGAATTTATATATAAAGAATAATATGCAAAAAGCTAATTAATTTTTAAATCGCATACTGAATTTTAAAACAAATTCTTATGCAACAATTCAACAATTCCAGCAATTCTTACGCAAAGCCGATATCCTTTGTGCGTTCCTATAACTTAATAAATCATGCTATGAATGCTCTGTTTTTACGTGATCGTTATGAAATTCAGCGATTTATATCAGTTCTGATACTTTGAATTAGCATAATGTCACTAAAATACTATCCGAACGATTTTTTCCGATATAAATAATGTTATCGAAGTCTTTTGAGTGTCTCTGTAAATGAATCATTAATCTGTATACTTCACATTCAATACCAAACATGCTTTGCTGACCCTGAATAAACTTTATTTATTGCATGTTAATCCGAGTATATTTTAGGGAGTGAACATGGACAGACAGGTAGGCAAACCGAATGCAACAGCACTTATCAACTTTGTTTGAAAGTTAAAATATAAAAAATAAAAATAAATTAAATAACTTATTAAAATTAAATTACTTATTAAGCAAGCAATAAAAATATATAATTTATATTTTTTAAAATTTTCTAGCGTCAATGTTCATCAATGCATCTTTGAAATAACGTTACATTGCTATGACAGACGAATATTTCGCATATTCTAGGACGTAGAAATTTTTTATCGTTTTTGCTCCATTTCGGGATAGACTGATTTGAGCTCATTATTGATACTGAACAAGTATTTCCACACAACTTGGTGTACAAACTTTGATATTTTGTGGTTATTTTCATTCATCAATTATATTTGAAAATATAACACTTTTGAATAAATAGGATTATGAAAGTGAACGATTCTTTTTTAAGTAATCCCGTATTTCAATTTCAAATTGAAGAAAGTGGTTTTAAAATGACAAATAATTTAATTTGAGTTAGTTAAAAATATTGAATTAAAGTTCAGTCATTCTACAGGGTGAGTCATAAATATCGAAACATTAGGCTATCCCCTTAAATATTGCCCCTAGACCCATACTTCCAATTGCAAAGTTTCACCAAAAAAGATAAATTTTTGGATAAGATAAGTTGCAACTCCATGGGGGGTCTATTTTAAAAATTACGAAAATTAAATTTTTATACGGCCCCCAGAAGATAAAACTTCCAATTAGAAAATTTTTCCTTATCCATTCTTGAATCGAACAAAAAAAAAAAAAAAAAAAAAAAAAAAAAAAAAAAAAAAAAATTCATCGTGATATCTGCAAATCCCTAAAAGATATTAAAATCCAAAATTTTCCAAAATTCGTGACTTACACCACTTAAGCATACCTCTGAGCACAGCTATATCAGCTCATTTGAAATACAATTTAGAGATCAACCATTAATTTACGCATTATTAAATGTCGATCCAAGACAATACTTTAACTTTTAGATATAAAATAAAAGCGCATAGATTTTTGCTTTAAACTTCCTTGAAATATGCTAGATGTCTGCAATAACTCGAGCTTGGCACCAGGCTCGTAACTGGCACGGCCCATTAGCCGGACTAGCTTATTAAACACTTATTAAAAGTGTTATTAAATTAAGTGATATTAATTAAACTCTCATTAAACGTGTCTTTAAAACTTATTGCCACAGGCAATAAGTTTAGTAAAAATAGTAATAGCGATAACGACACTTCTATTAACTGAGTTATATAGAATATATTTTAATGTTAATGTATATTTTAATGTTAATGGAAATATATTTTAATAAATTACACAGAAAAAAATTTCAAAAATCTAGTTTTTGCTATTCAGCTTCAAAATTTATGTGGTTTTAAACATATTTTTTATTTTTTTCTATCTTTATAAGAGAAAAGTATTGGATTCATGAAAATTTTGAATTCCGGTTTTCGACGGATTCACACGTTTTAGGGCTCAGAGATATCGAAAAACATGTTTTTACAAAATGTCTGTCTGTGAGTCACTGCTCCTGTATCTCTGCATATGACATAAATTTTGTGAGTGCGCTATCTCAAGAACTAATCCACGGAATTTAATAAAAAATTATATTTACTTAGTCCTTGATATAAATTGGTGCTGATTAGTTTTTGTGTGAATCGCTTAACAGGCGACCCTACTGTACAAACTTTTGTTCGATTTCCGGGATAGCTGTATCTCCAGAATTAATGCAAGGAATATCACCAATCTTCAGATTCAGTCGGTCCTTGACATGAATTGATGTTGATTAGATTTTGTTGTATATAGCTCCACGTATGGCGCTGCAACACTGAATTCGTTACGATTTCTGCAATAGCTCTGCCTTAAGAACTAATGCAGGAATTTTCATAAAAAGTCAGATTCAGTTACTTCTTGACATGAATTGGTTTTGTTTACGTTTTTGTATCAATCATCTTTTGAGTGGCACTATTATAATGAATTTTGTATGATTTACACGATTTCAGTAATGTCAAGTACTAATGCTCGTTAATTTAGTATCCTTAGAGTCCTCCGATTGCTACTCCAAACGGCATTTAAAAGAACAAAAATATTTATTTCAATGTTAAAGTCTAAGAGTATAACGTTTCTGTTTCGTATTTTTTTAATGCTAAGCTCCCACTAATATTTCGCTATAAGTGTATTTATTTGATCAAGGTTTAATGCATTCGAACCAAACATCTTTTAAGAAATTAAATTGAATAATTTCAACTTAAATTGTTTAAATTAAATGTGCCAAAGATTCATTAAACACCTGTTCTTGTTTTAAAGTGAATAATTGATTCGCAAGTTAAACAAAATTTAAAATGTATTTGTACTTGAACTGAAAACTGTATGTTAAACTCTAAAAAAATGGGGGGTAAGCAGCGGCCTTTGAGACCGCTTACAGCGGTTAACACCTTGGCATTTTTTTCTTTTTTTATGCCGGGCAATTATCTACAATAGGGATATAGGCCGTGAGGTGAAGGGTGCCCTCCGTGAGGGTCTTTTTAACGGAACCTTACCGGTATTTACGCAAAGAAATCCAGGGTCCGAAGAAAACCACGGAAAACTTCGAACGGTTAGGCCGACGGTCGCGATTGGGTTCGAACTCAGCACCTACCGTCTACCAGTTTGGAGGCCTGAAATTAGAGGTACCTTTTACGCATTGTGTATTAGCAATTTTAACAAGAAAAATATGAAGTTGACTGGGTCAAAACAATGAAAAAAATTGAAATCGACGTGATAAAAAAATGAGATTTAAATCAACTGACGCATTTAAACAGTAATTAAAGAAGGTGAGAATGGCAAAACTTAAAGAAAATCTGAAATCGAAACTATACAGGACGGAGTTAATCACCTAGAAACTTTTAAAAAGCATTTAAACGTTAGGAGCCCATCTTTGTTTAAAACCAAATGCACTTTTCTGCATCAGATGTTTTTATTTCAGTATTTCTCATTTTTAAACTGACATAAGTCAATAACCATTGGTTACTGTAATAGTCCTGCGAAGTCAATAATTTTTTAATACCTCAAAAAAAAAAAAAAAAAAAAAAGCCCATAGCGCCGAAAGAAGTTTTCACCTCAGAAAATTTACTTTTAAAAACATGATTTGTTTACAAAAATTGCTTTTTTTTTTAAATTGCTATTTTAAATACTTTTATTTAAAAAAAAAAAATATTATTTAAAATGCTGAATCAAAATTGAAAATTAGACATTTTCATTTAATCAAAAGAAAAAATTCATCGCTACAAATAATATTTTGAGTTATGACAATTTTAATTTACTCTAATTTTTTTGAAAAAAAAAATATTTTTTTAAGAAAGCGTATGATGTGATAATGCTTACAAATTATGTAGTTAACCATCACAAAACATTCCAAATTCTAACTTTAAATAAATAAAATAAATGTTTCCTGGACAACTTGCAGCAACATTGTTTCTTCAATTACACTCATTTCAATTTGTGTCTGATCCCTTGAAACCTTACGATTTATTAAAATTGTCATAACTCTCTGAGTTTTGAAGATATCAAGATGAATTTTTTTTTTTGTTCAATTCAGGAATGGATAAGGAAAATTTTTCTAATTGGAAGTTTTATCCTCTGGGGGCCGTATAAAAATTTAATTTTCGCATTTTTTAAAATAGACCCCCCCCCTAATGGGGTTGCAACATATCTTATCAAAAAATTTACCATTTTTGATGAAACTTTGCAATTGGAAGTATGGATCTAGGGGCTATATTTAAGGAGATAGCCTATTGTTTCGATATTTATGACTCAACCTGTATATTAAAACTCCCTTTAATAACTTTATTAATCTTTTATAACCCTTTATTAACGTTAATATTCCCTTTTCAACGTGGATTTTTTATTTAATTAATAACTTGAGAGTTCCAATTTTACTTTATTTTTCCACAATTTTAATTAAACAAAGAAGGCCTAAAATTATTGAAATTTAGCGAAATATATTTTAAACCTCTTATTCCTAAAAAAATTATCTTTGTACCTTATAAAAAAAAGTCAAAATTTTAAAATATTGGTGTATTATGTTAGTTTATCTATGTTAATGTAATTATATATATTTATTTTTAATTAATTATTAAGCACGTCAAAATCAGCACCAAAACGAATATAACAGTTTAAGAAAATTAATGTGGATAATGTAAATTATTGAAAATGATTTTAATATAAAACTGCTCCAAATAACATTAATCTGTGTGCAGAACTTTAAACTCTGAAATGCCAAATTCAAAAACGCATTAAAAAATAAAATGAGCATGTTCATATTTCCCACACAGATATAAATCTATCTCAATTAATGTTTTTTAAAGTTAACTTAAGACTTTTAAAATATGTTTTTGACATATTTATAATAGCGTAAAATAAAGAAATAAAGATCTTTTAAAAAGTTTCTGAAGTTCTTAATTAAGAATATTTATTCATGCTTGAAGAATAAAATTCTTTGAAAGTCGGAAAATCCCCGGCTAGAAAATTTTCACTGAACAATGCGGATTATTAATACTTATTTAACAAATGAATAATGATTAGTGTCTAACACAATAAATGAATTTTAAAATTTATTTCAGATATTAAATATATTTTTTAAATATTCCATTTCATTAAATTATTATTTACAATATTGCATTTTAAAATTCATGAATAAAGATTATGTAATAAATTCTTATAAAGTTGAACATCTAATTTATAATCTCCTTTCTTTAGTACATTAATAAATATTTTGTTCTGAGTCCGGCCATTTATTCACATAATTTACCAAGATGAATAATTTTAATTGAAGCGTAATTTTTTTTTAATTCCACAAATTGAATAATGATTGAATAAATGAAGGTATTGGATCAATAGTATATTGTAATTGGGAGAAATGGGTGTTAGGCATAACAAACTATCTTTTTTCTCCTTTAACACAGAGTGAGAATGATTTTTTCAAAACTTCATAGGTAAAAATCTATAAACGAATAGAGAATTGGATAAATAATTTCAACATCCCTATATTGGCGGGAAAGACTAAGTGGAAATTTTCAACTCTGTTATGTATTTAAGAAAACTATTTTTTACATACTATGTAGTATCCATAAATGTTTGTTTATGTATTCAGGGCTGGAAAAAAATGGTATATTTTATCGTTTATTCAAGATAGTAGCAGAAATCGGATTTTCAAATGTTTCAAATGAAGTTCAAAATGAAGTTTTGTTTTATTATTCTGAACATGTTGGAAAGTGTTTCATAATCATTGCTGTATGCAAGACTTTTTTTACGCTATTTTTTCATGATTACAGTACTTTTTTTTTTTACTACATCTCTATGAAAATTAAAAATATGAAGTGTGCTTAAAATAATTAAAGAACCAATAACAAGCTTTAAATAATATACAGTTTTACAGTTAAAGAATCATTCACTTTGAAAATCCGATTTATTCAAAAGTATTATAATTGCAAATATGATTGACATATGAAAATAACCACAAAATACCCAAGTTTCATGCTCACTCTACAATAGTTCCATGTGTACCCTGTTGGTCACACGACACACGGTAATTCAATTCAATCCACACATTTCGTTGCAGGACATTTTCCGTACTGCCTTCTGAAAAAAAAATTGCACTGCAGTGACAGACGAACATTTCGCATATTTTAAGATACAAAAACTCTTCTATCCCTTTACTTCCATTTCGTGATAGACAGCAGCGAACTCGTTACGGATACTGAACTGGTGCCGCCACGCCACCTGGTGTATAAATTTGGATATTTAGGATTATTTTCATATATCAATCAAAGTTGAAAGTATAATAATTTTGAACAAATCGAATTTACAAAGAAAATGATTATTTGTCAGTAGCTATTTCAATTTCAAACTGCAGAAACTTATTATCTTGATTATATTAAAAAGTTTTATACTTCCGAAAAAGTTTCTCCCTTAAACGTGGATGTTATAGCTAATTAATTACATGAAAGTTCCTATTTTATTTTGTTTTCCCTAATTTGTAAATAAACAAACCAAGCTTAAAAATATTGAAATTTATCGGAACACATTTTCAGCCGCTTTTTCCTAAAAATAACTTCGTTAAACCTTTTGAAAAAATAACGTCAAATACGAGTACATATTTCATTTTATTAATATTAATATAACGAGGTGGAACCCGTCTAAATTCGACGAAAGAAAATCTCTAAAAAAGAACTGTTTTATTTATTTATAATAAACCTGAAAATTAGTTACAGTAAAAAATACATCTTATATTGGTCAGTCTAACTCTCAAGCAAATATTATTTTAAGCTAAAAATAACAAAATACTATAAAATTCAATTATTCAAATTATTAAACGAAATAAAACCGAAATTCAGCGAATTTTATAACAGACATATTTTAATTTCTTTTTTTTTCTTTTTGTTTCAATTTTCAGAGAAAATGGAGCGATTCTGTTGCCACAATTACAAAATTGGTACAAATAATTGTAAAAAAAAAAAAAAAAAAATGAGATACAGTTTTAAAACAAATTGCATTTTTTTTCTCTATACTACGGTGTAAAAATTTTAAATGTACGATGTTTAGAAGTGTAAAAATTGCAGTACCGAAAGTTGCAAAACCGAAATTGTATGAAAAAGTGTTGCACATTTTAATTTCTATTCTATTTCTACTTTTTTTCTTCAATTTTAAAAAGAAATGGAGTGATTCTGTTGCCACAATTACAAAATTGGTACTAAAAAACTATTAAAAAATTAATATATCAAAAACAAATTAAGATACAGTTTTCAAACAAATTGCATTTAAAAGAACATTTTTTTCTCTATACGACAATGTAAAAATTTAAAATTTGCGATGTTTAGAAGTGTAAAATTTGCAGTAGCGAAAATTGCATAACCGAATTTGCAGGGGAAAGTGTTGCCATTCGCAAAATGACGTATGCGTTACGCACAGATAACGTTTGGCTTTTATAATATAGATTTTATCTAGCTATTTTATGTAATGACTAAGCACGTGAAAGTCTGTACCAAAATTAATAAAATAACTTAATAAAAATTAATGCGGTTAATGCAAATTAATGAGAGAGGTTTTAATAAAAAACCGTTCCAAGTTACATTAATTTGTATGCAAAATAAACTCTGAAATACCAAATTCCAAAACGCATTTAAAAAAATATTTAAACTTGTTAGATTTTACCACACAATAATAAATCTTTCTTAAAAAATATTTTTTAAAAGATAACTAAAATAGTTTTAAAATATGTTCTTGACATATTTACAATAGCTTAAAATAAAGAAATCAAGATCTTTTTAAAAGTTTCTGAAGTCCTTAATTAAGAATATTTATTCATGCTTGAAGACTAAATTTCTTTAAAAATCGAAAAATTTCCGATTAGAAAATATTCACAGAACAATGTGATTTATTAATAATTAGTCTCATTTATTTAACAAATTAATAATGTTTAATGTCTGATACAATAAATGAATTTTAAAACATATTTAAGATATTGCATATTTTTCAAATATTTCATTGCATTAAATTATTCCTTTCAATATTATATTTTAAAATTCATGAATATAGATATTGTAAAAAAATTTCTCAGATTGAACATTTGATATATAATTAGATTTCTTTAGTATATTAATAAATATTTTGTTCTGAGCCAGTTCATTTATTCACGTAATAACCATGAAGAATAATTATATCTGGCGAGTAGATCATTTTTTTTCTTTAATTTACAGATTGAAAAATGATTGAATCAATGAAGGTATTGAATCATTAGCGCATTGTAAGTGGTAGAAATGGGTGATAGAAATAATTAACCATTTATTTTTCTTTAACAGAGAGAATGAGAAAGGTTTTTTAAAATTTCGTAGGTAAAAACCTATAAACAAATAGGGGATTGGATAAATAACTTGGTACTTCTCTATCTGTTTGTCCTAAAACAAGAGAACAGCGTTAAGTAAAACATTCGAAAAAATACTAGCAACCAAATAACATCACACAGTGTTCTCGCTGACATTTGACCAATGTTAGTAGTTTGGCTAATTAAAAATAAAAACATTCCCCAAATGAAAAAAATCATTTACAAAATAGATTCGCCATGCAGTACACACACACACACAAATATCTTTAATACTTTAATGTGCACCATTTTTTCAATATGTTCTAAATTTTATGTTAATGTTATGTTATGTTTATTTTAAATTATATGTTTTAACCTCTTCGCTACTGGCGATTATTACAGTATTTTTAATTATTACTGAAGTATTTCTTCTCTCGTTTGACTTCAGAGCGAGATTTTTGTTTTATTTTCATTAGCTCGAATCTTAGAATTCGAAACATATTATTCTTATATCGAAATTTCATTTATATTTGAGTATCATTAATAAAATGGGACAAAACTGAAGTACCCATATGGGTACTCAGGAACTGAAGAGGTTAAAGAAGTTTTTCTAACTGCGACAACGATTGTTAATCTAATTTCAACTATCGCTACCAGTATACTAAAAATATGTATGTATACATATGTACAAAAATAAAAAAAGAAAAAGAAAAAATTGAGAATTAGCAATTTGGCGAATCTAATCGCTTTTTACTTGCAAAATGAAGAATTTAGTCGCAATTTGGCCCAATGGAAAGCGACAGCGAAAACACTGACATCACCCCATATCAGCACAGGTAATCTTACTTACTCGCGCACATATTTCAAAAGTAAGTGAAAGCATAGATTCATCGGCTAGAATGATTTTCTTTAATGAAGCTTTTCAACAAAGAACAAATAAAGATAAACTCTTCGGTCTCTGGGTCCCCCTTCGATGCCATCTGTTCTTTTACTCATAAAAACTAAAATGTCTGATTTTTTTTAAACATTTATACATCAACTTTTAATAAAAAAAAATCTTTTTGCGTTGAAAGCAACGAAAGAGATGCTTGCCTCTAAGCTAAATAACTCAAAAGATAAATATTACTTTCATATGCGTTTGCAAAATGCCCAAAAATGTCCAAAAGACTGTGTGGCCATGAAAGTATCGAATTTTCATAAGTATTTAACTTAAATCTTTTTCATTAATTTTTTAAGGATTTGTAGATTATTTACTTGTTTCAAGCTTTAAAATTTTTAATTGGGATAATTTAGGTTAAAGCTTATTAAATTGATGTTTTAAGGAGGTTTGTAGTTTTTGATCGATATTTTTAAACCTAAATTGTCAAGTACCTAAGGCATCTATTTGAAAAAAGATATTTTTTCTGTCATTTATAATGTCATTTTATTTGAAGAAAAACCAATGAATAAGTATTTATATCATTATTTTAGCTTTGGAACTGAAGAGGACATTATGGGCTTAGATGGAACCTTTTTAATAATTATGTTTGTAAGTGGAATGAATTAATGGTACTACTTGGTTATCCCGTCGACCAAAAAAAATTCGCCAAATTACAAGATTAAAGGCCAATAATGGATAATCGAGAATTTAGCATTCAATGACATTAAATACGATACACGTGTTTAAAACATCATTAAGTGATTTGTATTTCGAATTTTTAATTTATTTTTATTGATATTCTACTACTAATTATTGTTGTTGTTGTTATTATTATTATTATTATTATTATTATTATTATTATTATTATTATTATTATTATTATTATTATTATGGGAAATCTCCTCCACTATTAGATCTGCATATTATTTTCTACGCATCGCAACTCTGATGAACAGGCTCTCAGTGAGGCAGACGATTTTGAAGAAACTATTAATTCCTAAGAAGCCAGACGATTTAAGCGGTAGAAAAAAGAACTGAACGGAAGAAAGGAGAATGGAATGTTTTTAGTTTTAAGTTGGTGTAAAAAGAACGTGAGATGAAGACGAGTTCCCGTATAAGATGTTAATGATTAATTAGAGTTATGATTGTTTGCTTTGTAAATAGTCTTATGTAAATATCTTTTTTTGTAAATATTAACGTTTAATATAAGTCATTTAAAAGTTTAAAAACGGTGTCAGAATTTAATTTACCTCCGAGTTTATTTACTTATGTGTTCAAAAGAACTTTTTAAAGAAGAATCTCCATAAATAATGGTCTCAGTAAGTGAGATACAGACGCACGCCCACAGAGATGGAAATATATATTTTTTAATATCTTGGAAGCCGATATTTTTTAGAACTGTGATGGAATGTCTAGCCTACAAAGCTATTTCAGAAGAGGTAAAATTTTGCGATGAAAGTGAAATCAAAGTGTGTGAAGCTGAGCATCTGATTATGAAGTGAGTTTATTATTTCATTTTTCTTTTCAATAATGGAAAAATTAGTTGATTTAAAGGAATTAGAGTTTTCTTCGAAAACTGAAAAATCAGCTAGTATTAAGACATTGCACAAATTAATTTTTGGAGAAATCGGTGACAGAAATAATCGACGTAGAATTCGGAATTTTACCGGGTTTACGTTTGAAGTAGATTCCGATGAATATCAAACTAAATTCAAAGAAATTAAAGATAATTTTTCTGTTAACGACTTAATTACCATTTGCAATGTTTTGTGTATAAATAATTCGGGAACTTTTGATGAAATTGCTGCCAGAATAATTTCTAGTTTATGTGATTTTAATATTTTAAAAATTAATATGATAGCCGATGTAGGTACTCTTAGTGATGACGAAAGTGTCGATGAATTTAATGATGATTTACAAGATAAAACTAAAAATATTTCAACTGTTTTTGGGAATAATATGAGAAATGATTCTAGTAGTTCTAATTGTGAAAGTAATGAAAATCAGAAAATCCTAATTCCTGATTATGTTATTAAACCAAGCATTTCTATTAATGATATTGAAAGTATGATTACAATGTTTGAAGGTACTCAAGTACAAAATATTAATAAATGGATTGCCGATTTTGAAGATATTGTTTTATTATTTAACGTTAGTGATTTGCACAAATTGATTTTGGCTAAACGCCGTATGACAGGCAAAGCAAAATTATTTCTTGAAAGTGAAACAAATATTAATTCGTGGTCTAAATTAAAAGCCCTACTCATATCTGAATTTGGTCAAACGTGCAATTCAGCTGAATTACACGAATTGCTGTCCAAAAGAAAAATTAGACCACATGAATCGTTAGATGAATATTTTTTAAATATGAAACAATTATGCTCAAAAGGCAATATTGAAGATTCTGCCCTTATTCAGTATGTAATAAATGGAATTAATGACCCCATTTCTAAAAAATCTTTTTTGTATGGTTGTCCCAATATTGCTGAATTTAAACAAAAATTAAAGATTTATGAAAAAATAAGATCGGAGTATGAAAATGCAAAATTTCATAAATATGAAGGAGCTAAGCCTAAAATTAAATCCGAAGTTGTAGTTAAGAACAAATTTAAGCCTGTAAAGCCAAATATGCGTTGTTTTAATTGTGGCGGGAATAATCATAAGAGTATTAACTGTGTAAATAAAGATAAAGGGCCGCTTTGTTTTGCTTGTAACGCTTATGGTCATAAATCAATTCAATGTAATAAATCTAAAGATACAAGTGTTAAAAATGCTCAGTCACAAGTAAACATTATTACATCCCAAGATTTAATTCTGAAAGAGATAAAGCTTTATTCTTTGCGTTTAATCTCTTTAATAGATACTGGTAGCCAAAAGACTTTGTTAAAGAAAAGTATTTATGATAATTTGAAGAACTTTGTAGAATTAAAACCTACGAGTATCTCTTTGACCGGTCTAGGAAAAGCCTCAATTAAACCGGAAGGTTGTTTCAATTCAGAAATCGAAGTAGATGGTTCAAAATTTAAAGTTACTATTTTTGTCGTTAAGGACAGTTGCATTAATTTCGATTTAATTATTGGCACTGATGTTATTCATCAAGGTACATTAACTATTTCTGAGAATAAAGTGAAACTGTTTAAAGCTGAAGTTCAGTCTAATGACTTTTTAGTTAATATTGTAAATGTTTTGGATGAGCCTAAAATTGATTTAACTCACAATGCTGACAAAAAATTACGTTCAGAGTTATACTCTTTAATTGAAAATTATAAACCAATTAAAACTAAAACAGTAGATGTTAAAATGAAAATTAATTTAACTGACGAAATCCCAGTTTGTTCTTCTCCTCGAAGATTACCGCCATGCGAGAAAAAAATAGTCGAAAACCAAATTGAGGAGTGGCTAGCTCAGGGAATAATTCGAGAAAGTTCTTCTAATTTTTCTTCGCCGGTTGTTTCAGTCAAGAAAAAAAATAACACAATGAGACTTTGTGTTGATTACAGATGTCTTAACAAAAAGACAGTACGCGAGCATTTCCCCTTGCCAGTTATTGATGATGTAATAGACCAATTACATTCTGCCGAAGTATTTACCACCATAGATTTGAAAAACGGTTTCTTTCATGTAGATATTGAAGAAGACTCGCGGAAATACACCTCGTTTGTTACTCATGAAAAGACGTATGAAAGAAGACGAAAAGACGTAAGATAAAAGAAGACGGAAGACGTAAGAAAGAAAAGACGAAAAGACGTAAGGTAAAAGAAGATGAAAAGACGTATGAAAGAAGACGAAAAGACGTAAGATAAAAGAAGACGGAAGACGTAAGAAAGAAAAGACGAAAAGACGTATGAAAGAAGAAGACGAAAAGACGTAAGATAAAAGAAGATGAAAGGACGTAAGAAAGAGAAGACGAAAAGACGCGAAAAAAAAATATATGAATTTTTTCAAGAAATAATCTAAGCTTTGATAAACAATTTGAATGATGACTTCTTTTTTTCAATTTAGACTTTGGATGCTGCTGTGTTTTTTTTTTCTTTATCTTTTCAGATGATCCAGCTGCTGTTTCCAGCCAACAAGAATACATTCGAGGACGAATGTCTCATCAGTATGGCCGAAATATGGGAAATCTCCTCCACTATTAGATCTGCATATTATTTTCTACGCATCGCAACTCTGATGAACAGGCTCTCAGTGAGGCAGACGATTTTGAAGAAACTATTAATTCCTAAGAAGCCAGACGATTTAAGCGGTAGAAAAAAGAACTGAACGGAAGAAAGGAGAATGGAATGTTTTTAGTTTTAAGTTGGTGTAAAAAGAACGTGAGATGAAGACGAGTTCCCGTATAAGATGTAATTGATTAATTAGAGTTATGATTGTTTGCTTTGTAAATAGTCTTATGTAAATATCTTTTTTTTGTAAATATTAACGTTTAATATAAGTCATTTAAAAGTTTAAAAACGGTGTCAGAATTTAATTTACCTCCGAGTTTATTTACTTATGTGTTCAAAAGAACTTTTTAAAGAAGAATCTCCATATTATTATTATTATTATTATTATTATTATTATTATTATTATTATTATTTAAAATAAAAATTGTGTCATTATGTATAATTTGGCAATTAGTTTGGCGATTTGTATAATTTGGCGAGATTGGTCGATGGTATAACCAAGTAGTACCGAATTAATATCTTTTCATTTTTAAATTGAAAATTTTAGTTATGCTCTCAAAAAAAGAGAGAAAAAACAATGGGAGGCATTTGATTTGTTTCTAACTGATGCTTCTATACTTATAAAGAAAGTTCTTGGTGAATAAAACTTGTGGGAGATCGTCGGGTTTCTTTTCTAACAAGTGATCACAAGATTACAAAATATAGTACCTACACAAAATATAGTGTAGTCACAAAGAGCGAAGTACAGAAAATTATCCTTATTTTCTATAAACATGTATCAATATTGTGCATAATATATTGGAACAATAAATATGTTTAGCTAAAATAAAAAAAGAAACAAAAAGAACTTTCTTCCAAAATCATTTAAAGACACATGGAACATTTCGACAAGTACTACGAAACAGATTTTTCTAAATTTTTAACGTCAAAAATTTTATTTAATAAATAAAGATATCAATGAAAAATTTTCATTACAGAAGATGTATACACTACACTCCCTATATGTATATGGATATCCACAGGTGAATAAGTGCTGTGTATGGCGATGCATGAAAGGACAGAAGTAAAGTCATGTGATGGGTATATGTTAGCAGGACAGAGAACCCAGACACGACGTGTGCGCACTATAGTCCCTGTTGTGAACAGCCGAAGATTGCTGATAATGCAGGGAATAGAGAACGTTTCAATGAACTCATCCGTAATAGTTGTTGCATTAATTATTTATCTACGGTATTATTTATGAAGAAATCGCTTCACCTCAATAATTATCTTCTTTTATATCTGATAATATACTCGAATTTTTAAATACAAATAATATGAAATTAGATATTTATAGGTATTAATAGATTTGTATAGATATTTATTTTCATTAAAACTGTTTAAACGTGTCGGTAGTTCAAAATATCAGATTAATTAACCAAAAATACACTTAGGGAAATGAGCACTGTAAAACATTTGTGTAACGTTACTCCATAAAATTGGTGGCAGATATGCTGCATCCAATTGTATGGAGCACTTAAACCGTTATAACCGGTGTATGACACCAGTAATATGCGTTTAAATTACACTATTATGTAAAAGAAAAAAAATTATTCCATGAAATGGGAGACAGCAGCTGCAACCAATTTTATGGAGTTAATAACATATTTTTTTTAATGAGTGGCAAGTAATATAAAAGCAATTTAATTAAATGTATTATGATCCTATTTGTAAAGGAAGTGGTTTTTGCGATTGAAAATATGTTTCAAGTAATCTTGTTTTAAAGAATGGAAAGATGTACTTATGAAAATCATTAAGAACATTACCTTTTCAAATCGATAAATTCAATCAAGCAGCGTATATTGTGTGGACATAAAAAAAAAACTTATACTAACAAACAAAATAAACAAGTTTTATGTTAAATTTTCTTCAATGCTTATTAAAAGTACGATCAGAGCATAAAACGTTAAGCATAAGGTGATTGCCTGCATTCTTGGAATATCGCTGACAACTGAGAATCACATCGTGAAAGATAAACTTAACATTACAAAAATTTGCTCCGGGTTATAGTCTCGCATCTTTATACTTAAGGCTAATCCCAAAGCAGAAGGATCATCTTAAGGGCACCATTTTGAGTTCGAAGAAGAAACATGCGATGCATTCTTGGAGTCGTCAACAACTGGTATCTCTCTCTCTCGTGTGACAGCTTGCAACAATTAAAGTTGCTGGTCATCCATTTTCCAAATTCCCGTCCGTAATATTAAGTCTATGAGCATTTGATGCTTTTTTTATATTCAAAATATCTCCTCAGGAAATTAATGTTTTCATCTTCTTTTTTGTGTGTACTCTTCTTTAAGCATGTCTATTTTTTAAATTATTTTTCAGAATATCTCTAAAAGTTTAATTCTTGTGCATTCTATGAGTCGTCAATATCTGGTCTCCTCATTCTTCTGTGACGGCCTACAACAATTAGTGTATGGATAAATGTTGCCCAGAAGTCGAATTATGACTCAAAATTTGTGTTTGGGTACAAAGTAGCATACCAAACTTTATAAGAACTGTTCTCTATTTAAAATGTGTTATCAATAACATAAAAGCCTAAGTCTTGTGACTGTTATCAACAGTTCCGAGCTGCCTGCTCCACTTTTTTATGTGCCATGCGAACATTTTGGTACTTTAATGTCAGACAGATGCAAGTGGTAAATCGACAAATATTTTCCTATTGCCATCATTCCATTAAAATAGTACAAGTGTGATTGTCATAATGTGTGATTATCAAATGTGATTGTCATAAACAACCGCAAGTTTATTTCATCGCTTCTCATATGCAAGGTTTCCATTTTGATTAAAAATTCAAAGTTATTTTTTCAAATAAAACTACATAAAGGTTGCCATGATCGAATTGAATTCTTAATACTTTTATGTTAGCTGGATGCAAATCTCAACAATAGCTTTTTTAATGTTCCCTTTTTTGCGTGGCGAATTAAAACAATGCTTTGAAGTTGAAAGTATGTGTCACAGTTTGCAGTTCTTTTCTTTCGTTAAAAAAAAGAAAGAAAGACGCGAAACCGTGAATTAAAAATGTTTCAGTTTTTAATGAAAGTTTTCTATTTTAAATAAAGTGAGTGAAAGGATTTTATTTTAAATAAAATTACTGAATTACGAAAAAAAAGACGAAAACAGTGTTTGGTTATTTATCACTAAAGAAAGTAAATTTAATTATGATTAAATGCAACATGATACATTATTTAGCAAACATTTAAGAGAGATCAATCTTGTCGCCAAGGGTGGTAAGTCAATAATAAATTATTTTATTTGATAAATAATTGACTATTGACGAATGTTGTTAACAATACTTAAAATTTAAAAATGAGACACTATCAATGCTGTCTATGAAAATTCCATGAATAGCATTAACTCTCTGACCACCGAGAAAATGGGCAAAAATGTAATGTTGTTTTCTCCTTAATTTATATTAAATGTTAATAAAAGAAGGATTTTCTTGCATGGTATAATTTTTTTTTGTAACGTATATGCTTATAAGCCTTAAAAGTATCAATCATAACTTAATTTCTTAAAACTGGATTATATTTCTAGAATTATATTAACTTAAATAAAGCTTCAGTTGCAGTGAAACCTGCAGTCTAGTGAACGAATATGTTCGGTCACGGCAGTGGGAAGGTTGAATTAATTTTATCAATAAAAAATTAGAGCCGTGAAAAAACAAATACGTGTTAGATTGTTCCTAAAAAAATGGTCTAAGTTTAAAGACTTTTTAAAAATTCAATAAATGTTAAACAAATACAGTTTGCACTGCCATTTCAGTTATTAATTTATTAAATTATTAGATACTTACAAAACTTCTATTGAATTTATTTTTTACCTTATCAAAATTAAAAGAAAATAACATACACAATGAAATGATTAAGATAATATGATTTATTAATAAAAAATGAATCTTAGAAATAATTTGCTAATCTCTTAATTTAGTTCCATAATATATAAATTTGTAAATAGTTTCTCTCTTTTTTATATAAAAGGTTTAACTTTTGTAACGAATAATGGTTCATTATTATGAATAATATACATACATAAATATATACTTTTAATCTATAAATTATTAATGATTTTTGAATAATGTCGAAATAAATTTCTACAAATAAAAAAATCAGATCCTACATAATTCTGGAAAAAGGCCAATCAACAATTTTAAACTTATCTTTTCAATTACTCATTCAAAAGTTATCTAATAACGAAAGTATAATAAATCGTTCTTAAATGATTAATTAGGTTTAAAGTCTTATTATAATTAATGAAAATATTAAAAAAATATATGTGTGTAGTTGTGATCCTTGTTATCTATATAGTGCTACACAATGAACGCCTTTAAAATGTCTAGTGCGTTTATTTTTTTTATTTTATTTAACATATTACAATTTTATCATTAAAAATTTACATGTAGGGTAGATTTGGGTGAATATGATGGAGTTTTTGACTGAATTGTTTCAAAAATGTCTATTGGTTTTAATAGCTATTCATTGATTTCTTGTAAAAGTTTCCCTTTTTTGTATGATTTAAAACATATTTCATTTTACAGATATTATAGAAAGAATCGCAAATTTTGTTCGGCATCTTACTTAGCAATTTGGCACGTTATCCCAAGGCGTGAGTAAGATGGCCAAAGAAAAGACCCAGGTCCTCCACCCCCAAATAACGTGAAGAAGCAGGCATTTATGCTTTACAGAAAAAACAAGTACTAGCATTCCCTAAAAACATCAGATTTGTTTCTTTGGTGTTTAAACTAAGACTCATATAGGAAACGAGAGTAGTCACGTAAAATATTTTGCGCATTTACTGGAAGTATATAGACAAATAGCAATACAAAACCAACACTACAAAATTGTAAAAGAACTCAAACGAAAATTAAAATATCAGTTGGGAACCCTGTTGCTTACAACTGAGCGGTGCGGCATTTCCCCACAGCAGCGTCTGCGCATACGAAAACTACGTGATACGACATCTTGTACAACACAACATCTCCCCTCAAGTTACTTATTTCCGATGTCAAATAAGATAATTAATGTTGTAAAAATTGGAAATGATACAATAAAAAGTAAGTTAAGAGAATTAATAATGTAATGATTATTCTTAAAATGTGTTTACACTCTTTTATTTAAATTTATTTAGTTTCAGAATTTGATGTAATAAACCCTCATAAAATATCTAGTGGGTATAAGTTTTTTGTACTATTTAACGTACTGAAATTTTATCATTAAAAATTAAAATCTGTTTCCGATGGCAAGTTAGTTAATAAGATTAATATTGTAAAAATGGAAAATAACACAATGGCAAATAAGTAAAGATAATTATTATTGGTATGTTATTTCTGAAGATATTGATATCGCTTTATAAATTAAACAAAACAGATTTTGCTTTCCGAAAAGCTTTATTCTTAAATTAAAATATGACGTAAAAGGAACACATGAATAAAATAAATCTCACCGTTTCAGTTTATTCTTTAAGACTATTATCGGGAGTAAAATGTTCTAAAATACAAATTGACAAGAAACAATCAATTTGGTACGTCTTTAAATTTATTTGGGCTTGGATTGTGCTTGAAACACGGTCTAGTCAGATTTATTTTAAGCATGTGTTATTTTACGTAATCTTTTATTTCTAAATAAAATATTTAGTGAACAACAACATCTATTTTGTTTAATATTAGATATTACAACGTACGATCCTTAATCATTGCCTTTACACAATTTCCTTAACTCTCTTTCCTAACTATTTCCCTTAACTCTCTTTAAGCATGAAACGATGAAATTTTGTATTTGATTTTTTACTCACTTTATGACATGCAGGAACTATAAAAATTGTCTGCATAAGTGTATTTTTTACGATACTCGAGCATGATATGATAATAATATATAAATTCATTAACATAATTAAAAATTAATAAATTATCTATAAATTAGATTATTCTAGATTTCTTTTTCTTCGCCGGATCTAAATGATAAATCACGAAAGAACAATTGAGTTAATGATATACTCTCTGAATTATACCGACTGCATGTAAAATACCACCCACAGTGAAATATTCGAAACAGCAAAACATAGAAAACAAAACAGAAATAAAGAATGTAATGTATTTTTAATGTATTTTAATACTTTTTAACAGATCTTATCTTCAACATAGTTGAATTGTGCTTACGAATTCGGTTTGTCTGTTCATTTATCTGTTTTTCCATCTGAACGTGCTCTAACTCTTGTAAATGTAGTCTGATTGCATGAAATGGCTATATGTTATAAGCAGCCTTCCCCTGCTACGCTAGTCGGTTTCTTCAAAAGAATCTGGTTCAAACAAAATGCATCTAGTAAAGATTAAAAACTTAATATCTAATTAAATCGCCTTAATCTTTGTTATATTCGTGTAATCTCACACTATCCAGTTCAAAATACACATTTACTACTTAATGGACAAACTAGCTTTAAAATCACTATGTTTAACTACTTTTTAGTAGATTTAATACCTTGAATTTCGCGCTTCTACCTATAACTGCTGTGGATATTTTTTGATTTTTTCTTAGTTATTTCAATTCAGTTCCATAATTTTACTATTATTAGAAGACATTTAACTTAAATACGTTAAACATACCCCCAGGAGAGGAAAGAAACGTGCATAAAATGAACAAGTGGTCACAGGGCTCAACAACAATACATCACATGAAGGATGTCGATTAAATTTCGAAAAATGTCCTCCCGAGGGAGTAAAGTGTGGGGAGGGTCTCGGTAGGTACATAACATAAAATATTACTAACAGAGATTTATAATGATATATCACATGATATGCGTCGGCAAAAATTGAAGAAGTACACTTCAAGGTTCAGTATTAATCCCTTGGAAAACCTTTCCCTCTTTCTCTCTTTGAAATTTTCATATATTATAAATAATATTTATCAGAGGGCTCCGCAAAAATATCCGATTTAAATGATAAAAACACTGCAATTCCCAAAAAGATAGAAAGTTGCCCCCGCCCGGGGGTCCAAATTGTGGAGGAGGAATGAAAGGTCAATAATCTGAAAGGGTAGCCCGAGTGCTTTAAGATGATATACCACATGACGGGTTCAAAAAATGTGACCCGTACTTTAGCCCCCACACCTCCTTCTTCAGTGGTGAAAATTTTAAAATCGTTGAAAATCATATTCAATTATTTTTATAATAGATTTATTTTTTGCAATTTCAAGTTCCTACTTAAAACGGTCGCTGAGATGTGCCAAATGATCTAAGATTTTCGACCCCTTTTAACCCCCTTATGCGTGGGGAATTTGTAAAATTGCTCAAAAATGTGTTAAATTATTTTTTTAATGATTTATAATCTGGAATTTCACGTTCCAACCTATAACGACTGCTGAGATATAGCAAGATGTTCAGTAATTTTCGTCCCGCCATTTAAGCTACTTAGGTGGGGGGAATTTTTAAAAATCCCGTCTTAGTTCACGCTTATATCATAAGAAGTATATTTTTCCCAATTTCCATGCGAATGAGTCCAGTATTTTGAGCTGTGTGTAGATTAAAAGTCATTCAGGATTAAATTATTTTACATAAGTATATACACTTTCAAAAAAACTCTCACAGGAAATTTACTGGCAGCAGTGCTGCCAGTAATTTTCTGTAAATTGACCGATATCTGTTTATTTTTTCCTCGTCAAAAGAGTTAAAATACCCGTCAATTCAAAAAAGTTTGAAAATGATAAAAGCGACGGTGCGGGGATCGAACCACTGACCCCAGCGTTCGAAGATGAAGGCGGTACCATGGAGCAACCGTTGTGCAGTATCTTATGTTTTTTATATACAGGTGAGGTTTGGTCTATTTCGTTAAAAAGCTTTTAATTTTGAAGTTAATTTCGGGAAGATTTCGTCTTTAATGAGATTGTAGCTGGAGTTTTTATACGAGAGTTTTAATGTAATATAAAAATGTGAATTTCAAATGTATCTACGTAGATTGTTAGATGTAAAATATGGATGTTCTATTTTTATTTGACACAATTATTTTGGAGCGATATTGATTATTTAGCATTTAAATTTTTATTTAAAACATCTTTTGAATGTGTTCCCTTAAAGTATACTTTAAATGCGAATATTTCTTTATAAATAACTTTGTAAATTCAACTTTATTCAACTTATCCAACTTTAAATAAGTAGTATTCGCGAGTATTTTTAAATGAATAAAGAAATTAATTGCTATTTATTTTTAAATTCGAAAACATTTTTGTTTGTTTTTTAAACTAAATTAGACATCTTAATCTATTGATTTTTTTTTTATTTTCATTTTTAAAATAAATTTGAATTTATTATTAATAGACCCAATACGCATTCATACTAGGAATAAACGGAATCTTATCCTCTTTTTTAGATTTTCGGATTGAATTCACGGATCAAATTTATTTTCTCAGAGTACGGAAAATATTTGTGAAAATATAAGGATAATTTAGTGTATGTTGACGAATTTTTCTGACAGTGTAGATAGAATGGGATTCACTTGACACAGTCCATATTTAAAAATAAGTGCGTAGAATTTACGGTTCACTTACAGGAATATACAAGAATATAGATATAATTCTTATATTGCAAGGATATGAGCAAATTCTGTTGCATTTACAGTCTGTGGGGGGAAAACGTTTGCGGTATATTTTAATGCTGCGGTAATATTACACTATTTTAAACATATTGAAATTGATATTTATTACTTAAGTGTATTACAAGATTTTTATTTAAGAGCATAGGATGCATACAATTTATCGATAAACGGGGATTCTAAAAACAAAAAATTGCTAAGAATGATAATTGCACTATTGAAACCTGCGAGGAACATTTTGTAAGCTTTAAAAACAGGAAAGGAAAACATACAATTGAAAAACTTACAAAAATTTAATATCTTCAAATGTACAGTCTTTCGTATATGTATGAGGAAAAACGATAAATCCAATACTATGGAATTATTATTCTTATTTTCGTACTCAAATTTCTTTTTACAAATAAAATTCTGCGAAGAGTTCATAAGAGTCTAACATCACATTTTTTTTGCATATTATTTTATAAATATGAGGTCGAGATGTACTCAATATCTATATAAGAACAATGGCCAATATGGCTTTAAGACGGTTGTATCACACATTTCGCAATTATGTATGCAGCGACAGATAATCAGAGACCGAACCTTGTACCAATTTTATCATTATACCATTGCACTGAGAAAAAAAATATGCCGCGTTCACCTAGAACGAATAGTTAGTCACTTTCTAAATACCTAATTTAGAAATATAGATGTCCAAACTATGCGAGCAGGGTAAACAACTAAGCTGAATAGGCGAAATGACTTGACATTTCTAGTCTCTTCTTTTCTAGGAGACGAAACGACATTGAACCGTTTCAGTAGCGAGAAATTATGGCTTGATTTTAGGAATGATTTCTTAAGCTATAATTATAGTTACTAAATCAAATCTCTTGAGTTCGCATCTATTTGAAGAGATTTTTGGATAAATATGACAACAAAAATATTGGAAAACGTACTTGAATTCTAGTAAGAAACTCTGGAACTCTCTAAGAAATGGAACTAAAATTTATAAGGATGACATGGAACTATTTTTTCTAGAGCCATTACTTAGATTCTATATGCCAGAACCTTATTTTTTTCTCAGTGTGTAATATACCATTCGCCCAATCCAAAGTTGCGGGTGTGACATTTACACAACTTAATTTAGTCACCAGCAAAAAAATTTTTGAGCATTGGTTTCAATTTGTATGAATGTCAATGTAGACCACTTACACATACATTTATCCAAATCTGAAACTTGTAAGATGTATCACTTATTTATTAAAAAAAATATTTTCCGCCTGTTGCGGGTGTGACATAAAAAGGACATGCATTTTCATCTTTTAGTGCAAAAATGCAAAACATTGTGAATTATGACAACTGAGTGAATTGATATTTTTATATATTAGACAGTAATACTTAAATAATTATTCTATGAAAAAATTAAATTACTTACTCAGTTCTTGCTTTTGTGGAAAATATTCAAAATTTTCGTTGCGGGTGTGACTTGTACAGCCAATAAAATAATGACATACACAAATATTTTGAAGGCAGATTTTTTTTAATTAAAGAATTAATCAATATTACAATTATAATATCTAGAGAGGAAAATATAAAAAAAAAATTTCATTTCCTATCTTGAATTTATAATTTCTGGTGGTGGTAGCTTTTTTTACAAAAGTGCTCTTTTTTTTCCTAGGATGCATCTGACTGACTGGGCCAAATATGCACGTTTTCTTAAATTTTTTTCAAACATTCTAATTCTATATCGTCACCATCCATTTGTCTTATTTGTCCATCAAAGTTTTCACTTTTTTAATGTCGAGAATAAAACAATTTCTACAAAATCTCCAACTGCACATTCATCGTTGGATATTATATCCTTGTCAAAGTATGGATACATCTAACTGACTGAGCCAAATATACACATTTTCTTAATTTTTATTCCGATACTCTTATTCTATAATATCCCCATTCATTTGCCCTATTTGTCCATCAAAGTTTTCACTTTTTCTTATGTGGAAAATAAAACAACTTCTACAAAATCTCCAACTGCACTCTTATCATTGGATATTATATTTTTGATAAAATATGGTAACAAACAAATTCTCTTGTGATCACTTTCTGAAGTTATTGCTACATTAATTGTTCCTATGTCAATAAAAACAACATGATGTATCGATTGAATGTTGAGCTCCGATTGTGCTTGGTGCCAGCATTCATGAAGCATTTTCACAGTATCTTATGAAATTTCACATTCAGCAAAGTTCTTTTATCTTTTTAGGACTTTTTCTACTCACATGGCAAATCTGAAGCTGAATTTATAGTTGCAGAGCATTGCTAATGTTACCATTTTCTTGCCAACTGCACTAACCCCATCGACAACTCCTTTACCATGAGATGAAATGCAAAAGGATTGCCATTCTTTACCGTGATTTTTAAAAATAGTCTCTTCTTTTCTCTCCTTGCTTTGTCTCTTTCCTTCTCTTGTTGTAGATATGCTTCATATTTAAAAGGGTTTTCCTTAATCTTTTTTCAATGATATAGTGATCTTTCTGTACTCTTCATTCTCTGCAAAAGAGAAAAAATTAATGTGTAAACTGAATAAATATAGCACTTCCAGTCCAAAAATATAAGCTTAACAAATTTTTAATAGTTATCCCTTGAAATTTCTAATCTTACATAAAGTTAATTATGTTAAATTTTGGTTAATTTCAAACTGACTATATACATTTTATGCTAACTTAATAAACATCTTAACAGTTTCTATTATTCTTACTTCTACTTTTTAAGAGAAAAAAAATCTTCCCCTAATATTGATTTACTTATTTTAAAAAACTAAATATATATATATTAGATAAATGCTATCAAATAACAAAATTAAAAAAATGTATATAAAAAACAAAACAAAATTAACAAATTTAAAGAAAATTGCTAAAATATTGTTTCGTAATTTTCTTTTTTTAATTTCTATAAAAATCTTACCTTTTAAATTAATTTCTTAATCATATATCACTAATAAAATTATTTTCTTGCAGTAAAGCAACAATTTTATCAATCCAAACTGAATAAATCATTTGCACACAGTGTCACATGCTCAGATGATACAAATTTTTATTTATTAACTGGAATCCTCTCTATTAAATCAAAGGGTATAGTTAAAGCTGCCAAGTACATGTTTTCCAGCATATTATTCTTTTATAAATTTACATATAATTTGTTCAAATATGCATCTGTAATCAATTTTAAAAGACGTTGCGGGTGTGACTTTAATTAAATGTCACACCCGCAACAGGGATATGTCACGCCCGCAACGCTCAATAATTATAATTAAAATATTAATTAATTTCTTTTGTGTCTGTAATTCAAAGTATCTTAATAAACTATTTTTGAATATAAAGTTTCATAACTTTAAATCAAAAATATTTTTCTGCAGAGATATAAATGTAACTTTTTGTTGCGGGTGTGACACAATAATTAAGAGTAATTAAATATGCTTACCTTTTGTAACGAAGATTAGTGAACACTTCTCTGCAGACAAAAACTCTCAATAATAACTGTCAGATCATATATATCCAAGTTTGGAGATTTTCAGAATGTTTGTTCAGCTGTACGAGACCATGAAATGTAAAGACTTTTGCCGCAGTCTATTTTATAAAGTCATAGTGTCACTTTAATTATCAAAATAAGTATGTTAATGACAAAAATTTAATTCTTTTTTGATAAAATATGAAATAGTACACTCTTAACAGTTAATATGCAAAATTTCAATCATATTTAAAGAAATTTAAATTTTCATCCTCATGTCCGTTTTTTCGTGGATTGGGCGCATTATATCGACGTTAAGATTTATTTTTAGGGAATAAAGTCGCACAATGTACACGAAAGCAAATATATGTATATATATATATATAACGTCTCCTAGAACAATAACGCCACGTTAAGATTCTATCGATTTTCTCGGCTTAGTTTTAAATTTTTTTTTCAACAAACATAGGATATGAAACAGCATTTTATTAACTATACACACAAAATAGAAAAATTTAGCATATATGTATTTATGAAACGTAAGAGCTTGATTTCTTAATCAATAATATTTTGTGTTACTACCCACTTATGCAAGTAATAACGCCATGCGAACTATAAAGTAAGAGGAATAATGACACTTTAATTATCCAATTCTAAAGATACAAACTCTACAGCCCTAGAAATTGACTTTCTCTTACTTAACATTAATTGCGATATCAGGATACAATAGTAATATGTTGACATTTTATTACTCTGACTTTTTTTAAAAAAGTAGCCGCACTTAAGAACCATCCATTTATCTGTATCGTTTTTGTTTTTCAATAATGATAATACTACTTTTACGTGTATGAAATAAAAAATAAACCCTCTTCTGATGTAGTTCCAGAACTTTAAAAGATTCAATCGGAGTAATAACGCCAGAGGATGGCGTTATTACCCCCGTATACTTATTGCACATTACATTAAACTGCAAACTACCACGCAAATGCATCCTAAACTTTCCGCAAAATTTATAAAGTTCATGAAATACACTTCAAATTTATTTGATAAACAAAGTATTTCCTAATAAGTATATAGTCTTAAAATCAATAAAGTTACCCCTAAAATTTTTGATATTGTGTTGAATCTTATGTGCTTCTTCCAAGTATAAAGTCTACAATTGGAACAATTTAACTTCTTGTGGCTGCTTGTGATTCAGAGCCCTTCTGCGCAGAGCTTGGACTCTATGTCCGGTAATCCTTCTTAATTACGTGTAATATTAACATTTTTCGTTATTACCAATACTGGTCTTATTACCTCAGGACACCTTATAAAAATGTACAAATTAAATAGAAGAAAATTAATAGTGTTTGATAAAAATATCTCTAAAGAGATATCGTAAGATAACTCTCCAGTTTTAGAGAGTCATTTTACTCTATACTTATCATCTAAAATGCAGAAAGGATGTGTGAATAGTTACTGGAATATTATAGTATTTGTTTTAATATTTCAGTTATTCGAAATATGCCATTCTTTAATAAATGCCAGAATTTTTTTTTATAATGTCATTCTTTAATATATGCCACAATAAACTTCTATTAATCTGTTTTGGTGGAATTTTATAAATATTTATGTAGTTTAGAAAGACAAAAAATAAAAAATAAAATAAAATAACAAACAATAAGTATCACGTATAGGAACTTGTATAGCTAGAAAAATTATCTATTACATGTAATTAAACGTAAAATTTTGCATAAGTTATAAAAATAAAGCTGTACCTAAAGCTATATCTTCAAAAATTGTATGTTAATGTATAAAAATCTCAAATAAAATAATTATAAGCATGAATTCCGTGATCTCAAATTACTGAAATGGAAGGAAAATCTCAAATGCGGAATTAAACATTAAGTTCGTTTTAATTATGAGAAATTTAAACGAGAATTCATTTTAGTACTTTTAATATTTTAGATTATAATATAACAAAACAATAACTAGAATAAAACTGATTAGGACTAAAAGACATGAGAAAAAAGACTATTTACTTATTTATTTTTTAGTAGATTTCATAAAAAATACTGCCGATCGCAGTCATTAACATGGTGCGACATTCGAAAAATTCCTTCTTAACATTTCATTATAAATAATCTAAAAAACTTTGTAAAATCACCATAAAAATGAAAAATAAACAGGACGCGTTTCGAGCTATAAAAATACAGCTCGTCATCAGCTCATCCAAACACGTGTCACAAGGAACAGAGTGGAAATAAAAGTGAAAGAAAGAGGGAGGAGATTACAAAGAGTGTGGCAGGTGGCGCTACCTGACATAGCCAAGGAGGAAGAGGAAAGTAAAGATGAAGTTAAAGAAAGAAGGAGGAGATTACAAAGAGTGTCACAGGTGGCGCTGGCTAAAAGAGCCCAGGTGGAAGAGAAAAATGATGATAAACTAATAAAAGAGAAAGAAAACAGTGGGAAAAAAATAATAATAAAATAAATAAAATAAAATAATTAAAATTTTCATTATTTCATTTCATTATATGATCCCAAACCTCCAAAAACGAAAAAAAAACTTCCACTTAAAAAGTTTATACTCTAACTAGGGGTATTCAAATGAAAAGGTACGAAACGTAGTAACAATCAAACCGGTAGAAATTTGAATATACCGCTTTGAGACAACGTAGAGAGGCATCAAATGATGCCATTAAAGAGTCCAGCTTGATTGTGCGCATGACCAGGCGTCCGCACATGAATCAGAAGAAAAGAAGGCACTAGTGTTTCATCCAACAGAAACTCCAGTGCGTGTGAGGGCATATTGGTTTTCCCATTAAAATATTTGTAGATTGAGAAGTAGCGAACGTCTGATCAGAATCTGGTGCAGCGAAAAATCTGATAATATCTCGCTGCTCCTCAATTGTCGATTCTTGTAATGGAAAAACTATAACGTCGTCACGCACAAAGCTGCGCTAATTGGCCAGAAGACACAACTGCCTGCTTCACTCCTCCATCATTTGCGGGAGCCAGCGCATGCGCACAACCACTCCGGTCACTCCAATCGCATTCTTCGATATATCACTACGTTATTTCAAAACACCATATTATCTTTCAAATGGTTTGGTTTTTATAATGTTTCGAATGGTTTTATTCGAACACCTTTAATATATGTGTGTGTGTGTATGTGTGTATGTAATAAATTTTGACCGTGCAATAAAAGTCGCAACTATGAACCATTGTCTTTAAACTCAACAAAAACATCCAGGTAGCTGATATCTCAGAGGATATTGAAAATGGGCAAAATCGACTCAAAGGAGTAGAAATCAGAGTTTTTGTGAAAAGATTAAAAAAAAAGATAAAAGAAAAAAAACGTACGTTTTTAATTATATTACTCATCACATCTGTTATAACTTATTGTTACTTCTAAGAAACAGCAAAAAGCTATGTATGACTGAATTTTGAGAATATTCAAAAATATACTCAAAGGCCTAGAAAGGTTGGGATAAAGTGAGAAGAAAATATCATAACTTCGTCAATTGTCAAGAAATCAAGTTAATTAAAATTATCATAAATCTTCTTAATATTATCTACAACTTTAATAGTGATACGTTTTTGATACGATCAAATCTTGCAGCAAACACAAATTCAGAATACATAACGATTGAAGAAAATATTATCGTATTAAAATATGACACTGATAAAACCAGTACTCACAGAAAAATTAAATTAAAATCTCGTCAATGTGGCCAGATAAAATTGTCGAACTGAATTTAACTCTAATCTTCATTTAATTTTGGTTTGTGAAGTTAATACTTATTTTTAAAATCTACCTGCGCCAATAGGCCTAGCTGTAGGGATTTTTTTTATTTAATTGATTCAATTACATAATCACAAAAAGTACTGTATTAATTTAAAATGATATAGATTTTATTTCCACTTAAATAAATAAAAGTAAGATTCTATTATTTTAATAAATTTTATTTTAACTTCGAGCAATTTTTGCTTTGTAAATTTATATCATATTTTAAAAAATATGATATGTTTAATGAATACTTTTAACAATTTGCCCGAATAAAATATCTAAAGATTCGTTTTACTTCATTTTGATGATAGTTGTTATTTTTTTTTTCACATTAAAAATTCCTTATCTGCATTTTATCAAAACGAAGAAGAAAAGTGCAATCATTTTTACATAATGTAAAACAATATATAAATAAATAAAATGTAGAATAATAAAATTCTAAGAAGACAATTAAAATGTACATGCATGAATTAATTACATTATAATTTTTAAAGTACTTCGAACTAAAAATTGAATTATTATCTTGCAAATATGGAAAACGTTCATTAAATTTAAAAAGTAATTTCAAATGCCATTATCGTTTTATATTAATTAATTTTTACAATAATACTTTTTCTCAAGGTATATATTTCCAGATCATTATTTTGCTTATACATAATGAAACTTTTTACTTCTAAAAACTAAATTGAATGATATTTTCTTTAAAAAATAATAATGGAAGTCATTAATTCAAAAACGCCATAAAGATAAATTAAGGGGTCAGGTACCTTTTAAAGAATCCAAAAATCATTTTTTCAAAAAATAGCTTATAATTAAACATGAATTTTTAAGAATATTTAAAAACAAATCGCATACAAAAATTCGCATTAGAAGATGAGTTATGCCTAAAACATTTTGAGCTTTTCCTAAATGATCAATGGTTGATTTTATCTTAAAAGTCAATTTTCTCAAATCAGCTATTTTGATCATTGCGCGCACGATATCTCAAAAATGATTGCATAGAATTTCACAACATTTTCGCTGAATGTATTAAACGTATACAGGTACAAAATGACCTATTATTATGTTCCTCAAGTTTGAAGTTTAGTATTCACGACTACTTTTGTATAAAAAAATCTCGATATTTCGAATTTCTTCAAGAAATATATTTTTTTTCTCTGGATCTATAAGTTTTATTTTTTTTTCATTGTAGATCATTTTGAAAGCATTTTATATCTCAACTAAAATCTTGGTTTCTTTTAGCGATTCAAATGCGAAAAATCGTGCGCGCAAGGCATGCAAGAATAATTATTTCATAAAAATTGTATCATGTTTAAAAATAAATTCAAAAACATCACATAAGTGTATATATATTTTAACACCTTTAATTGATAAAATAAATCCTTTTTATTTATGTGTTTTCAATTTTATAGTTATAGTCGATTAGATATAGAGTGACAGCAATTCTTACAAAGGTCACTTTTTCATGTATTTTGTTAGTTCAAAAGGTGCCTGACCCCTTAAGGTAATTCAATTCGATAATATCAACATAGAATTCCTTACATTATTGAATGTCATATAGTAATATCTTGCGTTGTTTAGTATCAAATATTTCTTTTTAACCTATTTAGTTTCTGTTAATGTATTTTTAGATGAGACGCGTTATTTTAATTTCACGTATCATAATAACTTTTACAATTATATTAAAGTTTACGGCTTCATTATTTGCATTTTCTTCTTAATAAAATTAATCAAAATATATCATTTTCATAGTCATTTAATTGAAACTCAATAAAACTCTCTTTTGAAAAAATTTAATTAAAATAAATTAACTTTAGTAAAATAAATTAAATTAAATTCATACTTTATTACTGTGGAAGCTTTCGACTAATCAATATTTCGTACATTTTGAATTTATGTTTACATTAAATAGCGTTGAAATACATGATCAAACCAATGCATTTAAAACAAACGTATTTCGAAAATTAAAGTGGATTGTGTGCGTACTCAAAATTAGAACTATGTATTTACATATAGGTTAATCTTTAAACCAATAGAAACTTAATTAAGAGCCTGTGTTTTCTAATTATATTTTAATCTTTTATAAATATCGCATTTCAATAATAAAGTGTTCAGATTTATAATATTAAGTTTAACAAAATTTGATAATAAAATTCTTAGATTTACCAAGGATTTCTGAAGTTGATGCATTATTTTAACATTCAAAAGAAAATTGATCTGATTTACAGTTATACAGGGTGAACCAAAAGTCTTGCCCTCGGCAAACGTTTAAACTGTATTGTAGTTCCCACCAATAATTCTTTAAGATGAGTTTTAGTACAGTACACACAACAGTTTGTATCCTTGTCTTCAGGTCTTTGACGTCAGCAATTGATCGGCAAAAATTTTTTTCCTTGATATATTGCCAAAATAGAAATCCAGAAGAGTAATATCTGGAGAGCACGGAGGTCAAGGTATTAGTCCATCCCTTTGAATCCACGTATACGGAAATGTTTTTCACCTATTGTACAAAACTGCTAAAGCTGACCTATCAAATAATGTAGCAAGATACATTATTATACAAACGGTTAACTTCTAATGAATTATTATAATCAGAGCAAGACATTGATTCACCCTGTGTCTATTCTTATACATTACTAGGTGATAGGGTAAATATTTTTTAACAATCCTGAAAAAAAAGCGTTTCATTTGACCGAAAAGTAAAGGAAGATTTATTATGTCGCAACACAAGCTATATATTTTTCTCCGTTTTTCTGACACGTTCTGCATGCCCCTCCACAAAAACCCCATATTTTTTAGGTAAATCCAGTGTTCAAGACATTTTCTGAGATCTCCGTAATTGCTGAAGTATTTTATAGACATTGCGTAAGACATTTGTGAAAGGATATATAGACAGAAAAGGGCTAAGTTTAGTGAGTACGGTTAGTCGAGAAAGAATTCACAAACAACTGTCGATATGGTGTCGATGTCCGCATTCGCTGTGTGCGAGCGAACCTCAGAATTACTTTTTTCTTGCTTATAGCCAATTCTAGCCCCTTATCCATCATTTTTTGATTCAACTTGATTAATTATTCGCGGTAGCATACAGTGTAAACTGTTTCACAAGTTTTTGAAAGCTCACGGTGCATAATAACCTCTAATCCTCATAAATTTACGGCATTTTTTTCATTCTAAAGTTGTTCGGTCTTCTAGAAATATTAATATTTGTCGTGGATCAACCGTCGATATTTCTCTGAGAAATTGTCACAGTAAATGTCCCCTAAAATATGACGGCTTTCACTTCTGTATTTATTTTTGTTGAGAAATGAAAAGTAGTGCTCGCTACCTATGCTTTTTATTTAGAGGTAAACTCAACATGTTTACTACTCTCTCTCTTTCTCTTTCTCTCTCTCTCTCTCTCTCTCTCTCTCTCTCTCTCTCTCTCTCTCTCTCTCTCTCTCTCTCTCTCTCTATATATATATATATATATATATATATATATATATATATATATATATATATATAATATTTGATTTCTATTATGTAGTTTTCTGATACCACTTAATAGGATATTTCATTAAGAATAGCAATATACCGTCTAATCATACATATGTATTGGGATTTAATATACTATTTATGACTAATATTAGTGTTTATTCATTTTATTTATTTATTTATTCCCCCTCCCCCATGTTTCAATGTGGTATAAGTTATTAAATTTAACGGTTCATATATTGTAATACAATTAATGTTTATATATATAGAGAGAGATATGGATATAGATATAGATATGGATGTAGATATAGATATAGATATAGATATAAATATGTATATGACGCAAGCTCGACAACGTTTTGATTTCTATGGCATTTTAAAATGTACTGATATAACTACAAAATGACAAAATAAGTTACGCTGTGACCCAAACTTTTTTACCTTCTCTTAAAGAATATTATGCGTTGCTTGCGATTTTAATAACTATGTTGAAACTCGACTATCAAAATGACTAATTGAAAATCAAAAATAAAATAATAACACAATATATATATTATATTATAAATATTTGGTGAATTTCAAAATAAATTTCTTTTAAATAACCATAAAATTTTAAAATTTATTTTTCCAAAATATTTATTACATGCTACCATAAAGATATTTAAATATATTTAAACTCACAAAACTGTTAATTATTCTTTTAATATTGAGAGCAAAGATTCATTAAATCTAATTTTTTTCCTGCAATAAAAACACAGAACAAATTATGTATTAATAATTGCATTAATTTACAACTAATTTAAAAAATAATTCAGCTTACAAAATTTAGAGCATACTTTTATTATTTTACAACACATTTATTATTTATTTTATTTTTATTATTTAACACATTTTGAAGATTCAACATAATGATTTTAAGAGATATTTTAAAAAAAACCGATTTATCTTTTAATTAAGCTCCGTAAAAATCTTTTATAAACCAAAGCATTTTTGTGATACACTCAGATTATTACCCATTACTAATATATTCCTAGATTTTTTCTAAAATGACTGATGATTTATGAATGATTTGGAAATAATTTATTTAGAATAGAAAAATTATATCAGTATCCGAAATATTGTCAGTGCGCTGACAATTTTAAATTTTTTTTAACTTTATTTACTAACGTACACAAGTTTGTAAAAGATATGTGAGCCTCATAAATCATTCTTTGTCTATTCTTTATATTTAAATTCATCTTTTGATTACTACTATATACTAAAAAGATATTGTGTCACCTCATTTACCTTAACATTAAAAGCATAATTAACTAACATTGAATGCATAATTTTTGTTATTATAGGTTAATAAGTTGAAGAAAAATTATCAAAAGTACAATTAAGCTTTCAAGAGATTTGAAAACGGATTTAATCTAATATTGATTTGTTTTCTTATTTTTAAACTGTCAGCACGATTGAAAAGTATGAAAGGCTAACAAAGTAATGCAAATTATAAACATAATATAATAGTCCCGGGTATTAAGTCTAATGTGAAACTAATTCCGCATATACATTTTTGATTTTATGTAAAATTTCGACGTGTAACAGATACTTTCTGCTAGTTTGAAGAAAAAGTTCTGGAACATTTATGAAAGTTGTGTTGTTATGTGCAAATTAAGAACAAGAACATCAAGGACTATTCTTCAAAGTAGAGTCCATCATAGTCCACGATTTTCTTCCATCGTTCTGCCAGATTCCGGATATGCCGGAAGTACCATGGCGACTCATTGATTCGAAAAACTCTTGATATGCTTCTTCAACTTAATTAAAGGATTCAAATCGATGGCCCTTTTAAAAGTGTTGCACTGATCGAAATAGGCCATAATTGGATGAAGCTACCTCTAGACCGAAATTCCTGAACTCTTATAGGTATACCACTAGTACATTGTGAACGTATGAAACACTTTCGCAACACTAAACAAACTTAGAAATCAATATTTCTAACAAAAAATGTTTTCGTTTGTGTTGTGAATATTTTTTGAATGTGTTGTACGAAAAAAAAAAAAAAAAAAAAAAAAAAGATTGTGCAAAAAGTGTTATTAAAAATTACAAGAGAAGAAAATGTGTCTCCAAAACATATTTCGAAACATTCATTTTTAAAATTTTGTAATTTTACTGGTACCATATAGAAAATAACTTTAAAGTGTTTTACATGTGCTGACGATAAACTAGAAAGTCAGCGCCAAAGCGGTCTTCGGGTTGAATGAAATTATTCTAAATTGAATTGCCCTAAGATAAACTAGATCAGCCTAGGATAAACTAGCTCAGATCTAAGAGTAGTAGGCTAAACTAGTTTATCCTATGAGAGTTAGACTAAACTAGTTTGGCCTAGGAAAAACTAGTTTATCCTGTGGGCGTTAGGATAGACTCGTTTGGCCTAGTAAAAACTAGTATATCCTATAGGCGTTAGAATAGAGTAGTTTGGCCTAGGAAAAACTAGTTTATCTTATGGCCGTTAGGATAGACTAATTTGGCCTAGAAAAAACTAGTTTATCCTATGGGCGTTATGATAAATTGGTTTGGTCTCGGGAAAACTAGTTTATCGGATGAGCCTTAGGATAAACTAGTTTGGCTTACGCCAATCTAGTTTGGCCTAAAATCGGGTTTGGCCGGTAAGAGATGCAAAACTTAATTACAAGGTCAATCAAAATTTTCCCGTTCAAGTGTTCCGTTCATAGTTTCAAGTGCATTTTAATGATCTTTAAACTCTTCCGAACATAATACAATTCATATGAATCTAGGAAATATATACTAAAATAAATATTCTGTACAATGTTTTGTGAAATATTTATTTTTATTAATACACAGGGTCAAACAAAAGTATTCTATTACATAATGGTACAGGGGGAAAGATTGTTTGGAGTTCGTTTTAAGAATATTAATATATTTCACATATGATACATTTATGAAACTGATATAGGTTGCTGAAATTTACTAGAAGTTACTTCCTGAATAATATAAAGTAGATATTATTTATTGGGACATTCAAAATATTTTGACTATACTGCATTCAAAGTACTATATACTATTACACCTAGATATGAATATAAAAAAAATCGTTATAATAGGATCTCATCTCATTTGCTATGCTTGACGTGCAATTTTTGACTTCGTTAATAGTGTTATGCATTTTTTCTGAAAGATATTTTGTAGACTATGAGAAGTTTGTAAAATAGAAACGCCTAAAGGAGTGTACACATTGTTGTTTATGTTTGGTAATTGCTGTAAAAATATTCAAGTTCTGTTATGCATTATTTTTTCTGAATTAAATTTTGTCTATTATGTACTGTATAAAAATCGGAAGATTAAATGCAAAGCTCCTTAAGACCTCCTAAAAAACTATATTTATTTACTTTGTATTGGAAGAAATGCTAAATTTGGTATTATTTACTATTTATCTGTTTTTCAAGCCCGTTAAATGTTTTCATGTTATGTAGGATATACACATGCATATAGATTATATAAAGGGCAGCAATAATTAATTTCACTGCGTAAGACTATAGGTCTGAATGTCTAAAACATGACTGATAAATGTGTCATTTGTTTTCTGAATTATTTACAGATAGTTGCAGATTTCCAAAATTTTTAAAGAACCAATGGCTTCGAAACTCACATCTAATAAAGGAATAGCGCAAACAGCAGAAACAATGCAAATTTCGTCAAAAGATCACAGACAAAAAGCTAATTTTATCAAAAAATCACCAAAAAGAAAAAGCTTGCGACTGTCATCAAAGAACTGCTGAAAAAGCACGATTTTCTTTAAAAAATCACTCAAAAACGCGACTTTTGTGAAGTGATTGCGAGAAAAACGCAAAATGTGCCAATAAATGGCGGTCTTAGAGGCCAAAAATCAGCCGCAAAATCAACAAATTTAGTCGCCACTTGGTGACTGGCGACCGTGAATCTGCACCTATAATATTTACCTAGAATTCCTTCAAATCTTATTAGAAAATTCCCTTACAACTTTTGGCATCCGAAGGATAGTGTTTCATAATCAGTCCTTGATGCCCGATATTTCGTTCTTGCTTAAATTAAAAAACCCAAGTAAGAAATATCTAACAAATTATCAACTGAACTAAAATGTGGGTGTAGCTTCTCATTGTTTATTTAATTAATGCACTTAATTCTATTACAAACATATTTTTAAAATAATCATTAAATGACGTAAAAGATTTTATTCGCATTTTAAAAAAAGAAGCCTATTTTATTCGAAAAAAAATATTTTTAAAAAGTTAATTTTATTTAAATGGGTTAAAAAAAACACGTAATATATTTCCGAAAATTAATCATATGAATTAAAATTACGAATTTGTTAACAGTTAATTTTAAATAGTTTTCAGAAAAGAAAAAAAAACTTTCGAAATTACATTTATACATTTTCTTTTTTTATACTTGAATAAGAAAAATGTTTCACCGCATTCCATCGAAACGGAAAAAAGGAAAAAAATGAATTATGAACTATTTTAAACAATCTATAGAAAATATATATATAAATGTTAAAAGTTAAATTCTATAGGATGATGAGTTTATTTTAAGTAATTAAATCGTACATGCTTCAACTATTTATGTTATTTTGAAATAATTGAAAATGTCTGAAGCTACGATAAATTTTTAAATTAGGCCTCATAGTCATTTAATTACTTTAAGTAAAAACAATCGTTTTAATTAATTTTTATAGCGAAATTAATTGTGTATTTAAATATAATTACAGAATTGTTATTTATGTTTCCATTCATAACATAATAAATTATGTTTTATTTATCGTTAACCACATGAGTGTATAAAAGGTTTTCCTGTATATTTATGCAATTTTTTATAAAGCAAAAGGTTTATTTATCCTTTTTTTTCCGCCAATATGTACTAATATACATTTAACTTTCGGTATACTAGTTCTTAAAATAGAATTGTGATAAAATAATTTTGTCTACAGCTATTTCAGTTAATACCCACATTGTAAAAAAATATTTGTAAAGTTATTAAACTGAGATTTATGAATTTTCATAAAAATCAATTTTTACATGATTCAGAAAGTTGATTTTTTAAGTGTCTGCATATCCAAAATCGTTCTATAAGACTAACAAGTAAAAAAAATCATGCATTAAGCATAGATTATAAAGCACTTTCCAACACTTCTTAAAATCTTTAACAAAACTTCGTTATCAAGGGAAATAACGTATTATTGTTCATATCCAAATATATATTCCAATACTTTTGAAAAGCCCTGCATTTGATCTATCGGTTAATATGTAGACTATATAATGGTAAAATTTAGTTTAGCAAGAAAACGCCTAACTGGTTGAAATTTTCCTGTCAGCAATTTACACAAATAGATGGAAACATACTTGAATACATTTGTTTAGCCATTCAAAATACATAGTACCTTTAATACAGGAAAGTATTTTACTAAACTTTAGCTTAAAAATAAATTCTCTTTAAACTACTTAAATCAAATTTCTAGAAATTATCATCCAAAAGCCACCATGCACACAGTTCTTTGCGTGACCCTGTATATTATTTTATCTATATTCTACAAATATTTCTTAGTAAACTAAATGCAGTTCATCGTAAAAAGGCATATCATATTTAAAAATCAAATTTAAGTAAATTGCGCTCATATTCAGTAACCTTTCCGAGATATTTTGTGTAACACTGTATATTTAAATTGAGTAACAATTAGCATTTATATAAACCATATAATATGCATACATTCAGTGAAACTTAAAAGCGTATATGATAATTAAAAATGCATTTCACACATTTAACAGCCATCTTTCTCAACATACAGGACTTCGGATAGAATATACTCTTTGCAATCTTTTGTATGCTAGTATTATGCATGAAATATATTATATTAATCCTCAGCAACGTATATCAGTTTGGTTATATATAAAATCGTTCACCATAATTAAAGTAGGTCGCAAACAACCCCCTCCTTATTATTATATATTGGAATTCTTTTGTGTGTCCCTGTAAATAAATAATAACTTTTTTTTCGCTGCATACTTTGCAAAATGTATATTTTAGTGCATTTTATCGTTGCATATAAATTTGAAGATGTTTGACAAGGTGTATCATCTTTTAAATTCATTTGAAATGATTTTTCTCCATAGGCCGTAATATAATAGGAAACTTTTGACTGTCCCTGTAAATAAACTAATCATGGCAGAACCTTCATTTTCAGCAGGGTTCGTGCTCGGATAAACATCCTTAATGTCCAAAAATTTCATGAAAATCTGAGTATATTTACGAGAGTTAGAGCACGGACAGACGGAGAGACGGCCGAACGAACCGACAAACCAAATGCATAAGCACTTTTGAACTTTGTTGGAAAGTGCTAATAGAGAGTCTGAATTCGCTGTTTTCACAATCTATGCACGAAGGGTAACACTGGAAGCAGGTACGGATCAATCCGACAACTTTGATTTATAAAGAAAAACAGCTGATGAATTTATTCAGGCATGGGGTGTCAAAGCATCCCACGCCCGTCCAGCAGTGTTAATTCAGCAAGAATGTGTAACCGTTTCTGTAACAGAAATTTTTTCTGTTGCTATTACATAAAAAGCTCTAACAAAAGCTCTGTGTAATAAAAGTTTAAAGTAATGTAGATTAATTCTAAAATATTTAACATCACACTTTATATTAAGAAATATTTGCTTATACAAAAAAAAAAAAATCCAATTTAGCATTACGATATATTTATTAATTTAAGCAAAACTGGTTGTAGCATTAACACGTTTCAAATAATTCCAATTATTTTTCATATGCGAGTAAACGTACAACAAGCAACTCCTGCAGATATTTAATTATTTCTATATTTTCAGCAATATTACTTTAATGTTTTATAAATTTAGGAATCATGACGTTTTGAAGAAGTAAATAGTAATTTTAAAACTCAGCATGCAAATTTACTTATTCTGATAGTAATTGTTGTAATTTTAATTGTCTAGGAGAAATTTAACTAAATTTGAAAGATTGTCTGATGCACAAAGAAAAATGTAGCACAGGTAGAACTATTTCAAATGAAGCAGAAATATTTAATACGCTTTATCTCTGCTACATGCAAGTTCAAATACGTACTTAATCACACGAACGTGCAACATATAACGAGGCTTTCAAACTGTCAGCGGTTAAGTAGCTCACAAGTCCATAATCACTGGATATGACTATATATAGTCCAATATATCAAGTAAGTCGAAACGCAATTGAAATTATAGGGAATTTGAAGTATTTAACTATATACAAATGTATTAAAGAAATAAATGTGCAAAAAAGAGTAAATTAAGTAATAATTTCACAAGAATACTAAAATAAAATAATAAAACTCCACTATAATATTAGAAATAAAATATTTTAGAAAATATTATTTTTTATAACCAAAATTGTTACTTTTTCAGTATTGTAAAATGTTCAATGACTATTCATTTTAAAATTTTATAGCGCAATAAAAAGTGTTATTCTAAAACCATTTTAAAATAAATTCCATTTAAAATTAGTACCAACTTAATTCAAATATTATTTTAAAATAATAATAATAATTCCTTTTATTTGAAACTGTACAATAAGCATATTTCTTGTCTCATTCAAAATGTAATATTTAAAATGTATAAAATAAAATAAGTATCTAAAAAAATATTTTCTAAAGTACAGTGTTTAAAAAATATATCATCATCTTTTAACTCTGCTGTGAATAATAGCATAAAAACGTGATATAGGCACCTATCTCCTGGGAGTAATGTGTATTACTAAATAGCGTTTATAAATTATGTATTATGAATGATATATCATATTGTTGCATTTTCTATATATATATATATGTTTACATATCGACATAAACGTAGGTATAACGCTAAAAAAAGATAAACTTTGTACATATTTTAGCGTTGGTACGTATGTAGTGAAGTGAAGAAATAGAATTTATACATAATTATTACTGTAGATATTATACCAAGTCATTTGGATGCGCATCTTTTTCTACTTTTATTTGCATCTTAAAGAGTAGGTAGATCTAAATTAAATCAAGAAAACGGAAGAGCAGTGAGTTCACACTCTTCTAGGAATGGAAAATTTTGATATAATGATTGAAAACCTAAATACTCTTAATATAATTAATTAGTTAATTAATATTTAATATTCCAACTATGTCTGTAGATTCATTAAAAAAAATCTTTTTTACAGTAATTTTTAAAAAAGAATTAATCTGAGAAAATAAATGCGAGGTCGTTAAAATGCATCATTAATACTTTTTATTTTTTATAATAAGACGAAAAAGATATTTTTATTTAATGTGTGTAACACATTCATTAAATTTAACAATTATAATGAAAACGGATGAAAATATATGTATATTCATATCAATACAAAAACCCTGAACGGGTTAAAAGCTTCTGACGCTGCACTTTATCTTATATCTCTAAGAATTTTAAATTTGGGAATTAAAAACTAATGATATCAAAATTTATGTGACGCTATGCTATTAATTAACATATACATACATTAAAATGTATTCATTAAGGTTTTATCAATTACATCTTTCATGAATTCAAAATATGAATCTTAAAAGTTATGATATCAAAATTTAAGTGACGCCTTGATGAAGCTTTTAAAGATGTTTTAAAATTCCGTTTATTTATTTATTTATTGTCTAAATACATTTTCATACCTAAACAATACTTTTCAGTTTCCAATACACTGTTAAATACATCACTTTCACTGAATATATATATTACACTGAAATGTATTTTTTTGAATAAATTGATTTATCTTTTGGGTTAAGCTATCCATAATCAAAAATAACATTTAAATAAATAGTTTTTGCGTCATTGTATCCAAACTAAGTTAAATGCATGCAAATAGATACAATGACGCAAAAACTATTTATTCAAATGTTATTTTTGATTTTGGATAGCATAGACCAAAAGATAAATCAATTTATTCAAATAAATACATTTCAGTGCATTATATGTATTCAGTGAAAGTGATGTATTTAACAGTGTATTGGAAAATGAAAAGTATTGTTTAGCTATGTAAATGTATTTAGATAATAAATAAATAAATAAATGGAATTTTAAAACATCGTTTAAAGTCTCATCAAGGCGTCACTTAAATTTTGATATCATATCTTTTGAGATTCATATTTTGAATTTAAGAAAGATGTAATTGATAAAATCTTAATGAATAAATTTTAATATATGTATATATTAATTAATAGCATAGTGTCACATAAATTTTGATATCATTAGTTTTAAGTTCCAAATTTAAAATTTTTAGAGATGTAAGATAAAGTGCTGCGTCACAAGCTTTTAACCCGTTCAAGGATTTTTGTATTGATATCAGTGCTTTTTTTAGGTTAATAATAAAAAGATAAAAACAAAAAATTAAAGACTAATGCAAAGAATTCATATCCATGATATCTGATCACCTTTAATTACCCTTCCCCCATCCACTTAAAAAAAAGATATTTCATATTTTATTAGTAATATGTGCTGTGCTACTTGATTTCGTTAAAAATAACTCTGTAGTAAAGTACGTTAGTATAAGATAAGAAAGTAATGTATATTCAGCATCGTATTTCTCAGAAAGGATTTCATAATCTATGCTGTATGTATCATTTCTCATTCTAGTTAACTATGTTTATTCTTTACACATGATGATACATATACTGCAGATGAATGAAAATGATCAGGGATACAATATTCAGAATGTGCAGGAAAGTGTTTCATAATCCATGCTGCGTGCATGATTCTTGTTAGTTATGTTTCAATCTTTGTATGGGTTGGTAATATTGCAGATTGATTAAGACTATATGCGCTGTAATATTCAGAATATGCTGGAAAGTGTTTCATAATCTATGTTGCACACAGGTTTTTCTTTCTTGTTAATTATGATTTGTTCTTTATATAGACTGGTAAAATTACTGAAATAGATTAAAATGATAGGTTTACAATATTGAAAATGTGTTGGAAAGTGTTTCATAATCTATACTCTATGTGTAACTTTTCATTTTTGTTAGTTTATTTATGTTTTGCTGTTTGCACAGGGGGGGGGGGAGATTACTGTACAAAGATGAAAATGATAGGTTTAAAGTGTTCAGAATAAAATGGAAAGTATATAAACATGTTTAATGGGAAAAAAATTATTCTCGTTACCCGTAAGACATGGTGACGTCACGGTGACGTCGTTGTGAAGTCACATTGTGACTTTGTGACCGTCGATGTGACGTCACGTGACGTCGATGTGAAGTCACTGTGACTAAAATGTGAAGTCGTTATGGCCGTTTTAGAGCTCGTTTGTGACGTCACATTGTGAACCCTTTGTGACGTCACGAGGTGACCAAAATGTGAGAAATGTGTCATTTGTGACAAAATTGTCATTAAAACTGTGACTATTCTGTGACGATTGTAACAAGGTTGTGAAGACAGTTTGCGATTATTTTTTGATTTGTGACAAATTTGTCACTAACTTTGTGACGGTGGCAGCATTGTCAATGTTGTGAAGTTACACTGGGACACAATTATACAGTTATGAACAATGTTATACAGAGTAAAATCCCTTACATCTATAATTTTATTATACTTTGGCGATACATCTCAATTAATACTTGGGAGCTGCTATAAAAAGAATGTACCAAAACAAAGTCACTGAATCAAAATGTAATGCCATGCAGACTTTAATCTTTGATACATTTTTTTTCTGTTGCAATAAATGAGAGTATTTAAGACAATTGAATATTCGATCTATCACAATTATTTGAAATTTAGCAATTTGTTTTTCTAATAAGCATTAAAATTATCATAAAAACACTTCCTTTAAGGTCACTAGTCACAGAAAAAGACCCGGATGATAATGTAAAGTCTGTGGGAGCGTTCTTTTCAAATTTCTCGCTCATATTTTAATATTTTTGCATGATTTTTTGCATAGGATAGCTGAGGACGACCTACAACCGGCCTATTTTTTACTTTTTCAATTTTGCCTATATATTTTTTATATTATGATTGTTTCAATATCAGAACCGGTTTAAACCGGTTTTGAAATTTAAAATATTTTTTTTTTTTTTTTTTTAATCTGAAACCAAAATTTAAAAAGTAAAATCTAGGCTGGTTGTGGATCGCCTTCAGCTATCCTATGAAAAAAATCATGTAAAAATATTAAAATTTGAGCGAGATATTTGAAAAGAACGCTCTCACAGACTTTACATTATCATACGGGTCTTTTTCTGTGGCTAGTGTTGCAACTTAAAGGAAGAGTTTTTTCTTTTTAATTTTAATGCTTATTAGAAAAACAAATTGCTAAATTTGAAATAATTGTAATAGATCGAATATTCAATTGTCCTAAATATTCTCATTTATTGCAACAGAAAAAAATATGTAACAAAGATTGAAGTTTGCATAGCATTACATTTTGATTCAGTAACTTTCTTTTGGTACATTCTTTTTATAACAGCTCCTAAGTTTTAATTGAGATGTATCGCCAAAGTATAATAAAATTATAGATGTAAGTGATTTTACACTACATAACAATATTCATAACTGTATAATTGTGTCCCAGTGGGACTTCACAATATTGACAATGCTGCCACCGTCACAAAGTTAGTGACAAATTTGTCACAAATCAAAAAATATTCGCAAACTTACTTCACATACTGTATTCTATGAATATTAAAATATTATTAAAACATGCAAAGAGGAATTATAAAAAAATTAAAGCTAAATATTTATTAGTATATTAATAAACAAAAAAAAAATATTAAGGGGATATCCATAACTGGAAGGCTGTCCATCATAGACACATCTACCTAATAAAAATTCCGACGATAAACATAAAATAGAACAACTAATACGTTAATTATAATTATTAATATTTTATTTATAATATTAGAGAGTATTTATAATACCCACTTTTATCACGATGTATACTAATACTACATACGATGGATATTTTGAAATTTACCTCTGTAAAATGATTTATTAAAGGAAATAATAAATGTGTCTGGAATGAAAAATTAATAATAAAATACAGTTATTACTTTTTAGCTTCATACCTTTCAAGTATTTGCGTTATTTGTTTTAAATACAATCATGTTTAAATTCTGATTGATTGTCTTAACTTCCAAATTCTCTCTGAAAACATTCCAATAAGAATATTTACAACCGAAACGTTTTCACCCACAATGACTTTCTATTAAAAAATTTTAAACATTTCACTGGTTAAAAAATACATTAAACAGTCATTAACGTTATTGTTTTTTTTTTTTTTTTTTTATTAAACATCTACGATTTCTTTTAATAGTTCTTCTCGTTCTCTTATAAATTCCTCTTCTGAGCGGATGCATTTTTAAAAATAACATTATGCAATGTTTCCGAAGATTACTTAATACAAATGTTAAAAAAGTATGTTTGTTAATAATTTTATTCTATAAAAAAGATTCTTTATTACAAAATATAATTATCTTTAAATGTTTAATAATTATATTAACAATTTATTATAATATATTTTCATATGATTTTATGTTTATGGAAACATTTTAACCATTTATTTTAAAAAAGGAAACAACACAGATTAAAATGCACTTAAAATCACTACCTTTGACAACCTAATCCAAATTATTAATAATCAAGTTTTTTATGTCAACAAAATAAATAATGGATGTATTAGACTTTATTAAGTTAATAAAGCATTAATGTTTTATAGCATGTTTTTGAGAAGGTAATTAAAATCCTTCTCAGAATAATAATAATAATAAATGCAACCATGAAAAATAATATTTTTCCATACCTTTTTTCCATCGAATTCATTTGTCTATTCATTCTGCCGCAAAAACTAAATCCGATAATAATTAAAGTGGCAAAGACCAAATCATTTTAACAGTCAAAGCCCTCTTAATTTTCTCGGACTTATGTTTTGAGAAGAGTTGTAGTGGGCATTCTTGTTTAAATTGTGAATCCGTGTCAATACGCATCTGCTCACAAGTCACATCTGCCATAAATTCCAGTCAACCAACTTCTCGCGTCTTCTATCATCAATTTAAAATATTTTTGTTTACGTTTATTGTTTATTTATTCTTCCGTGATTCTTTCGCTTGCAGACTATAGACTCTAGCAAGAGTATTAACTATCGTGCAAGGCACTCTCGTTACCAGGGTTTGTCAACATCAGCAATATTTTTTCCCCAGTGTGCCTTGCGCTAGTCAGCTGTTGTTGTGATAGTAAACAGAAGTGTAGGTTGTTTATTTCGGTAAAATTTCTTAAAAGTTGTTAAAAAATAATAAGGTATCAAAATTACATGTTAAAAAAATGTTTAACAAAATAAACAAATAAATAAACAAACGAAAAATAAAAAATATATATATATATTTCTCGCATGTGACATTCCTGTTACGTCATTTCTCATATGGTTTTATTTTTCTTAGCCGGAGCTGTTTCATCCCTAGATACGAGAGTAGCCTGCACGGACTCCCGCTAGAGTCTTGTCTTGCAGACGATTTTCACTTTCCATGCGCATGACCGTTTTGTTTTTTCTTTTCTTATGCAATATTTTGGAGTTTAAATACGCAATAATTTTATGAGAGTGATTCTGATCATTTTTTTTTATTTGAAAAATTTTTTAATGTATTTTTATTATTTATTTTTATCAGTTTCAAAACAATTCAAGTTAAAATGAATTGTAAAATCATTTTTTTTTTCTTTTTTTGTAAATAATAGTTAATAATAATCAAAATTAATGTTTATTAGATAAAATTTTGTTTAAGTTTTTAAAGATTTAAAATAATAGATTTAACGCTAATAATAAAAAAAACTTGTTTTAAAATAAAGTTCGTATCACATGTGAACATACATAGTATCTTCTTAATACAAAAAAGGGGGTTATAGAGTATAAAAGCTTTTTATTTGCGTCTTTCGATTCGATTTCGGTCTAAAAATCTTTTTTCAATCTATCCTAATTAATAATTATGTGTAATACATCCATTTTTTAATACAAATATTTTTCTATATTTACTCACACATTTTCACTGTCAGGGATAACAAATTACTCATTTGATTTGAAATGTTAGATACACATCCATACATTAATGTTTAAAATTATTTAAATGTTTTGAAATGATAAAAACGTTATGTAATATATAACTGCATATTTTAATGACATTTCATAGCCCTATTTTTACAAGATTTGTGACAAAAACAAATTTTGCATATTTGGTACGGAAAATGGATAAATGCCCTTGCGTAAGTGATTCTTTGTAGTTTTGTTATTACAGGAAAAAATTTAATCATTTTCCAAAATGTCGAAAAATAAATTACTAAATATTAAATAAAAAAAATTGTAAGATTATCAATCTGATTCAAGCTCGAAATACATTTACACGGCCTATTAAAATTACAGTTCAAGTTATTTCTCTCTTTATATGTTGAAATTTTTTAAGATTATTGAGATTTTTTAAGTTCATATTTTTGTTACACTGCAGCTTTACAATAGGGGTTTTTTTTGTCACAAATGTGACATGACGTGCATTACATGTAGTGACATAGCAATGATGTCACAATATATTTTTTAATTGTCAAAAAAGTGTAATTTTACAATAAATAACAGATTTTGGAAGTTTTCTAAGGTCACCACTCAGTCACAATGTGACGTCACTAAGTGGTTGCATTTTGGTCACAGGTGTGACGTGACCACTGTGACCATGCATGCTATGAGGGCGTTATTTGCTGTGGCATTACAGTGACGTCACAAAAACTTTTTCAATTGACAGAAAAATATTTTTTCCATTAAATAACATCTTTTGAAGAATTTTTGTATTTTTTTTAAATTATCCAAGAAGGTCACATTTCAGTCACAATGTGACTTCACTGAGTGGTGGTCTTTTGGTACAGTGACGTCACAAAAACTTTTTCAATTGACAGAAAAATATTTTTTGCATTAAATAACATCTTTTGAAGAATTTTTGTATATATTTTTTAATTTTCTAAGAAGGTCACATTTCAGTCACAATGTGACGTCACTGAGGGGTGGCATTTCGGTCACAGATGTGACGTCACATTTCAGTCACAATGTGAGTCACTGAGGGGTGGCATTTCGGTCACAGGTGTGAAGTCATATTTCATTCACAATGTGACGTCACTGAGGGGTGGCATTTTGGTCACAGATGTTACGTGACCACAGTGACTCACAGTGACGTCACTGTGACATCACTGTGACCATGCATGCTATGTGGGTAATTATGCTTTGTTTCTTGCACAGAATGGTAAAATTTTTGTACATGAATGACAATAAGTTTACAATATTCAGAATGGGTCAGAAAATGCATCATAATCGATGCAGTATGCATGACTCTTCGTTCTTGTTAGTTATGTTTTGTTCTTTGCACAAGGTGGGAAAATTACTGCATATGGATGAAAATAGTAGGTTAACAGTATTCAGAATATTTTGGAAGTTGCATCATAATCTATGCTGCACGCATGACAAGACTTTTCGTTCTTGATAGTTTTTTCCCCTACACAAACATAAAATTATTGCAGATGGATGAAGGCATTAACATATTCAAAAATGCGTTGTAAAGTATTTCATAATCTATGATGTGCGCATGATTTTTCATTCTTGAGAGGTTTGGTAAAAATGGCCTTAAGAGCCCACAATAGTCACATAAAAATTACTCAAAAAGACCCGGATGACCATGTAAAGTCTATGGGAGCGTTCTTTTCTAATATCTCGCTCAAATTTTAATATTTTTGCATGATTTTTTTGAACAAGATAGCTGAGGGCAATCCACAACCGGGCTAGTTTTTACTTTTTCAATTTTTGTTTCAGATTTTCTTAAAAAAATTACTTTAACTTTCGAAACCGGTTCAAACCGGTTCTTAAACTGAAACTATCGTAATATAAAAAATATATAACCAAAATCGAAAAAGTAAAAACTAGCCCGGTTGTGGATTGCCCTCAGCTATCTTGTGCAAAAAAAAAATCATGCAAAAATATTAAAATTTGAGCGAGATATTTGAAAAAAACGCTCCCATAGACTTTACATGGTCATCCGGGTCTTTTTGAGTAATTTTTCTGTGACTATTGTGGGCTCTTAAGGAGGCACATTAGGCAGATGAGAAAGGCAAGTGCATTATATGAAAGAGTGAAGAAATGGCTGTCTAATGATACTGTGCTTTAAAATGTTATAAAAAGTTCTACCGACAAATTTGGTTGTAATTTCAAAATCAATAAAAACGATAAACTAAGTATGCTTATTTCTTCTTGATAACACCTATAAACATAATTAAATCAGGTTTATATTAAAATTGATAATATGTATTCTAAATTGATCAATGTACCTATCATTTGTACAAAGAATGTCCTGATTGGTAATTGCCCCGTGGTGATCAATAATTACAATGTTCCCAGAGTAGTTTCCGATCATCGAAATTTTTTAATTAAACAAAATTTAAATAATATTTTATTCAAAGTCTATATTTTATTGAATAGACTCATGGCAAATCATCAACCATACTAAATTTGGTCACATCAATTGTAAAAATTAAAAAGATATTTAGATGTTAATGTTTTTTGATCAGGAATCACCCCGGTCCACCCTATAAGTTTCATACTTCAATTAGGAAAATGTTTAACCGACAAAGGAAGAAAATAAGGACTCTATTATTTATTAAATGTTTTCATTTCACATGAAACTTTCCATTCTTGGACTATTTAAATTTAAAAAAAACTAATATATTTTTATCGAACATTTCAATCACTAAGCATAAAACGAGCAAAGTATGGAAATTTACACATTTCATGTTTTTAAGATTTTACTTTTTTTAAAGAATAAAAACACAATTTTGTGAAAAAAGCAGCCAGCTATTAAAAAATATTTCATATTTTCTTAGGGCTTTAAAACTTGCAGTGCAATACATAAAAAGTCCTTTTAAAATTTTCAACGTTGTACATTCATTTTGAAATTCACCACTTGAAAAATTCTTATTTTTTTCTCATAAATCATGTAAAATAATATTAATCCATTAAGAACCACCTTTGATTTACAAACACCTATAAATAAAATAAACAAGTCAGAAAGCATCACAAGAATTTATGAAAAGAATTTCTGTGTACAGTGTACATATTTAAGCATTATTCAGATTTACTTCTAAAACAAGAAAAAAAACGAATCTAGTAAAAATTTTAACTGTTAACACTATAGATCACTAAGAACCATCATAGAAAAATAGTATTTATCTATGTGAAACATTTTTATACAACATTTCAGTTGCTAAGCATAAAACAAGCATAATTTGGAAAGTTTAGCGTTGCTAAAATATGTATAGCTTGCTATGAAGAATTTTGCATATAGAATGTTGCAGACTTCTGGTCTGGATATTGTTTGCATTTTAAAACCAGTAATTTGAATGTAATGATGGACTAGAAATCATAATGAATGCTTAAAATAATGTATAATACAGTCAACACTGTGAAATCCGCTAAATATATTATATTCAATGCATGTTAGAATGTAAACATTGAAAAATGTCCTAAAATTTAAACTTTTAGTTGAAGTTATGTGATACTTCTTTTTCATGAAATAACAATTTTTTAATGAAATAAACAAAGATGTAAGAAAATTCATGTATTTTGTACCTTGCATTTAAAAATAATTCATGAAAAGAATTTATGTGTACATATTTAAGCATTATTCGATTTATTTAACTAAAGCCAAATTAATGAACTTAATAAAAATTTAATTGTTAACATTCTAGATCACTAAAAATCATCATAAAAAATATTATTTATCTGTGTGAAACCTTTTTATACAACATTTTAGTTTCTAAGCATAAAACAAGCACAGTTTGGAAATTGTAGCGTTGCTAAAATATGTATAGCTTGAGACGAAGAATTCTGAAAATTGAATGTTGCAGACTTCTGGTCTGGACATTATTTACATTTTAAAAGCAATAATTTGAATGTAATAATGGACTAGATATAAAAATCAATGCTTAAAATAATGATTGTGGATGATCGTGAATGTCGCATTCAATGACGTTAAATACGAATCACGTGTTTAAAATGTCATTAAGTGATTTTTATTCCAACTTTTTATTTGTATTTTTATTACCATTCCACTAATTACGTGTTTTTTCGCTATTTAAAATAAAAATTATGTTAATATGTATAATTCTGGCTAATAGTTTGGCGATTTGTATAATTTGGCAAAACTGGTCGACAGGATAACAGAATAATACCGAATCTTTTTAGAAAAAGTGTCATACAAAATAAGTTTGACATATACATTCCTTTAAACAATTGTATAGTTTGATAACAGCGTATAGTATTTGAAATGCATATAGTATTTGAAATAGAAGCATATAATCTTATTATAGATTAATAAATAATATTATAATATTATAGATGTTTTCATTTTTATGCCGAGAAAACAGAAGATTTTTTGTTCCCAAGGAGTTCCCATAAATTATCTTCTTTCAAACTCTAACAGATCTTACTTGCATCAGATTCTTGGTTAAAGTAATGTAATAATCAATATAAAATTAGAAGTAATACCGCAACTACATATGTTTCACAAAACTTATCAAATGGATGCTGCTTTAATGCCTAACCAGTTATCCGGAATACATCTGGCCCCAACCATTCCGGATGAAATAACAATTTTTTAATGAAATAAACAAAGATGTAAGAAAATTCATGTATTTTGTACCTTGCATTTAAAAGTAATTTATGCAAAGAATTTATGTGTACACATTTAAGCATTATTCAGATTTACTTAACTAAAACCAAATTAACGAATCCAGTAAAAAAAATTAATTATTAACACTATACATTACTAAAAAGCATAATAAAACAAAAAAATTATCGAAGTGAAACTTTTTAATCCAACATTTCAGTCGCTAAGTATGAAGCTAGCAATATTTAAAAAGTGTAAAGTAGCTGAAATGTGTATAGTTTGGGATAAATATTGTGCAAATAGGATGATGCAGACTTCTGGACATTATTTATATTTTAAAAACAGTAATTTGAATGTAATAATGGGCTAGAAATCATAATGAATGCTTACAATAATGTATAATACAGTCAACATTGTGAAATCCACAAAATGTATTATATGCAATGCATGTTAGAATGTAAACATTGAAAAACATCTCAATATAAGCTCATGGATGAAGTTAAGTGATACTTTTTTTTCATGAAATAATTTTTTAATGAAATAAACTAGGATATAAGAAAATTCAAGTATTTTTTATTCTGCATTTAAAAATAATAATTTGAGGGAGGAAGTGATGTATGTTCGATTGTTATGCTTAATGCAAACATATTTTTCGTTAAAACAATGATAAAACTTTAATAATAAGTGATTTTATCCCTACAAACAATTTACTTAATTCACAATATACATGAATATTTCCTTCAGTAACTTTTCTTGAACCAGAAAGTTTTATATTGGTTTAAGGAGAAATTTGTGTTCTTAAACTAGAGGAAAAAATTACTGACAATAAACCAAAATCAAATACAGTAGTACAGAGCTTTTACTTGGCAATCTCACAAAATTTGGAATATACCCCCCCCCCCCTCCTCTTATCCATAAGTTTTCAAAAACACAAACATAACAAAATTTTAACAATGACAGGTATCGTGTAAACAAATTCATCTTTTGCAATTATTTAAACAAAAATTCCTGCATTATTCAATGGTAGCAATCAAAAGATAAAAATATCTATTTGTACGTAAGTAGTATTATTTTATCCTTTTTATACAAATTTTGATTGATATTGTTAGAAAAACCTGAAATTTTTAAATATATTTAGACCCGTTTCCTTCCCCCAAAATGGCAGTGGTAATTTTCAAAAACACACAATAACAAAATTGGAACGATCACATGTAAAATATGAAAAAAAACTTACCTTTGGATTTTCATTAAAACTAAAAATTATTATTTTAGAAATTTGTTGTTACTTACAATCATTTCATGATTTGTCTCGATGATCATTTCATGAAATGTGTGCTTATTCCCATAATCAATAGAAGAAATCTGTGATTTTTTTCTGCAAACATTTGTCGAAGTTTGCAATATTTTTCTGTGACAGATTGCGAAAATTCATTCTGATACTGCAATCTTTTGATAGAATTTGCTATGTATTTCTGCCTTTTTTATGAAATTTACAATATTTTCCCTCAACTGTTTACCGAAATTCACACTTTTTTTCAGTGATGGTTTCACAAAACTAATTTTTTATAAGATCTGTTGACTAAATTTACATTTATTTTTGTGATCAATTTCCAAAATTACCCCCCCCCCCCCAATCCTTTTATGATTTTTTTAACAACTTTTGACAAAATTTGTGTTTTTTTCTTCTACTTATTGACAAAACTTAAATTTTTTTGGCTATTATTTTTCGCTATATTTTTTAATAAGTTTGCAATAATTTTTAATGACACATTTTCAAAATTTGGCATGTGCTTCCACTTTTGACAAAATTCACTATGGATATAATGATTTTTTTTACATAATTCGTAGTTTTCTCAATTATTTACCAGAATTTGTTCTTTTCATCATCATATGATGAAGTGTGCAATATTTTTCAACAAATAGGTAGCATTTGCAATAATTTTCTGAAAAAATTCACAGTTGTTTGTGCTACTTTTTATGACATTTTAAATTATTTTTTGCAATAATTTGATGAAATTATTGATTATTTCTCATAATTGTTTGTTAAAATTCATTTTTTTTTAACAGATTATAAAAAATTGTGAAATGGGGAGTTGTATGGCGTGTTTCGTGCATCCAGTGATGCTTTTTCTGATTGAATGGCCGCGCAGTGCTCTACACGCGTTACAGACTGCGGTGCTGACAGTTGACAAGTTTCGTGTATTTCAGTGCTTCTTGCACAGTGAGTTTCGTGGATCCAATGATGATTTTTAGCGCTCATACACACATCTCCGTGCGAAATGGGGCGTGAAGGGGAAGGTCGCCCTTGGTGCAGAAATTTAGAGTGTGTCAAATTTATACTACCAAAATCATTTTTAGCCAGTCACAAGAAAAAGGTCGTGGAGAGGGAGGGGGGGTGTCAAATTGTGACTTTGCCCTGGGCACAGTTTTCTCTTTGCACGCCCTTGCATACACACATTGGTGATTGCAGTGTTGACGAGTTTCTTGCATTTTAGGGATTCTTGCACAGCAATTTTCGTGGATCAAGTGATGTTTCTTTAGCTTAAATGGACACACAGTGCTGATACATGCATTATTGTTTGTGCTATTGACGAAATTTGTGCATTTTAGTGATTTTTTTCACAGTGAGTTTCGTGGATCCAGTGATTTTTTTTTTATGGGCACACAGCGCTTATACACATGGTAGTGATTGTGGCTTTGAAAAGTTTTGTGCATTAGTGATTTTTGTGCTTCCACGAACTTTTGGCAAAATTTGCAATATTTTCCTTCAATTATTTACCAGTAATTTTTTTTCATCATCATATGTTAAAGTATGTAATATTTTTAAAACAGATTGGAAAAATTTGCTACTGTTTATGTTATTTAAAAAAAATCTGCATAATCTATTTAAGAGAGGCAGGGTCAATGTTAAAGTTTGAAGATTTTTCCTTTTTTTTTGGGGGGGGGGTTGCATCATGGGGTTTGGGGGGGTGGTCACCACTGGTCATATGCTTACTATTTGATACAAAATCTAAATATCGAGAAAATCTGATGAAATAATTTTGTGCAATCAATCTTTTCTCAATAGTAAGTAGCAAAATGTTACGAGTTGTTTTTATTTGTAGTAATACTTGATTATAATCCTTTTCCATACAAGTACATTTGTGTAATAGAGATCAATTTGCAAAGCAATTTTGTTTGTTTATCTTTTAAAGAAATTAAACAGAAATTTACATTATTAAAGACAGCACAAGTGAAATAAAAAGGTATAACATTATGGAAATTTGGATGTGTTGATAAAATGATATGCTTGTTTACCGTTTATGATAAAATTACTGCGAAAATAGGCATAAAATGATGTTTGATTTCCAGTACAAATAATTTTTGCTTTTTTAAATTTTTCAAATATTTTTTCACCTTTAAAATTTGAAACCTTTATTATTTTAATTATAAACATTCTTAACGTTATTTATATCTGTAACGAAAGGATAAGAGTGGAAAATACGGGGGGAGCTATAAGTTACATTAGAAATTAAAGAAAATTTTAAAAAGTATAATTTTTATATAACAGAGATAAATGGAAATAAAAACTTAAATACTGAGATGCTTAAATTTTTTAATCTGAAAAGAATATAAAAATCAAAAGTAAGCTATAGGTATGCATATTTCGAAAAAGATCTTATTTTGAGCAACGTTAGTTAACTTAATTACAAACGATTCAAAAATAAATTATTTTACACATGGGATCGGGAACAGTTTTCATTTTCTCATACCTTTAATTTAACCTGCATTTTCATTAAAAACGAAAAATTTTGTTTATTTTTTTAAAAAGATATCGCAAAAATAATATAGTAAATTGTTTAATTTGTATTGCACTCCATACACATAATACGTCAGGAAGCACGTATTATAATGTAAACAGCTAAAAAATTGTTATAAATAAAAAGAACTTCGAACACAATTGGTCGGGAATAATTACATCAGATGCTACCTCGATATTTAAATTTCGTACTTACTTTTTGGGATTTTTTAAAAATATTTTAATACTTCTAATCCATTTTTTAACTTTGAATTTGATTTTGACGCTGCGTGTAAGTTTCTGCGTGTGTTCCGATTCAAAACAAAACTAGACAAGTGGTGCCCCTACGCGCATGAATACATAAATATCCAACAGCAAATAATTTAAAATAATTTTTGTTTGAAAACTTTAAAAAAAAAATCATAAGTTGAAAGTATATTGAATATTTGTAATTAAAAAATATTTTCCTATTTTAAAAAAGGATTCAAAATATTTTTTCCACAAAATGCAGAAATATGCAATATAAGAAACGTAATATTTTCTTCTTTACAAAAAATAAAGGCAATATAAATAGAAATTTGATTTAATATATATTTATTGAATGTTTTAAAGCACATGATAAACTGTTTTTGTAGTTTAAAAAACATTTATTAATTCGATTCGGGTGGTTTAACTGTGACCCTAACTACATAAGACTTGTAGCTGTGTATATGAGTTCCGCCATCTCCCTTACGAGGATACCTTATGACGATGGTAGGCTTAAAGCTGCGTCACTTAAAGGCTGCCGCCTTCCATGATAAATAATTATAACAACAAACTAAAATGCCAGAAAAGCCATATTGAGGTTCACAATTGTTAATAAAAAATTATGAAGTAAACACATTCAACACCTACTTATGATATAATATAACAAATCAAAAAAAAGTCTCGCTAAAACATGCAAACAAGCACTTTATAGATCATTAAATTACCTTCCATGTTTAAATATCACCGCATTCATTTATTAAGTGAATAATCTCTCTAATGTAGGAGAGAAATCGTTCAATTAATTAGTTAATAACAATAATATCTAATAACAAAATTAATGCTAAATATATGAAAAGAATCTATTAATTAATGTTAATATGATTATTAATATCTGCTTTCAGACTGGTAATGGATGTTTCTAAACAGGATGTTCATAACAGAATTCCGGAGCTTTCAAGCCAAATTGTCTAATTCAGTGATAAGATTGGGTTAATGTTAATATATGTATATCAGGTTGAAGAACTAACATTCTACAGCATAATAAGAATGTGTGTTACATTGTTAAAACGTAAGAGTAACTTTAAAATTATAGAAGAAAATTATTCAAATTGCTGTATTAATACCAGTGTCTTGATGGAATTTACACCTTGTTATTAATGTGAATCTTAAAATATACACATAATTACATCAAAAGTGTTGAAAATTAGAATATTATTTATATATTAAATACCTTAGATCTTTCGGATACACTCGCATTCATTTTCAAAGGACGACAAAGATAATTGTTAAGATATAGAAAATGTAAAAACAAATCTTAAACAAAAACAAAAAGCAGTCCGCGTGGACAAACAAAATTACGAGGAGTCTATCGAAACACCAAGGATATTAGCAAAGTGCGGGAAATGACGTCATTACAAACAATATCATTCTTTAGCAAAATTTCCGTGGATTCATAGACAATTGAAGAGTAATGTTTTAATGTTGAAAAGATCATTTTAGAGTTGCCGAATTTTATCCTAAAAATCTCTTTTTGATGCAGTGTAGATTAAGCTGTACTTGACGCGTTATATTGTACATCATAAAAATGGTCTTTAAGTCTTACTTTTAATTTTTTAGAAGTCTGACCAATATAGAAAAAACTTTTTTGATGTTCTGTAGTGAACCGTATCATACAAAGAGCTCTTTTTTCATAATTTGGAATTGGATCAATTTTGTTATGAAATAAATCTTGTAGGAGGTTTAGCTATTAACTTAACATTATATTTTAGCTAAGAATATCTCAATCTTTTGTAAAGTTGTGGGATATATTCAAATTTGCAATAACGGAATATTTTCAAACTTAATTCTGTCTTCTGTCTGGATTGCTTTGCTCGACTAACTAAACTATTAATCAGATCAGGAGGGAAACCATTCTCTAAATCAATCTATTTAATTATATTAATCTCTTTTTCCAGGTATCTATCTGTACAGACTTCGAAGGCAAGTTTAACATAAAATCTATAGACAGCAATTTTATAAGAAAATGATGAGTTACAATCAAAAGGAATAGTATTGTTAGATTTGATTTGTTTTCTGTAAATAGTACACTCCAATATACTTTCATAATTGTTCTTTATTAATTTAATATCAAGAAAAAGTAAACTACCCTCTTTCTCAATTTCTAATGTAAACTTGATCCTTGAATTCAATTCATTAAGTTTTATCAGAAAATTATTTAAAGATTGCAAAATATGATTCCAAATTATGAAAATCTTATCTACATATCTAATCAAACTGATGGTTTGATTTCAAAATTTTCCATAATCGCTATTTCTATGATTTAAATTTTAATTCGGCTAAATATCCTGAAATGGGCGATCCCATAGGGGCACCATTTTGCTATTTGTATTATTTACTGTTAAAAACGAAAACCTTATTTTACGTAATTAAGTTAGTCGCTGACTTTAACGTAGTGCGCATAACTTGATAAAAATTTGAGGTATTATCAATAGCTGTTTCAATTAAATTGTCAACTTCATTAATATACATAGAAGGACAAAGAGAGACGACGTCTATCTGGCAAGAATGCTATTGTGATTAATCGAGATATATTTTATTCACTTAATGAAATCAGCAGTTGAGTCAATAACGTATTTTGATGGTGAAGAATGGTTTTTAAATGTGGTACAAAAGCTTTTTCAATATAATATGTAAGAGCAGAATGCTTAGTTAGAATAGGGCGACGAGGGATGTTTACTCTCTGACCTATTGTAACTGAGCATTCTGCTGCGAAATATTATATTGAAATAAATGAAAAAATATTGCCTCTCAAAAAGACATCTCTATGTTACAGTATGATATTATTGTTATTATCGTCTTATTTCCATTCATTGTCTAAGACAAATCGAAAATTTTAAAAATTAAGCCGTTCTTAATAATCCCTGTTGGCTTGGCCCAGAGGCGGAGGTAGATTTCTATGAGTGCTCATTTCAACAACAATAACAAAAAAAAATTGTATTAGAGATAAACGCAGTTTAAGAACTATACTTGTCGCTTTTGAAATTTTTTTATTTAATTTTTCTATAAGAACTGATATCATCATAATCATCTTCAATATCATAATCAAATGTGATTTTTTTTATTACATCTAATTTTACTGCAATTTGTATGGCAAAAACTGCAACCAACAGTTTTTGTCGTACATTTAACGGATTTTTTTTTTTTTTTTTTTTTACAGTGTGTTGAAGGTTTTACATACTTTTACAATTTTTAAATGACATATTATTTTAATCTTTGAGGAATTTTACATAAATATAACAAAAATTTCACAAATTATAGATTTCAGGATATCAGGTTATTGTGCGAAACGAAGCCAAAAAAAAAAGTTCTACATTCACGTCTGATACTTAGGGTCCTGATCTGCAAATTTAGTATGTAATAATAAAGAACTTTTAATTTGTATTGTTTTATATTTTACACATAATTACAATAAACTACTTTTCTTAAGCCCTTCAGAACGTCAAGACGGTAAAATTTTTCATTAGTGACCATGCACTGTAAAACAAACCGTTAAATTTACGGCAAAAATTGCTGGCAGCAATGCTGCCAGCAGTTTTTACCTCTGCAAATTACAGTAAAATTATATTAAAAAATTACATCTAATTTTACTGCAATTTATAATATGTGAATTTATCTTTCACAGTTTTATAAAGTAACCATTCACAATGCTAAGAAATAATCATTCATAGTGCTAAGAAGCAAATTTTCAGTGCAATGAAGTTAACATCCACAGTATTAAAGAAGTAAACATTCACAGTACTATGAATTAATATTTTACAGTGCTAATAAGTAAACTAACATTGTGACTTGCGTATGAAAATAAACTTTCACAGTTTTATGAACTAAATCTTCACAGTATTAGGAAGTACACATTAACAGTCCTTAGATGTAAACATTCATATCGAAATTTTACAGTGCTGTGAAGTTAACATTCATAGTGTTAATAAGTAAATTTTTACAGTAATGGGAGAGTATAGTTTCACACGGTTGAGAAATAAACATTCATAGTGCTAAGAATTAATATTTTTCAATGTTATGAAGAGAGCGTTCACAATGCTAAGAGATAAATTTTCATAGTACTATGAAGTAGATATTTAAAGTAAAAAGATTTAAATTTTCATTGATAAAACATGATTTTACAGAGAAGTTAACATTCACAATGTTAAGAAGTCTTAAGTTATTATGAAGCTAGAATAGAGCTTCAAGTGACTGCAATAAAAAATTTAGTCGTGTGTGTTATCACCACATTCATGGAGATAAAAGAATCATAACAATAAAGATGGTGTAAAAGACCATTCCACTGATATATTAAGTACTTGCAGTTCACACTGACAGTTAGCTGAAATAGAAATATTTTAATTATAGTGGCACATTAAAGGAGAAAATCTTTATAGGGTACATTAAAATTCAGATCTTTATTCATCTGGTGAGCAATACATAACTGACACTTGTAGATCAGATTGTGTTTGATACAATCAAGGTATCCATAACCTGAAACACAAGTTCACAAGTTCAGAAGTTATCTACGGAATTTTAGTATTCCGATTCTTAAATTTTCCCCGCAATAAAATGTTCACCCATAAGTTGCAATTTAAAAATATGTATGAGAAAAATACTTGCAATGCAAATTCTAGCCACATTTTTTTAGAGAAAAAATTAAAGACTTCTAACAAAAGAATCTTATTCTCAAGAAAGAGACACTTATAAATCTTTTAAGAGATCAAAGTACATGAGAAGTATAAAAAAATTTCGAATAAAAGAAATTTCGTCGTCTAACTTACCTTTTTTTTTTTTGAATCATTACTACGTCAAATAACACAAATTAAATATATTATTCAATCTCAAAAAATTTTCAAAAATTCGGAAAAATATTTGCTAGAATGAGAGTGCGGATTTTTTTAAATTATATTAAAAGTTTTTTTTAAATATAGAATATATTTATAAATCTTAAACTTAAGTCTTAAAAAAATCACTTTAAAAAAAATTGCTGTAAATTGTTAAATCTTTTTTTTTTTTTTTTTTTTTTTTTTTTTTTTTGTCGAAACGAAATTTACAGGAACTTAGAATATAGAAAATGACAATAGGATAAATTGCAGTTCAATTAATGCAATCTTCCTCATATGTATTACAGTCGAATGACTCTATAACGAAACTCCAACCAACGAATTTCTCTATTTAACGAATTTTTAGTAGGAACGGTCAATGAAAATAATCTCCATACAGCAAAATATGTATATCCGTATAACGAATATTTTTCAGAGATGTTCCTGCATTTGTTCTGAAAATGCTTCAAACTGTCTGTGAAATCTATTTTTCTTTGCTAATTTCTGATTCATATTTCATAATTCCATTCTTCTACCATGTTCTTTTTGTCGAAAAAAGTCTTTCACCTCCAACTCTCCTTCAAAGAAAAAGCTCCTCTTTACACAGTGTACATCGGATTCTTGCACGATTCTCCCCGGCTTTCTTTGTTTTAATTGAGAGGGGCATACGTTCTTAGGAAATATTGCATCATTTGTTTGGCATTCGTGCGATTTTGCAACTGGCCACAAAGCGTCCAAAAAGATAAAATCATTTTATGGTTACCTGGATTTATTTATTTATTTATTTATTTATTTGTTGGATAGTAAAGCAGAGATAATGATGGATTAAAAGGGTGAATTCATGAAAGGTCGTCTCTTTGAACAACTTTTCATTTACCTAAATCTGAGAGGAAAACAAAATTTTGAAATTCAAAGATTTGAAATCCAAACAACTAAAAATTACAGATTTCTTCAACTAAAATAAATGTACACTATCAGAAAAATTAGTCAATATGCACTAAGTTATCCTTATTTTTTTCACAAATAATTTCCATACTCCCAGAAAACGTATTTGATCTGTGAATTCATTCCGAACATTGAAAAATAAGGAAGAGATTCCGTTTATTTTTAGCACGCATGTATGGGTCTCTTAGTAATAAATTCGAATTTGTTTTTAAAATTAAAAACAAAATATTCTATAGATAAAAATGTCCAATTTAATTTAAAAAGACAAAAATGTTTTCGAATTTAAAAGTAAATAACAATTACTTTCTTCATTCACTCAAAAATTCTCACAATTTGTTATTCAAAGTTGGATAAGTTGAATATACTAAGTTATTTATATAAAAAATATTCGCATTTAAAATATATTTAAAATATACTTTAAGTAAACATTTTTAAAAGATATTTTAATTAAAAATAAAGTGCAAATATATATATATATATATATATATATATATATATATATATTACAAATTTTAAATTTTTTTCGCCGAAATTAACCTTTATTACCTTATTTAACCTTATTAAATTAATTTCCTTATAACAATATTCCGTATCTAGTTCAACTTATTAAATTAAAATCTTGTTTCTAGATCGAATCTATTAATCTTTATGGAAGCGATATAAATTCTTAACTCGCCTTAAAAAACATTTATTCCAGTATGTGTAAATTTAAAAGATGGCTCTAAATTAAAAATATTCTTAATTAAACTTTATTTCTTAATATTCCAAATAAAACTCATTTTTTCTATGCTTTTATCAACCTTTTTTAAAAAAATCATATTAAATTTATTCCAAAAACCACATCTTTCAAAAAATATCATTATTTTTATTTATCTATTTATTTTTTTCCCTCTTTCAACATTCGATATGTGTGCATAACAATAATTTCATTTGTTTTCTTTTTCTCTTAAAATTAATCGTCTGCAAAACTATATCGTTTGTACGGATATTTGAAAATTCTGTGTTGATTATAAATAAGTTAAATAATATTTTCTTAAAAATAAATTATCGTCTGTGGAATACATTCTCGGCTCTGGACATGAGGTATGTTTACATAAAAGAATGATGGTTCGAGAGTAAAGAATGTTCTATAATTTTCGTTTTAGATTTAAGAGAGGAAGCCTTGAGGTGGTAAGAGAGATTCTTGGGTTTTCTCTTCCATGAGTACGGCTGGTTGAAGTAAATTATGGAATATTTTTTTGGATATTTCGGTTAAGATTGTTTGCAAAAGGAGCTTTTCCCTCTATCATGACTACAGTTTAATAAATGAACTTAAAGCAGCCAATGAGTAATTTATTGGATCCTTTACATCTATTTATTTATTTTTTTTCCCTCGCTGGCCATGACTTCTGTGCGGTGAAAGGGAAACCCGGCGACGATGTCTCTGGCTCCTAACTTTAAAATGTCACATACATATTACTCAAAAAAATCTTACAGAATAAAAATAGTACATACTATATTTTTCCTGTAGCAATTTATGTAATATATTTAAAATTCACATTTATATACTATATTAATACTAAACGGGAAAAAAAAAACCCAGCCACAGCTTCATTAAAGATGAAATCTTTTCGAAATTAACTTTAAAATTAAAAGCTTTTTAACAAAATAGACCAAACCACACCCATTTAAAATGAATGCATCTACTTTAAAGCACTCTACTGATGTGCAACCATGGTGCCGAGGCAGCGCGCTCGGCTTCCAATGTTGGGGTCGTGAGTTCGATCCTCACGTCTGTCGTTTTATCTTTTCGGAAATTTTTTCAAATGACGGATATTTTACCTCTTTTCACGGAGAAAAAAATAAACGGATATTCGTCATTTTACAGACAATAGTACATTTTCTGTGAAAAGGCGGAAGTTTTTTGAGAGTGTAAGTCTTCCTTATGTTTCTATCCTTTTTAGCTATGCTTTCAAATAAACGCTCATTTTCTGTTTCGAAACTGCTAAATAAATAAAAAATAAAATTTAAATTTAATATTTAGCGTTAAACATTTCAAAACCTTAATTAAACAGCTGAAAAACTATTTTCTTCAAAAATTTACTCATTAAGGGAAAATATTTTGTCGTTTTCTATTCAACGAATTTTTCTATATAACGCATTTTTTGACTGAACGATGGATTCGGTTATCAAATTATCTCTCATCAAATAAACCTTGATTTCATGTACGACTGTATTTTTGATGTCTATTTCGAGCCCATTTCTAAATTTATCAAAAATCTATCTTTCATAAACGTTTGGCCCATTTTTAAGAAGTAATATAAACTTTAAACCGCTTCAATATCTATTTTAATTAAGAAGTTATGGCATTTGTTCGGTTTTCACAAAACTTCTCTCTATTTTCACCCCCTTGGACCGATTTTGCCCATTAAGAAACTTGAGCAAAATTTTATAACTCTTGATTTTATGTACGACTGTATTTCTGATGTCCACACTAGAGATGAGTTCAGACTCGTTTTCTGGGGTCCGAGCCCGGCCGAACCGACGATTTTAAGTCTGACAAAAAGAGGGCCAACTTTGATAATCACAGATTTTGATGAATTTAATCTAATGTAGTTCATCTAATGAAATACTCATATGTATTATTTCTAATGTCCACACACCCTTTTCTTCAAGTAAATTAGTAGTACAATTATTAAAGGTATAAATGCCCATTTTGACAACATATTTCGAAATATATTCTGACTTTATATAAAAAAACACAACCAATACGTCACATTATATAGTTCCTAAATAACAAAACCTGTCAATTGAATGCGTTTGAGAGCAAAATTAATTTTTAAAAAATGAGTTATAAAATAACCATTTTGTTATTAGAATACAACCTCAATTCTTTAATCATGATCGCTTGCGAAATTTTTTTTGCGAAGTGACCACTTTGACAGCACTTTTAAAAAATATATTCAGCCTTTATCACAAAAACGACCAATGCAGCACATTATACAGCTCCTAAATAAGAAAACCTGTCAATTGGATGCATTTGAGAGAAAAACTCAATTTAAAAATGAGTCAGAAAAACGCAACTTGTTATTTGAATACCTCAATTTTTCAATCACGAAAGCTTCGGAAAATTCAGTTCAAAATACCCGTTTCGGCAGCCTTTTTTGAAATATATTCTGCTTTTATCAAAAAATTGACCAATGCATCACATTATATAGTTCCTAAATAAGAGGACCTGTAAATTGCATGCAAAAAGATAAGTCAGAAAAAACGCAATTCGTTATTTGAATACTTCCTCAAATTTTCAATCACGATCACTTCAGGAAATTCTGTTCAAAATACCCTTTTTGGCAGCCTTTATTCAAATATATGCTGTCTTTATTAAAACACTGACCAATGCGTCTCATTATATCGTTCCTAAATAAGAGGATCTGCATTTGGACGCGTTTAAAAGGAAAAATGAATTTAAAAATGAGTCAGAATATAAGCAGTTTGGATTTGAGGTTTTTCCTCCAACTCATATTTTATTTTAATTCATTTCTGCTATAGGAATTGGTCCTATGAAAAACGTGTCAATGTAAAAGTTGTAGATGTTATTGAGAAGATATAAAATAAATTTAATTAGATTTGATTGCTTAAGAATTGATTAAGTTATGGATTTTTTTCTTTTTCCTCCCCCCTTTATCTTTTCATTTTTAATTTTTTGCATAAATAAAAGTTGGTCCTATCAAAAACTTGTAAATACAAAAGTTTTAGATAATGTTAAGAACATTTATACAAAATTTAGTTGGATTTGATATCTGGAGAATTCCTGAAGGTATGAATTTTATTCTTCCAAAAACCTTGTTTTTTTTCGCCCCTTGAGCCCATTTCTAAATTTATCAAAAATCTATTTTTCATAAACGTTTGGCCCATTTTTAAGAAGTAATATAAACTTAAAACCGCTTCAATGTCTATTTTAATTAAGACGTTATGGCGTTTTTTCGGTTTTCACAAAACCTTTCTCTATCTCCACCCCCCTTGGACCGATTTTGCCCATTAACAAACTTGACCGAGATTTTATAACCCTTGATTTTATGTATCACTTTGGAAGAGATCTGAGCAAAATTAAAAAAGTTGTCCTGTAAGTAAAAAAGTGAAATACACCGATAGATAGATAGATAAAAATTTTTAATGATGGTAGTTTTGGGGTATAGAGGTCATGATCAGCGTAGATATGCAAAAGTTTTTCAGAAATTCAACACAGGAGCGACCGCAATAGTTAGTATTTCATACGAAATGTACCTAAAAGGCTTTGTACCATATTTAAAATTTATTCTCCAACCATCAAAATATGTTATTGACTCAACTGTTGATTTCATCAAGAGAAAAAAAGATGTCTGGATTAATCACAATAGTAATCTTGCCAGCCTAGACCACGTCTCTCTTTATCCTTCTATGGATATTAATGAAGTTGTCGCATTGATTGAAACAGCTATTGACAATAACCCAAAGTTTTATCAAGATACGCCCAACACGTTAAAATTAGCAATTAACCTAATTATGCAAAATTATGTTTTCGTTTTTAACAGTAAATATTACACAGAGCACAATGGTGTCCCCATAGGATCGCCCATTTCAGGATATTTAGCCGAATTAAAACTTTGATCTTTTGAAATAGCGATTATGGAAAATTTTGAAATTAAACCATCAGTTTGATTAGATATGTAGATGACATTTTCATATTTTGGAAGCATATAATTAGCAATCTTTAAATAATTTTATGATTAAACTTAATTAATCTGGTTCAAGGATCAAGTTTACATTAGAAATTGAGGAAGAAGGTAGTTTACTTTTTCTTGATATTAAATTAGTAAAGAACAATTATGAAAGTATATTGGAGCGTACTATTAGCAGAAAACAAATCAAATCTAACAATACTATGCCATTTTATTGTAACTCACCATTTTCTTATAAAATTGCTGCCTATAGATTTTACGTCAAACGTGCCTTCGAAGTCTGTAGAGATAAATGCATGAAAGAAGAAATTAATGTAATTAAATAGATTGATTTAGAGAATGGTTTCCCGCCTCAACTTAATAGTTTAGTTAATCGAGCAAAACAATCCATACAAAAGACAGAATTAAGTTTGAATAAATTTAGTTACTGCAATTTGAACATATGCCAAACTTTTACAAGAGATTGAGATATGCTTTACTAAAATATAATATTAAATTAATAGCTAAACCTCCTACAAGATTTATTTCATAACAAGATTGATCCGATTCTAAATTATGAAAAACAGCTGTTTATATGATCCCGTTCACTGCAGAACATCAAAAATATTTTTTTTTTATATTGGTCAGACTTCTAAAAAATTAAAAGTAAGACTTAAAGACCATTTTTAATGATGTATAATATAACGCGTCAAGTACAGCTTTATCTACCCTGTATCAAAAAGAGATTATTAGGATAAAATTCGACAACTCTAAAATGATCTTTTCAACATCAACCTCTTCAATTATCTATGAATCCATTGAAATTTTGCTTAAGAATGATACTGTTTGTAATGATGTCATTTCTTGTAATATTCCCGCACTTTGCTATAATATCCTTGGTGTTTCGATAGACACCTCGTAACTTTATTTGCCCACGCGGACTGTTTTTGTTTTTGTTTAAGATTTGTTTTTACATTTTCTATATCTAAACAATTATCTTCGTCGTCCTTTGAAAATAAATGCGAGTGCATCCGAAAGATCTAAGGTATTTAATATATAAATAATATTCTACTTTTCAACACCTTTGATGTAATTTTGTGTATATTTTAAGAGTCACATTATAGAAGACATTTTATTTAAAATATCGGGCATTTGAAAAACAAACATAATCTTTAAAAAATAAATAAATAAAATAAATAAAAAATAAATGAAGATGAAATAAAAATTTTGAAAGATTTTCTTTTATCAGTGTTGAATTCAGACACTTTTCTCCGGGTGGGTGGGGGGGGGGGGGAATTGTACTTCTTGACTATTGGAAACCTAAAATTTCAAATTTTCCGGGTGTATATTTCATTGATCCGGGAGAATGTTCCCCCCCCCCCCCGTGCAACCCCCTGATTTCAACAATGTTCTTTTACAAGTTTTATTCATCGCCACATAAATATTATTAATAAAATATTTTTAAAGTTAATTAAAAAATCGCTTTATAAAGTTATACAATTTATGACTGAATGCGAAAAAACCAAACATTTCTAATGCTATTAAAACTTAGCTTACCCATTAAAACGTAATATTATAATTTACTTTCATTTATTCAATAAATTATTTGTGATTGATTAATGATGTTAGAAGTTTTGTTTTCTAATTTTTAAAAGATTAATTAATTAAATTTACGTCTGAAAAGACCAATGAACAGTAAAACTTAATCCTTTCAATAATATATTCAAAACTGTGCAAAGAAAGGCCATGTAATAAATCATTCTCGGGTGATTAATTTGGTTTACAGTGTTAATATAATTATTTCAGTAGATTAAAGAATAATTGTGTTCGATGTTATCTAATTTATACAATATTTAAAATAATTACTATAAAATATATTAAAATCTCTTATAAATTGCATCTACATGGATAAGTTTCTAAAAATAGTTTCTCAATAATACTAAAATTGATGAAGGATTTAATCTTGAATACTTTAACATTATATTTTAGGGACGCAACCACAAATAACCTAATAGAATTGGTGTTTTTATATATGCTCTAGTGTTGGGCAATATGCAATTAGATTTAACAATTACAGATTTATTTAGTTTTTAATCATGATTACAGATTTTAAAAAATAATGAGAAAATAAATCATTTTACGTGGTCATGTAATTGTAATCGTATGATTTAATAGAAATCACTGTTACTTGATTACTTTCTGAATCATTACTGTTAACTTCAGAATTTACCTGTTTACAACCACAAATATGCTGTTGTAATAACATTAGTGATTAGTATGTTACCCCGTGTTATTCAAAATGCAATCAAATTAACAAATACAGGTCATTATTAGATTTTGTAATATTCAATTACGTTGACAGATTAAAAAAAATAAATCATTTTACGTGATTATACATTAATAAGTATTTTAGTTATACACGCAGAATCTCAAACATTAAATGTTTATGAATAAAACTATATGTTTAAAATAAAACTATAAGTAAATTTTGGCCATAAAGTAGTCTAAATTAATAATTTTTGAAAGAATAAAATATTCATGAATATTAAAAGATGCACTAATACCTTTTAAGAAATCTCAAAATAACTATAATATATATTTCAGCGTATTACACGACCTTCTTGAAACATGACATTTCGTTAAAATTCTTTGGGTTGATCTTATATTTTGTTCTATATTTTGAATAATTTAAGCAAAATTTTAAAGTAATTTATTTATATCTCTACTATAAATCCACCTACCAGTTTCAGAGATCTTTTATTTAGGGATCAGATATTATTTTTTGTGCTCGAATCTACAGAGTTAAATATTTTATAGCTATAATTTTCTTTATTAAAATTAAGTGTGTGGTAGTGTATAATCCTTATAGCTACCATTTTTTTATTTAAATTAAATATGTGTAATATATCAATCCAAACTTTTACAACAATAAATCTGTCTTTTGTCTCACAATCTGTCTAATTATGAAAATAATAGACATTTACATAAGTTCCAGTCTCTTTTCGCGTTCAAAACACATACTTGGTACTATAAAATTATTTTATAAAACTATTTAAAGCAAGGCAGAATCTATCTTACCATAAGAATATATAAACATTTACATATACTCCAACCTTTTTTTGAATTCAAAACACATACTTGGTACCATAAAATTATTTTTTAAACTATTTAAAATATTTTATATAATTGTTTAACAATACATTTTTTTTAATCTACGAAATTTATTTTATTCCATTTCTTTAGAACAGTTTTTGGTTGAACTTGTTAAATGATTAAAATCACGAAAAGTTTGGTAATTCTGATCTTATATATCAAATTTTAATCTATGTTTACATAAAATTAACTAAATGATCTTAAGGAACATTCTACACTGGATTTATTATTCACCTTTGCACACACATTAATAAAATAAATTTTAGGTTTTAATGTTACATTAATTACTTTAAAAGCTCTTGTGTAAAATTAACGCGTTTATAAATTTTTGAACGGAATAAAGTGACGAAAGTAGAATTTGGAGAATGGAATTAATTGCGATTTTAAAGGAGATAAAATGGTATTTAATGTATGAGTTTTGCTTGTAATTAAAATATGTGAGAAGAAATATTTAATGTTTTGAAAAACATTACTCTATTAAGCTCGACTAAAATATTATTTATTTTCCTTTTGTTTCAATGCAGAACGAGGTTACATAGAATAATAATATTCTAAATGATCTTGAATATAAAATTTATATATCTCATAATACATTGCTCTAGTAGCATTAACTCTATTAGTATCTAGTATGCTCTAGTAGCATCTAGTAGTCCATAATTAGAGTTTTGTATCTTTACTATTATTGTTATAGCAAAATCCTATTGTTTTAACTGTTATTAATTAAATCTTTTTATGTGAAGTATCATTTTAAAATTAAAAATATTTAATGAACAAGATTAATGGTAAAAGTGCTTTTAGATCAAAAACAAATATTAAAAAATGGTGATACTAATGTTTAATTGCAATTAGTTTAAAGTATAAAATATATTTTATAAAATTCTTTAAAAGTTTGCTTTCTCTATTCAAAATATTAAACAGCTTTCTTTTATATGAGAATCTGGAACCTAACAACTTTTTAAAAACAATTAGAAAGAAGTTTTCAATTTGCATTTTAATCTGTTTTCAGAATTAAAAAATGTGCGTTTAAAAATTTTTGATTTAATATATTTAGCTATAAACAATGCGTTAAAAAATAATTAATCCTTTATAGGCAAACCTTTTAAACTCTTAACACTGAATTGAAAATTCATTCATTGTGACAAGTAAAACAAAGCAGATTTTGCGAATTGCTCGAAAACATCATGGGTTTCAGATCAAAATAGAGAAATTAATTTCATGTATTAATTAGTTTTCAAGAACTGATTAAATTTTTCTTTTTACATACTTTTTGAACAATATGTATGTTCAACACACTAAAAAAAAAAAAAACTTTTTGAAAAGCATTTTTTAAAAATCAACATTTTTTAAAAATAAATATATCAGAAATATATACTACTAGCAGTTACCCGTGACTTCGTTCACATAACATTTAAAGAAGAAATAATTGATCAATCAAGCAAAAAATTTCGATGATGAAAAGCATGTGTAATTAACTTTTTATCGCGAATTTATGGTAAAAAAACTTTTGATAATCCCTATTTGCTAATTTGTTTGCTGGTCAAAATTTTCCTTTCAGCGATTAATACTAATAGATAGAAACATTCTTGAATTCTTTTGTTCAGCCCTGTAGTTTTCCAAGTGCCTTTAATACACGAAAGTATTTTTCTAAAATTTATTTCAAACAAAAATATTTCTTATTACTACCTAAATTACATTTTCAGAAATTATCATCCGAAGACAACCTTGTATCCAGTTCTTTGCGGGACCCTGTTTATCATTTTATATACATACTACAAACATTTCTTAGTTTGCTAAATGCAGTTAAAAATAAAAATGCATATTTTATTTAAAAACCACCTTTAAGTAAATTACGCTCATATTCAGTAACCTTTCCGGGATCTTTTGTGTAACCCTGTATACCTAAATTTAACTATTTATACTATTACCATTTATACTCTCCATTTAATATGCATACATTTAGCGAAACTTAAAAGCAAATATCATAATTCAAAATGCATTTCATCCATGCAACAGTCATCATCCATGATATACAGTACTTCGGATAGAATATATAATATTTGAAATCTTTTGTGTGTCCCTGTAAATGCTATGCACTTCGTATTATGCATGAAATAACTTACATTAAGCCTCAGCAACATATATCAATTTGATTATACATGAAATCGTTTACCATAATTAAAATATGTCGGAAACTGTTCCTCCCTTTATTCCCATGCAATGGAATTCTTCTGTCTGACCCTGTAAATGAATAGTAAGTGCCCTTTTCACTACATACTTTACAAATGCATATTTTAGTGCACTTTGTAAATGCATATAAATTTGAATATGTTCTACAGGCTGTAACATCGTTAAATTTAATTAAAACGATTTTTCCCCATAATGCCGTAATATAAGGAAATTTTTTGACTATCCCTGTAAATAAACTAATCATGGTAGAAACTTCATTTTCAATAGGTATTCGTGCTAGGTAAACGTTAAAAACGTCCAAAAATTTCATGGAAATCGGAGTATATTTACGAAAGTTAGAAAGCGACCAGACAGACAGACAAACCAAAAGCATAATAACTTTTCAACTTTGTTCGAAAGTGTTAAAAAATCGAGCCAAAAATATATTAATCAGTGATTTTATTTTCCACCTTTTCCCCACAAAAAATTTCTTCCATTGATAATTATGAGTTTTGAATAAAAATATTCATTTGTATGTAACTTATAACTTATTAATTAGTATAAGTAAAAAATATTTCTGATTCATTTTAAATATGACGTCATTATTTATCTCGCTCCATTAGCTACTGATATTCATATCCCTTGTATTTTTAACGACTGCTATAAAGTACCTGTTTTATTTCAACTATGACGTCACATTTTCATGAGTGAACCATTTTATTAAAAATATAATTCTTTTTCATTCTTTTTACTTTTAATTTATGTCACCATACTTTACACAAAAATTCCCATTAACTAAACAAATATCCTTGTTAAATGTATTATAAAAAATACACCTTTTATTTTTATTTCAAACATGACGTCATATTTATTTTCTTTTAAATTATTTTATTATAGTTTTTCGCGTGGAAGTTTTCTATTAAAAATTCATTGCCGCTGAAAAATTATTATTCCAATTTTTTATTTTCTTGGCAACAGGAAAGGAAAATGGTTAAATTTTATCTGAAAAATGCCTATTGATTTTGTATGAAAAATAATTAAATTTTGAATTATTAAGGAAAATATTTGAATAAAATAAATAAAAATTACCCTATTATTTAATCCGGACTTCAAACTTTACGTCTGCAAAATTTCAAAGCAATCGGTTCAGTAGTTACGGCGTGAAAGCGGAACAAACAAACAAACAAACAAACAAACAAACAAACTCACTTTCCGATTTATAATATTAGTAAGGATTTGAGAACAATAAAAACTGATTTTATTTTTAACTTGAAAGAAATAACTCAATTGAAAATTATCAAATGCAACTTGTTATATTGCAGTTGCATGAAAATTAGTAAAAAGCATCACCGTTAAGTAATCATGCATGCAATTTTATCGGATGAAAAACTGAAATTTCTACAAAATAACAACGATAGCACTGAGCTGATTTTCAGGAAAAAATCTTAGTGGATTTTAGAAAGTTAACCGCTTCTCTGTTTTGCCCGTGCATTGTACGGACTGCGTGTTTTTGCAAATCATGATTCGCTCATACTGCGTACAGACATCCAAATTCTAATCACAGTTTATTATTCTCACCAGTAAAACTTTCTTGTAGAGTTTGAATTGTTTAATCCGGGCATTTTTCTAATTCAATTAGAAAAAAAAATTGTGTTTCGAAAAACCGGTGATAAAAAATTACAAATTCTGTAAAAGACATAAACAAATTAGACATTATTTGAAAAGTTTTTTTTTTTTTTTTTTTTTTTTTTTTTTTCAAAAATATGTTTCAGTTAAGTGGTTAAACTGTTCTGAAAATGTGGACGTTGAACTAATGCAACAATAAATGTAACAATATATTAACGAAGATTTAAAATTGGAATTTCACGAAATTTTAAGTGATGATATTATTTTGTCGCCAGTTGAATGTGGTTAAAAAAATAATAAGGAATTTAAAAGAAATATCCTGAATATGATGAAGAAAATGTTGTAACTCATGAAAAATTGCGGTGAAGTCACGGTGAAGCATTAGTACTGACTGAGGAGTCACTTAATTACTTAGAGCAAGAATTTCGCTGAACAATAAATAGAAAAATAAAGCATACTTCTGTCATTTCCATCTTCCTAAAACAGTGAGATAAATTACATTTCCATTTTTTTCACCAATTTTAAATATAAATAACGTTAAAATTAATATACATCCATTTCTTTTATATTAATTAAATTATTAATGCCCTATCATACAATAAATTGTTATTTTCTGTATTTCCTCTAAAATTTTTCAGCAAAATGCTGCTATTCGGGTAATTACATTACCCAGTGCTAGACATTTCCAGACTTTCCGGATAATCGGGAGTCTTCGCTATTTATATAATCCATAAATAAATAAATACAGAAAATTAATAGCCTAAATTAATTACAATCTTCTTAATTCACAATTAACCTTCAATTAATCTGCTACTTCTTTAAATCGCTCCCGTCTCCTTTAGTAAATAGCTTTGAGTTTAAAAAGATTGAGAATTATACTCTCCGATACATCTTCTAAATTATCTAATTTAAATCTTATTAAAACTTTCTTTAAATTTATGTTAATATTTTTCTTTTGTGTTAATCAAATTATTAATGTCTTATCATATAATAACTTGTTATTTTCTATATTTTTTCTAAAACTTTTCAGTAAAATTTACACAAATTCTTGATATTCGCTTATCCAAAGCGAGGGAATTTTCAACTTCTCGGATAATCGACAGTCTACAGTGTTTATGTAAAGTATAAATAAATAAATACAAAGAACTAATAGCCTAAATTAATTACTGTCATCTTAAATCACAATTAACCTTCAATTATATTTGCGTTCTCTTGAAATCGTTGTCTATTTTAAAAACCAATATTGGTGCACCGTTGCGCCAATATTTCATTTATTGGAAATATTGCAAAGAAAACGTCAGTATTGGTTAAATATTGGCATTTCATTGGAAATCCCCAATATTATACAAATGTTGGTGTTTCATTGGAAATATTTCCAATGAAACGCCAATATTGCACAAATATTGGCACTTCATTGGAAATAGTTACAATGAATCCCCAATATTGTACAAATATTGGCGGTGCATTGGCATAACATTGGCTGCAAATATTGGCTAAATAAGGGAAAAATGTAAACACCCCAATATTGGAGCAATATTTCATGCCAATATTGCTTCAAGATGTAGCCAGTATTGGATCAATATTGTTTGGCTACTGGGAGCTTTGAGTTTAAGAAGATTAAGAATTTTACTCTGCAATGTATCTTCTAATATATCTAAATTTAATCTAAGTAAAACTTTCTTAACTTATCTTAAACATTTTCATAAAAGAAATATGTATCCTGACTTTAAATCCCTATCAGTTATCGAGATACGACTGTATATATTTAAAGCATAAATAAATAAATACAAAGAACTAATAGATTAATTTATTACAGTCTATTTAAATCACAATTGACCTTCAATTAATTTGCGTTCTCTTTGAATCGTCCCGGTCTGCTTTAAACTAAATAGCTTTGAGTTTAAGAAGATTGAGAACTATATTCTCGGATATATCTTCTAATCTATCTAAATTAAATCGAATCAAAACTTACTTAAAATTTATTTTCAACCCTTTCTTTTATATTAAACAAATTATTAGTGTTTTATTATATAATAACATGTTATTTTCTATACTTTTCTAAAAATTTTCAGAAAAAATTTTCACATATTCGTGATATTTGCTTATCGAAAGTGAGGCATTTTTCGACTTCTCAGATAATCGAGAGTCTACAGTATTCCTGTAAAGTATAAATAAATAAATACAAATAACTAATAGCCTAAATTAATTACAGACTTCTTAAATCACAATTAACATTCAATTAATTTGCGTTTTCTTGAAATCGTTCCAGTTCCTTAAACTAAATAGATTTGATTTCAAGATGATTGAGACTTATACTCTCCAATGTATCTTCTAATCTACCTAAATTCAATCTAATTAAAACTTTCTTAATTTATATTAAACGACCCCATAAAAGAAATATATATCCTGACTTTAAATCCCTATCAGTTATCGAGATACGACTGTATTTATATAAAGCATAAATAAATAAATACAAAAATATAATCTTCTATATTAATCACAGTCTTCTAAAATCATAATTAACCTTCAATTAATTTACGTTCTCTGTAAATCGTTCTGGTCTTCTTTAAACTAAATAGCTTTGAATTTACGAAGATTGAGACTTATATTCTCCGATATATTTTCTAATCTATCTAAATTAAATCTAATTAAAACTTTCTTAACTGATCTTAAATAACTCTGTAAAGAAATAAGAACCCGGACTTTAAAGCCCTGCCATTTTTCGAATGACCCACGTGCGCCGCTGCAGTCGCAAATCCTTTACCGAAAAGTATTTCAAAACTCTCTTGCGGAGAGTCGCAAGCGCTCAGAAGTGCAGGGATAGCGGGACGGAACGATCCGGCTCTGGAAACATGCTCTTTTACCCATGACGTTGCACGCTACGATCATCGGGTTATTGCTCTGCCTCATGCCCGGTAAGCAGACGATCATATTCATGGATAAATACTATGTTTAATTGCTGCGTGGTGACAGTTTTCTTTATGCAAATGTTTTTGTTAATAATTTCATTAGAAAATAATTTGTATGATAAACAATCAAAATTTACTTAAAGCAGACGATAATTCAAAAAAGATAAATATGTTTAAAGATTCTACAATGGTAGAGTGTTTCGGTAAGCAGACGATCATATTCATGGATAAATACTATGTTTAATTGCTGCGTGGTAACAGTTTTCTTTATGCAAATGTTTTTGTTAATAATTTCATTAGAAAATAATTGGCATGATACATAATAAAAATTTATTTAAAGCAGACGATAATTTAAAAAGATAAATTTGTTTAAAGATTCTACGATGGTAGAGTGTTTCTCTACCATCTCTAGACGATTATATTCATGGATAAATCTATGTTTAAATACAGCGTGATGACAGTTCTTTTTATACATATAAATTGTATTTGTTGATAATTTACATAGCAAAAAATTCGTATAAGTAATTAAAATTTATCAATTTATAAATTAAAGCAAACGATAATTTAAAAAAGATAAATATACTGAAAGATTTTACGATGAGAGAGTTTTGTGAAAATATTTCCATTTATAGTTTCAAGAGAAAATATTTTAATGAGAACAAATATCGAAATTTAACTGTTGAATAGAAACGAATTTGAATGATGTATAAATGAAGTATGTTTAAAACAGACGATAATTTAAAAAAGATAAATGTGTTTAAAGATTTTATTATGAATTGGTGTTATGAAAATATATTCATGGATAGTTACAAGAACAAATATTTTAATGAAAACGAATTTTCAAAATTTAACTATTAAATGGAAAAAGAATTTTAATGATAAATAAACAAAATATGTTTGACGCAGATGATAATTAAAAACAAATAAATTTGTTTAAAGTTTCTACGATGACAGATTGTTAAGAAAATATTTTCATGGACATTTTTAAGAAAAATATATTAATGAGAATAAATGTCAAAATTTAACTTTTCAATAGAAAATATTTTTAATGATAAATAATCAAAATTAATTGAAGTATATGATAATGAAATATATGCACACACACATATATATATTAAATTTATATGCGATAATATTATGATATGGAAATATTTTCATTGATAATTTCAATAGAAAACAGCTCCATAGAAAACAAGTTGGAAATTGCACGTGAAGCGTAGCAAATTAGGTGCGTTCGAACGATAACGAAGTTTTAAAAATATTACTTTCATATATCAATCTCATAACATTGTAAATAGTGAATTACAATTAAAACGCTCATCAAACAATGTTCTCCCTATACCATTATGTAATGGAATACTTTTGTGTGGCCTTGTAAATCAATAACAAATGTTCTTTGCACCACAAATTATGTAAGATGTATAGTATAATATGTACTTTATAGTTGCATATAAATTTTATTAAGTTCGCATGAGTGTAACACGATTAAAATGCATTTGAAACATTTTTTCCCATTGACCGTAATGTAATGGAATACTTTTGATTTTCCCTGTAATTGATCTATGCATCCGATTTTCATAAAATTTGAAATAACTCGAAAAAATTATGTAATAATTATGTGTTTTAAATTTCAAACGTATAGAATATATTTGAAACTTTTTCCCCATTGACCATAATGTAATTGAATACTTTTGATTGTCCCTGTAATTCATCTATGCACACGATTATCAAAAAATTTGAAATAACACGACAGAATTATGTAATAATTGCGTATTTTAAATTTCAAACGATTAAAATGCATTTGAAACTTTTTTCCCCATTGACCGTAATGTAATGGAATACTTTTGATCGTCCCTGTAATTGATCTATCCATCCGATTCTCATAAAATTTGAAATGACTCGACAAAATTATGTAATAATTATGTATTTTAAATTTCAAACGATTCGGTTGGGTAGTTTTTGCGTTGTTATATGCGGACAGACGGACGGACGGACAGACGGACGGACAGACGGACGGACTGAACGATCACTATAGGTGCTACGTATTATATAATTACGAACGCACCTAAAAAATCCGAATTTAATTGCAGTATACGATATTTTCTATGAATAATATATACGTACTGATTACATGGTAGAAGTTTAACATTCAAAATTTTAGTTGAAAAAAAAAATCTTTAATAAAAAAGCACTCAATAATGCAACTAAACTATTCCGTACCTATTAATAATACAAATTTTCAACTTAAGTCAAAACACATTAAGATTATATAGATAGATATATACTGTGTTTAAATATTACATCACGAGAAATTAACTATCGTACACGATAATTTTGATGAATAATATGTTTACATATTGCATGCTAAAATTTTATGATAAAATAGTTAATAGACAGTTTTAGTTAAAAAAATAATTTAATAAATGAACTGTCAAAATTTAACTTAACAGTGATAAAATAGTCAAAAATAAAAATATTTCATTTACTGATGATGAAAGAATTTTATTGTTAAATACCTGAAATTCAATTGAAGCAGATGGTAACTTTAAAATATAAATATGTTTAAAGATTCTGCGATGAGAGAGTTGTGTATAATTATTTTCATGAATAGTTTTCATATAAAATAATTTAATGAGAACAAATATGAAAAATTAAATATCGCACACGATGATTTTGATGAATAATACGTTCATAGGTTGCATGATAAAAGTTTAGGATTGAACAGCTGAATGGTAGTTTTAGCGAATTAATACAACGAATTGTCAAAATTTAACTTAACAACGGTGAAAATGTCAAAAATAAAAATATTTCATTTACTCTGACGAAAGAACTGTTATAAAAAATAACTGAAATTTAATTGAAGCAGACGATAATTTAAAAAAATCATTATGTTTGAAGATTCTGCGATCAGACAGTTGTCTAAAATTATTTTCCTCAATGTTTTAAAGTAAAATAATTTACTGAAAACAAATATCGAAATTTAACTACCGCAGACGATTGTTTTGATGAATAATATGTATTTAGGTTGCATGATAAAAGTTTTTGGATAAAATGGTTGAATGATAGATTTAGCGAATAAATTAATTTAATAAACGAATCGTCAAATTTAATTGAACAATGGTGAAAGTGTCAAAAATAAAATTATTTCATTCACTCTGACGAAAGAATTGTATAAATAAATAATTGAAATTTAAATGAATTATACGATAACCTCAAAAGATAAATATGTTTAAAGATTCTGCGATGAGAGAGTTGTATATAATTATTTTAATGAATGTTTAAAGATAAAATAATTTAATGAGAAGAAATATCAAAATTTAGCTATCGCAGACGATAGTATTTATGAATAATGTGTTTGTTGATTTTATAGTAAGATATTGACATAAAAAATAATAGTTTTAGTAAAAAAATAATTTAACAAAAATATTATCAAAATTTATCCTAACAATTCTGAAAACTCTAAAAATAAAAATATTTATTTTACTCATGACGATGTACGGGAACGTTACGATCATCGAATTATCATTCCATCTCATGCCGAAGAACAATACTTTTGATGAATGCGTACAGTTAACGATAGCTTGATAACGGATAGGTATGCAATTATTTTCAAAATAATTTTTAGGTACTACTAGGTTATCCCGTCGACCAAAAAATTATCGCCAAACTATAAGATTAAATGCGAATAATGGATGCTCGTGAATGTTACATTCAATGACATTAAATACGATTCACGTGTTTAAAACGTCATTAAGTTAATTTTATTTGGAATTTTTATTTGTATTTTTATTAATATTCTACTAATTATTTGTTTTTTCGTTATTTAAAATAAAAATTATGTCAATGTTTATAATTTGGCTATTAGTCGGGCGATTTGTATAATTTGGCAAAAGTGGTCGACGGGGTAACAGAGAAGTACCATTTTTTTTTTAAAGTAAGAAATATAAAATTAATTAAAATAAATTTTCATTTTTGTGGATGATTATATTTAAAGATTGTATTTTCGATTGTCTGGTATGCATCTACATGCTATAAAAGTATGATTAGAAATTTTTTAAATAAAAAAGTATTGAAAATTTAACTAAATCGCACAATAATGCGAAAATAATAATAATAATAATAATAATAATAATAATAATAATAATAATAATTACGTAATGGCAATGCATTTCATATATTTTTTTCGTTGATACTTTTAACAGCAAGGCAATTTAAAAAGCAGATCTTTAAGTTTTAATTTTAGAATTACATAAAAATAATCAACAAATTATTTTTTATTCAGGACATATCATTGTTATTTCCGATGCACGTTAAGAAGTTCTAACTTTTTCGATTGATAAATACATTTAATGACTAGATGGTGAGAACATGATATACGATATTTTACATTGTAAGGTTTAATCAAAAATAATAAGTCAAAAATAAATAATGAAAAGTTATTGAAAAAATTTTAATGTTTCTTTTTATTGTTGTTGTTTTTTTGTTTCACAAAAGTCCTGTTACAATCGTCTAATTACAGTCGGCTCTCGTTAATTCGAAATCGGATAAATTGAATCTTTTCTTAATTCGAACTAAACATGAAGTTCTGAAATTTTCAATAGCAGAATAACGTGAAATTTTTTTTATTTATTCAAACTCATTTTCTCTTGACTTCGTTTATTTCGAATTAACGAGATTCAATTTTTTAATTTTTCCTTACTTTCTCCCTGACTTCAAACCCTTGAAATAACTTTCTTTATTTCAATTTTGTCAGAATTGTTCTGAAAAATATACATATAGTCCCATTTTTTCCACACCTGCTTTTTTAGTATCCCGTCTGCCCGTCTCCACCCCATCTTCATTTGCGCTTATTTCTAATCCCTTAATTAGTTATATCTTTTAATTTAATATTTAATCATATTCTAATGGTAACAGCCGAAATATATTTAAAAAGTGTTATAACATAAATTTATTTGTAATAAAATCTTTTTAAACACGTTTTTCTCTATTACATTTTATAATTCGAACTCTAGATAATTCGAACATAAGTGTGATCTCGAAGAGTTCGAATTAACGAGAGACGACTGTACTATGCTATCACAAGTTCTATAAGCAGACGATAATTTTAATAGAATTACTGCAAGGTAAAAGTAAAATATAGAGTTATATTTCTTTTTATTTGAAAATAAAGTAATTTGGAGAGAAAATGTAAAATTTTAACCAAGAAGTTTCATAAAGACTGTTAATAAAAACTGTTCTGTTAGCTTCTGTATGTGTAAGTTATATTTATCCAGTTGCTATGCTGTTTCATGCTGGTAGCAGACGGTAATTTGGAATACATAACTATGGATACACAACTTCACTACATAACTATACTTAACTATAGTATCTAACTTCATGGTTAAAACGCAGCATAAAACTATTTTCTTCGATAAGATGCATCACAATATATGTCGTCTAAATTTATGACTCTTTCTTGAAAATATAATTGAGTGATAAACTTTTATGTGTTACATTTTTTTTTTTTTTTTTTTTTTTTTTTGTAAAATGATCTATACTAATAAAATCCGTGCGCCTCTGTCTGCTTGAAGCCGATTACAGTTCGCAACGCGGGCGAGTTGGAAGTCACGAGAGGTGTCTTTCGATTGGAAAAATTCCGGGTAAGTCATTTGGGGCATTTTCTTGACCGTGGGACCAAAATTAAAACAGTTATGAATTAAAAACCCCTTGGGAATCGGAACGAAAAATGTCTCAAATCCCAAACGTCGCTCAAACGAAGCTCTGAGGCAGAACACTGCGCCACCTTGCGGTGAAGAACCTGAACTTTTCCCCTTTGGCTAAAAGAAGAAGCAGTCGAAAACCTCTTTTTCTCCCTTTTCTGCGCGTTTTTTCTTAAACCATCATGCAGACAGTTATTAAAGTAGAAAAAAACTGATTACATATTCAGAATCTGCGTAAAAGTCTGCTTCTGATGAACCAAAAAATACGAGAAAATATCTTATGGGCGCGCAGAGCCAACCGTACAAAACCAAATATTTTTAATGGGACGATGGCGACCATGGAGCGTAGAGCCCACTGTGCGAAATCACATATTTTTAACGGGATAATGGGTGCATAACAACCATAGCTCTTTAATTTACTTTTTTTGTGCTTGAGGATTCGAACACCAAGACTTGCTTATTAAATGAATTTTTTTGTTTATTATATATTGCTTAATATCGAGGTTCGTTTGAAAAAACTGGCCCAGCTAGCGGGCGTAGCTCGCTAGTCTATACTAATAAAATCCGTGCGCCTCTGTCTGCTTGAAGCCGATTACAGTTCGCAACGCGGGCGAGTTGGAAGTCGCGAGAGGTGTCTTTCGATCGGAAAAATTCCGGGGAAGTCATTTCGGGCATTTTCGAAACCGTGGGACCAAAATTAAAAAAGTTATGAATTAAAAACCGGTCGGGAATCGGAACGGAAAACGTCACATTTCCCGAACGGGGCTCAAACGGACCTCTCAGGCAGAACACTGCGCCACTTTGCGGTGATCGACCAGAACTTTTCCCCTTTGGCTAAAAGAAGAAGCAACCGAAAACCCCTTTTTCTCCCGTGTCATTTTGTCAAAGAATGTATAAGAGAAAAATAACTGATTGGTAAAAAATGTTAAAAACGGTTTAATTAATATAATAAGTACAACTATTTAAGCACAGCAAGATATGTTCACTAAGAGGTAATAGTGTTGCTAACTAATATTTTGAGGATCTCAGGTGTAACTGGCTATTCATATATTTATTCTGTATGTGAGTATTAATCGTTGTAGCTCATTTCCATACTTTTTCTTTTTGGTAGCATACACGAATATTGTGTAACCTAAGATTTACGCGATTAATACTAATTTCTGTTAGTACAAACGGAAAACGAGCTGCCAAAATTATTTATTAATTATGTTGTTTGTGATATTAATGAAATTACTTATTTTCTTTTTATAGCAGTCTTTTGCAGTTTTTAATACCCAAACTTTTTTTTGCGCATTTTTTCTTAAACCATCATGCAGACAGTTTTTAAAGTAGAAAAAACTGATTACATATTCAGAATCTGCGTAAAAGTCTGCTTCTGATGATCCAAAAAATACGAGAAAATGCATTATGGACGCGCAGCGCCAACCGTGCAAAACCAAATATTTTTAACGGGACAATGGCGACCATGGCGCGTAGCGCCGGTGGCCGGCTTCACACGATGGGCCCGTACCGCCCACTGTGCGAAATCACATATTTCAACGGGATAATAACGGGATAACGGGTTAAAGCATAATTTAACGGGATAATCACATATTTTAACGGGATAAAACGCATAACAACCATAGCTCTTTAATTTACTTTTTTTGTGCTGAGGATTCGAACACCAAGACTTGCTTATTAAATGAATTTTTTTGTTTATTATATATTGCTTAATATCGAGGTTCGTTTGGAAAAAGTGGCCCAGCTAGCGGGCGTAGCTCGCTAGTCTATACTAATAAAATCCGTGCGCCTCTGTCTGCTTGAAGCCGATTACAGTTAGCAACGCGGGCGAGTTGGAAGTCGCGAGAGGTGTCTTTCGAGTGGAAAAATTCCGGGGAAGTCATTTCGGGCATTTTCGAGACCGTGGGACCAAAATTAAAAAAGTTATGAATTAAAAACCCCTTGGGAATCGGAACAAAAAATGTCTCAAATCCCAAACGGCGCTCAAACGGAGCTCTGAGGCAGAACACTGCGCCACCTTGCGGTGAAGAACCTGAACTTTTCCCCTTTGGCCAAAAGAAGAAGCAGTCGAAAACCTCTTTTTCTCCCTTTTTGCGCGTTTTTTCTTAAACCATCATGTAGACAGTTTTTAAAGTAGAAAAAAACTGATTACATATTCAGAATCTGCGTAAAAGTCTGTTTCTGATGAACCAAAAAATACGAGAAAATGTCTTATGGGCGCACAGAGCCAACCGTACAAAACTAAATATTTTTAATTGGACGATGGCGACCATGGAGCGTAGAGCCCACTGTGCGAAATCACATATTTTTAACGGGATAATTGGCGCATAACAACCATAGCTCTTTGATTTACTTTTTTTGTGCTTGAGGATTCGAACACCAAGACTTGCTTATTAAATGAATTTTTTTGTTTATTATATATTGCTTAATATCGAGGTTCGTTTCGAAAAACTGGCCCAGCTAGCGGGCGTAGCTCGCTAGTAATTCATGAATATCTGAAAATTTCACCTTTAACTTCAACATCACGATTAAAAAAGCGCATTATTATTTTATTTTATTTTATTTTGGTATTTAAACATTTTACTGCACAAAATTTTCTATTTTTTAAAATTAATTAATTATTTTTTTATCTTAATATCTGTCTAATAATAGAAAAAATCGTAAAAAAAGAATAAATTTAAAATTTGCAGATAACATTTGATATTTTATAGTGTTTAATAAAATTAATAAATTTTATCTGCTTAACACTCTGCAACTTTTTCTATATTAATAATCTAAGTATTTAAGTATATTATCATTAAAAATAATGGAAGTAAATCACCTTAGTGGCTTAATCATAAATGCCAAATTTACGAATTTTCGCTACCACTAAAATTGTACAGAGATTTTCCATTTGTTTAATCATAAGATTTCGACTTTTAAATAAGACAATATTTACTATAGAATTTTTATGGAAGGAAAGTTGCGTAAAAAATGGCAGCTATGGCTTAATCTTTTTTTTTTTTTTTACTGAAAAAGACCCGGAGTATATTGTTAAGTCTATTGGGGTGTTCTTTTCGAATATCTAGCTCAATTTTAAATATTTTTACATGATTTTTTTTTCCTTGGGATAGCTGAGGACGATCCACAACCGATCTAGTTTTTACTTTTTCAATTTTAGTTTCAGTTTATTAATATTATTATTATTATTATTATTATTACTTTAACTTTCGAAACCGGGTTAAACCGGTTCTAAAATTGAAAGTATTTTTTTTTTTTTTTTTTTTTTTTTTTTTTTTTTTTTATCTGAAACCAAAATTGAAAAGGTAAAAACTAGACCGGTTGTGGAACGTCTTCAGCTATCCTAAACAAAAAACAAAAAACAAAAAACAAAAAACAAAAAAAAAAAATCATGTAAAAATATTGAAAATTGAGCGAGATATTTCAAAAGAAAGCCCCCATAGACTTAACATTATCTTCCGGGTTTTTTTTAGTGATTAGTGTGGGGCCTTAACGTTCGAAAATATTGGATGGCTTAGAATTAATGGCTTGCATTTTAACTCATTTTTTAAATAATCAAAATTTAGTAAATCGAATTTCCAAGTAAACTTTATTCTTCAGTTTCATATCTGAAAAACAATTTTGTTCAACTTACGCAGCTGAAATGGAAATAAGGTTTAGGTGTGGATCAGATGTGATCTACTTTTATTTTTAGCCCACAGGCTATCATAGCCTGAAAGCTCATGTGCCCGCCCGTTCTGTATGTATTTTCATTCGTTCGTACGTGCGTAACGCGATAACTCATGATAAAAATATCCAATCCACTTGAAATTTTGCATATAGGTATATCCTAATAAGGCGCTTCCCTGATTAGTTTTTGGAGTTCATTCGATATGTATAAGAGGGGGAACGGGGGCTAATGCCCCTCCCTTTAATTGATATAAACGCGTTTTTCATGCAGAATTAACAGTTTTTGTTCAAAATTTAGATATAGGATCATTCGGATGAGATGATTCTATGGCTGTTATTAGGTGTTCATTGAATAAGTATAAACAGGGGGATTCTAATGCCCTTCCCCTTAATTTATATAAATGGGTTTTTCAAGCAGAATTGTCAGATTTACTTCAAACTTCTGAATAGTTTTGGAAGTTGAATGGTTATGTATAAAAGAAGGGGATAACTCCTCTTGTTTTATATAAATGCTAAATGGGTTTTTATTAAGAATTATCCGATTTTCTGTGAATTTTGGATGTAGATTTTTTATATGATAAAGCATGTCCTTGATAGTTTTGGAGGTTCAATGATTAAGTATAAAAAAATGGAAAGGGAAGAGCTGTTTCCCCTTCTTAATTTTTTTTCGAACGGAGTAAACCTTTGAAAATATAAGGCTGTAATGTACAATTAGTATGCATAGCCTGTGAGCTCAATGCCGTCAGTTTAACTGGGCAATATTCTTTTTTATTTATTTTCTTTGTCCAAGTTAAAAATCAGTGGAGGAACACTCTGTAGACATAGCTATAAGATGTAAGATGCATTATAATATTTTAGTAAAGCTATGTGTAGTAGAAATTCAAACAAAATTTAATTCGTTCTCGCATGAATTATTTTTAAGTGATCGAAAAATGTTTTATGCACTTAAATTAGACTTCAAATCAGTAGTCTTATGCCTTAGATTTTTTTTTTTTTTTTTTTTTTTTTGTAAATTTAAAATTTAAAATTACTAATAATTATTTAAAATGTCATAAAAATAGAACGCAAAGATACAAATAAGTATTTTTTTAAAGAATTTTTTTTATTACAGTTTAAAAATAATAAGTATAAATATATTTTTATGAATTAATATTAAATTTAATGTTGTTATGCAAGAACTAGACAATTTTTATGGTAAATGCAGGAACATTTTTAAAGTTATCGATAAAAAAGTCAAACAATGATGAAAATTCCATAAAAATATTATGAAGTTATTAATTCATAAAACAAAATTGTGTATAGCATAAATTTTTCAATATATCCTTACCGGAATTTCAATCTACTTCTTTTCTATACACAATTAAAAATTATATTTTTTAAATTGTACTACTATTAAGTGAGTTACAAAAATTTTTGCAACAAATTTTATGAATAATTTTGTTGATTTTTTTCTCGAAAGGGACAACTTTCAAATTAGTTTTACATTTTTTAAAAGAAATATAAATGTTTAAAAGAACCAGGATCCTGAAGTTCATTATTAAACTATTATTAAATGAATTACGAGAATTTTTCTATTCAACAAATTCTACAAATAAGTTTTTTTTTTCTCGAAAGGATTAGTTTTTTAAACATTAAAATTAAATGTTCAAGAAAAGCAGGATCATATAGTTCATTATTAAATTATTATCAAATGAGTTAAGATAATCTTTTCATCCAATCAAATTTACAAGTACATATTTTTATGTTTCTAAATAGTGACAACATTAACTTTTAAAGCTTTTAAGAGATAGAAATATTTAAAAGAATCAGGATTATGAAGTTCATTATTAAACGATTATTAAAATAGCTTTGACAATTTTTCTATCCAACCAATTTTACAAATAAGATTTTTTTTGTTTTTTTTTCAAAAGTGGCAACTTTCAAATTATTCTTTTTTTTAAGTTTTAAGAAATATAAATGTTTTAAAGAACCAGGATCCTGAAGTTCATTATTAAACAATTATTAAAGGAGTTACGAGAATTTTTCAATTCGACAAATTTTACAAATACATTTTTTTCCTCAAAAGGGACAACTTTCAGATTAGTTTTTTAAAGATTTAAAAAAATAAATGTTTAAGAAATCCAGGGTCATGAAGTTCATTATTAAATTATTATTAAATGAGTTACGATAATGTTTCCATCCAATCAAATTTACAAATATATATTTTTATGTTTCTCAAAAGTGACAACATTAACTTTTGCTTTTTAAAGTTTTTAAGAGATAGAAATATTTAAAAGAATCAGGATTGTGAAGTTCATTATTAAACCATTATTAAATGAGTTATGACAATTTTTCCATCCAATCAATTTTACAAATAAGTTTTTTTATTTTTCTCAAAAATGACAACTTTCAAATTATTTTTTTAAGATAAAAATATATATAAATATTTAAAAGGCACCAGCATCATAAAGTTCAGCCTTTTTCCCTAATACATTAATGTGTTTAATTTACATTTCTATAAAAATAAAAGGCATATAGGCATACATGTATTATAAAAAAATATATATATACAGGATGTTTCTAAATTCATGGTACAAACTTTAAGGGGTGATAGTACACATCAAGACAAACAATATTAAATCGGAAACTTAGGGTCCCAAACGTCTTCCGAAGGAGATAGGCGCCATTGAAGTTTAGGGTCCAAAAATTCAAATGATTATAAAAAACAGAAAAATTGGTCGATTCGTTTGCGGTTTTCACTAAAACTATTCTTTATGTCAGTATTGTCTTGAAAATAAATTATAAAGATAAATTTCAAAAAATGCCAATAGAGGGCGCTTTAGACTTTGGAGTAACGAACAACTATTTTTTACTGTTATTTTTTGCATCTCATTACATTTTTTGAAGCTTAGAAATAAACTTAAATTTTGAGCTCAAAATCTAAATCGTTGGGAGTGGTTAAGTAGCGCAAACTGAACTGTGGGGGGAGGTTCAAATTTCAAATGATTATAAAAAACGGAAAAATTGGTCAATTGATTTGCGATTTTCACTAAAATTATTATTTATGTCAGTTTTATCTTGTAAATAAATTATAAAGATAAAATTCAAAGAATGCCGATAGAGGGCGCTTTAGACTTTAGAGTAACGTACAACTGTTTTTTACCGTTATTTTTTGCATCTCATAAATTTTTTTAGAAGCTTAGACATAAACTTAAATTTTGAGATGAAAATCTGAATCGTTGGGAGTGGTTAAGTAGTGCAAACTGAACTGTGTTCAATCGGGGTGGGGAGATTCAAATTTTAAATGATTATAAAAAACAGAAAAATTGGTCGATTCGTTTGCCGTTTTCGATAAAACTATTCTTTATGTCAATATTTCCTTGAAAATAAATTTTAAAGATTAATTTCAAAAAATACCGTTAGAGGGCGCCTTAAACTTTAGAGTAACCAACAACTATTTTTAACCGTCATTTTTTGTATCTAATTAAATGCTTGCAAATGCTTAGATTTAAATTTTGAGCTCAAATTCTAAATCGATGGGATGTGTTAAGAAGCGCAAACTGAACTGTTTTCAGGAGTTAAAATGTACCCTCTCCACCTCTCGAACACATTTCAATTTTTCGCTACATAACCACTCCCAATGATTCAGATTTTCATCTCAAAATTAAAGTTTATGTCTAAGCTACTAAAAAAAATTATGAGATGCAAAAAATAACGGTAAAAAATAGTTGTACGTTACTCCAAAGTCTAAAGCGCCCTCTATCGGCATTTTTTGAATTTTATCTTTATAATTTATTTTCAAGATAATACTGACATATAGAATGATTTTAATGAAAATCGCAAATCAATTGACCAATTTTTCTGTTTTTTATAATCATTTGGAATTTGAACCTTCCTCCACAGTTCAGTTAGGGTTGCTTAACCACTCCCAACGACTTAGATTTTGAGCTCAAAATTTAAGTTTATGTCTAAGCTTCCAAAAAAAAAAATTAATGAGATGCAAAACATAACGGTAAAAAATAGTTGTTCGTTACTCCAAAGTCTAAAGCGTCCTCTATCAGCATTTTTGGAAATTTATTTTTGTAATTTATTTTCAAGACAATACTGACATAAAGAATAGTTTTAGTGAAAACCGCAAACGAATCGACCAATTTTTCTGTTTTTTATAATTATTTGAATTTTTGGACCCTAAACTTTAATGGCGCCTATCTCCTTTGGAAGACGTTTGGGACCCTTAGTTTCCTATTTAATATTGTTTGTCTTGATGTGTACTATCACCCCTTAAAGTTTGTACCATGAATTTAGAAACATCCTGTATACATACATACTTTTTTGGTATTTTGTGATTATTTTCAAAATTTTAAAACAATCTTCATATAACTTTTACAAACATTAATTTTTTTCAATTTCCAATTATGAAATTTAGGTCGAACATAAAATAAAAGTTTAAAAAAATGAGTCCTAATTTTGTTTCATTCAATATGCTGAAGTTCGCCGATAAAATCTTCTTTCACATACAAATATTTCCCAATTGAATATTTGAACATGAAATCCATTCATGTATTTAGAAACATTACGAACTGTTCTATAAAGTTGTAAATGATACAGAATTAAATAATGTTAACTGTTCTCTGATGATATTTTTTCAATATGATATGAGAATATCGTATTACAATAGTATGCATGAGACGGATACACATACACACACACACATAAAGATATTTACAGCCTTCTTATGAATATATATGTAATGCTTGGCCAGTTCCACATAGATTGTATGTTAGAAATTAATATTTTATTTATGATAAATTTTACTGTATACTTCATCAATTTACACTTACAATTTACTCTTTTATTTACACACACACACACGCATGTCTATATTTAAATACGTATGTTTGTATATGTATACATTTATGTATGCTTAAATCCAGTCTTCGATCAAAAAGCCTTTTTTGTTAAGATTAAAATATTCTTTCAATGATTTCCTTGTACCTAATCAAGCAACATGTAAAGATGCGTAACATAAGATACTTAAAATAAGATGCAGTATTACGGCTTTTCGAAAATAATTCATAACATATATAATTATGAACGAAACAACATTTATTGCAGTAAATAAATATTTAATTAAATTTACAACTAAATCAGATATAGTATACTTTTAAAAGAGTTTGAAGTAATTTAAACTGTCAAAACGCAAAATATGCATTAAGTGAAACATAAAACTTTAATAAATTTCTTTTGTTTTCTTAATTATTCATAAGCGCATTTGTGATAATATGATCTTAAATAATTAAAATTTAAGTTTCTTTTAGTTTGACTAGTTACAGTATACATGTTTTGTTGACAATAGGTTATTAATAGAAATTATTTCTATATTAATTTATTTGTTAAATAAATGAAATTATAAAATATGATTATCAAAAAATACAAATATTTTATCGGATAAAATCTAGAAGGAATATTTTATTTCGGATCGATCACTTTCCTTCTGTTATTTTTTGGTTTCGTTAATCTGACGAAACCCTATTCGTCCCTGTTCTCTTTCTGTTCGTACGTCACAGAATCCGTTCGCAAAAACTGTATAAGTTAGAAACTTCAAATTTTGTGTACTTACATCTGAATATATCGTGTCACACGATGAATCACAAAATTTTGAAAAAGTCTATTTTTTTTAAATAAATTATTTTTTCCTGTGTCATCCATTCCTTTTTCGATTTAAAACTTAAAAAAAATAATAATTTCAACGCTTTTTTTGCAGATATCATGGCTTAGAGGTAAAAAGGTTTTGCTAATCGACAGGACGTCCATAGTTCGAATCCTGATGCTTGAACTTGAAATTCTCACATTAAGATAGATTTATAAAGAGTAAACTTCGCATTATTTTTACTGATTTTCGGGTTTCTATTATTAGAGTTTCTTTCATCTGACATTAATAGTATTTTTTGAAAACCATTTATTTTTCTATTTTAAAAATTACTGTAATTTATTAATAATTGAGCGTTTTAAATTTTGTTTAATTTTTTTTCTCGTTTTTAGAAATTTAAAATTTTATTTATATATCCGCCATTTTTTTTCTTTCGATTTTTTTTTATATTATTACCATTAATTATTTTTAAATTTATTTATTCTATTTTTATTCATTATTTTTATTATTATTATTTAAAAATTTTTGTTTAAAAATAATTGGATTTTTGGATTTTATTTCAATAATTTTATTTTATTTATTTCGAAAAATTTTAACTTCGTTAAAATAAATAACTTTTTTTTTACAATTAATTTAAAATAAAATTTAATTTTTTTATCATCTATGTAAGAATTTAATAATTATAAATTAACAATTTGGATTTATTAATTATAGGATAAATTGCTTTGAAAGAAATATTAAATTGAAACCTCTGTGCGGTTTGCGATCACATTTACCCATTTGTTTTCTGCGTATTAATAGTGAAAGACATGGATAGTCTCAAATATACAGTTAAACTTCTATATTAGACACTTCCTAATATCGGACACATTTGCAATATCTTATAAAACAGTATGTGTAAGATTTTATATTTCAAAATGGGGCATTGATGCTTCGCTGACCAATTCCACATCACCGAGACATGCGCTGTTCAGCAATTTCACCTTGTAATCTTTTTTCATTATATCTTTATCTAAATATATTAAACTAACGTATGAGACACAAAAATCACGATTATTTGTTAATTGTTTAATGGCAACATTCAACTGAAACACATCTTATGGGTCACTTCAAAAGTCCTTTGGTAAGATTTAGGTTGTGGTAAATTGGATTTATTTATGTTTTTGTTCTTTCGCTGCAATTATGGAGCTTCAAAATATAATTACTTTCATTTTCTGTTCTTTTTACTGAAAAAAATTAAAGCCATGAATTTTTAACTTTTCATTTTCAAATTAAAGTTATGCATTATAAATGAAATGAGTGAAAGGATTATACTATTATATTTTAAATAATGAAATACGAAAAATTGCCACGGGTAAAACATTTCGTTATTTATTATCTGCGCCGGGCTAGCATAAAAATACTGAGTTCTTGATTTATTCGCAAAGATTTCATATATGCACCACGTTGGGGTTTTTTTCTGACGCAAATTTAGCGAAAACTTCGTTTTCAAATACCAGCATACATATTTTTTTACAAAATACATGTACAAACAAAATATATGTTTTTTAACTTATTTCTATTATTATAAAAATGAAATAATAAATTTTAAAAAAAGTTTATTTCATAATTATAAAATAAAACATTTTATATCATTAAAAAAGAAAATAAAAGCAAACAAACAGTTATTAATAAATAAATAACAATAGCCTGGTTACAATGTGAGGCATATGTAATTGCCAATTTGTTGCAATCGCGTCAATGTGCTGCGTGTATGACATCTGTGTCTATTTCTCCAGCAGAATCTTCTAATTTGGCATAAAATTGAGCAATTAAAATAATTTATGAATAAAAGCGATATGATTTAATGCTTAGTATACATTCAAGGGAAACCAAACTGGTCGCCTAGGACGGCCACTATTTATGAATTGAAATAGAGTGTTATAGAATGCGTTACGCTAAAGCTATGCGTGGGAGAAATTAATCGCTTTCTTGAATGTAAGTCACATATGGAATTTTATTAAAAAACAAGCAAACACGGCAATTTTTAGTTCTTGTATTATATATAAATTTCTTATGATGGTAAATGATGCTTTTTAAATTATTCTTAAAAATAACAATGTATAGAGATATATATTCCTTTAATATTAAAACAGGAAGTGGCAGAACAGAAAATCACCTCATCGAGTCGAAATTACAAAAGTAGTTAAAACTCGATTCGCATGTTAAAATGTAACTAGTTTTCCAAGTCATATCTTGTTGGAAAACACCTGAAAACCCGATTTTAGTAGCCGACTCGTAAGTTTTTCAGCACCCACGAATATGAAAACGTGAATAATCGGGGGCCAGAAAACACTATAGTAAATTTGTGTCAACCGCTATAATCGGGTTTTTGATTGTTTTTCACCAAGATGTGAAATTGCAGACCGACTGCTTTATAATATGTGAATCAAGTTTTAATTATATCTGGAATCTCAACCCTGAATTCGATGAGGTGATTGTCAGAGCTACCGTCATACCGTCTATATATTTAGTTTTGAAGTATGGTTTTTACAAGACAATGTCTATTCTGCACGTAAAAATATTTTCTAACAAAGTTTTTGCCCTTGAATTTAAACGGAAAATGAATATTTTTATTTATTTATTTTTAGAATTTTCACAACTTAAATAAAATATAGGATATTATTATTTTCCTTCCGTTTCTTTCTTTGTATTCTTCTCCTTCTTTTTATTACCACCTTGTAATGCATATTCAGTTTTTCTAAACTTTTAATCCAAGTGATTCAGTAATTTTGCAATAAATGTAATGTTAATAATTATTTTTTTCTCTTCCACAATACTTTATTTTAAATATATTTTCAGTTCAATAACAGTTTTATCTTTTAAAAAAATCTCATACGTTCCTAGTTATAAAATAATAGCTGTTCAAATATTTTACAGTAAGTTTTAAAATGTATTTACATTATTTACACTTAATCTGACAAATCGCAAAAATACAAAATGTTAAAAATAAACCTAGAAGAGAAGCAAAATGTGATGCATTTCTGCAGATTTTGCAGTGCAATAAATAACACAACCATTTTTTTAAGCAAACAAAATTGCAGTAAATAAATATTTGAATATCCTCTTAAACTACAAATTATTTTATGATAAATTTACATAAAACATATGTGAACTATTTGATATGTGTACAATTTAAAGTTTTAAAAAAAATGTTAAACTGAAAGTGTCATACAAATTTGAATAAATAATTTCAACATACATAAAACATACATAAACTATTTGATATATGTACAATTTCACGTTTTTAAAATTTGTTAAAATTCTTTGACAAATTTGAATATATAATTTCAACTATAATTTTTATTTTCAATTATTGCCACAATTTAATTCATCTCTTAAATAAATTTCAATATACTTATTTTCATAAAAGAAAACTATCGAGATTTTACTAACGATCGGAGCAAGCTATAGTTAAAATATTCTTTATTCTTTAATGTACATTCTATGTTCAAGGGGTTATTACTCTGTCTAATGCCAGGTAAGAAAAATGATACGTTTGTAGGATAAATATAGATTATTTTTACATGCCGGCAACCGTTTGTCAATTAATCTAAGTGGTGTGTAATATGATTTTTCTAATACATTCATGTACAAATTCTTTTTTTTTTAAACTTGATATCTGAATGATTTAAGTTAAATCTAACATAATAAGGAAGCCATATCATTTTAATATTGTCTTTGTAAAATAATCTGGTTTATTGCTTTAAGACATTAGTTGTTAAAATAAGAGCCAAAAATTTATTATTTAAAGAAACATTTTATTACCTTAAGAAATTCAGATGAATGTATATATATATATATATATATATATATATATATATATATAATTTTATTCCATAATTACAAAAAGAAAATATTAGATTCATAAAACTTTTCGATTTTTGGAATAATTTTATTTTATAAAAATTATAAAAACGATTTGACCGTTTTTTTACAAAATATCTATTGTCTCTGTATCACAAATCTTTTGTAGAAGCTATACCTCAGGGACTAATACACGGAATTCTATAAAATTTTGTATTCTGTTAGATCTTGATATCTGTTGGTGCTGATTAGGTCTTGGTGTAAATAACCCAAGAAGAAGCGCTGCTATACTACATTTTTCACAATTTCCGCAACAGCTTTGTCTCAAGAAGTAATATACCGATTTTCATCAATTTTCCTATTCAGTTAGACGTTGACAGGGTTTGTTTCTGATTAGATTTTTTTGCATAAATCTCCCAGTAGAAGGTGCTGCTACACAGAAATGCTACACTTTTCAGGGTTTACACGGTTTTAGCTATATTCACATATTAAAATAATAAATAAAGCCTTTCTGCAAAAATGTATAAGGATAGAAAACCAACCACCAGAAATGAACAAATAATGCGCGAAAGGTATGAAACAACAGTTTCGAATCTACTATCGAGATTCTTCATCAGGCAAGACTCAGCGTGCTAGAAAAAGCAAAGCTGAGCAACTAGACAGAGAAACGCAGGCTAATATACTCGTTATGGGAGCGAACACACTAAAAGAAAAGCAACCAATGAGAAAAAAGCAGCATGAACAACTGGGTATACACATAGGGACATCTTCCAGAGACAAAACAAAACAGAGAAAAAAAAAAGCATTAAATTAGAGACTTCAAAATGCTTGAAAAATAAGATGTACTTGATAAGTCATTGACTAAGGAGTGGGAATTTTTAATGATATGGTAAGCTTTCCAAAAATTAAGATCAAGAATAGAAGGACACTTAATGGATAATGGTGAACAACAATGTTCAGCAATAATAGAGCGTTTAAGCTCTTGATTTTAAACATACATTTTATGCTCCTTTAAACGAAATCTAAGAGCACCTTTAATCTGACTAACATAAGAAAGGCTACGGTGGCTAGAAATTTGGTAAATACCTTAGTTATCTAAGCGATCAATAGGGTGCTTAAGATGTGAAAAAGCAATTTTATTAACAGAAGAAAAAATAACATTGAAATCGTACCTTCTTAAAATTTTAGCAACTTGATGACTTATTTTAGGAAAAAATAGTAAATCAACCAAAGTATTAGAGTTGGAGTAAATGATGCAAAATCACTATTACAATGATCCTTTCTCACGGAATATTTCCAAATCCAAAGAAGATCTGATGGCCATAATCAAGAATATACACAACAAATTGGGTTTAATTCTGTACATAACTTTATATGCTTTTGAATGGTAAAATAATAAAAATAGCACAGAAATTGCTTTTACAGCACCCTCTTTCCGGCAGATTTTTTTTAAATTCAGGAAAGCTTTGTAATACCGTACCCAAAATCATATATAAAAAATTTAGTTCAGTTCTATGCATAACTTCATACACTTTTGATGATACAATAATGAAAACGACACAGACAACGTGATCATAGTACCTCCATCTGTCGGATTTTTTTCAAATTCGGGGAGGGCCTGCTGATCATAGCTAAACACGTCCATAAAAAATGGTTTGATTCTATTCATAATTTCATACACTTTTCTGTTGTGTAATGTTGAAAATAGCACTGTTTTAGCACCCTCTTTTGACGGCATATTTCAAAACTGAAGGTAGACCTGCTTGCCATAACCAAAAACATAAAAAAATGGTTTAATTCTATGAATATCTGCATGCACTTACTGATGGTATAATAGCGACATACGAACACACAGACACATACACAAACACACACACACAAACAGACAGAAATTTTGTAAAAACACGTTTTTTGGAATCCTTGAGCCCTAAAACGTGTAAATCTGTCGAAAACTGGAAGTCGAAAATTTTTTTTGATTTCTATACTTTTTTCTATTGAGGATAGAAGAAAGTAAGAAGAGAAATCGTAGCAAATTTCAGGATATAATAACAGTATTGAAGCAGCATAATGTAGAAAAGCTGTTCCACACTTAACTTGGAATGACTGTACACTACACAGAATATTAGAATATTATCCGAATATTGGAAAATATTAGGAAAATGTATTTTAATTCGTTTAATATTTTTTTTAAACTGTGACATAGATATATGAGAAAAATTTAATTAAAATACCGACTAAAAAACACATAGCAACCAGAGTTGAACAAAAAATTTGGAATTTTCTCTTTCCCTTTAATATTCCATATTCTTAACTAAAAAAAACTGTAATATGTAATAAAAGTCAGTATAATTCTACAGGTTTCTTATGAAACATATACTTTTAATAAAACTTTTCTCACTTATGGAAAGTATCCGAACAATATATCTGTAACGTTTTCGTGAAACTGAAATCTTCTTTTTCTTATATCGAATGCTTTTAGCATTTCCTCTTTTGAATGGATTTGATTTAAAAAATAAATATTTTCACTTTCATACAATACGCTGAATTTAAATCATATATCCATAGCAATCTCTCTGTTTAAATGCTGTGCACGCATTGAAAGTGTAATAAACATCGTTATATAGAATTTGCTTTTCGTAGTATGGAGATTAATTTGCATGTTAATGGTGCTCAATTCAAGGATTTGTAGAAAATTTCATTAAGTAGAAACTTCATTAAATCGAAGTTCAACTGTAATACAAGAAATTATTATTAGTAGTATATTATTTAACAAAAAATGCTTTACTGAAATGTTATCAAATAAACAATTACAAATTATATTTATTTTATTTTATTATCAAATCATATTAATAACAACAAAAAAAGCGTTATACCAATATTTTTAATTACGTTACAGAAATTTCAAACTTCATTAAATTTAAATGACTTTTACTTTTAATGGAGAAAATAAACAAAAAGTGTGCAATAATTTCTTTCACGGAAAATAACTGTAAACAACAAAGATAATATAAATCATCCATAAGATATCTGCATAATAAAACATCTGCATAATAAATATTTTTTGCACTTTCACGTCTGTAATTGCTTTACTTTATTAAGATTTTTCCTAAGCAACTGTATCTGAAACTTTTTCCCATTAATAAAAAAAGCAATGAATCAAAGAATATAATAGAATGCGCATAAGAAAAAGTTTCGAATTTTCTTTTCTTTTAATTCTTTGAAAGAAATTTTCAGCATATGTATCTTCTTTACAAAATGTGTAAAGTTTCCGCTGAATATAAATTAACTTCAAAAAGAAAAGCCATTCTTGGAATTCATTACTCTACATTTAAATGCAAAAGTTTTCTCCGTGCATTAAAAAAGAAGAAAGGCATATGCCGAGATGGTTAAAACGATAATTTTCGATATAATTCATCTGGAGATGCAGGTATATGACCCGACGTACAATCTACAAATGTAATAAAGAATTTGTTTGTCATTTTGATTTATGTATAACTAGAAAAAATTAAGTCTTAAAAACGAAATCATGAAGGTTAAAATTATTAAAAATATACTTTTTAGCTAATAGTATAAATAGGTATTATTTTTGTTTCTTTGACTTGACTTTGTAAATTATAAATAGTGATTTGTTGAACAACTTTTTCCCTTAAGTAATATATAAATATATGTGATCAAAGACTTTTATTTTATACACAGCCTTCGCCCGCTACGCTGCGTTGGTCGGGTTTTCAAAAGAAATCTCGAATCAAAATTTACTGGAATTTACGGTCCAACCGAATTCCTGAAAACAATATGAACATCATTACGCTTTTATTCAGTCACAAAATTTAGGCTCTTAAGGACCAACTTTTTTAGTTGATCATTTAGTGTAGGATTCGGTAAAAACATGGCAAAACAATGCATAACATACGATGTAAGACAATATTCTTTGAAATAAAATTTCAGCATATGTATCTTTTTGCAAAATGTGTAAAATTTCCGCTGAATATAAATTAACTTCTGAAAGTAAAGCCATCCAAGGAATTCATTATTCTTCATTTAAGTGCTAATAACTTTTATTCATACATTAAAAAAGATGAAAGGCATATGCAGAGATGGTAAAAAAAGAAATTTTCGATAGAATTCTTCTGCAGAAGATGCAGGTATCCAACGTATAATACACAAATGAAATAACGATTTTTTTCTTCGGTTTGATTTATTTATAACGAGAAAAAATGAGTTTTATAAATAAAATGATGAAGGTAAAAGGTATAAAATATCGTATCTAAATATAATTGTGTAAAATATTATTATTACCATTATTTTATTTCTTGACTTTGAAAATTCTAAATTAGGTGTCCTGTGGTAATCACGCAGCGTAAAGATTCTAATACTTTCACTGCTTGCTTTTACAGTTTTTTTTGTCTGTTTTTGCTTTTTTTCAAACAAAAATAGAACTTATACAGCAACTTGCTGACTATGCATACCAGTAACTTCATTTTATCAGAAAAGTATTCATAAAATGATGTGGTGTAATTTCTTGAAAAGTGCCTTTTGGCGTTATTACCCATCTATATGAGTATTGTTTTGCAAATGACATAACACGATACTGTCATTTCGATAAAATTTCATTTTGCCATTTTTGCTACTACAATGCTTTAAATTTCGCACCTTTTCAATTTTAACATCTTCATTTGGCAAAACAATTCTACTTTTAAAAGCAGTTTGTTTGAAAATTGCATCCTTATTAACTGGTGTAAAATAACTTTTTACAAAATTTCCAAGCATACACTTTTTATCTTCCTTCATCGCGCATAGACTCCAATATGAAGTAATTTATTCGAATTTAAAGCGATATAAATTGTTCATCATTTGTTTCTGGATAATTTTTCATAACAGAATTAGACCTTTTACAGCGTATTACAGTCACCGCAAAAAAAATTCCTGACACTTACGATTTTAGACATTTTGTTAAATATCTAGAAATATACATAAGGAATTATTCTGAAACTCCAAGTGTGTAAACAAAATAATGCATCTCATAAATTTTCGCGAAATGTTTTCCCCGAAATCCAACAGGGGACCGTCCCAAATTGAAAAAGAAAGAAAATCTTTTGGAACACCCTGTCAAAACTAATGAAGCAAAATAGTTCAAACAGCAGATTATTATTAAGTGGCTTATTGTAATAAACTGTGTTCATTTTTATGAATATAGCATGTAAACTCGTAGAGAAATTAAAGTTTTTATAAAAACGGTCCCAATTTTTCCAAGTTTTTTGCTTATAATTTGCAGAGTTTTTAATATAAAATAATGATATTTTCTGCAAATATGACAAACAACATTGTACACAATATCCTGTCATCAGAATTTTGAAATAATAAAAACTGTACAAAAAATGAGTAAGTTTAGTAAATAATTTTTCATTGTCCATGCGTCAACGATATCAAAATTTCATTTGCATATTGTGTTAGCTAAATGTATAGAGCAACTTCTGTAAAAGTTTCAAAAACATAGTTTGAAAATTCTGAAAATGATCGTCTATAGAATCAACTCAAAATCCCTTATTTCCAAAAGGAAGGAAAAAAATCAGGTGTTTTATCCAAATATTTGTTGTACGTGCAATAATGTGTAGGCACTGATCAAGGGAATATGGATACAGCCCCTCATCTTTTTGCTTCATTTAGGGAATAATGGATTTTGATCTCATTTTATCGACGATAATTTTCAGAATTTTTAAGCTATGCTTTTGAAAATTTTACAGAAGTTGCTCTAGACATTTAGCTAACACAATATGCAAATAAAATTTTGATATCGTTGACTCATGCGCAATGAAAAATTATTTACTAAACCTATTCATTTTTCATACAATTTTTATTATTTTTTAATTCTAATGACAGGGTTTTGTGTATTATGTTATTTTTCATATTTTCAGAAAAGAACATTATTTTATATTAAGAACTCAACAAATCATAAGGGAAAAATTGGGACCGTTTTTATAAAAACCTTAATTTCTCTACCAATTTCTATGCTATATTCATAAAAATGAACACAGTTTATTACAATAATCCACTTAATAATAATCTGCAGTCTGAACTCTTTTGCTTTATTAGTTTTTACAGGGTGTTCCAAAAGATCTTCTTTCTTTTTCAATTTGTTGACGGTCCCCTGTTTGATTTCGGGGAAAACTCTTCGCGAAAATATATGATGTATACTATTTTGTTTACACACCTGGAGTTTCTGACTAATTCCTTATGTATATTTCTAGATATTTAACAAAACGTCTAAAATCCTAAGTGACAAGAATTTTTTTGCGATGACTGTGTATTAAGAAGCGACTGTGCATTTGTGTTGTATAGTTACTACTTCTAAAATGTGGACCTTTGGCGATCCAGTTAATGCGATTTATCCGAATATATCAGAGATGCAAGTCAAAAACAGTCTTGGAATTTTATAGTTTGATTTTTTTTTCGAGATAAATTTTTTCGCAGTTTTTAATGCTTTTGTAATCACAATATGTAAATTACTCGATTTTTTTAGAGAAAAGAGAGAAAAGACAAAATGATAGGGATTATTAGATTTCTTTGTTTCATAACATTTTTTAATTAATTTTTTTAATAAGCAGTGAAAAGAATATATTGTGAATAAATTGTATTTTTCAACAAATGCAAACTTATTTCCAAGCTTCAGAAATCAATTTATTTCAGAAGGCAAAAAAAATATCTGATGTTTTGAAGATTGTATTAAATTCTATTGATTAAAAAGAAAGAAAGATCATCGTAGCTATTAACTTTTGTTTAAAGTAATAAAATAGTTTTTTTTTAAATTATTTATTTAAGTTTGCAATTGAAACTCTTCACAAGGACGTTTAAAGGAAATTTTTTTAGCAAAAACTAATATTTTTCTTTAAGTTTTATTTTAATTACTAAATATGCCGTCATTTCTATCAACTCAAAAATTAAAAGTGATATCTTATCATAACGAAAAGATTTTGGCAAAAAAATTTAAATGACATATGCATTTTTATTAGACAAGCTTTTAAATTAAATTATGAATTTAATTAAATATTTGAAAGATTGTATTTAAAAAAATAATGCTATAATTGCATGCTAAATTTAAAATAAAAGTAGATTTCATTTCCATTTCATTTAAAATAATCTAATGATTTCATTCGAATCAAGAGCAACAGAACGGATTACCACGCAACTCTACTGTTAAAAAAAAAATCACAGAAAACATTTATAATTTTTACTTAAAACACTTTTTTCACTAAAATAGATATTTTCTGTAAAAGTTACAAAACCCAATTTTTGTACAAAAAAACTTTTTCTTTAACACCGTTTTTTTCTGTAAAAAAAAAAAAAAAAAAAAAAAAAAATTAAAATTTTCTTTGTGTGAAGATTTCAGATTTTTTTTTCAGTGATGTATTCATATAAGGCAATGTTCTATCTATCTCATAATTATTTCCAAGTCGGAATCTATTCCCAAAACAATGAAATTTAGAAGAGAGGTTTCTTAAACCAAGTAGATATACATTAAGAAAGGATTTTTAAAAGTTTACATATTTAAGGTTTTAAATGGCGCCGTAAATTACAGGTATTTTCGTCATATGTCGCAAGCAGCATTATGTATTCGCGTGAAATTCGTGACAATAATTCGACTAGCAATATAGTTGCGCATTTTTTTTTTACATAATTTTACAAATTCAACCGCTATGTTTAAATGAGGTTAAGATTAATAAAGTTAAATGGGTGGTCGAAAGTTTTAGCCTATTTCGGATAATCTCATTATTAGTACCAGGCATCGGCATGAAAATCAGGTTAACAAATCGGCTTAAAAAATACATACTCAAATATTCTAGCGATTTTAGAAATTCAGGGATCAAGGGAGTTAAAGGAAATTCGAAATTATGAAGTCATTTCTTCGTTTTTCAATGGAAGTAGTTTACCGCAGGAATATAAAATGCAGTATAACTAAACAACTAAAAACTTGTTAAATATGTATTTCAGCGATTTTAAAAATTATATCAATAAAGAATGTTACACAGGGTGTCAAAAATTTTAAGTCATTTTATCAAATCTTAAAAGCAATTTTAAATAGGAGCGTGAAATGCAACCTAACAAATCTACTAAAAAAATACTTAAACACGAATTCCAGTAATTTTATAGCTATTTCAATAATTTTGTTGTCAGCATCAGTTGTGAATTCCAGCAATTTTAGCGCTTTTTGAATAATTTTGTTGCTAGCATCGGTTTTGAACAATGAACCGGATAATGGAAGAGTAAATGACTAAAAGAACTTTTAAAGACGTGATTAGAAATTTTGTATAAATAATTTTTTCGAAGAAATTTTTCCTCTTTCATGTTTTTTAAACTATTTTTTTGCGTTTTTTGAATTTTAGCAGCGGATTTCAGCCTTTATATAAAATATAATGAATAGGCTCATAAATGAAATTTATTATTTATTTCGCAAAATATTTTACTACAGGTTTTTATGATATCTTTATTATTTTTCTTCGTACAGTTAAAAATAAAGTATTTTATTTATATTATCCTGTTTGTAAGTAAAATACATTTCTGGATGCTAGGTAAAATCTGCTCTTTATGCCATAAAAGCAATCTACTTTATTCCTATCCAAGCAACTAATTAGAGCTAGGCTGTCACACAGCAGCTATTACCAAATATTTCTGTATATATTTATCTATATATTGAATAAAAGAACCTCAGAAGTCAAGGGGTACAAGTGAAAAAATTGTATTTGTAGAAAATGAAATTTAAAGATAGTTAACATTAAGTTTGAGCTTTAATGACAATCGATAGAATTGAAATAAGAAATTGCCGTTTGTTTCGTTGTGGTCTTTTACCTCTTATTTCAATAGCTGTAAAAAAGTAGAATACATTTTTTTCTAATTTTATAACTAATTAATATTGACATTTATTCGCACAGTAAAACATTTGTGTAACGTTACTCCATAAAATTGGTATAAAAATGGTGGCAAATGCTGCCTCCAATTTCATGGAGTAATTTTTTTTTCACATATGCAATGGTTTATTTTAAACATATATTACGGATGTAACATTACAATGTTACACCGGTTTTAACGGTTAAAATACCTCATGAAATTGGAGGCAGCAATGCTGCCGCCAATTTTACGGAGTAAAGTTTCCACAAATGTTTTACAGTGCGGCAAAAGTGGGTGATTTCTAGAACGCAGCACATAAATAAAAAATCACGTATATTTCTTTACCTGAAAAGAAAAAGCATATTTCCAGGTCGTCTGTGCACTTAGTTCATTTTTGTTTTTCAGTATTGTCACGTATAGCCCTTGGCTTCTCGAACCTTCATATATATAAAAAAAATTTTTGAATACAAAATTTGTCTTTTTTTTATTTAGAAACATTTTTGCTAAAAAATATGCACGAAGGCATCATGAACTATGTCCCTTGCACTATTTTCATTTGCCACCGACATTGAAACACTTGTCTCAGCGTGAAATCAATTTAAAGAAACCACTGTGGTAAATCTCAGTGTACTGCAACCAGGGTTGGGTTTCTTCCGGAAGAAACCTATTTCTTCCAGGACAGTGGAAGAAACTGGAAGTAATGGAAGAAACCACCAGAAACCAAAACAAATGCTCAAAGTTAAAGTATGTTAACTATGTAAAAGAATTAAAGTATAATTACTTGAAATCTAAATTAGAAAATTTAATTATTATTAAAAATATTATTTTTGCAAAGATAAGTTATTTTTTTAATAACAAACTTCAGGTTTAGCATACATTTTCAGTTGATGGATTTTTACTACTATAGCCGTTCGGATTTTTTATTATAGAATGAGTTTTTTTTATTAATTTTTCCATTTATTAAAAAGCACCTACAAATTGTTTATTTTTGTTATAAAAATGTATTATTTTCATATAAATGTGTATTTTAAACTGTGCAACACAGTAAATAAGTTTGTAATGTTTTATATTTTTCATCTAGCATGAATATTTCAATGCCGATTTTAAAAGATAAGTGTTCTAAAAACATCTATAGGTATGTCAAAATGCTTTTTAACTATCCTGGAGGCTTTGAAAAAAAAAAATCTTCATTTTTTGCTTTCATCCAATTTAAGTTGAGAAATTGATTGCAGCATCCTACTGCTAAAAACCTTTTTTGCTATACTATGTTGCATTATACTAAGGAAAATAAAGATTTTAATGATTTTTTTTAAATTCTGAGGATAGATCGAAACAGGTTTTTAAAGCCCAAACCGAATTTAGATGACCTTCCTACTTTTTGGCCAAAAATGGTAACATCAATTTAAATTGTATCTTTTAAAGTAATTAATACATACGTAAATATACATAATTGAAATTAATTATATGTATAGTATTTATTACTTATGTAAAATTGTTAATAATCCAAAAACTTTATTTCCTATACAATAATACGTAATTATTTCATTCGTGACACAAAAGATTTTCTAATTAAACAAATTTCATTTAATTAAAAATTATTTTAGTTTTAGATATATGCATCTTGGTTTTTCTTGTATAATGATTTTTGCAAATGATCATTTGTTATTCTAGAACTTTCTCAAAGAATATTTGAAATCTAATGCAGTTTAAACTAAAAATTTTCTATGAGAGATTGATAAATCATGACTGATAATTATAAACAATGAAGTTCATTGGAATACATTCATTTGAACCGATACAATTCAAATCAATAAGTAAAATTGAAAATTTCCGAAGGAAGAAACAAGATTTTTGGAATACTAAGTGTTTCGATCTGGCCAAATTTTCGCCCTCGTTTTTGCCAAAACTCAGATTTTGGGCCAAAAACAAAACCGTATTTTCGATTGATCTCTATTTAATATACTAATTGTTATACATTATTTACATTAATAAAATTTATGTAAATTAAAAACTTTTATTTAAATGGGTTTCATTCTACCATTAGTAAAGAATCTCCACTATTTACTACTAGTTTCAGAAATTTAAATAACAAAATAATATGTTGGTTAAATTGAAATGGATAACATTTAGGTGATTTTGTGTATTTTGGATAAAATTTCTTTTCATTTAGCCAATGTTTGAAGATCTCTAGATAAGTGTTGTGTGTGATCTTGGCTAAAAAACTGATGCAATTATTAATTTAGCATATATTCTTAATTAAACTTGTTTTGGTCCAGTGAAATTAATTTATGTTAGATTATAGGAAGAAGATATTTATTATATCTTACAAAACTGGAAATATATGGTAAATTCTTAAAGAAAAACAGTTTCTTCCATTTCTTCCACTTGGAAGAAACCTATTTCTTCCGGCCGGTTTTTTCCATGGTTTTTTCCGCAGTTTTTTCCACTGCAGAAGAAACTTGCCAACCCGACTGCAACGCAAGGAGTTGTCACACAGCTTACTCCATCTCAGCATTGTTTGATCGCTTCAAGTAATCCACCCTGATTACCATTCTTGCGCTCTTGTGACCTGGGGTCAAGACTGGGTAGCATTCTAAGGACATCATTTTAACCCTTTATGCATTGACGGTACTTCAAAGTACCATTAAAGAAAACTTTATATAAAACCTATTTATCCTGTCTATAAATAAAAGTTTTTTTTCTTTCTACGCAAAACACTCTTCTCGATCAAATTTAGATTGATTAGAGAAACAGTCGAAGCTAAATATTTTCAAAAAGTGGTAGTTTGATTATTTACTTTTATACGTATTACTTTTCTAGCTTTAAATAAAATTAAATGAAACATATTCTACTGCAAAAGCATTTTCACTTATATAGAGAATCATGATGCAATTAAACTCATGGTTTTTTTTAAGACTTGTAATATTTTCCAAAGAGTAATTTTGGCTAATTAATCTGTTTATTTTTGTAAGTATTTCATAAAAATTCAATTTAGTCTGTCTTAATGAAAAAGACGTATCTAAATTCCACATTAGTATTATCTAAAAATTCCCGTATACCTTTAGATATTAAAGAAGATAATTATTGAGATGGATCAATTTCTTGATAAATAATTCGGTAAAAAAAAGGTTAAAACATGTCTCAATGTCGGTGACGATTATGTTTGAAAATAGTGCAAGATGTATAGCTCATGATGCCATAGCACAGAGCCATCCAACGCAGCGCCCGCGGGTGCCATAGTACCCATTGCAGGTCTTCTTTCACTCCTTTGAAGATTTCCTATTACTAAACACTTTAGAAGTAAAATTTCATTATAAAGAATGCTTTCATTGAAATCATTAATATTTTATCAGAGATATTTTTTAAACCTGTGTTTTCCATGCTTTTGACTTGCCAATGTGCAATAAAAACCAGAAACACACTTTGAAAATTTAAAGATGCATATTTTTGAAATTTTTAGTTATGTTTATATAGTGTAATTATGATAGTTAAATTTCTTAATAGTTGGAAGTAACTATTTTTAATACTTAAGAAATAAGAAAAAAATAAGCGTTTTCACCTGCCCCCTCCCCTTCGAAGGTACATGAGCATGAAAGCCCAGCTTTTTTCTTCTTACTGTTGTCACACTTACCGATTGGCTGTTTTCTATGAAGAATAAAAGGACTTTTCTTTCTTCACATTTGAAATTTTAGAAAACAGTGCAGAATGATTCCCATCTATGAAAACACTTCCAGACTATCCCTCAGAAAGCACCTACATGGTTTGGTAAATATCATGCTTGTCTGTTTTTTGTACTTTTCATAAAAGTAATCCACGCCTTCAAAATAAATCAAACCGTATTTCCACATCCCAAAAGGAACCTAGCAATAGCTCTTATATTTATTTATTTTTTATTATTGCTATTATAAATGCGATTAAAGTTTCTGGCACCTTATTCTGCAAACATTTTTGATATAGACTTCTTATAAAAAAAAATATATATATATATATATATATATATATATATATATATAAAATTGTGTAATTTGAAATTTTATACATGTAACTTCAGAATTGTAGAGATCTTTTGTTTACTGCTGTACGATTAATTTGCATTATGTTAAGATGCGCGTGTATACTAATGCTATGCGATAATATTGCTACATGTTTTCAGTCACGTAAATAATGGTCCCCTTCATTAATTGCTAAGAGCCAAGATGCGTCCCTGGTTACTGAAAGGTTGGATAGGCCTGCCATAGTGAACATTTTCTAAGCAATAAAGTTTTAGAAAGAAAAAAAATCACGAAACCTTATTTCGGAACGTCCCTCGTATGCATATATGTATAAATTACTAACTAACTATTACTATTACTTCTAACCTAAGAAAATACTTAATATCCATTTCGACAACGTAGTTTTTTGAAAATTTAAATTACTTAAATTCATTACTATTTGTTTTTTTTTTCATTTATTGTATTTTATTTTTTAATAATGTAAACATAAATAATGTATTACCATTAAACATTTTTATTTTGCCTTTTTTATGCAATATCTATATATTTAAAACACCTGGCTGTTTTTTTAGTCATCAGCCCTGACTTTTTTACTGGACCGATTTTGATAATTATTTTTTAAATGAAAGCTGTTCATGTGTAGATGTGCCCATTCTGGCTAATTTGTAATTTATTTCCATTTTTATATTTTATTTTTATTTTTAAAAGCTTTTTCGCGACATTTCCTCAAAACAGTGGCAACAGGTTAAGCTTTTCTCACTATAATAGAAATTTATTTTTCTTTATTACTTTCCACCAATCAGGAGAATGTAACTGATGTCATATTAGAAAAAAAAAAGAATAAAACCTGCGATTTGCTGGTATTACGATCTTTCTATTTTACATAATATCAAAAATTAATTACAATCATTTCGTTGTATTAAGTTTTTATTTAAAATAAAAATAAATGAAACGTTTTCTACATTTCAATAACAAACACAAAAGTTTTATTCTTTTTAATAACAAAGATATAGTTTTTCTTTTCGTTGTCATGGCAATAAAACTAATTATGACAAGTTTATGGAGACTACAAACTAATAAATTAAATTTATTGCAAGTGCTGTAAATGTGTATTGGGTTGGTTATGCAGTTTTAGTAACTCCCTGTTTCTGTAATAATTAAAATGTTTTGTTGATATTACAGATACGATGTGGAACCCGTCGAAATTCTACGAAAGAAAATATTTAAAAAAGAACAGTTTCAATGACTTATCTAGAAAATTAGTTACAGTAAAAAATACATTTTATATTGGTCGGTGTAACTCTCAAACAATATTATTTTAAGCTAATATTAATAAAATATTATAAAACACAATTATCCAAATTATTAAACGAAATATAGCCTAAATTCACTGGATTTTTTAACAGACTTTTTAAAATAGTATACGCATTTTAATTTCCTTTTTTTTTTCAATTTTAAGGGAAAATGCAGTTATTCTGTTGCCACAATTACAAATTTGGTACTAAACAAAGAACAAAACAAAGCATAGTTCAAAACTGCATTAAGTTTTAGACTCTTTGGTCATAATTTAAAATATTTAAATTGTTAAAAAATATGCGATTAAGAGCAGAAGAATCTGAATTTTCGGAATTTTTGCTTAAAATAGGTAATGGAGAAATTCTTGCATGAATGAAGAATTCTCTGGAGACTCAAATAAAGTATGTTTACCACCGTCTATTATAGCAAAAAATGACATCGTATCCCAAATTTTTCGGAAAGGATTTTCATGTTCATATAGTATCATTAAATTGGCTAAAGTTTCAATTCCAGCTTTGAAAAACGATCATTGCAGTGAAATTAACCATAAAGTTATTAACCTTATACCTCGCACATCCAGAACATACATGAGTAGAAATAATTTTAAAACTGAAAGTGAAAAATAAATCCTCCAATTTCCAACGGAATTTTTAAATAGCTTAGAATTAAGTGGATTGCCTCCACACATTCTCACATTAAAAATCGAAGCAATTCTAATATTACTAAGAAATTTAAGTCCTCACGAAAGTCTTTTAAAAGGGACCAGGTAAATTGTACGAAACATGTACGATAATTTTTTGGATCTAGCAGTTACTACTGGCGAGAGAGTTGCAAAAAAAATTTTGATTCCTAGAATGGATTTAATGCCATCAGACACAACTCTTCCCTTTTCATTTAGAAGGTTTTCATTATTCGTGTTGCGTTTTGCATGACAATTAATAAAGCACAAGGGCAAACAATGGATTCTGTTGATATTTATTTACCTGAGCCAGTATTTAACCACAGCATATGTTGTGATGTCTCGAGTACGTTCATTTAAAAATTTGAAAGTGCAAACAGTTCCAAAAAGCAACACAACAACTAATGTCGTATGTAAAGAAATACTTTAACTCGAAAAGAAAAGTTAAATCTTAACTCAAAAAGAAAATAAAAAACATATCATTGAACCAATATGAAAACTGATTTTCTATTTATTATAGATAAAACTGAATAAAATTTATATTTTCTTCTAAGTACACTTTTCTTTTATGTCATTCATTTTTATTATTCATAAGCTTTAAATGTAACATACTTATCTAATATATATTCTTTTCCGTCGAATTTCGACGGGTGCAGCTAGTTAGTTTATTAAATCAGTTTATCATATTATCATAATTTTTTTCAGTATTCTTTTTTTCAAGTAATATTTGGCATACAAAGATAAGAAAAAAGTAAAATTGATGAGGATTTGTTAGCCCATACCTGAGAGTGCATACTGAATTTTCATGACATTTCAGGTTAATTATCATATGCCAATACCCACTTTTCTATCAATTTACAAAAATCACAACGATAAATGGGAAATTAGACAAAAGCATTGTAAACAGGCATATAAAATAATACACTCTGTTTTCTTTAAAACAAGGTGTTCGATTAAAGAAATCGGTTTTTTACAAATTAATGAAAAATGTATGAGAGAATAAACTCAAAAATTGCATTACGAAAACATGCAACGCTTGATTATTATTAAATGTATAAAATGTGTAATATTCATATAAATATGGATACATATGGATAAAAATTTAGATAAATATGGATACAGATGGATAAATATTTAGATAAATATGGATAAAAACAATATTTATGGCATAATGCCCAAATTACTGAGTAAACAACATACATAATTAAATTGCATTTATTTTTACTGACTTTTTGTTGAAATATTAAAACCATAGGAAATATAAAATTTAGCAATCCAAATTCGAGAATAATATTTTTACACCAAATTTGCAATATTTTTTTAATATATAATAACATCTCGGTAAATCGAAATTTTTATTTCAAATTTTACGACATGATATACAGTTTATAAAAAACATATATTTTTTTTTAATATTTGTAAGATATATCTTTATAACATTTTTATAAATAAGAAAAAAAAAACATGAAATCTATTAAACATATCTTCCATATTTCTGACATTTTAAACTTTTTTCTTTGCTGATAATTTAATGGATATGAAGGATTATTTTTTAGTTAAATCAACTTTTAAAATTTTTGCTAACTCAACTAAAATTCCAATGTTTCTTTTTACGCTCTGAAGAAACTTCATTTCTAAAATCTCTTTTATCTGCTGAGCATGTTATTCAGCGCACTTTTTATGTAAATCTCATTGTTCTATTCTGCTTTTCGTTTTATGAAAGGGGAATTACAGTCTTTTTTTTTTACAAATATGAAATTAAATTTTTACTTTAATAGAAATACAGATTATTATCAATAAGACATTTTGTGAAATAAAGTATGGAATGTATTGCATATACATGTAAATTCATACACAATTAGGAAACAAAAAACGGGTGATTTTATGAAAATTGTACTGATAAATTGTACTGGGATGTCAGTACGATTGATTGTTTTTTAATGGAAAAATTTTCGTAGATTCCAGAAAAATTTCCGTGTTCTTTTTGTGCTTTTTTTCGGGAATTTATGGATTTTTTTCTATTAATAAACAGTGAATTGTACTAGCGTCCCTATGATCAGTAAAATTTTTGCAAAATCGTTCGTTTTTTACATTGTACATTTAATACTTTAATTTAGAATATGCTTTGCAGTTTTGAGTGTTTGCTATTTTTCAGTTGAACTTTTATCCAGTAGTACACGTAATTAAAATTATAATTTTAAATTCTGATGATATTAAAGCTAAATTAGTCATTTTAATAATCTTGTTAATTTCGTTTTAAATTGATTGCATTGACTTATAAGAAAAGGAATTTGTAAGTTTTCATTTATAATTATGCCAATTAATACAATTATAAATTTCATTTGTTATCCCCTTACATAGGACAAGATATTTTAAAGTTTTGGTAGTATAAAAATGGCTACTTTTATACAAATCGAAATAAATTAGATTGTATCGTTTAAATTGCATAATTTTACATTTAAAAATATATTTTGAAAAAACTTTAATAACTGTAAAATGTAATAAACATTTAATCTATGAAAGATGTCTTCCATATTTCGATATTTTAAACTTTTTTTTTTTCTACTGACGACTGAATAGATATGAAGGATTGTTTTTTAGTTAAATCAACTTTTGAAATCTTTTGCTAACTCAACTAAAAATCCAATTTTTCTTTTTATTTTCTGAATAAACTTCATTTCAAAAATCTATTTTATCTTCTGACCATTTTATTCAGAGCACTTTTTTTTTTTGAAATCTTATTGTTCTATGCCGTTTCTCATTTTATGAAAGTGAAATTCTATTCTCTTTTTTAAAAATACGAAATGAAAATTTTAATAGAAAAAGAGATTACTATCAGTATTACATCTTTTGGGGTAGCATAGGGAATATATGTAGATGTAAAGCCATAGTTGTTACTTTAATAGTTGAAATGCTTTGTACTATTTATTTTTTGCTATTTTTCAGTTAAACGTTTATCAAGAATTACACATAATTAAAATTATATTTTTCAAATGCATGGCGATGTCATGGATAAATTACTCTTTGGTAATAATTTTATTAATTTTGTTTTTAATTGATTGTATTGATTTAGAAGAAAAAAAATGTAAGTTTTTGTTCAAAATTTGCCAATTAATGCAATTATAATTTTCGATTTTTTTTCTATGAAGTGGAACAAACTACTTTGAAATTTTGGAAGCACAACCTGGTTAAATTTATTCAAATATGAATGTATTAGATTGTATTATTTAAATTGTTTTATTTTACAATTTGAAAATATATTTTCATAAACTTTTAATTATTAATATATTCAAAAAAATATCCATAAAAAATATACATAATTCTAATATTTTAAGCATTTTTTTCTGCTCACAACTAAATAGATTTAGAGAATTATTCTATATGTAAATCAACTTTAAAAATTTTTTTTTTTGCTAACTCAACTAAAGATCCAATATCTTTTTTGCACTTTAAAGAAACTTCATTAAAAAATACCTTTTATCTGCAGAGCATTTTATTCAGCTCACCTTTTCCCGAAAACTTATTGTTCTATGCTGCTTCTCATTTTTTATGACAGTGATTCTTCTTTTTTTAAATATGAAATAAAAAAATTATTTAAAAAAAGACAGATTATTATAAAGAATACAGTGAAGTAAAATATGGAATTTCTGGCATTTCCATAGAAATGTGAAGCCATATATTTGATACTTTAAAGGTGAATATGTTTTGAATTTTTCATTTTTTGCTGTTTTTCAATTAAATTTTTTATCAAGAATTACGTATAATTAAAATCAAAGTTTTTAAATGCATGACAAAATTCTCGTAACATTACTCATTAATTATAACGTTATTTGTTTCGCTTTTAAATGAATGTGCTGATTTAGAATGAAAGAAATTTGAAAGTTTTCGTTCATAATTTTGTCAATTAATGTAAGTATAAAGTTCAATTCTTATTCTCTAAAATGGAACAAGTTACTTTAAAGTTTTAGTAGTATAACCAAGATACTTTTATACAAACTTATATGTATTAGATCGTGTTATTTAAATTGTATCATTTTGCATTTTAAAAATACATTTTGATAAAACTTTAATAACTGTGATACATAACAAATATTTAATTTACGACGATATATTTCATATTTCTGATATTTTAAACATTTTGGTTTGCTGACATCTGAGTAGATATGGAGAATTTATTTTATTTAAATCCACTTTTAAATTTTTTTGCTAACTCAACTAAAAATCAAATATTTATTTTTACGGTCTTAAGAAACTGCATTTCAGAAATCTCTTTTATCTGCTCAACATTTTATTCAGAGTATTTTTTGATGAAATATTTATGTTCTTTATGCTGCTTTGAAATCTATATGATGCTTCACATTTTATGAAAGTGAAATTCAATTCTTCTTTTTAAAAATGTGAAATGGAAATTTTACTTTACTAGAAATAGAAATTAATATCAATAATACATTTTGTAACGTAAAGTATGGTATTTATTACATGTCAATTGAAGCCATATTTTTGACACTTCAATGCAGAATATGCTTTGAACTTTCATTTTGTGCCATTTTTAAGTTAAACTTTTATCAAGAATTACATAAATTTATAATTTTTGAAATTTTGATTTCATCGCTAAATTACTCTTTGGTAATAACTTTATTTCGTTCTTACATATTTGTAATGATTTAGAAGAAAATAGATTTGTAAGTTTTCATTTATCATTTGCCAATTAATGTAATTACAAATTTCAATCACTATACTCTAAAGTGGAACAAGCTACTTTAAAATTTTTGTAGTATAACCTGGTTACTTTTGTGTATTATTTAACTTGCATTAATTTGCATTTTAAAAATATATTTTGATAAAACTTTGGCAATTATGTAATATAACAAACATTTAACCTAAAGATGACTTTCATATTTCTGATTATTTTTGTGCTGAAATATGAATAGATATGAATTGTTATTTTTTAATGAAATCAACTTTAAAAATTTTTTGCTAATTCAACTAAAAGTACAATGATTCATTTTACGCTCTGAAGTAACTTCATTTGAAAATCTCTTTTATCTGGTGAGCATTTTAGCCAAAGCACTTTTTTCCTGAAATCTGATTGTTCTATGTTGCTTCTCATTTTATGAATGTGAAATTCTATTCTTCTTTTTAAAAATATAAAAAAAAATTACTTTTTAAAAAAAGAGATTAATTTCAATAATACAGTGAAGTAAAATATTATATATCTGGCATTTATATGGAAATGTGGAGCCGTATATTTGATACTTTAGTGGAGAATATGCTTTAACTTTTCATTTTTTACAATTTTCATTGAAATTTTTTATCAAAAATTACTAATAATTATAATTAATTTTTTTTAATGCATGATAATATCATAACTAAACTACTTGGTTGTAATAATTTTATTAATTTCATTTTTAATTGATCGTACTTTATTTAGAACAGAAGAATTTGAAACTTTTATTCATAACATTGTCAATTAATGTAATTATAAATTTCAATTAATATCCTTTAAAGTGGAACAAGCTACTTTAAATATTTGTTAGAATAGAATTGGATACTTTTATACAAATCTAAATGTATTAGATTGTATAGTTTAAATTGCATTTTTTTAACAGTAAAAATATATTTTGATAAAACTTTAATAAATGTAAAATATAAAAAACATGAAATCTAAGAAACATAAATTAGAAACATAAACCTATTTCTGATATTTAAAAAAAAACTTCTTCTCGCAACTGAATAGATATACAGAATTATTTTTTATTTAAATCAGGTTTTAAATTTTTTTTGTTAACTCAACTAAAAATTCCATATTTCTTTTTACGCTCTGAGGAAACTTCATTTCGAAAATCTCTTTTATCTGCTGAGCATTTTATTCAGGCCATTTTTTGCTGCAATCTTATTGTTCTATTCTGCTTTTCGTTTTATGAAAGGGGAATTCTATTCTTCTTTGTAAAAATGTTGAATAAAAATTTTGCTTTAATAGAAATAGAGATTATTATTGACAAAAAATTTTGTGAAGTAAAGTATGGAATGTACTGCATATGGATGTGGATCCATATATTTGAAAATTTATCGAAGAATGCGCTTTGCACTTTTCATTTTGTGCCATTTTTGAGGTAAACTTTTATCAAAAATTACATATAATTAAAATTAGAATTATTAAATGCTGATGAAATCACCTCTAAATTAGTCATTGGTAATAAATTTATTTAATTCGTTTTTAATTTCATGCACTGGTTTAGAAGAAAATAAATTCGTAAGCTTTTATTCGTAATATATCAATTAATGCATTTATAAATTTAAAAATTTTCCTCTATAGTGGAACAAACTACTTTAAAGTTTTGCTATTATAAAGCTGATTGCGCTTTATAGAAATCTAAATGTTTTAGATTGTATTATTTATATTATTTTATGTGTTATTTTGCATTTTAAAGATACGAGGTGGAACCCGTCGAAATTAGACGATAGAAAATGTTTAAGAAGGAACTGCTTCTTTGATTTATACGATATCTACAAAATTACTTACAGTAAAAAATGCATCTTATACTGATCAATCTCTCAAACAAATATTATAAAAAATACATTTTATATTGATTAGTCTAACTCTAAAACAAATATTATTTTAAGCTAAAATTAACACAATACTATAAAACTCAGTTGTCCAAATTTTTAATTTTTTTAAATTAGACTTTAATTGCAAATAAAATCAGTAAAATATAAATAAAGATCAGCTATTATGATGAATTTATCAATTGAGACTCTTATGTTTGGTATAAATGCGAATGAAAAAAAAACAAAATTTATTCCAAATTGACACGATCATAGAATTTCATGCGAAATTAAAACCCGTCATAATTTTCATCTTCTCAAAATTTAAACACGTAGCTCTCATATCCGTATACACCATGTTTAAAAAATGGTATTTTAATTTGATAATTTTAAAATCAATTAAATTCAAAACTGGAAGTTATTCAACTGATGAGTAAAAACGAAATAAAACCGAAATCACGGAATTTTATAACAGACGATATTTTTCGCAAAGTATACGCATTTTAATTAGTTTCTTTTTCAATTTTAAGAAAACATGGAGTGATTCTGTTGCCACAATTACAAAATTGGTTCTAAAAACTATAAAAAAATTAATGTCTCAAAAACAAATTGAAATACAGCTTTCAAACAACTTGCATTTAAAAGTACATTTTTTTTCTTTATATGATGGTGTAAAAATCGGAAATATCCGTTGTTCAGAAGTATAAAATTTACAATAGCGAAAAATGCAAAACTGAAATTGCATGGGAAAGTGTTGCCATTTTCAAAATGACGTATACATTACGCACACATATGTTTGGCCTTTATAATGTAGTTAGATCGGTAAAACTTTAATACAACAAACATGAAAACATAGAAATACATCTTCCATATTTCTTTTATTTTAAACATTTTTTTTTTCGGCTGACAACTGAATACACAAGAATAACTATTTTTATTTAAATCAACCTTTAAAATTTTTTGCTAACTCAACTAAAAATCCAATAATTCTTTTTACGCTTTGAAGAAATCTATTTTATCTGCTGAACATTTTTTTCGGAGCACTTTTTTGCTGAAATCTTATTGTTCTCTGCTCCTTCTCATATTATGAAAGCGAAATTCTATTCCTCATTTTTAAAATATGAAATGAAAATTTTAATAGGAAAATATGTTAGCATCAACAAAAAATTTTTTGTTGTAATATATGGAATATATGTAGATGTAAAGCCATATTTGATTTTTTAATGAAGTATACGCTTTGCACTTCTCATTTTTTTGTTATTTTTCATTTAAATCCTATCAAGAATTATACGAAATTAAAATCATAATTTTTAAATGCATGATAATATCATCGATAAATCAGTCGTTGCCAATAACTTGTTCATTTCGTTTTAATTGACGGCATTATAGAAACGGTAACATAGAAAAAAAGAAATTTGCATTCTTATTTTTGACAATTAGTGCAATTGTAAACTTCAATTATTATTTGCTGAAGTAACTTAAAAAAAAGGGAAAAAATCAGGTATAAAACAGATTACTTTTATAGAAATCTTAATGTTTAGATTTTTAGAAGAATTATTTTTTAAATGATTAAATTTGTAATAATTTAAAAACACTTAAAATTTATTTTCTTAGATAGAGAGCATGATTGAATGAGAGAAAGAGAAAAAATTTAATAGAAAGCGAGATTATTATCAATAATACATTTTGTGAGGTAAAGTACGGAATGCATGGCATTGCTATCCAGATAGTAATATATTTAATACTTTCATGGAGAATACGTTTTGAGTTTTTCATTTTTCTAATTATTTATTTGATTTTTTATTACAAATTACCTGTAAGTAAAGTATAATATTTAAATGTATGCTAATATTCTTGCTAAATTCCTCATTGTAAATAACACTAGTTTACAGTACATCTGTTGCCGAAAAAATTTTAGCTGTTGCTGACTACATATGATGTGCTATTTTCAAAAATATAATTAGTATATTTTAATCAGCTCTAGTTTCTGAGTTTTAGCTATGTAGGTATTAAAGAGAAAAAAACATGTATTTCCTAAGAAAAACTTTACTAAAAAAATAATTGATCATTGATTTCTAAAAAACTTCGTTTTAAAGCTCTTCTCCGATGTGTAGACTTTGGAAAATGACGTATCGAGACCAACAGTAGTCAGACATCATATTCGTATCCCAGAAACCCTGATAAAACTCTTCCATGACGCGTAAGCCCTGATGCATACGCTCTCCCTGCTCTTCGCTCACATCTCCTAAATTTTCCGGAAATCTGTCCAGATGTCTACTGAGGAAGTGGAATTTTATGCTCATATTGTACCCAATATTTTTTATTTGTAGCAGAACGTCTTCTACAAGTTCAATGTAATTTTCAGATTGTTTATTTCCGAAAAACTTATTTTAGTATCTGAGGAAAGCAATTTTTTTTTTCTTTTAGTCTTGATTTTAACAATTCTGAAGCTTATTTAGAAAGAGTTAAATCTCTTACAAGATCATCTAACTCATTTTGGGAAAAGCGTTTTGGCTCATTTGACATACCTTCAAAATCTGCAACATTTTGTGATGAGCTTGGTCCTTCAATATCTTGTTCTAATGGTTCTGATATATTTTTAGACTCTGAAGAGTCAGGTAAACACTGCACTGGACGTTGAACACAATTAGTACTTGGGTACTGCCATTTAGCTCAATTTTTAGTGTTTAAACCGTTTACATTCACGCTACAAAAATAACCGTCTTCGAGATGATTTCGTGGTTCTCGCCAAATAGTCGGTGTTCCAAATTTAAAGGCACGTATCTTAAATATTCCACACACAATTTACAAACACAATTGGGAGTCCAAGATTTCTCATTTTTATCCAAGAGCATCCCAAAATGCTCAAAATAAGTACTTTCCACCAACTCTGATATAGCTTTTCTACAATTGTTAAACACATATTCGCCACATATGTAGCAAAAATGATCCGGATTCTTTAAACAACATATCCTTGAACTACCAATGATTCAAAAACTTGAGAAACTAATCTTAAAACAGTAAAATACGCCTGTTATCGATTTATATAGATGCTTAAATGATAAAAATAAAAAACAAAGTAACTCGAGCTGCACAAAAGATTTTTCTGTTAGATTTGACAAAAACAAGTCATAAGTAAATATTATCAACCATACAATTCGCGGCAACAAACAAAAAGTTTAATTTTGTAAACTAGTGTAATTTGCGTTCAGTGTCGTTTTAAGGCGCTTTTATTATTATTTAAATGCATAGTAACTATAGTCATCATTTGTCCATCTATCTGTCTGTTTATCCGCATATAATAACGATTACACGGCCTAACCGAATAATTTCAAATTTAATGTATATATTCTATTTAAAATTTTGCAGAGTCATTTCAAATTTTATTAAAATCGAATAAAAATTAAAAATATATATTAATAAAAGTTTCCTTCATTCCATTAAATCCTATCAAACATTACCAATTAAACTTCAGTAAGTATATTGGGATAACTACGTTATTGCAGTAAAAAGAAAAAAAAAATTAAAAATAAAGAAAAAATTGAATCTACAAGGGTTGAGTAACTAAATGCTACATCAATTGCAATATAGCTTTAAAAATATGCATTATAGTGGTAGTTACTATTATATGTTCTTCTTCTTCTTATTATTATTATTGTTATTTTTATTCTTGTCCTTCAAAATAAATTGCAAAAACCAAAATTATAATCTTTTATAATTGAAGAACATGATACCAAAAGAAAAAAAAAATCAAAAAAATCGTTAGATTTTATTTGATAGTTTTATATTTTTTAAATAATTCATTAGCATTTATTTATAATTGCATGTACTAAATATTTCATTTTATAAAAGCATTTAAACGACGAAATCATTATTTTTTTCCCCTCTATATAAAAGTTAATGGTAGTAGAAGATGTGTATTAATCATTCCTAAAAAAAAAAAAAAAAAAAAAATAAAAAAACTTTTAACTTTTTAAATCAATAAGGATTCCATTTTGATTCTTTTAAAGATTGTCCTTTATCTGCGTAGAAATTTATAGATGCAATGGAAAATTATAATCGGAACCAAACATATTTAAAATGCATGATATTTATCTCAATATAAATTGCAATTAACAAATTACACTGATATAATGATGCATTTTTCTATTTTACGATGTTTATATATTTTATCTAATGTTCATTTTGTCTAAATTTTTCTTCCCAAATTGACAATTCCTTTTACGAAATATATTTGAATCCTTCATCTTTTTAATTATTAAATAAAAGTATATACGTTTAATGGAAAGCTCATTTATAGCATCTAATTGGTAGCATGCTATGCAGAATTAAATAAGACGATAGTTAACAAATGTTTTTCACTTAATTTTTATTTTTCGAAGCTATCAAAATGTTAATAGCGTAATGGTATAAACGTAATGGAATTTTACAAATAACAAATTTATAAAATGAAGAAATGTTATTAAATCAATTAAAACTTCAATTAAATCAACTTCAATCAATTAAATTCCTTCTAATGTTGAAATTTTGATAATGTCTTTTACAGCTATGGTATATTTTCTGATATGATAATATGAGAGATATGATAAAAAAATATATGATAAATTTTCTAAGAGCTAAATCTCCAAATATTTCAATCTCTTTAACAAAGAATGTTTTATTTTTTTTTTTTTAAGTACAAAGTATAGATGAGGTACCTTAATATTAAACAAATAACTTAATTATGTTCATTATCCTGAAGATAGTATGCGATGTTTTTCTATACGTTTTCATTTTAATTTTCCTTCACCAATTAGTTCCGAGACTATTCAATAATTTTATAATGCATTAAAATATATTAAAATGATTAAACATGTTAAAGATATAAAAGAAATAAACCCAGTTTCCATTAATGGGAATATATCATTTTATGAAAAATAATAATAATAATAATAATATTTAAGAAATGTGTACTCATATTTTTCTATTTAATTACTTGTTTTTTTTTTTCTTTAGTTTACAAAAAATTGTTATACAGAATAAAATTTATGCTATATGCAGCAATAATTACAATAAGCAGCAATAATTAGCAATAATTTAAATATCGTTTTTGATTAATTAAATATTTTTTGTCTACACCGAGAAAAAGTATCGTTCGAGCATCTAGAATCTAAGTTGTGGCTCTAGAAAACATATTTCCATGTAATCCTTATAAATTCTAGTTACCTCTATTTGAGAGGTCTAGAGTCTCTTACTAAAATACAAGAGCATATTCCTAAATACTCGTTGTCAAACTTATTGAAAAATCTTTGCAAATAAATGCAAACATAAGAGGTTTGTTTTAGTAACTATAATTTTTAGTTGTCAAACCATTCCAGAAAACAGTCGATAATATCTTGTTATTGAAACGATTTAATATCGTTTCGTCACATATTAAACAAGAGATTAGAAATTCTAGATCATTTCGTCTATTGAGTTCAGTTGTTTACCCTTTTCGCATAGTTCGGAAATCTGTAAATCTATTTTAGGGATTCAAAAAATGACTTATTCATTCTATGTGAAGGCTGTATATATATTTTTTTTCTCGGTATACTAACATTTAAGTTAAGACCATCTTGTCTGAAAAGTTTAATTAATTAATTGCAAAAAGTAATTATTTAATTTATTAAAAATTAAATTTATTAATTTAGTTAAATTATTAATTTCATTAATTTAATATTTTTATAAAGATTTTCCTTTCTTAGAAAAAAAAAAATCCTTATTATGCGAAATGGAGCGGTAGGTTTTCTTTTTTATTAAATTACTCATTAGTACATGTGACTTTTAGCATTGCTGCATAAATCTATAATGGAAAAAATTATAAAAAATGAACTATAAAGTTTGTTAAATTTCATATAAGGTGAAATAAAATACCCTTATTATCAAAATACACCTTCTTTTACCATAGAATATATGATAGTAATTTTTTATAATTATAAATAAAAGTATATATCTTTCTTGCACACGTTTATGTGCACTTAGTAATGGGAACAATACTGAAGACTTGTCGCAATGCACTCATTACTCGTATTTCTTTTTTATTATTGCTATTATTTGAATAATTCAATTTATTGAATTGAACAAAAACGTTCTAGAATATTTTTTATCTAATAGTTACCAGAATTTGCATTGTATCTAAGAATATTAGTGGTGTATCTATATGAATTCATGAATTTATGTCCAGACATGGCTCCATCTGATTATGGCCTCTTTTGAAAAATACAACACTCTTTCAAGGCCCGTCGATTTGAATTCTTTAATGAAAGCATGTCAAGATTTTTTTCGATTCCAAGGAGCCACCATAATACTTCCAGCAAATCCGGAATTTGACAGAAAGTCGTGAACTATGATGATCTCTATTTTAAAGAATAATCCTAATTGCTTTTGTTATTAATCTGCGCATAACAACGCAACTTTACACAAATTTACAAGAAATTTTTGCTCAACATAGCACTTTGAAATAAAATGTTGTACATTTTATTATGACATTAAATTATAAACAGAAGTTCTCTTAGATATCCCTTAAAAACATTTAAAAAATATATATATTAAAATATTTAATTGCTAAAAAGGACATCAAATTTTAGTAAAAATTACATTAAAAGATCTTAATAATTTTACATGTTTCGATTGAATTTACTCAATCATCATCAGAAAAACAAAATATACAAATAAACACGAAGATGGAAAATGACAATAAACTATTACAAATAATAAAAAAAAAAATTCATTTGTAATAGTTTATTGTCATTTTCCATCTATGTGTTTATTTGTATATTTTGTTTTTTTGATGATGATTGAGTAAATTCAATCGAAACATGTCAAATTATTAAGATCTTTTAATGTATTTTATTAACATTTGACGTCCTTTTTAGCAATTAAATATTTTAATATATATTTTTGAAAAACATTTTATTATGTTCTGTAACGATCCCCACTGAAAATAATCTTACGGTTATTTGAAAAAATTTTCCAATTTCTTCAGACATTTTACAGAAATATGGAGAAATTTCGTAGGTTTTGCTTTACCTTATTAATATCTGCAGAATGTTCTAAGATATTTTTAAAAATTTCTGAAGAATGGGCCAAATACCTACACATTTTCCACAGATTTTTAAGGCAATTACTTACAAATTTTCTGCTTATTTTGGGGGCAATTACCTAAAGATTTTCTGCAGATTTTTTTTTTAGTGAGGATATTTTTTTTTTTTTTTTTTTACCTATGTAAAATAAAATGTGTTTCGAAGATCATGTTTATTATAATAAATGTTGTACTCTTTTTAATAAAATTTTATTTGAAGTTCATCAGCAGTTTTTTGGTTTTATGCATTTTAATTCAGTCTTTCTGTATTTTGTTTTTTGTTAAAATGGGAGAGGTAGGGTAGGTTTGATACATTGACAAATTGGTCTCAGCAAATGGTATTAATAGCTATTCTAAGATATCTGACCGCTTCTTGTATTCGCAGAAGCCATCGTTATTTGGACGTAGTAGTGAAGTACTCATATTTTTCCTTTTCTTTAAACTTCTGAGATTTTTGGAATGTCAAAGTATTATATAAATACAGGGTGTCGCAAAACTCATGGTACATACTCTAAAGGGTAATAGAACACATCAAGACGAGTAATAGTAAATAGGAAACCAAGGGTCCCAAATGTTTTCCAAAGGAGGTAGCTTCCATTAAAGTTTAGGATCCAAAATTTCAAATATACATAAAAAACGAAAAAAATGGTCCTTTGATTTGCGGTTTTCACTAATACTAATCTTTATTTCGGTATTTTCTTTAAAATAAATTAAAAAGATAAATTTCGAAAAATGCCGATAGAGGGCGCTTTAGACCTTGGAGTAACGAACAACTACTTGTTGCCGATATTTTTTGCATCTCATTAAATGGTTTCGTAAGCTTAGACATAAACTTAAATTTTGAACTCAAAATCTGAATAGTTGAGAATCCTTAAGTAGTACAAACTGAACTGTGTTCAGAGGGTTCAAATTTCAAATGATTATAAAAAATGATCGATTGATTTCTGGTTTTCACTAAAACTATTCTTTATGTGGGTATTTTACTGAAAATAAATTATAAAGATAAATTTCAAAAAATGCCGATAGAGGGCGCTTTAGACTTTGGAGTAATAAACAACTATTTTTCGCAGTTATTTTTTGCGTCTGATTAAATGTTTTCGTAAGCATAGACTTGAACTTAAATTTTGAGCTCAAAATCTGAATAGTTGGGAGTGGTTAAGTAGCACAAACTGAACTGTGTTCAGAGGGTTTAAATTTCAAATGATTACAAAAAACAGAAAAATTGATCGATTCCTTTGCGGTTTTCGCTAAAACTACTCTTTAAATCAGTGTTTTCTTGAAAATAAATTTTAAAGATAAATTTCACAAAATGCCGATAGAGGACGCCTTAGATTTTGGAGTAGCGTACAACTATTTTTGACCGCTATTTTTTCTAAATCTCATTAAATGCTTGCAAATGCTTAGGCTTTAATTTTGAGCTCAAATTCTGAATCACTGGGAGTGTTTAAGTAGGTCAAAATTGAACTGTGTTCGAGGGGGTGGGGACGGTTAAATTTCATTTCCTCAACACTCTTCAGTTTGCGCTTCTTGATCCCTCCCAACCATTCAGAATTTAAGTTCAAAATTTAAGTTTCAATCTAAGGTTTCGAAAACATTTTATAAGGTTTTGCAAGCATTTAATAAGATACAAAAAATAACGGTTAAAATCAGTTGTTGATTACTCTGAAATTTAAGACGCCCTCTAACGGAATTTTTTTTTAAATTTATCTGTAAACTTATTTTCAAGAAGATATTGACTTACAGAATAGTATTATTCTAAACCGCAAATGAATTGATCAATTTTTTCGTTTTTTATAATCATTTGAAATTTAAACCCTCTGAACAAACTTTAGTTTATGTTACTTAACTATTCCCACCTATTCAGATTTTGAGCTCAAAATTTAAGTTTAAATCTAAGCTTACGAAAATATTTAATCAGATGCAAAAAATAAAGGCAAAAAAAGTTGTTCATTACTGCAAATTCTAAAGCGCCCTCTATCGGCATTTTTTGAAATTTATCTTTATAATTTATTTTCAATAAAATACCGACATAAAGAATAGTTCTAGTGAAAACCGCAAATCAATCGACCAATTTTCATTTTTTTATAATCATTTGAAATTTGAACCCTCTGAACAGAGTTCAGTTTGCACTACTTAACCATTCCCAACTATTCAGATTTTGAGCTCAAAATTTAATGTTAAGTCTAAGCTTACGAAACCATTTAATGAGATGCAAAAAATAACGACAAAAAGTAGTTTTTCGTTACTCCAAAGTCTAAAGCGCCCTCTATGGGCATTTTTCGAAATTTATCTTTATAATTCATTTTAAAGAAAATACAGACATAAAGAATAGTTTTAGTAAAAACCGCAAATCAATTGACTATTTTTTTCGTTTTTTATGTAAATTTGAAATTTCGGACCCTAAACTTTAATGGCGGTTACCTCCTTTGGATAACGTTTGGGACCCCTAGTTTCCTATTTACTGTTACTCGTCTTGATGTGTTCTATCACCCACTAGCATATATACCATGAGTTTAGGGACGCCCTGTATATAGATGCCCAGATATTCTCCTGGGCTACCAGGTATCTCCAGGTATCTCCTGCCTCATCCAAAACAGAAAATCTGGTTAATAATTTCCTTTCCAGTGATTATCTCCTGTAAAAATTATCCGAATAATTACAATACATCCCATCACTGTAAACCTAGAGTTACTTTGACTGTCTGCGTAATACTTAATAACGTTTATCGTCGTTTTCCTGTGATTGGTCTATATATTTTCAATTATTTCAGATAATGAGGAATTTCCATACAGAGTTAAACTGATCACTTTTATATTTATCTGACAATTTCACATCCACAGTTTTCCAAAATTTTCTTAAAAACCGTAAAAAATTAAATAATAATAATAATAATAATAATTAAATAACTAATAGTAAAAGTAAGCGGAAATCACGTGACTCGAAATCGGAGCATGATTTACTATGACGTCGCATTTAACAACTTGCCAGTGTTTACATTTTGTTAGTAAGCAGCGATAGTAATTTTTCGATACCCAAATTTATTTCTATTTATTGGATTTGCACAATAATTCACCATCATCTCATTTTGATTGTTGATTTTTTTTTCTTTTTTTTAAATTTATTTTTGCGAATTATATCTTTTGTACCCGGAAATGGCAAAGGACAGTTGGAGGGAGGGGGACCCTGATTTCATGGGAGCAGAAATAACACAGATAAAAAAAGCAGAAACATTTTTATGCTATTCAATTTATTTAAATGTACGTGCATTAATATGTAAATATGTGTATTAAAATTTAAATTATTCACCCTGAAAAAATAAGTAGATTTATTGCCATTTTAGGGAATATTTTCTTATTTCGAAAAAAAATTCTAATTTGATATAATTTTACTTGAAACTCAATAGATTGATTGAATAGCTTAGTAAAAATAATGATGAATATTTTAATTTTGAAAAGAGTCATTTCTCCTAAACACATTTTTTCTAATTCAAATATTTTAAATATTTTATAGAATGTGTCATTCGGCAAAAGTATTTTTATAAGATCTGTAATTTTTAAACCATTACTTTCTATTCACGCTATATATTGAACCAATATTCAATATTCTAAAAGATAGGGAAGTCTGTCTTCAAAAAGCACTTCCATATATTCAATAATTTATTCAATAGACCTTTTACTCAACTTTTATTATATCATTCAACTTTTTATTTTATGCAAGTGATTTTCAATTCTTCTTGTGATAAAAAATAAAATAGAAATTACTTTATCGAAAAGTAGATTTCTTTCTGTAATAGTTTTTAGTAAAAAAAAAGAGATTTTTCTAAATGGGTCATTTATGTTCATTTTTGGAAATTAAAAGTAATACTTTAAAGATTTAGAAATATGAATGTTTTTTCTTTTCCTTTCAATTAATTTTAATTCTTTCAAAATGTATATTTTTTGATAAATTTCATGCTTTCAAAATTGAAAATTTTACTAATGAATTGTAAGAGTTTTTGAAAATTGAATTCCAGAAATCATAATTCATTGAAAATATGCATCACTATTTGAATTATTATTTTCAAAATTATTTATCTTGTTGAATAAAAATAGCAAATATACATTAGCAATTTTATAAATTTTCCATTTAATTTATTACTAAAGAAAATAATTTTATAATTATGTGTGGGCATTTTATTGATTGCATTTCAGAGACATTTTATTTATATATTTTTAAAATTATATTTTTAATCTTTACTTGGCTAAAAATGTGAATTTGTCTGATAACTTTCCTGTGTGCAAATTCAAAATCAAAGGAAAAACAAAAACAAGTCGGATGTGACAATCCACAAACTTTCCCCTATCCCATGCATGTTAATATATCAAAATTCGCTATCACACTGTTAAAATGAAATGATAATCTTTGTCCATCATGGAGATTATAGTAATATGAAATTCCGCGGGTTAGTTCTTGAGATATGAGTACACTAAAGTCAAGATAATCATGCTAAATGCAGCATTTCAGCACCACATTGTGATTGATTTACACTGAAACCTAGTTTGAAACAACTTATGCCAACTGAATATGAAGTTTGATGAAAATCCGTGCACTAGCTCTTGAGATAGAGCTTTTGCGAAAATCGTAAAAAATACTGCAGAGCATCGCTATCTGATGGTGTAAAATGAAATATAAAGAACATCAAGTCATATTAAAGAATAACCAAATATGATGTTTTATAAAAATCCGTGCGTTAATTCTTGAAATAGAGTTACTGCGAAAACTGTGAAAATTATAGCACAGCAGCTCTATATGTCGAGCAATTTACACAGAAATAAAAAAAAACTTCAATTCATTTCAAGGTCTAACTGAATCTTATATTTGGCAGAAAAAAAACAAGCATTAGCTCTTAAGGTTGAGCTATTGAGGATATTGTGAAAAATATTGTATACCATCACCATCTGTTATACTATCTACACCAAAATGTAGACTACATAAACTTATCTTAAGGACTTACTGAATCTGAAGCTTTATCAAAATAAGTGAATTAGTTCTTGAAATAGAGCTATTGCGGGAGTCGTGAATAATGCTGCATTGTTGAGCTACTTAAAATAAAACACATCAGCGCCAATTTATATCAGGAACTATCTGAATATAAATTTTTATTGAGTTCCATGCATTAGTTCTTGTGAAAGAGCACCCACAAAATTTGTGTCAGACACAGACAGACGTTTTATAAAAACATGTTTTCCAGGCTCTCTGGCCTCTAAAACGTGTAAATCCATAGAAAACCGGAATTCAAATTTTTTCATGGATCGAATAATTTTTCCTTGTAAAGATAGAAGAAAGTAAAAATACATTTTTGTTACTTTTGATAAAAGGAAATTGCTCATGTCTTCTTCAGGTATCAAAAATAAACTTGTGCAATTTTTTCACATTGCGTAGGCCTACCTTTTTACACTGAGTGTCTTAGAGCTCTTTTAAACGCAAAAACCACAAATGCATTTGTTATCATATTCTTCTACATTACTACAAATTTCGTGCGGTCATACGTGGCATTTGCAAGATTGTATCTAATTTTCTTTATTAAGAATTGGATTAAGAATTGGAGTAAATTCATTGCAAAAAATGCTGGTTTCATTATTCTCTTCATCTTCTAACGATGTCTCTTCAACCTTTTTTAATTTTTTTTCTATTAATTCTTAGTACTTTTTAAGAGCCTTCTCGTTTCGTTTTGCAACCTGTTGGCTTCTTTGTGCTAAATATACTTTTCCAGATTAAATTTATAGGGCGAAGAATTAAAAGAAAAACCCAGTTATTTTCCTTCTTTTGTGAGATGCTTTCTCAGCTCTTAAAGCATTCTTGGGCAGTAGATTTTAATCGAAATTGGAAAAAATGATTACTGGGATGCGCAATCTAAATATGTCGATGGAATAAGTTCACTAATTTGTAAATCTGTAGGGCAACATTTTAAATCATCGATGACGTCTGTAATTGTGATGTGAGCTGCGAAGAAGTTGGAAACAGTCAGATATGGAAGAGGTTGGATGTTGTCAACTATTGGATGTGTGATGTCAATCAATTTAGATGCAGAAGTTTGAGATTCATTATTCTCTGTTCTTTCAAATCATTTACTGCTGCAGCTATTTCGATCTGTGGCTACATAGACCTGGGTGTTTTATCATTGACATTCCTTGGTTTCCAAAGGGGTAAAAAATTGTTGTTTTAAGGAAAAATCTATGTTTCTCAAACTTTTAACCATTTTTGCTACTTTGGAAAATACACCTTTAAATAATTTTTAAATTGTTACAGATTGCCCAGAATTAGCGAAGTATCCATTTCGTTGCTTCTTGTAAATAGTATAAGTTTAGAGGCACAGTGGATGGCACATCATAAAAAAGGAAGTCGATATGTTGTATTTAAAGAAAAGCCTAAGATAAATGCATTACTTTTTCTTCCAAATAGATTAACTCGATAGATTGACAAAGCAGCCTTTTATGAAGAAGTATTGAAAAATCTTAAATTTTTTTTAAAACTAAATAATGAAAGATCCTTTTGTAACCCTACAATTTCCATTAGGAGGCTGTCTATAATTAGGAGGCTGCTTTTTTTCAATGTTTTCAACCCCTTCCCTCCCCTTTGTCACAAAATGTCACACTTCACTTTACCCCCTCCCAGCCCTGTTGTCACCTTTCACGCTATATAGCATAAACATATAGTACTTGTTGATCAGAAACAAAGCACTATGTTATAGAGCATATTTAAAGTTTTATTTTTAAACTTTATCTATAGGAGTTTTAATGACATTTGTGAGCATGATAATAAAAATTATTCATGTACTTTTTTTTTGCTTGAAATAAGCTTTACAACAAAAAGCATAATTAATATGCAATAGTAATAAAATATCAATATGAAAGAGCATTTGAAAACAGTACTGTTTTGGGATTTGAAATGGAATTTAGTATATTTCGCTTTAAATCTTATCTTTACTTATAAACACAAAATACTTTAATTTGAAAATAACTTAAAAATTTAATCTGCTGGATTTTAATTCTTTTATTTTAACCAAAATTTCTAATGTCAGATTTCTTCTTACCCCCTTCTATCCCCTTGTCACAAACTGTCACAATTTCATGAACCTTTACTCCCCCGTCAAGGAATGACATCTTTTATGAACGGCCCCTTCCATACAACGAAAGAGTTTGGATAAACATCATCCATCGAGAAAGGGTCTTGCTTATTGAATATTTAATGGAGAAAAAAATTTTGTTACATATTTTGTAATCTACATGCATGAAATTGAGGTTTTATAGATTATTTATCAATTAGGTAATATTATATTAAAATAAATTTCTGAAATACATTTCGAATATAAAGAATGCCTAAAGCACCAATTATTACATCTTAGATTACAAAGTTATTTATTAAAATTCAATAACCATAATGTAAAAATATAGTTTAGTTGATACCATTATTTTATTCAGTAATAATTGCAGCCTACTTAGTTTCAAAAATTTAAGCTAAAAATTAGTCTTACTTATTAATATAAAACAAAATCAAAACTAACGTTTGAAATATAACTTGATAAATTTAGGATTATAAGGTAAATAAACAGCCTTGAAAATGAAATTTAAAACTCCGTGCTAATTTATAAACTAAATCATTCATTGAATATTGGGCAAAATCGGGCATAACCGATCTAGATAAAAAAAAAGATAACCGCTTGTAATCAGTTTTTTTTTTCAGACTTAATATTAAATTTTTCAATTTTTCAAAGAATAGGAGTATGGGTGTAAACAAACGGCAGTTTCGTAGAAATTTCGCTATCCTTTGGGTAGAATAATTGCAATAATAAATTAGTATTGAACACGTCAGTCAGTCTCTCTTCTATAACTTTTCTTGAATGTTCCCTTTAGTGCAATTTATAATTTTTTGAATTTAAATAGTATGATATGTGGTCCGAAAATGGAATTAATAAGCTCAAGCAGAGGAAAATTTTAAGATTATTTTACGGATAATAACTATGAAATGAGAATAAATGGTTAAATTACAGCTAAAGATTATAGTGAAAGAACGTATTATATGCTGCATTATTTCAAAAATGGTTTTATTTTGGGGATGAAAGTGTTATTAGGAATGATATCATACGGTAAAGTGAATTTAGAAAGATTCAAATAATTATTGAAGTTTTAAAACATAATATTTTTCTATTTACTATTTTTTATTAGATTAAATAAAATAAGTAAATTTAAATAAATAATGAAAATTGAATTTAAAAATATTGAAAATGAAAATTAAAACTAGTCGAATGTGGCAATCCCAAAACTCACTTCTATCTCATCCAAGCTAACGTTTCGAATTTTATTATCACAGTGCCAAAATTAAATAGCAATTTATGTTCGTCATGAGAATTCTAATGATATGAAATTCCATTCATTAGTTCTTGAGACATGATTATCACTAAAGTAACATAACTCATGCAAAATACTGCATAGAAGCGCTACTTGTTGGGTGATTTACATGGAAACCTGATTTGCAAAAACTTATGTGAAGATTTAACTAGTCTGAAGTTTGAGGAAAATCCGTGTATTAGTTCTTGAGATTAGGCTACGTAGGAAATCGTGAAAAATGCAGCATAGCAATGCAACATGTTGGATGATTTACACCAAAATGTAAACAACACCAAGTCTTATTAAGGAATACCTGAATCTGAAGTGTAAATTCGTGCACTATTTTTAAAGATAGAGCTTTAGCAAAAATCACAAAAAATGCAGCAAACAGTACCATCTATTGACCGATTTACACCACAATGTAGAAAACGGAAATTCATATCAAGAACTATCTAAATCTGAAGTTTTACGAAAATTCGTGCTTTAGTTCTGGAGATTGAGCTATTGGAAAATCAGGAAAAATGCTGCACAGCAACGTCAGAAATTAAGCAATTAACACCAAAATTTGGAAAAAATCAATTCATGTTATGGACTTATTGAATCTGAAGTTTTATAAAAATCTGTGTATTAGTTCTTGAAATAGAGCTATAGCGACAACTGTTATAAATGCTGCGTGGCAGCGCCACCTGTTAAGCGATTTCCACCAAAGTGTGGAAAATGACAATTCATCACAGGTACTAACGGAAGTTCGATAAAAATCAGTGTGTTAATTCTCGAGATACAGCTATTGCGTAAATAGTGAAAAATGCTGCACAGCAGTAACACTCTTGGAGCGATTATCATCAAAAACTAATCAGAACCAATTTACATGAGTGACTAATTGAATATAAATCTCTATTAAATTCTGTGCATTAGTTCTTGAGATAGAGCGGCCACAAATTTATATCACATACAGAGTTACAGTCTGACAGACAGACAGTCTCAAGACAATATAAAAACATGTTTTTTGGAATCTCTGACCCCTAAAATGAGTAAATCCGAAGAAAAACGGAATCAAATATTTTTTCTTGTAAAGATAGGAGAAAGTAATAAATAAATGAAATATTTTTATATTTGATAATTTAAAAATTGAAAAACACATGAAATCCGAGAAATCACGCAAGATGGTTTTAATAAAGTTAAGTATAATATACTTACATCGAATTGAAACGTTGGCTGAATGAAGAAGTCGGACATTGTTCGACAAGCGTAACAAATAAGGTGTGTTCGTAATATAATGAATTTTTAAAAATATTCATGTCTCGGTGTAATAGTATATTCAGTTAAATCTCGGTGTAATATTAGTTTACTGTATAAGTATCCGAAATTTTTTGTGTATCTCTGTAAATACTATCTGCTCTCTATTATATCGGAAGTAACTTTAGTAAACCTCAGCAACGTATATTAATTTCATAAATTGTGAAATAATTTAATATAATTAAAACGCGCTTGTTTGCAAACCAATGTTTCGCTTTATAACTTTATATTATGAAATATTTTTTATTGCCATGTAAATTAATAAGATATATTTTTTGCGTCACAGATTGTACAGAATGTATATTTTAGAATATATTATATAGACGCATATTAATTTTATTGTGTTTGAAAGAGTGTAACATAGTTAAAATGCACTTGAAATTAATTTTTCCCGTTGATCTTAATGTGACGGGATACTTTTTAGTACCCTGTAATTAAACTATTCATTCTATTTTCATAAAATTTGAAAAAAGACTTCAAAATTATGCAACAATTGTATAGTTTAAATTTCTAACGATTAGGTTGGGAAGTTTTAGCTCTATAATAAACGGATGGACAAACGGACAGCTATATGGAGAGACAGACAGAAGGAAGGACTGAATAATAACTAAGGTGCCACGTATTTACTTAATTACGAATGTACCTAATAATGAGCACTTTTTTATTATAGTCCTCGGATGGAATTCAGAAGGCAGACGTAGGAGGGGAAGACTTAGGATGAAAGCTGTAATCGAGAGAGACGTATATATATATATATATATATATCACTTAATGTTTAAAGTGTATCGGCAGATCCAAAGTTTCGTGCCATAATGAAACTGAATTCAAACAAATAAACATTAAAGGAGATAAAATTCGAACAAGAAAAACAAAATAAAGAAACTGTGAATCTCATTAGCGGTGGGTAGTTTTAAAAACACAGCAATACATCTGAATGAATATGAAAAAAGACTATTATACGTAGTGGCAGTGGATTTCGATTAGAGTTTAACAATGCAAAAAACCAAATGTGCAAAAACATTGGATATCATAACACTCCCCCACCGGACCCGACGCCACAGTAAACAGCATATCAATCATTCAAAAAATATACAGCCGAATTAAAATTGTGTGTAATATATGTAAAACAGCAATAAAATTATATTACCCAAGCTTGAGAGACACAGCCACACAAAACAACTAAAATCCAGCATTCCAAAATCAATCCATGTACATTCCATGTCGTTGTCACAGGATTGCAGACATCCTTGTAAAATCGCCCAAAAAGGACGGATTTTTTAATGTGATTATTGCAGCTATAGCGCTGGTCATGTGAATTTTGAAAAAAATTTCATTTCCGTATCTGAAAACCTAACAGAGATATTAAAATCCGAAATTCTCCAAAATTCGTGACTTAACCACTTTACCACGCTTAAGGAAGCATTTGTAAAGGAAGCATTTTTGACTCGTTTTCGAAGCAAATGAGGGAACGTCCACAAATTGTTCTTATTAAATGTCGATTTAAGACCGTGCCTCTTATTTGGACATAATAAAGCAGCGTGTTGATTTAAATCAAAATTTGTTTCAAAATATGTTGATCGTTAGCACTGGAAGTCTGCATGGATCGAAATATCTAGGTCCGGTCCCGAACCGACCCATATGGAAAAAATTTCTGCCCGGCATGGAAAAATGTTAAAATCATAATCCGGACCAGCCTGGAAAAAAGTTTCAATCATAGGCCGGCTCAGCTGTGAATTTTTACGTAGTTTTTTATTTCAGTGTTGTTAAAAATATTTTCGCGGGGAGGAGATCTGACAAAAAATACGTATCATAGCTTTTCGTTTTTTATATTTATACGTTTTATTATTAAATAAGCGCCAAAGGCTGTGACGTATTTATTTTATCAATGAATCTATGTTTATATCTATATGTTTCACTTATATTTTAATATCGCTAATCCATATCCTGTGCGTTGGAGACTTTGAAAAATGTTATAAAGTAAAACCGTTTAAGACGGAATCTCATAGGAAAGAAAAAATACGTAATAGACAAATTTTCTTCCTAGGAGGTTTAAATGGAGTTCTTTTTTCTCAGGTATTATTGCATTCATTTTGCATGGATTAACACATTTTCTGTTTAAGACAGAATTCCGTCATACGCAGATTTTTTTTCTGGTTTTGTTGTGTTTAATTTTTTAGCATTTAAATATATTCTTAAATATATATATATTATATATATATATTTATTTATTTATTTATTTATTATTTATTTATTTATTTATTTATTTATTTATTTATTTTAAATAACAGCGATTTTAAAATCTATGTGGTTTTTGTAAAAAATTTAATAGGACTAAATTTTACCTTTTTCATGCACGTATTAGGTCAGTCAGACAGTGATTTTAATTTGGATTACTCGAACCAAGGATTGAAAATTTCGTCCAATTCAGATCTTATTCAAAGTTAAGAATTGTTAAAGAGAAAAAGTACAAACTTGAAACACATTATTTTAAATTATTTTACATTAGTTTTGTCTCGAGCAAAATTGAAAAATTATTTACTTTTGAAAATATGATTTTTTTAAATTTATATTATTTTTTCTCTATAAATATTTTTAATTGCTCTAAAATTAATATTGAAAAACAAAAAACCCGAAACAAAACTAAAATCAGATTTTCATCTTTAATTAAATGGAAAGAAATTGAAATCCGATAAATAATGTTTGGAGTTATAACGATTTTTAATTATCCCATTTAAACCAGTACTAATCAAATTAATTTTTTTTTAATTTTATCATAAATTGTAGGATGTGATTTTCTTAGCAAGTTATATGGTTAACCATCACAAAAAAAAGAAAAAAAATCAAAATTCAAACTCAAAAGATAGATTTTTTACACGTTTCCTAGAACTGTTAAAGTAACATTGTCTTTTGAATTGCGAGCATTTCAATTTGTGTCTAATCTCTTAAAACCTGATAAATTATTCAAATGACTATAACTCTGCAAGTATTGAAGATACGAAGATGCAATTTTTTGTGTATTATTCAGGACTGAATAAGGAAAGTTTTCATAAACGAAATTTTTATTCTACGGGGGCCGTATAAAAAGTTAATTTTCGCATTCAAATAGACCCCCCCCCCCATGGAGTTGCAACTTTTCTTATCAAAAAATTTACCTTCTTTTATGAATTTTTGAAATTGGAAGTATGGGTCTAGGGGCAATATTTAAAGAGATAGCCTATTGTTTCGATATTTATGATTCACCCTGTATATATATATATATATATATATATATAGATAAGTTAAATTATTAAATTACTCATGATAGAATATCTTAGAACTACGTTTATCGGTCAAGGAAACTCTTTATTTAGTGCAAATTCCTGAGGAAAAGAAGATAATTAATGGTCAAAATAATTTGCAATATTTAATAAATAAATGTTTTTGGAAGAATTTAGTAACAACTATTAGCATTTAAATAAATGATTCCAAGAATAAATAATCAAAGTAAAACAAAAAACTTTCACTGCGATTTTTTGTAGATTTAATTTTAGTTACATAACAACTTGTTCCACTGATTTCTTCAATTAGGGATTTAGTATAAATCATTTCCTTATTTATTTAATGTTCCTTGGAATTTTCTACATCAATGAGAGATGTTTCATGACAGAAAAATTTTATTTTAATTTCAAAGTTAATTTTGAATTTTAAATTTAAATTATTAAAACAAATTCAGGAAACACAATTTTGTAATTTTAAGATAAATACTTTTATTAATTTTTAATATTTTCTCTATAAACATCGATATGCATATTGTCTAAAAATAAAAAATGGCATAAAAGTACACAAGCAACATGGTGATGTCTTATGATTAGTTTCAGCATAGTGTTATTGATTGAAAAACATATAGTTTCTAATACATGATGCCAAATATGGACTACAGTTTTAAAGAGGGAATCAAATCTTTTTCAACATTTTTTTGTTTGCTTTATCTATCTAAATAATATCTACATAAAATGCACGAACATTAATTGGAAAAGTTTTTTTCTGCTATATTAATGGTCACATTTCTTTAAATAATTCACCAATTTTAAGCCTCGAAAATGAAAGGTTGTCTGATAGATTCAGGGCTGAAAGTTTGAACCGTCCCTCTTTTTGCTGTCTTTAATTTAATTAATTTTCTTTTTAAGCTTATCTGATTTCAATTTTTTTTCTTCTTGGTTTTCACTAAAATATTGGACTCACGTGATGTAAGTAGGGACGTAGAGCTCCGCAAATTCTACAGAAATTTACAGAAATCACCCACTCATGGACAGCCAACCGCGAGGTATAGGAACAATAAATCCACGAGGGGAAAAGTTCTGCCCAGTACCGCAGGCAGGGTGGCGCAAATATATTATGACATAAAATAGCATAAAAGTTAAATGCTGCCTTATTATTTGAAGGCAGTGCAGATACATATATATTAATGCAGAATGAATATAAATAGAAAAAGAGAAAGATGTATACAAGTTAAATGCAATGTAAAAGAAAGAAAAATGTGGTTTAGCAAAGTCTTATGAATAAACGGAAAGTTTTTGTTTAGAATATCATAGTTTTCCAGAAGTTATTGAAAGTTTCTGGGGTTAAAAAGCGTTTTATTCAGTTTTTCACACAAAGTTTTGTTCTTATCAAAACGAAAATAATTTTTCATGATAGGACAGTTTGCAAAAATATAATGGGTAGAATTACAGACGTTATATTTTTGCATGGACAAAGTTGCAAGACTCTTTTACCAATTATGTGCAGATGTGATAGGAAAATTCCATGACCGGCTTTTGCATGAAGATAGACTTAAATTTTGATAGCGGAAGAAGTAATTCTTGGTATTCGTTGTACTGGTTATTATCTATGACCGCTTTTGCCAGAGAATCGGCTCTTTCGTTTCCTTTCGTTTGATACCTATATGAAATTTAATCCATGAAATGTACGATTTTTTATTGGGGAATTTTAATAGAAGATTGTATGTATTATAAATTATATAATTACGGTCAAATGCAATTTGAAGTTCGTCACATGATGAGTGGCTGTCTGTAAGGATAAGAATTTCTTGATGAGAAGAATTAATGAGAGAAATTACCTTGTAAATTTCGAATAATTCAGCTTGATAGATCGAATTATCTATAGAAAGTTTAACTGCATAATCGTGTACGAATGAGTTTTTGAAGCAGATTGTAAATGTACATGCTGCTCCTTCGCTCATGACAGAACCATCTGTGTGTGTGCATAGATTTGGAATGCGCAAATTCCAAAGTGGTCACATTGCTCGCCTACACACGAAGCGTTGCCGTTTCTCGGAAAAAATGCAACTGACGAATATCGTGACTTTATCATAGTCGAACTACTCCCCAAGACAATTACTAAGCTCCAAGCCACAAGTGTCATCCGATGGCTTTAGGGTCGCGAACCCAACTTTTACCAGTTCTTGATGTCATTAGTTTAATCAATTTTCCTTTTAAATATGTCTGGATTCATTTTTTTAATTTTTTAGATTACATTACGGCCTATGGGGAAAAATCGTTTCAAATGAATTTTAAAGATTTACATTTTGTAAAGCATCTTCAAATTTATATGCATCTACAAAGTGCACTAAAATATGCGTTTTTTAAAGTATGCAGCGAAAAGAATAGTTATTATTCATTTACAGGGCCACAGAATTCTAATGGATAATAATATAGGGGGGGGATTGTTTGCGACAAATTTTAATTATGGTAAACGATTTCATATATAATCAAATTAATATACGTTGCTGTGGATTAATATGAGATATTTCATGCATAATAAATAGTGTATAGTATTTACAGGGACACACAAAAGATTTCAAATGGTATATTCTATCCGAAGTCCTGTATATTATGGAAGATGGTTGTTAGATGGATGAAATGCATTTTTTAAATTATGATATATACGCTTTTAAGTTTCACTAGTATGCACATTATATGGTTTATATAAATGCTAATTGTTACACAATTTAGACATGCAGGGTTACAAAAAAGATCTTGGAAAGGTTATTGAATATGAGTGTAATTTAATTAAAGGTGGTTTTAAAATATGTTATGCATTTTTACCATGAACTGCCTTTAGTTTACTAAGAAATGTTTGTAGAATATAGATAAAATGGTATACAGGGTCACGCAAAAAATGGGATACATGGTCGCCTTTGAATGATAATTTCTGGAAATTTGGTTTAAGTAGTTTAAAGAAATTTTTTTTAAACTAAACTTCAGCAAAATACTTACGTGTATAAAAGGTACTATGTATTTTACGGGGCTAAACAAAAGTATTCAAGTATGTTTCCATCTATTAGTATAAATAACTGAAAGGAAAATTTCAACCAGTTAGGCTTTTTCTTGCTAAACTAAATTTTACCATTATATAGTCTATATATTAACCGACAGATCAAATACAGGGTTTTTCAAAACTATTGGAATACATATTTGCATATGAATAATAATACATTATTTCCCTGGATAACGAAGTTTTGTTAAAGATTTTAAGATGGGTTGGAAAATAGAGAATCTCGGCACAAGAGATGTAGGTAGATATGTTCGGAAACACCGCCACGGCGCTTCGCGAATTCTATGGCGGTGTCCGAGATGAATATTATGGTCGAAGCCTCAAAGATCGTGCGATGGTTTCAGTGCCTCGAGCCCAACCCCTCCCGCTTTTAGATACCTTTGATTTCAAACGATTGATGCCTTTCAAACGATCTCGTTTGAAATTCAAAAAGCAAAATATATCTTGAAAATCATTAAATGTAATGATCTGTATGCGTATACAACAATTTTTCTAACAGTCGTGTTACTTTTTACATAAAACTACTAGGATGTGCCAATCCCCAAATTTTCTTCTGTCACATACATGTTAACACTTCCAGAAGAATGAAGCATAACAGCGCCACCGTCTAGGTGATTACACAAAAATTTAACCAGTGACAATACATGCCAAGTTCTCTGAAGTTAGTTTTAAAGATAGAATCATTGCAGAAATTCTAAATAGCTGGATTGAATCTAGATAGAAGAACCACCTGTTGAGTGATTTCTTCAAAATCTGAAGAATATAAATTTATATCAGGGAGTAACTGAATCTGAAGTTTGATGAAAATTCGTGTATTAGGTTCTGAGATAGCACTTTTGTGATAATAATGTAAAATTCTGCATAGTAGCGCCACCTGTTGGGCGATTTACATTAAAAGGTAATCTGTTCTACATTATATCAAAGTATAAAGGAATCTGGAATTTTATGAAAATATGTTCATCAATTTTTGAGATATATCTAATGCTAAAACTGTAATTAAGGCAGCATAGCATTTGTCGTGAGTTGTACACCAAAAACTGATTAGCTACAGTTATATTAATATTTAACTGAATCTAAAATTTTGTGAATTTCTATATATAAGTTCTTGCCATAAAGCGCCAACACATTTTTGTCGCATACAGAGTGACAGAAAGACTCATAGACAGGCATTGCGTAACAGTATGTTTTTTGGTTATGTTATCTGACCCCTGAAATGTGTAAATCCGTCGAAAACGGAATTCGGAAATTTGCACGAATCCAATACATTTTTCTTGTAAAGATAGAAGAAAGTAAAAATATAGTAAAACATAATAATTCTTCAAATATCAATTAATTAACATTTTTGTATTTAAACTTATTTCGGAATCTAAAGATGTTTAAAACATAATTTTATTCTTATTTAAAAATATCTATTCCTTCACATTAAAATAATCATTTAAAGGATAATTTGGTAAAATAGAAATAAATTTTGATCTCTTTTAACTCTATGAAGACTGTCAAAATACATAATTTATACCATTTTATGCAATTTTTACTTTCAGGAAACTCACGTAGTGTCAAAACTATATATATATATATATTGCAGACACGTAATTTTGATAGATATTTTCCGTTTTTATGTGTAAGTAAACAAATACAAACTTTTATTAGATAAAAGGACATTAAAAACGCAATAACGTTTAAGTTTTTAAATATGAATACCTCATATGTCTCAGTGATGAGAGTTTTTTTCCTTAGTAGGATAGGATATTAAGATATTGAAATTAGGATGTTTTTCGATTGATATACTTATGTAAAAAATTACCGAAATTGGACTTTGAATATAACTTTGAACACAAACATGTATATATGATAACATGCAGCATTGGAATATCACATTCACGTTGAACTATGTCGAAATAAATTTAAAACTTGCTAAAAAGTGCATTTAATCTGTAAAAAGTAAAATATATTATGAGAGAATAATATAGTTTTTAAAAACTCAAAATGTTTAAACAGGATAAATTTTGAAAAATATTCCAACGAAATTTTTTGTTCTAGGAGCAAATTTCGGAACTCTCAACAACTAAAAGATTTCTCCAGGAAAATAACACAAACAACCAATCCTTTCGCTTTTTTAAATTTTTTTGTTGAAAGTGTTAAAGATTTAGTAAAAATTACAAAGCAATTAAAAAGTATTGTTTGAATGATACTCAAGAATCAACCACACTTACATATATAACAAGCCGGTCATTAACAACATATAGCAACACAATTCCTAAATTCTTTCAAAATCGGGAAAATTTATTAAAATAAATTGATTAAATTTATTTTAGTTTTTAAAAATCGAAATTAAAAAAGGGTAATATTGTCTATGTAATATTTTCTAATAGTCTATAGTTAATAGTCTCTTAATGTTTTCCAAAAGTGAGTCTATTAAACTTTATAAAATGAAACTTTAAAAACTTGGCTAACTATTGTCATCTCAAAAGTACTAGATATTTTAAAGGAGAGGTAATTCATAAATCGTTGTACTTTACATGCTTCAGAAATCTCAAAAAATTTAAAATTATTATTTTACACTTTTTAAATAATGTTTAAGAAGGTTTTCTGAAACATAATAATGAAACTACTAGAAAGAAAATATCTTTTAATATGTTACAATAAAATAAATTACACGCAATAAAATATTCATACTTATAGACGCATTATGTAATTTTAATGCAATTATTTATTATAAGACCGATGGAAATTTTACTGCCGTAATTTAATCATTTTAAGAGAGTGATTTTTAGAGAAACTATGTCAGAGTTTGTTCAAATAAATAACTTGTTCAAATAAAACTTATTTAATGAATCTTATTTAAATGAATGATCTTGAAACAAGTTTGATTACAAAAAAAAAGTATTTATTTATTTATATGTAAGCTTTATATTCTATTTTCTTTTTCTCCGTAAAAAAAACATTTTCGTGTATTATTGAACATTCATTCGTACTGAACATGGAAATTCATCGTATATTATTATATTCTAATGACTGTGTGTGAAATAATAAATAATCCTTATATCATAAATAGATGCAATTATTAAACCTCACAGTATTCTGTTAAGTTGTAAAATAAATGTTCAATGCCCTAAATGGGTTATTTGAAGTGATAAAATTAATGTTATTTAATACGGTAACATAGTGATATGCCGTATAGTCGTTATATTTAATATGTGTCCAGAAATATATATTTATATTTTAAAAAATACATAAATCTACCGATTTCCATTGACGCATTTTAATACGAATTTCAAACCTGTTTTACATTTAAAATCATGGAGCAATATTTTTAGAGCAATGTGGTCTTACAGAAAATAAAATATTTGATAATAAATTTTATTTACATAATTTATAAAAATAGTTTACATAACATATATAATAAATAATATTTTGGAATAGTGTCAAATTATTCATAGTTCTAGCGATAAATTAAATTTTATTAGTTTTCAATCAGCGATGACATTTAAAATAGAAATAATTTAGAATGATAAATTCTTTTGATTTTATGAATAAATAAAACATATTTATTATAGCTTTTTTCAAAGCTATATTATCTTGTAAAACGCGTTTCTTTGTTCTGTCTTAAATAACAATCCAATACAACATATACATGTTACAAATCTAATAAATGACATTACATCTGAAGTAAGTAACGTATAATTAATTTTGCTAAATCTGTATTATAAGAATTAATGATATTAAATGTAATTTATAAGTAAAGGGTGGTTAAAATTAAACAGAAGGTACTCATAATGTCATAACTCCAGTTCCATAAAACAGATGCAAAAGGAATTTCAGATATGTGTTATGTAAATCACGCGGTTGAGTTTTCCGTAATAAAGTTTCAAATTTCACCACCAGGGGCATTTTAGCAATTTAAAATGAAGGGTAAAAACTCAAAATCAGAGAATAATGGAATATTTCCTTTATTTATACACCTGTGTGTGCTTTACGTGCGTATCTTGTCGGTCAATAATATGCTGAAAGCGCACCACTGCGTTACCAATGGCTGCATGCAACATATCAGTAGGAATCAGGGAGACATTGCGTACGATGCTAGCTTTCAAGCCGGTTAATTTAGTTACACATCCTTCGTAAACATGAAAGTCGTATCATTATATTCGAGATATTGATATTTGTGTTCTTATGATATTCGAGAAAACTCCACAGTCAAAAGTCACAAAAATTCAGATTTGGGAACAATGCTCGCCAGGAAAATGGGAAAGTACGCGAGAGTACTTTTATAAGAGAGATTGGATTGAACAACATTCTTTACATATTTCGCCGAATGAGCAATTGCTGAAACTTGTATGAATATTGTACCACTTAAACAGCCTTTTTGTATTAACGCTGGGATAAAATGATTCTCCAGGCTTCTGTTATATTGGACACCTGTTACTATATGCCTAACAAACCCATTTATTGAGACTACTTCAAAAGAATACAGACACTAAATAAAATTCGCCGTGAATCAACACCAAGCAGTGACATATAGAAATGTAATGTCATTTGTTGTTGCACGACATGAAAACTGATGGAACCTTACATGCGGCAGTTTTCACAGCACCATCTAAGTGAAAATGAGCTTCATCTGTCCATAATATATTTGATAACCTGTACTCATGCACTTGCATCCATGCCAGAAAACGGAATAGAAAAATGAAGACCGGCAGAATGATCTAGTGATTTCAACTGTTTGTTGTACGATACGCATCTTAAGTAGGGTTGCGGAGTCAGAATCTCCTTCGGGCAGATTTTTGAGTAAAAGATCCAGAGTCGCAGTCGCTAAAGAACAATCCGACTCCAATTTCCGCTCCGGCTTTTTTTATTAGACAGTTTGAAGTAAAATGAAACTAGCTACATGTCATTTTAAATCCATAAAAGGAATTATTAGTGTTACTTTTGCATTATATCGGACTACCCATCATAAATATTTTCAATAAACTGTGCGGCATTAAAAACTCTAGTAGATCCCAAATTATTTTCGAAATACTAAACATTCATCTTTATTTTTTTCTCCCTTTCCATCCAAATTTTTCTGCTCTTGTGACACATATTAACATTATAATTGCAATTATTTCTTCTTTTCAAGTCAGCAGATCAGAAATAAGAAAATTCCGTTTTTCGGAATTCTGTGACGCGTATAAAGGGAAAAAGTTTTCATTTTTATTTTCAAAGCTTTCAGAATTGAACTAATAACAAAAAAGTGAAATTTTCACTTTATGTTTTTTGCCTCCCAAAAACACTAGTACATTTGCCAGTTCGGAGTCGGAATCGAAGTCGTTAAAATTTACATAGTCGGAGTCGTCCATTTTCCCACCATCTCTGCAGCCCTTCTTCGAAAAATATAACATCCGAATTTTGCGTAAAATCATACGCGTGTTTTTCCACAGAATGTCCAACGTTTGTACGATTGAACGGCCATTTTCAGTAGCATTTGAAGAATTTGCAGATGCTTCAGCTGTTGCAGGTGCAATTTCCTCAATAATTGCCGGCATAGATGCACATCGCCGTCTTCTCGGTGCAACATCAATAAAACCAGTGTTTTCAAAAGTACGAATCATGCATTTAACTGTCTTTACGGATATGAGTCTTCTCCGTAAGTTTTTCATCCATCGATAAACATGGCATATAGTAACAGGTGCCCAATATAACAGACCCCTGGAGAATCATTTTATCCCAGCGTTAATACAAGACTGTCGAATCATTGCTCTCATTCTGATAAAAGATTTTACGACACAAGGTGCGTTCCTTCTTGTTCTGCTACGTGTTTATTGCAAGCGAATAATTTATTTCAAATGTAAGTACTGCTTTTAAAGTAAAATTCTACTAGCTGCTTATTTGCATATGGTTTTAACAGTAAAGCGTCATCTGACAGCATTATCTACATAACACATACCTAAAGTTTTACTCGGATCATATCTGTTGAACCGGAGCTACGAGTTTCTCAGTACCGCCAGTTGAATTATAATTGCCCTGTATGATACTGTTTTATTAAGTCTTATAATGTATCATAATACACTATGTTGCCATTGATAATTGGACACTTGCGATTTTAGACATTCTACTAAATATCTAGAAAAGTACATGAGGAATCATCTCGAAACTCTTAGTGTATAAATATAATAGTATACGTCATACATCTTCGTGAAGGTTTTTTACCGAAATTCCATAGGGGACCGTCAACAAATTAAAAAAGAATGAATATCTTTTGAATAACCCTGTCAAAACTAATGCAGCAAAAGCGCACAAACTCTAGATTATAATTGAATGCCTTATTCTAATACACTGTGTTCATTTTTATGCAAATAGCATGCATACTCGCAGAATAATTAAGGTTTTTATAAAAATGGTCCCAAATTTTTCCAAGTTTTTCCCTTATAATTTTCAGAGTTCTTAATATAAAATAATATTTTTTTCAGAAAATATGACAAACAATATTGCACACAGTACCCTGTAATCAAAATTAAAAAATAATAAAAATTGTATGAAAAATTAGTAGGTTTACTAAATAATTTTTTACTGCGCATGCGTCAAAGATATCAAAATTTCATTTGCATATTATGTTAGCTAAATGTATAGAGCAAGTTTTGTAAAAGTCTCAAAATCATAGCTTGAAAATTCTGAAAGTAATCCCCTATAGAAAAAGGACAAAATCCGTTGTTTCCAAAATGAAGCAAAAATAATGAGGGATTTTATCCAAATGTAGTAGTACATCCCGCATTGTGTATTCTATATTGACACTATCAATGAATATATGGATACAACCCCTCTTGTTTTTGCTTCATTTTGAGAATAATGGATTTTCAACTTATTCAATTGACGATTATTTTCAGAATTTTCAAGTTATGATTTTGTGACTTTCACAAAAGTTGCTCTATACATTTAGCTAACATAATATGCAAATGAAATTTTGATATCGTTGACGCATGCGCAGTAAAAAATTATTTAGTAAACCAACTCATTTTGTATACAATTTTCATTATTTTTTAATTCTGATTACAGGGTGCTGTGTGCAATGTTGTTTGTCATATTTTCTGAAAAAAATATTATTTTATATTAAGAACTCTGAAAATTATAAGGAAAAAACTTGGAAAAATTTGGGACCATTTTTATAAAAACCTTAATTACGAGTATGCATGCTATTTGCATAAAAATGAACAAGGCGTATTACAATAAGGCATTCAATCATAATCTAGAGTTTGAGCGCTTTTGCTTCATTAGTTTTGACAGGGTTATTCAAAAGATATTCATTCTTTTTTAATTTGTTGACGGTCCCCTATGGCGTTTCGGGAAAAAAAATCTTCACGGAGATGTATGACTTATACTATTATATTTATACACTAAGAGTTTCGAGATGATTTTTGATGTATTTTTCTAGATATTTAACAAAATGTCTAAAATCGCAAGTGTCCAATAATCAATAGCAATATAGTGTATATACCGTAGGCAAACAATATGAAGGCTAGAATGTGATTTAATACCTGATATGCTTTATATTTATGATGGTTAAATACAATCGCCCTTTGACTTTATTAATGGAAATGATAGATTTTTAATGGAAATAAAAAATGAAATGAGTATTTAGACTACACAGAGATAAACACAACATACGCGTAAGAAAGTAATATATGTGATCCTAAAAACTTTTAAATAGCAAGAATTTTTAAATATGAGATTATTTTAGATTACTAGTTTCGTAGATAATATTTATAATTATATTTTGCATCTTTCACAAATGTCACAAATTTTAAAATTGCAACATTTCAGTTATTATTATTAGAAAGTTCTATTGTAAAAAATATAATTTATAATAGATGAATATATATTTTTTCTTTACAAATGGTAAAATAAAACAAATTACTTGTCATAAAATATTCAATATTATAGACTAATTACGTAATTTTAATACATTTATATTTTATAGATGCGATAAGTTTTATTGCTATAATTCAATCATTGTTGTCATTCAGTCATTGTCAGAGGGTGATTTGTATGGAAGCTATTTCAGAGATTGTTACTTACCAGCGTAAATATATGAAAGATGTGAAATCGTGAAACATGTTTGATTACGAAAAGGAATATTTAATTATTTTATGACTTTATATTTTATTTTATTTTTCTTCGTAAAATGATGTTTCAGTTTATTAATAAACATTTTATATTCTAATAACAGTGTGTAAAATAATAAATATCCCTTTATCATAAATAAATATGATATCAGATGCAAGTGATAACATTATAGTCGTCTGTTAAGTAATAAAATATAATGTAAGTAATACATTAAATGGGATATTTAAAGATAATTATAATGATAAAGTTTTATTGCCATAACTCAATCCTTATTATGATGGAGAATTGGGTGGAAGTTATTTCAGCTTTTGTTGCCTATTACCGTAAATAAAATAAGATTCATTGAAAAAGATATTTTGACTCCTAAATGGAATATTTGACTTTTTTTAAAGCATTATATTCTATTTCATTTTTTCCCTGCAAAAATTTTTTCCAGTATTATTGAACATTTTATACAATAAAATACACGTCATAAAATATTCAAATTTATAGATGCATGATGTATTTTTAATGCAATTATATTTTATACAAGCTATAAAATTTTATTGCCATAATTCAATCATTGTTATGAAGGTGATTTAGTTTTAAACTATTTCAGCGTTTGTTACCAATTACCGTAAATAAATGAAAGATCTAGCATCGTGAAACAGTTTTAAATTACAAAAGAAAAGAATATTTATAATTTTTTAAAGATTTTATATCCTGTTCTATTTTTTTCGCAAATAAATTATTTCGGTTATTATCGAACATCTTGTGTTCTAATGACAGTGTGTGAAATAATAAAAATTGATTATCTTATAATTATATTTACTATCAAATGCATTTTATACATAATATACTCTTCTGTTGAGTCATAAAATATAATGGTCATATTTAATAGACTTAAGTAGTTTATTTAAAGTCATAAAAAAGAAATTAGATTGAAAATGGTATTAATCAATAAGAACTTTAAAATAACTTCTTACAATACCATCAAAAAAATTTTAAATGCGCTAAATTTTTCGAAAGATCTAAGTCTTTCTTCGTCAGGCGCAAAGAAGTTTTGTTTATACTATCAAAGCTATATCATAACTTAAATGAAAGGTAAAGGGAAAGTAACAAGCTGAAGAAAAAACATTAGATAATCCTTATAATATTGTCTGTTTCCTTAAATTGTTTCATTCCCCTTGCTTTTCTTTTCAGTTTTGCTGTTGTTTTCATAGCAGAAACGTGTCTTTATTACACCTGACGAAGAAAGACTGGGATCTTTCAAAAGGCCTAACGAATTAAAAAATTCTTGATGGTGTTTTGAAAAGTTTTTTTGGTTCTTAAATTTTTAAAGTAAATTTAATGTGACCTACATTTATACTTATAATCGTTCATGTTATATCTATAATGGATAAATAGTTCTTCAAATTCCCTTAGATACATTTTCATACAAACTTCAAGGATGCAGTACATTTAGATTCATGGAATATTTTTTAAACATAATATACAGATAACATACAATGTTGAAAATTTGTGGAAAACTATTCAGTCATTCGACTGTCTTAGAAATTTGTAAAATAACTGAAAATTAATTCTGCCCATATTATGAACAACAATATACTCAAAAGAGCAATTAACTACGGTTATGTAAAACACGATCAAACGACTGGATAGTTTGTTGTAAATTTTTAATAGTGTTTAATGATAACAATTTTTAATTTTATGACTAAGTGCTTTGTAAAGTTTTGGTATTTAGATAAATAACAAATTTCGATAGTATAGTTTATGTAACAGTATCAAAAAATGTACATTTTTTAATAAAAATAATAAAGTGCATTACATCTAGTGTCAACAGCGTATAAAATATGATTTAAGATCAGTATTATAATAAATAACATTATTAAATATGGTTCGTATTTATGACGAATAATAACCGTAAATATGTTCTATTATAATTTAAAATGTAACGTTAAGTACACATTAAACATGTTTATAAATTCTTTGAACCAATATAAAAAATTATCAAAAAAAAATTAATAAAACTATTTCATTTTTTTAAAATAAAAATTCAATAGATTAAGATTGCTAATCTTTTAATGTTTTATATATTATACTTCACAATATGAAACTTTAACACTTAGATATCGTTTAACCTCTCAAAAGTAACAGAAATTTTAAAGAAGGTACTTTTAAGTTTATATTCTTTTCAAGTACAATGCATATATTGTTGTATTGAACATACTTCCTTAATCCCACGAAATTAAAAAAATATTATTATTTCTTTAAGAAATTATTAGGATTTAAAATCTTATCTTTAGGGGGGGAAAAGGAAAAAAGTTATTACGGAACTACCTGATAAAAAAAGTCTCTTTAAATATGGTAAATAAAACAAATTGCTCATCATAAAACATTCAAAGTTGTAAACGCATTATGTAATTCCAATGCAGTAATATTTTATAGAAGCAATAAAATTTTATTGCCATAATTTAATCATTGTTAAGAGGGTGATTTAGATATATGCCATTTCAGTGTTTGTTACCTATTACCGTAAATAAATGAATGCTTTAACATCTTGAAACAGTTTTGATTACAAAAAATGAACATTTATTTATTTATGGTTTTAAGACTTTATGCTACATTCAATTTTTCTTCGTTAATAAATTATTTCGGTTATTGTTAAAGATATTGTATTTCAATGACTGTGCTTGAAATCTATAATAATAAAGAGACAAGTATGTTTGTGTGTTAGCGCTGTTCTGAAGAGACCGCTGCATGTAGAGTTACAAAATTTGGCGGGAAGGTACCTCTATACATGTAGTTTTGCACCTCGAGATCCGATTTTTGATTTTTTGATTGCAATTTTTTTATTTAATCTTTTAGGCGATTTTTAGCGATTTTTTATATTTCGAGGCGATTTTTCCATGTTAGTGAAATGAATGCGATTTCATTCTTTTCACTCAATATAGTATTTTTTTTCTTTTCAATAAAATTTATTCGGAATTCGTGCTGTGATTTTTGAATTTTTGGCGAACTTTTTAATGCGATTTTTAGTGCTTTTTCGCATTTTGCGGCTATTTTTTGGCAATGATAAAAACAAAATTGATTTAAACTTTCAGCCTAATGAACTAAATTTTGTCTGGTATGATTTTTCAATTTCAGTGATTTTTAATGTGATTTTCAATACGATTTTCGATGTGATTTTTAGCGATTTTTAAATTTTTTGTGCGTTTAGCATCGATTTTTTGTCATTTTTGTCAAAATTATAGTTTTTTGTATGCATCATGATCTCATCTATTCTTGAATTGCATATAAGAGAACATAAAACATAAAATTAACGAATGAGTAATAAAGTTATAAATTAGGATATTCACAGTAATCTATAATATTAAAGAGACAAGTATGTTTATGTGTCAGCGCTGTTCTGAAGAGACCGCTGCATGTAGAGTTACAGAATTTGGAGGGAAGGCACCTCTATACATGTGGTTTTGCACCTCGAAGCCCGATTTTTGATTTATTAATTGGAATTTTTTATGCGATTTTTAGCGCTTTTTTATGTTTCGAGGCGATTTTTCCATGTTAGTGAAATGAATGTGGTTTCATTCTTTTCACTCAATACAGTAATTTTTTTTCTCTTTTCAATAAACTTTATTTGAAATTCGTGCGGCGATTTTTGGAACTTTTAACAAATTTTTTATTGCGATTTTTAATATTTCTTCACATTTTGGGCTATTTTTTGAGAATCATAAAAATAAAATTGTTTCAAAGCCTAAATAACTAAATTTTGTCTGGTATGATTTTTCAATTTCAGTGATTTTTTTCATTACGATTTTCGATGTGGTTTCTAACGATTTTTTTTTATGGGTTTAACATCGGTTTTTTGTCAATATTACAGATTTTTGTACGCATCATGATCTTATCTATTTTTTAATTGCATGTAAAAAAGGCAAAGTCCATAAAACTAATGAATTAGCACTAAAGGAATTATTTTGAATATCCACAGTAACGTACACTAATAAAATAACTAAACGCACTGTCTGTGTGCATGTATGTTTTTGTGCGATCGTTAGCAAAGTCTACGACATTTACGAGACTCAAAACTTTTTTGAAATTACCCCCAAAGTCTCTCCTGATGTATCTGACTTTGAGATTTTCAAAATTCCAATTATTACTTGAGTAGTTCCTCTCCCGTTTTCCAATGCAGTCCTTTTGAACATTTTTACCGCTAAATATTATTTGTTAATTTTTTAAACCCATTTTTCCCACAGTCAGTTGCCGTGTATTTCAGACAACGTAATTTCACGTATTTCGTGTAAGAGATAAAATCACAAATTTCATGTTCCTTTAATATTATTTTCTCGGAACGTGCAACGCCGTTGGGGTCAGCTAATAATAAATATTACTTATCTTAAAACAGATATGATATTTGATGCTATTGATAACTCAGATACAGGCTTCTGTTAAGTCATAAAATATAATGTTAATGATCTATTAAATGGGTTATTTAAAGAAATAAAACTAAACCTTTTTAATACGGCGTATTTTCACGCACATAATTGTTTACATGTATATCTATAGATATGCTTGTCAACCTTGGACTTAATTTCCGTTCAATGTGATTTAATTTAAGCTGGGTTAAAGAAATTTTGTACCAGATTTTTTTTATGTAAATGATATCAAAATAGTTCCACGTAGAAATAGGTATTTAAATGGCTAATGATATATCGAAAAATATTTCATGTTAGAAACTGTTTAATCAGGTTCAAAATAACTCACGTTGGGCGGAAGTTTTCATACAAGTTGGCAAGAATGTTTATAAATTATACATAAATCCCCCTTATTTTATTAAATCCATTTTAATGCAAATTTCAAGTCTACATTGCATTTAGATTCATGGTGTAATATTTTGAAAAAGACGTGAATGCTAGTACAGAATATAAAATATTTTACTTAAATGCATATGAAGTAATTTAAATCCTTAATAATAAAATATATTTTTTAAATTAATAGTCAGACACAAAACCTACTACGCAAATAACATACAATGATAAAAACTTTCAATTCTATGATTAATTGAAAAGAACAACTTACACAATATAAACTTTAAAACGTTCTTTTCTTACTAGAAAAGCTAATAGATAATATTACTGCAGATGTTTAATTTTAAAGTTTAAATTTTATTTTAATAGTGTAGTACTTTTGGCCTGATAAAACCTGATCTTCTAGTAGCAAGAAATAGAAATAGTAATATTCTGAATTAAAATTTTGTGGAGAGAAAATATTTAACAGTTGATTCATTCATTTTAATTCGTCATATTTCTTACATAGTATTTTTTGTTTTTAAACGCGTGGCTGGACCGTAGTAGAAGTATCAGTCCTTTGGATGAAACTTGTGTAATAGAAAAATACTAAAATGCCATTCAAATCATTTAAATGTGCTACTTTTCGTACATATATCATTTCGTTTTAAATTCTAAGTAGCTGAAGTAGCTTCAGATAAAATTTATGTAGAGAAAAATTATAATGTATTTAATCCTTCACTGCACCATGTGCTACATCTAGCACATACCTAAAAATAATATAATTCCCATTATGTGCAATGAATTTGGCCAGTGTGATTGCTGGAACTGATCAAGAGCACTCTAAAGAATGGAATAACATTTATTTTGTCTATGTTACGTAGATGCATTTGAAAAAAAAAAAAAAAAAAAAAAAAAAAAAAAAATTTTTTTTTTTTTTTTTTTTTTCGAAAACAAAAAAAATTTTGATCAACCTATTAAGGTAAAATTATTTTTACTGAATATTTAAAAATACTAATTCTAAAAAAAAGTTGGAGAATATTAAGCGGATATATTTAATTAATTTAAGCCCATTTAATTGCAACCCACATTATTGCAATATTTAAAAAACATAATTGTATACATAGGCTATGCGCCATAACGTATCGAATTTTAGTTGAAAATCTGAAATTTATTTATTTTTTTACTATTTTCTCCATTATTAGACATACACAGATTTCAAATATTTTTTTCACAAAAATAGAAATAATCGTGCAGTGAAGGATTAAGCTTTTGAGATTTATTTTCAGAATATTTAACCATATATTTGATTCTAAATGAAAGTGCGTTTTTATAAATCTTGTTTGCTTTTATAAAGATTTCTATAGATTCTCTGCTAAAGGGTACGAAGTAATAAAGTTTCAATTGATTTTTAAAACTATAATGCTCAAAACACATTATTCGGAGTCTGTTTTAAGTAACAATGTCATAAAATATATTTCGTGTTATAAAAATATAAAATAACATCACATCTAATGTCAGTAATGTATAAAAAATAATATTAGACCTATATTTTAACAATTAATAATTTTAAGTCAAATTTGTAAGTATAAAACTGTTCTGTTGAGCCCTAAAATCTAATGTTCCTACAGTTCATGTTAGTACATTTAACAGGTTATGTTAAAGAATTAAATCATAGAAAAATTTATGTATGTTATATTTAAAACAGATAGAAACAATATTACTTAGACAGTTTTAACGGAAACGTTAAACCTACTGAACACTTGGTAAACTAAAGAAATGAAGAAATGAAAAACACAATAAAAATACAACATACACGTCAGAAAAAAAATATGTGAAGAAAAACATTGGAAAATTCAAGAACTTTTTAAAAAGTAGTTTTTCTTTTTTTTTTTTTTTTCGTAGAAAAAAACATACGTGACAATACTCCTCAAATCTCATAAATTTTAAAATAATTATTTTACTCTTATTAAACAATACTAGAAGTTTTATTACGAAACAAAATCATAGCTAAAAAAAGAAAAAAGAAATCTTTTCAAAATGGTAAATCTAAAGAAATGATACATTATAAAGTATTTAAAGCTATATGCAGAACATGAGACTTTAATGCAGATAAGTTTTAAAGAAACAATAAAATTTTATTGCTATAATTCAGTTAATGTTCAGAGGTGATTTAAATTGAAATTTTTAGCTGTTTATTACTTATTATTATAAATAAACGTAATATATAACATATTAAAACAGTTTTATTATAAAATGTGACAAAATGTACTTTTTTAATGCGTTATATCGTATTTTATCTTTCTTCTTAAAAATACACTTTTGCGCAATATTTAACATTTTATATTGTAATGATAGTTACTGAAATAATAAATATACTTTATATCATAAAATAGAGTATGATATAAGTAACTGATAAACTCTACACTCTTATTTTAAGAGGCAGTTTAACTATAATTAGTTATAATGTCATTTTTTTTAATTTAAAGTGACAACTTGTTTAATTATGAATACTTTAACCACACATTTTAACTTTTACCCACAAGGCAATTATATCACGATATATTGTAAATATTATTAATGTACCCATCGCAATTATCCATACAAATTAAAACTTTGAATGACTTTTTCTCCATTTTTATATTTTCTCTACTTTCCTGTTCAAAAAATGCTGAGGCTGTTTTGTATTTGCAATAGACATTTATATATTTTTGTATATATTCTTTTTTTTATATGTATGATAACAGTGGCCGTAAAAAGTTTCCGGCCAGCAAAAATTTTTCAGTTAATTTGTAAATATACCCTTATGAAGAGGAATCTCAAAGTGATATTTATACATTTTATGGACATAATAGTTAGGAACTTACTTATAGAAGAACATGTAAATATCAATAAATTTAACTGACAAAATTAAGTATAAAGGAAAACGCATGTTCTCAAAAGTTTCCGGCTACCTTCACAAGTTTGTAAAAAAGTGGTGTTGTAATAGAAAATTACAGTGATCAACAACATTTATAATTAGTATTTTATCGTATTACTATTTTATTAGCTTTAGTAATAAGTACTGTGGCGCAGCAACGTGACATTCATACAATCAACGGTTAAAGATCGTCTGTGGTACGCTTTTCCCACATTACTTGCAATTTTGGAGAACTTTCAGCTGAGTTGGAATATTTATAGTTCCGCAGACTTTTGTCAACTTCTTTTCAAAGGTTTTCTATTGGATTCATGTTGGGTGCTTGGGCTGATCATTTCAAAAACGAAATTTTTTGTGTAAAAACCATTGCTTATCGAAGTTTGAAAACATTATTTATGTCGTTATCATGTTAAGAAAAATAGTTGCGACCAAATTCTTTTCTCTAATAAGGCATAAAATAGTCTTGCAAGATATCCTTATACATTATATCATTCAACTGGCTGTGGATTTCAAATAACAGACCGACACTTTTTGAAGAAAATACTCCCCACGGCATAACGCGTCCCCCGCCATGCTTCATTGTAGGACTAACATAGATCGAATCATATCTTTTGTTGTTAGGTCATCGGACGTTGTGTCTGCCATCACTTCCAAAACTGTTTCGAATTCGTTTGATGGAAAAATAGAACTTTTTTCCAGTTTTCACTTGACCAGACGTTGTGTTTTTTTGGAAAACGCAGTCGGGTACATTTGTATTTTTTTTTAACTCTGAAAATTTTTTAACACCGACTCTTTCATAAAGTTATGCATCACGTCAGCATGTTGATACAGTATACGGACTTATTTCAGCAATATTTTCATTCCGTAAATAGCAGTATATTGCAGCGGAATTTTTATGTGGATTATCAATTGTTTTTCTCCTGATCATTCTGTCTACAGGAATAGTAATTTTCCGGGATCTCCCGGACCTCTGAAAATCCTGAAGGCCACGGCCATCTTTATATAATTTTTAAATATCGTTTACTGTCGATTTCACCGATCGATAACTTTGCCGCAATATCTCGAGAAGATTGGCCTTTTAGCGACAAACTAATCACTCATTTATGAACAATAATTGTTGAACTTTTCGATTTTGAATTCAGACTAATCCATACACGTTGATTCATTCATAAACACAACCAAAAAACAGTCTACTATTAGAAAAAAACTAATTCGAATTTTATCCCTTTGCATGAAGCATCTTCAGCATCCAATCAAAAAGATCACGTGGTCAGAAGTCATTCACATATCCCTAACTTTTGAAGCAATTGTGCTTCTTCTTTGCTGAAACCTTTTGGTAAATAAATCGAAGAAACTAACTGGCCGAAAACTTTTGACCGCCACTGTATAGCTGTGTATGGAATTAGTCTTCAGATTTCGAATTATTTTTTAAAAAGTAAAAGTATACTATTTGTAATATTAGATATATCAAAAAAATCTATGCGCACACTTTTGTAATACACATTTAAAAATCTTGAAAAAACACTGGGGAAATATATAACTATTTAAAAAAGTAGTTAGGGACTATAATAAGTAATTTTTAAAAGATTTTTTTAAGTTTTAATTAAATGTATAGTTACTTTTTTTTCGGTATTTACTGTAAGTTGAACATTGAAGTGCAGTGAATTCCCCATTTGGACCATATTTTCAAAAATAAACAATATTTTTGAAAATGTAAATCGTCGCATAAAATTCATAAAATTTATTGTTAAAAATTATATAAAATAATTTATTTAAAGTGATCAAAATATTGTAATACAATAGATAGCATTTACGTCTGTAATTGTTTACCTTTATATATGCGATATTTCTCTTTCATCGCCTTAAATATATGTAAATACAAATTTCATGTCTGTTGTATCTTTCTATAAATGGAATAGTATGTTGAAAATATAAGACTGAGCGGGTACAAAAAATAACATTTATTACATACATACACAGTTGATAAGTAAAATTTTAAGTGATAAAATGAAATTTATTAATTTTTTCGTTTGAACCAAGAACTATTTTACTGGCAACCTATATTGATAAAAACTTTTATGAATAATTAGAAGCTAATTAGTACTTTTCAAAACTATAATGTTTTAAAAAACAAGTTTTGATGGTGTGTTTTAAGCAATACATTATGTTATAAAAATTCCTGTAATAAAAATAATAAGTAATATTGCATCTAATATCAGAAGTGTATAAATAATTATATCAATTTCATATCTGATCATAATAAATCGAGAAATTAAATAAAATTCATAAGTTTGCATTATTTTATTAAATCTTTTTTAATGGAAATCGTTTGCTTTGTATTTAGATTAAAGATTAGTAAAAACAACGTATCGATCACCCACAGGAAAAAGTGACGCCCCCCTCCCCCACCCAAAAAAAAGATTCTTCGTTTTATTCCAATAATAGGTCTGCCATAGGTGCGCCATATTACACAATAAGTTTCATATTTGTAGTTATAGCCCAAGAGACAACTGCACAAACCCTAAGTCATCGAGCACAAGAAAAAATCCTTCATTTTATAGAAGAGTAGTAATAGAGAAATCTAATGGAGCATAAGCCAAAAATTAATACCACTAGTGGTTGACTCGTAAGATTAGCATTGAGTTTTCCTGCACCCAGTTTTCCATCTTTTCATGCTTTCGAGTGTATACGGCGAATACGTACGCTTTGATTTAGGGTATGAAACAATGTCATTTCTTACTAACTTTTTTTAAGTTCGGCTTATTTTTATGATACTCCTGTCTCCCACTGGCATCACACTGTTTTGACCCCCCCCCCCCCTTTATTACTTTTTATGGCGTCAGCACATTTTTTTACGAGCAATTCAAACTCCAAGACTGACCTGAAAACAAATATTGAAGATGATATTAAAATAATAAGTTTTGTAATGTTGAGCAGTGCTGAATTCAGCGGGTGACCCAGGAGGACAGTTTCTCCCGGAGCAATAAGATTTGAGATTTTTTGGTTACAATGATCAAAAAGTGATAATTCTCTCTCGGAACTCTGTAATATTCCTCCCTTTACGGAACTACAGAAATCCCTCAAGAAGTAAAGTCTCTGGATTAAACACTGAATATTGCGTAAGGCGGCCTGAAATTTTGAAAAACACATATGTCTCTGCATGCAAGGGGAAAAAAACACATTTTCAATATTTTCAGTAACAATGTTAATTTACGCTAAATTTTGTATCTCAGTATTGTTATACTCTTAATTTATATGTTTGTAATTTAAATATTTTTTGAATTTTAGTAAACAAAATTTTTTTGAAGGATTGAGCGACTTTTTGATCACCCAATATTTGATTATACCTCGTATAAAAGGTGTTTTCGTGTATTACTGAATATTAATATTTTAAGACAGCATTAAAAATAATAAATTTTATTTATTCATAACATTAGACATAATTGATAAATATTGCATTCTTATGTTAAGTGATAAAACATAATGTTAAAAATGTATTAAACGGCTTATATTAAATTATATAATTAAAGTAATTTAATACGATACATAATTATGTCAAATTATTTTTTAATTTACGTCTATAAGTGGACATTTCTTTTTAGATTTCATTAACAATCCTTAAATATAAATTTCGAATTTACTGTGCATTTATTTATAAAAATAACATGTTGAAAAGATATAAATATCTGTAAAATAAAATAATACTTAAATTGCATATAATCATGTAATAAATTAAATCCTAAATTAAAAATGCAAAAAAATTTATTACTTTTCGTCTAGACACAAGAGCTACTATATTAAAAAAACCCATGATAATAATTCATTTTTGATTGATAGTTTAGGAACATTTTTCAAATATATAATGTTAATGAACAATCATGTGTGTTTTTGTTGTTTAGTAACTATATATCCATTTCATGTTATTATAGTAATATATAACTGAGTGTCGGTAATGAAGAAATAATAATATCAATCAAATATAATAATAAGTAATTACATTAAATATATTTATAAAGCATTTCACTACTCTATTAAGTTATAAAATGTAATACATTAAATATCTTATTCTAAATAGAGAAAAATAAAGCGATTTAATAACTAACATAACGTTACATTGATAACCAATAGATATATTTTTGTTTAGATAATTTGTAACACGTTTTTAGTGGCAAAGTAAGTTCTACTGATTATTTTGACTGATCGACTGGCGAACACAATATGCACGCAACAATAAAACATATGAGAACGCAAAAACTTTGAAATAAACAGAATTTTCTAAGAGTTTTTAGGTGCGTTCGTAATTATATAATACGTAGCACCTATAGTTGTCGTTCAGTCCGTCCGTCTGTCCGTCCGTCTGTCCGTCCGTCCGTCTGTCCGTCCGTCCGTCTGTCCGCATATAACAACGCAAAAACTACCCAACCGAATCGTTTGAAATTTAAAATACATAAATATTAGATATTTTTGTCGAGTCATTTCAAATTTTATGAGAATCGGATGGATAGATCAATTACAGGGACGATCAAAAGTATTCCATTACATTACGGTCAATGGGGAAAAAAGTTTCAAATGCATTTTAATCGTTTGAAATTTAAAATACGCAATTATTACATAATTCTGTCGTGTTATTTCAAATTTTTTGATAATCGTGTGCATAGATCAATTACAGGGGCAATCAAAAGTATTCAATTACATTATGGTCAATGGGGAAAAAGTTTCAAATATATTCTATACGTTTGAAATTTAAAATACATAATTATTACATAATTTTTTCGAGTTATTTCAAATTTTATGAAACTCGGACGAATAGATCAATTACAGGGACAATCAAAAGTATTCCATTACATTACAGTCAATGGGAAAAAATGTTTCAAATGCATTTTAATCGTTTGAAATTTAAAATACGCAATTATTACATAATTCTGTCGAGTTATTTCAAATTTTTTGATTATCGTGTGCATAGATCAATTACAGGGACAATCAAAAGTATTCAATTACATTATGGTCAATGGGGAAAAAGTTTCAAATATATTCTATACGTTTGAAATTTAAAATACATAATTATTGCATAATATTTTCGAGTTATTACAAATTTTATGAAAATCGGATGCATAGATCAATTACAGGGACAATCAAAAGTATTCCATTACATTACGGTCAATGGGGAAAAATGTTTCAAATGCATTTTAATCGTGTTACACTCATGCGAACTTAATAAAATTTATATGCAACTATAAAGTACATATTATAATATACATCTTACATAATTTGTGGTGCAAAGAACATTTGTTATTGATTTACAAGGCCACACAAAAGTATTCCATTACATAATGGTATAGGGAGAACATTGTTTGATGAGCGTTTTAATTGTAGTTCACTATTTACAATGTTATGAGATTGATATATGAACGTAATATTTTTAAAACTTCGTTATCGTCCGAACGCACCTAATTTGCTACGCTTCACGTGCAATTTCCAACTTGTTTATAAATTAGTATGACCCCGCCAGCCGTTGATCAAATAATGCCCTCGCTAAGGGGCTTTATAATATTTCCATCCTTTTAAGTTTTAAAAGTAAACTAACATAATTGCTAAAATCTTTAGTAACAATCCTATAACGTAATATTAATAATGTATATTCCACAACGAAAACGTTTAAATATAAATATAAATAAGTATAAGTATAAATATAGTTATTAATAGACGTAATCAAGACTTACTAGTGCTATTTTTCACATTGATATCCTATAATGATCAAAAATGAAATCCGCTGAATTTAAATAGCAACAAAATTATAAATAAATAATTCTTTTAATTGCCACTTTCCCAGTGGTTGTTCAAATGAAAGGAAATCAAAAAACGTAAAAATGATTCCTTAAAACATTGTCTTGGACTGTGATTAACAATAATTCTTATAAAAATATTAGTTTAAGTAATCAAAACTTCCATTATTTCAACTTATCGTAGCTGTCTTGAACAAATAAAGTAACTAAATGTTTACGCTTTCTAAAAAACAAAAACAAAAACAAAAACAAAATCATAAAATGCCCCTTTTTTACAGAAGGTAAATGACAACAATATAACAACAATATGTACATCAACACCTATATACAGGGTGATTCCAAATTTTTTTTACAATAAAAGAGGGGTGATAGTACACATCAAGACAAACAATATTAAATAGGAGACCAAGGGTCCAAAACGTTTTCTTAAGGAGATAGCCACCATTAAAATTTAGGGACCAAAATTTCAAATAAACATAAAAAACGGAAAAATTGGTCGATTCGTTTGCGGTTTTCACGAAAACTATTCTTTATTTAGGTATTTTCGTGAAAATAAATTATAAAGATAAATTTCAAAAAATGCCGATAGAGGGCGCTTTAGACTTTGGAGTAACGAACAACTATTTTTTGCCGAATAGTTTGCATCTCTTTAAATGATTTCGGAAGCTTAGACTTAAACTTGAATTTTGAGCTCAAAATCTGAATAGTAGGGAGTGGTTAAGTAGCATAAACTGAACTGTGGGGGAGGTTCAAATTTAAAGTAATTATAGAAAATGGAAAAATTGGTCGATTCGTTTGCGGTTTAAAACAAAACTATTCTTTATGTCAGTATCGTCTTGAAAAAATTTTTAAAGAAAAATCTCAAAAAATTCCGTCAGAGGGCGCCTTAAACTTCAGAGTAACCAACAATTCATTTTAACCATTATTTTTTGGTTCTAATTAAATGCTTGCAAAAGCATTTTAAATGTTCTCGGAAGCTTAGATTTAAACTTAAATTTTGAGCTCAAATCCTGAGTCGTTATGAGGAGTTAAGAAGCGCAAACTGAAGTGTGTTTAGGCGTTGAAATTTAACCCTCTTTCCTCCTCGAACACAATTCAATTTTTCGCTACTTAAACAATCCCAACGATTCAGAATTTCAGCCCAAAATTTAAGTCTATGCATTTGAAAGCATTTAATGAGATTAAAAAAATAACAGTTAAAAATAGTTGTACGCTACTCCAAAGTCTAAGGCGCCCTCTATCGGCATTTTTGGAAATTTATCTTTAAAAATTATTTTCAAGAAAGTACTGATTGATCAAGAAAACTGCTGATTTAAAAATTAGTTTTAGCAAAAACCGCAAACGAATCGACCAATTTTTTTCGTTTTTTACAATTATTTGAAATTTGAACCCTCTGAACACAGCTAAGTTTGTCTACTTAACGAATCCCAGCTATTCAGATTTTGAGCTCAAAATTTAAGTTCAAGTCTAAGCTTACGAAAGCATTTAGTAAGATGCAAAAAATAACGCCAAAAAAGAGTGTTTCGTTACTCCAAAGTCTAAAGCGCCCTCTATCGGCATTTTTTGAAATTTATCTTTATAATTTATTTTCACGAAAATACCTAAATAAAGAATAGTTTTAGTGAAAACCGCAAATCAATCGACCAATTTTTCCGTTTTTTATAATCCATTGAAATTTGAACCCTTTGAACACAGCTCAGTTTGTGTTACTTAACCACTCCCAACTACAGATTTTGAGCTCAAAATTTAAGTTTGAGTCTAAGCCTACGAAAACATTTAATGAGATGCAAAAAATACCGGCAAAAAATAGTTGTTCGTTACTCCAAAGTCTAAAGCGCCCTCTATCGGCATTTTTTGAAATTTATCTTTATAATTTAATTTCAAGAAAATGCCGACATAAAGAATAATTTTAGTGAAAACCGCAAATCAATCGACCGATTTTTCCGTTTTTTATGTTTATTTGAAATTTTGGTCCCTAAACTTTAATGGCGGCTATTTCCTTACGAAAACGTTTTGGACCCTTGGTCTCCTATTTAATATTGTTTGTCTTGATGTGTACTATCACCCCTCTTTTATTGTAAAAAAAATTCGGAATCACCCTGTATATTATGCTATAGTATGTGGCACAAAAATCACGATTATTTGTTAATTGTTTAATGGCAACGTCAAATGAAACTCATCTTATGGGTTACTGTGCAAAAGTTTTTTGAAAAGATTTCGGATGTGATATATTGGATTTATTTATTTTTTGTTCCTTTGCTGCAATTATGGAGCTTCAAAATGTCATTTTTTATTATTCTTTTTACTTAAAAATAAAATAAAAATCAAGAATTTTAAACTTTCTAGTTTCAAATTAAAGTTATATATTATAAATGAAATGAGTGAAAGATTTATAGTATTATATTTTAAATAATTAATGAAATACGATAAAATGCCACGAATACAACATTTTGCAATTTATTATCTGCGCTAAGCTAGCATACAAATACTGTGTTCTTGATTTATCAGCACATATGTCATATTGCACATATGTCAGTATGCGCCACATTGTCGAGTTATTTTTCTGACGACGCCACTTTGGCGAAAACTTCGTTTTTAAATACAAGTTACATGTATATATTTTTAAAAATAACTTTTTTTTTTATTTAAAAAGGAAATAATAGTAAATTAAAAAAAAGTAAATAATTATAGAATAAAACAATTTATATCATTTAAAAAAGAAAATAAAAGTAAACAAACACTTTAATAATAAATAAATAACAATAGCCGGGTTGCTATGTGAGGCACATATATTTGCCATTTTGTTGCAATCGCGCCAATATGGTGCTTATACGACATCTGTGTTTATTTCCCTAGCACAATTTTCTAATTTAGCAAAAGAATTAAACAATTATAATAAACTATGAATAAATACAATATGATTTAATGCCTAGTATACATTTAAGGGAGACCAAACTGGTCGTCAAATGCGGCTAGTTATAACTAAAATATTATGTCTAATTCCCCGTACAAAACTTATTTCCGCGTTAAATGACGCAATATTTCAAAAATTTATCAACTACTAAAAGAGTGTCAACTATTGAAGGAGTCAACCTATTGGTTTCAAAGGTAACGTAATAGACCAAGAGCCGGCCGCACGAAATCCTAAGTCATCGAGCACAAGAAATAATCGTTTATTTTACGGAAGAGTAGTAATAAATGAATCTAATGATCCATGTCTGCCGGAAGCGAAGTGGTGCATAAGCCGAAAATTGATACCACCAGTAGCTGACTCGTAAGTTTAGCGTTATGTGCAATCAAAAGTATGAAAACATGGAAAACTGTGTGAAGGAAAACACAATACTAATCCGATGAGTTAACCTCTAGTGGTATTAATTTTTGGCTTATGCACCACTTGAGTTTCCACAGACATGGATCATTAGATTCATTTATTACTACTCTTCCATAAAATAAAGGATTTAGTCTTACGCTCGATGACTTAGGGTTTTGTGCGGTCGGCTCTTGGACTATAAATGTAGTTAAAATTTTCATGTATTTAAGAGTAATATTTTTTACTTGTTTAATAATAATTAAGAAGTTTTCTTAGAAAAAGCAATGATAGAACATATAGAAAAATAAAATACTATCTCTTTAAGTATGTTAAAATTAAAGAAGTTTATTACTCATTATAATATATTTAAATTTATGGACACATTATGTGATTTTAATGCAGTTACTTCATAGAGCGATAAAATTTTATTGGTATAATTCAATCAGTTTTAAGGGGATAATTTGGATGGAAGATATTTTAGCGTTTGTTACTTAGTACCATAACTGAATGAAAGATTTTACATCGTTAAACAGCTTTCGATCACTAAAAAGAACATTTATTGTTTTTTGAAGAATTATGTTCTAATTCATTACGCGTAGTAAAAATATTTTCCATGCATTTTTTAACATTTTACATTCTTATTATAGTGTGTGCAATAACAAATATACTCGATTTCATAAAAATGTATATTAGCTATAACTGATAATTATTACATTCCTCTGTCGAGCCATAAAATATAATTTTAAAAATGCATTAAATGATACCGCATATCTAAAGTGATAAAAATAATTTAATACGTCGTATACACATCTATAATTGTTTATATTTATGTCTATTTTTGAGACATTTCAGTTCGAATTTCATTAAATACATTTTCATACAAATTTTATGTCTTTTTCATTTAGAATCATGAATTGATATGTTGAAAAAGACATCAAATGCAGAAAATTTAATATGTTACATACCCAAACAATTAAACTTTTTCAAACTTTTAAATTACACTTTATGTTATTTTTACCTATGCAAGAATTTAAAATCCTAAATGATAAAGTATATCTCTTTACAGACAGACAAAAGTGCTAATACACAGACAATGATAAAATTTTTCTTTTTTGATGTTTTGTTAAGCGTTTTACAATATATATATATATATATATGTATATATATATATATATGTATGTATGTATGTATATATATGTTATTTATTTATTTATTTTTGTAGAAACAAGTTTTTTGAAACAGTTTTAAATAAAAATGGGGTGCAATACATTTCTCCCTATAATAATAAAAAGTAAATATTACATTTATCATCAATGATATACATATATAATGAAATTATTTTTATACCATTATAGGTAATGGAATTAAGTAATGTTCATAAGCATTAAACTGTTCTATTTTTCATAAAATTAAATGCTTAAATTATATTAAATGTCCCATTGAAAATGGTGATAAATAAAGTTGTTTATTAACTAATATTTTACTAACAGGTATATTTAAAATTGATAGTGACAATTGTTTAGCCGATCCTAAATGTTGGTTTTATGAAAATTTAGTTTGCTATTGATGTAACGAACACATTAATGATTGTATTAATGAAACAAACACAGCATAAATGTAACATGTATATAGGCCCACCAAATATTGAGGGCTTTTGAAGAAATGTGGTGGTAATTTAAAAACGAGGCTGCCAAAATAATAATTGTTAGACTAGAATGAGACAAATAATGACATATACTATAATGCGAGCAAAAATTGTGTGTGTGTGGGTAAATTTTATCTCAAAAACGGCTCTAACGATTTTCGCAAAAATTTGGATTTTACCATTTTCGGGCACGAGAAGACCATTGGGCTAGGTCACATGTTCGAGAAAATTCGATTATTGGGTCATTTTGGGTCATAATGGGTCACGATAAAGCTATTTATATCTAGAGAACGGCTGGATCGATTTTAAGGAAATTTTCTATCCAATCGTTTTTTGGCACAACAAAACTATTGGGCTGGGTCACATGTTCGAAAAATTTCGATTAGTGGGTCATTTTTGGGTCATTATGGGTCAAGCCATTTTTATCTAAAAAACGGCTCTAACGATTTTGACCAAATTTTATATTGTATCGTTTTAGATTACAAGAAGACCATTGGGTTAGGTAACATGTTCGAGAAAATTCGGTTAGTGGGTCATTTTTGGGGTCATTGTGGGTCATGCTATTTTTATCTAGAGATTTTCTCACGCAATTTTGACTAAAAATTGCATTCTATGGTTTTCGGGCACGAGAAAAACATTGGGCTAGGTTACATGTTCGAGAAAAAAAATTTAATGGGTCATATTGGGTCATTAAGAGTCTGGGTCAAGCTATTTATATTTAAAGAACGGCGTGATGGATTATAACAAAATTTTGTATGTAACAGTTTTTTGACATGAGAAAACTAATGGGCTAAATCACATGTTTGAGAAATTTCGACTATGAGGGTCATTTGTGGGTCATGATGGGTCATAATGGGTCATGGTCAAGCTATATCTAAAGAGCAGGTGGATCGATTTTAATAATATTTTGTATGCAACATTTTTTTGGCACGATAAAATTATTGGACTAGGTTACATGTTCGAAAAATTTCGATTAATGGGTCATTTTGGATCATAAAGGGTCTGGGTCAAGCTATATATAATTAAAGAACGGCAGGATCAATTTTAACGAAATTCTGTATGTAACAATTTTTAGAAACGAGAAAACTAATGGACTAAGTCACATATTCGAGAGCTTTCGATTATAAGGGTCATTTGTGGGTCTTAATGGGTCAATGTCAAGTTATATCTAAAGAATGGGTGGGTCGATTTTAACGAAATTTTGCATACAACATATTGTTGGCATGAGAAAATCATTGGGGTAGGTCACATGTTCGAGAAATTTCGATTAGTGGGCCACTTTTGGGTCATTCTAATTTTATCTAGACAACGTTTCGCGCAATTTTGACTAAATTTTGTATTTTATCGTTTTCGGGCACAAGAAAATCATTGGGTTATGACAGATTTTTGAGAAAATTCGATAAATGGGTCATTTTGGATCATAAGGGGTCAGGGTCAAACTAACTATATCTAAAAAACGGCTCAATCGATTTTATCTAAATTTTGTATCTAATTTTTTCGGCATGCTAAAACTAATGAGCTAGGCCACACGTTCGAGAGATTTCGATTATAAGGATCATTTGTTGGTCATGAAGGGTCATGCTAATTTTATATAGAAAATGGTACTCACCATTTTGACTATACTTTGTATTATATCGTTTTTGAGCAAGAGAAAACCATTTGGATGGATACATGCTCGCGAAAATTCGATTAGTGGGTCATTTTGGGTCTTAATGAGCTAGGGTCATTCTAATTATATATAACAACGACTCAATCAATTTTACCTAAATTTTGAAACAAAACGTTTTTTGTCATGAGAAGACTATTGGGCTGAGTCGCATGTTAAACAAAATTATATTAGTGGGTCATTTCGCTTCATTTCTGAATGCTGCCAAGCTAATTTTACCTAAAAAAATGGCTTAAACGATTTTGATTCAATTTTATATTCTACTGTTTTTGATTACCTGAAGACGATTGAGCTATGTCATATGCTTGATCAAATTTGATTAGTGGCTCATTTTGGGTAATACGGGTCAGGGTCACGAGAATATGGCAAAAGCCAATAACTTGGTGATATTTGACAAAATATCGGCGACATATGGCTAAAAAATCGACTACAAAAATTACGAAAACCAAAACACGCATTTGGAGCCAAATGAAAGAATGCCTCCAAATTTGGCTATATCTAGCAGAAAATATTGTCTTTCAGAATGTAAAGAATTTTTTTATACATTCTTACCAGGATTCGAGATGCATGGTTAAACCAATCAGAGTCGAGCTAAAAAAGTGATTTAGATCGATGTCCTTTCGTTGTAAATTTTAAAATAAAGTAAAATTTATAAACATGCGCATAAAAACATAGTTTTCTTATTGATTGTTTTTCTAAATAAACAACATGTTTTACAGTAATAATACCGAGTGAATGACACAGTGAAGATACTATATCGAGTTGAACACAAAGTTAATTTTGACCGAGTTAAGCTCGGTCTCCCCTGCTAGTTTATTATGTAAAATGCATACACTGATGAAAGCATACAGTTTCAATACTAGTTTTTGAATACGTAATATATATTTAAAAACTATAATGTATTATGATAACTTTTTATGTTAATTTAAAGTAAAAAGTGATGCAATTAAAGTCGTGATCTAATAACTGCATAATAAGATTTGATATCAGATTTTATTTATAAGCATTATATATTTCTGTTTTATCATAAAATAAAGTTTTATAAATATAACATAAAGACATATTTAAAAAATATAAAAACAAAGTCTGTTAAATCCGCATTAATAGAATTTGCTTATGTTCTGTAGAGAAATATCAAGTAGAAGCAGAGAGTAGCACAAATCTTAGAAACAGATCCAGCGGCCTTAACACTGAGATTATATATGTTACAGGCCAAACCCGATTTTAGGCCAAACTAGATTGGCCTAGTCCAAACTAGTCTATCCTAACGCCCATCGGATAAACTAGTTTTTCCTAGGCCAAACTAGTCTATCCTAACGCCCATCGGATAAACTAGTTTTTCCTAGGCCAAACTAGTCTATCCGAACGCCCATCGGATAAACTAGTTTTTCCTAGGCCAAACTAGTCTATCCGAACGCCCATCGGATAAACTAGATTTTCCTAGGCCAAACTAGTTTGGCCGAACGGTCATTAGGATGAACTAGTTTAGCCTGTTATTCATTGGTTTGAACTAGTTTATCCTAGGCCGAACTAGATTGTCCTAGGCCAATTCAATTTGGAGTGATTTTATTGAATTTAAAGACCGCCATGGTGCCAACTTTCTTGTTTTGATCTAATTTAGCCTAGGCCGATGCAATTCGATGCGATTTTAGCTCACAGACTATCAAAGCCTGAGAGCTAATGTGCTCGCAGATTCTGTGTGTGTGTACGTACGTATGTACATACTTATGTACGTACGTATGTAGGACTAATATAACGGACTAATGTGTAACTAATATAACGCGAGCACTCTGGTGTTGGAATTTGGACGCGATTTAGTTCAAGCTAGCCGGCTTCGCCCGCTATCGGGCCCCTTCTTTTATATAAAATCTTGAAACGGACGTATGTTGAAGCGAACGAGCTTCGAAGTGAAAAAAACATGATGATAAATATTTAAGAAAAAGGATTTTGCATCGAAATACCACTATTTTCTAATAGTAATTTTTGTAAAAATGTTATATTCTTGCTAGAATTTTTTGAAACTTTGTGATAGTTTATCGCATATGATATAATTTTATAAAAAAAAAGAATTACATTTCGGCTTGAAAGAGGATGTGGTTGCGAACAAAATCAGGAAATATAACGGAAATTCTATGTTTTAAAGCACCGCGACCTCAAGTAACACATCTACTAATAGGTTGTTTAACGGAGTTTCATTCAAATACAGTTTTGTTAATAATAGAGTACGCTCCCCTGGTGTTGGAATGAGGAATTAATATAACGTGGCTTAGTTAAAATTTGCTGTCTTCGCCCGCTATCGGACTGGCGTGGTTAGCGGGGATATGGTTCGAATTTCGTTCGCTTCGAGGTTCTTTCGAAAAGGAGGGTTACATTCGGTGGTGCGTGGTCAGCATGCTTGCTACGATTTAAATTTTGTTCGCTTCAAAGTTCATTCGAAAAGGAAGAGCGCATTCGACAGTACGCGTGCAGCACACCTGCTATATGCTGCCGCAGTCTTGGGGACGCGGCTGAAGAACTAATGCACGAAATTTAATAAAAAATTATATTCAGGTAGTCTCTGATTTAAATTGATGCTGATTAGTTTTTGGTGTAAATCGTTCATCAGGTGGAGTACTGTTTGGCATTTTTTACGATTTACGCATCAGCTTTATCTTAATAGCTAATACAATCAAATTTCCATCGAACTTTAGATACAGTTCGTCCTTGACATGAGTTGGTGTTGTTTTTATTTTGAAGTAAATCACTCAACATGGCTATGATATGCTGCATTTTTCACAATTTTCACAATAGCTGTATCTCAAGAACTAATAGATGGAATTTAATAAAAATTTATATTCAGATAGTCCCTGGTATAAATCAATACTGATTACTTTTTCATGTAAATAGTTCAACAGATGGCGCTTCTAAAGTGCGTTTTTACTGATTTGCATTAACACTATTTCAATAACTAATTTACGGATTTTCATCAAACTTCCGATTCAGTAAATCCGTGATATGAACTAAATCTTTTTACGTATTCGTGTTAATTGCTCAATTGGTGGCGCTGTTGTGTTCAATTTTCCCGATTCCTGAAATAGTTTTGTTGCAAGAATTAATGCACGAATTTTCATCAAACTTTAGATTCAGTAAGTCCTTGATATAAATTAGTATTCTGTAGTTTTGGAGTAAATCTCTTGAAAGGTAGCGCCGCTATACGGTATTATTCGTGATTATTGCAATAGCTCTATCTCAGGATCTAATGCATGGATTTTCATGAAACTCCAGATTATGTTAGTCCTTGATATAAAAACGTACAAAAGTACTTTTTAGTTTTTGGAGTAAATCGTGCAACAGGCGGCGCTGCTATGTGGCATTATTCATGATTATCGCAATATCTCAAGAAGAAATGCACGGATTTTCATCAAATTTCAAATTCAGTTAGTCCCTGATATAAATTAATATTCTTTTGTTTTTAGAGTAAATGGCTCAATAGCTAGCGCTTCTATCTAGATTTTTTATGACTTCTGCGATAATTCAAATATCTGAAATAGTACTAATACACAGATTTTCATCAAATTTCAGCTTGAATTAGAATTTGAAAGACGTTGTTACGGATTTTTCAAAAAGTTCCGGCAAGAATTTAACATTTTTCCAAAAATTGCTATTAGAAAATAGTGGTATTTCGATGCGGAATCCTTTTTCTTAAGTATTTATCATCATGTTTCTTTCTTTTCGATTCAACATTCGTAGATAGCTAAATCGCGTTGTATTAGTTCCAAATTCCAACCCCAGGGTGCTCGCATTAGTTCCACATTCCATCACTAGGGAGCGCGTCTTATTACTAACAAAACTGTATCTTAAGAAAACTCCGTTAAAGAATCTATCAGTAGATATGTTACTCGATGTCGCGGTGCTTCAAAACAAGAATTTGAGATTTTTGAAAAAAATCACTATTCTTCAATAGTGGCATTAAATGCGAAATATATTTTTATAAATTTATATCATATGTCATAAACTATCTTAAAGTTTCAAATAGATCAACCTAGAATTTCCGTTATATTTCCTGATCTTGTTTACCCCCCCCCCCCTCTTTCCCTTTCGTAATGGGACTTTTTATACAATTCTTTATCACATGTTATCAGTGGCGTAGCTAAGGGGGGGCAAGGGGGCGTCCGCCCCGGGCGCCGAGGCTTAGGGGTGCCAAATTGAGAGAAATTGTTATATATCTATATTGGGGTGGGGGCGCAAAATTTCTTGCTGGCCCCGGGCGCCAAAAAACATAGCTACGCTACTGCATGTTATAAACTATCACAAAGTTTCAACAATTCCAACAAGAATTTAACATTTTTACAAAAATTACTAATAGAAAATAGTGGTATTTGACGCGGCATCTTTTTCTTAAATATTTAACATCATGTTATATTATGTTTCAAAAAGTTTCACAAAATTGGTAATATTTAATTAGCAGCTAAAACTTTAAAAAACGCTGAGCTTTTTTAAAAAAATCTAGCATCCCCTTACTCTACCTCCCCGCCGTATATTAAATTTCAAGTGTCATGCTTTATTTAAGCTTTTTCTTATTTTTAAAAGGATTCAAATATTTACTTTTTTAATATGAACAATTTCGCGTGAAGTGATGTGTGTGAAAACCAATATCTGTTACGAATTAAAAATCTTTTCATAAAACCAAAAGTTTCTATCCGATTGAAAAAATAATCCGCTCTATCTTTATATTTAAACTCAGAACCCCCAAAATTAATCAGGTAAATGCCTTATCAGAAGAAACCTACATCCAAAATTTGAAACAAATCGGTAAATTATCCCTGAAAAATCTATTTACATAAATTAAGAGTGTTACCTCCCATCCCTCCTTTCTTTATATGTAAACAATGAACACCCACAACTAATCATGGATGTACCTTATCAAACTGATATTGTACCTAAAATTTTAATAAAATCTGATACTTTTGCATGAAAACTGACTTAACGAAATTAAGGAGTGGGGGGGGGGGGGTGCGGTTTAGCCTTTTGTTCCTCTTCCCTTATTCTTATCCAATGAACCCCTGAAACTAATCAGGAAAGTTCGTTATCAGGATAAATCTATGTTCAAATTTTGAAGCAAATTGGATATTTCTATCAGGAGTTATCGCATTACGTACATACGTACGTACATACGTACATGCATACGTATATGGTTACATACACACGCACATAATCTGCGAGCACATTAGTTCTCATACTTTGATAGTCTGTGAGCTAAAATCGCGTCCAGCTGCATTGGCCTAGGCTAAGGCAAAATTAGAAAGTTGGCGCCGTTCCGGTCTTTAGATTAAAAAAATCATGCCAAATTGAATTGGCCTAGGACAATCTAGTTCGGCCTAGGATAAACTAATTCAAACCAATGAATAGCAGGCTAAACTAGTTCATCCTAATGACCGTTCGGCCAAACTAGTTTGGCCTAGGAAAATCTAGTTTATCCGATGGGCGTTCGGATAGACTAGTTTGGCCTAGGAAAAACTAGTTTATCCGATGGACGTTCGGATAGACTAGTTTGGCCTAGGAAAAACTAGTTTATCCGATGGGCGTTAGGATAGACTAGTTTGGACTAGGCCAATCTAGTTTGGCCTAAAATCGGGTTTGGCCTGTAACATATACAAAAGTAAAAATGTTCACAAGACTTTGTATTGTCACCCTAAAGCTCCATTTTCATAATCAAACAATACAAAAAATTAGACAATAAAATAATTTATGTATATATATATGTATATATATTTATACATTTAGTACAGAACAATTTATTTTAAACAACATAAATTAATTCTCTAATTTGTTCTGATTTTATGCGTATTTTTAAATTTGAAAAAGAAACTGTTTCAAATTAGCTCTTAATCCAAAATTATTATTTTGAGAATCATTTTTCATGCATTTCAGTAACAATATGATGCAATACAAGACATGACACAATAATAACTGGTATTGTATTATCGATATGATATTAGATGCAATGGTTTATAAAATTTGTGCAAATATCTTATCTTTTTTATGCAAATTTATTTACTGCATTTGTTGTTATAAAAAAAAATTTCGCCTGATAGTAAATTGTGTACAGAGTTAGTAAAATTGCAAAAATGTGAGCAAACTTTTTAAAATTGCTAATAGATGATATTTAAGTGTGTTAAATTTCTTTTGGTAACGTATTGAAGTATTTTCCCCTGTTTTGTTTCAGTGCTTTCAACTACTCCAGAGCCGCAATGCACTCTAGTGGAACTTCACCAGTGTCTACAGTCCCTACAAACGCAGAGTAATGATTTAGCTTTTGCAGCAACTAGACATGAACTTCTCGCACTTTGTAGGTAAATTGAATTATGACAAGCTTTAAAAAAACATTATGAAAGTTGTGTTTCTCTTTTAAAGAATGATAAATAACGTTTAAAATATTTAATTACATAATATACAGAGGGATCGAGAACTATTTTTCGAAAATCGATATGTAGATTAGTAAGGCGATAATAAGCAAGAATTATATAGAAACATAAGTCGCATATGAAACCCTGAATTAAAAGAGTGTGCTGGAGATCGTGAAAACAGCTGGGCGGCCTGAAGCGAGGAACAGCCCATTTCGGGTGTATGAGCTGAAACAATGATGCATCGCTACACGGATAGTGAATTGACGCAGCCGATAGGGAACTATATCGTTTCCGGTTACTAACGAGACATATTACAATTTATACCGTGTTCACACGTCTGCATAACCGACTGAGTGTTTCGAAACAGTGTTTTGAACGGTTTGAGTGTTTTCGAAAGATGAAAGATCGATACTAGTGTTCAGGGAATAACGCGGACGCGTAGACTGGAAAAAGCCGTACTATTGCAAATCGAAAATGACCCACGGATGAGAACTTGACGTTTTGATGTACATATACGTGCGTCTCAATCCAGTGTTTAGCATATCCTACACATGAACGAGTTGTATCCGTGACTAATACTATATATTCAATCTCTGACCACCGCTAATTACTAGCAAAGTTTTAAATGGGCACATTGTTTCGACAGAAGACGTAGCTGTGCACAATTTTATGGTTATGTGGCAGGTCTGCATCGCATTTGCAATTTTATGCTGCTATAAGATTCCTGCTTGTTACCGTTTTCCTAAACTGCAAGTTGATTACTGACAAATAAATCTGAGTCACCCTATGTATTTTTATGCAGAGACTATATATTCTTCAACACTGTATCTGCGGACACGCTATTATTATATGACAATTATCTGTTATTTTTATAGTTTCCTTACATTTTTACCGCAAATTGTTGATGGAATATTTCACCTTATTTAATTGCAGAAAAATATTAAAATATTTGAAATTAAACTTCCTCAAAACAAATTCAACAATTTAATTTTAAAAGAGACATTTTTAATAACAAGTATTAGATGAAGATTCGTTGCAAATTCAAGGATGTCTGACACCAGTAGTTTCCAGATATCAAGATACTACGGTAGCATACATCAAATGGAATCATATTTTATTTCATAATTTTAACAATAGTGCATATATTTTATCATAATCTTTAACAGACTTATTTGTTTTTCTCTAAAACATAATGAAATATCAAGAAATGACATAACACTTTAATACCCATGTAGCACTTATGGTATTACCACTGTTTTGATTTTAGTGGATAGTTTAATTTAGATATTCAACTCCAGAAACTTAAAATTGCAGTTTTTGTTTTATTTAATAACCATTTAACAACCATTCCGTAATAAAGCAAGTTTTACTATCGAACTTTTCTTGTGTGGATTAAAATTCTTTGAATTTCAACATCGCAAAAATGTATTCTACCATGGAGAGATAAAAAACTCCTCGTCATACCAATGATGAACTGGAAACTTCAATTTAGAAAGGTATTGTAAACAATTGAGAAGAATTGTAAGAATTGAGCATCAAATAACATTTTTTCATGTCATGGCATTTTATAAAATTCAAAAATAGTTTGTTTAGGATTTTTTTTTAGTTTCCAATACAAAAACAGTTTATCAAACACTTGTGACAAATATTTCAGATACATTCTGTATTATATCAGTATGTTTGAGTTAAATCCAGATACTCTGCTGACTGTGTAAGGATATCTTTATGCTAATATACTTTACAACATAAATTGAATTGAATTTAAGTATATTCTAAATGTATTCATGTATCACTAACTATAAAATCCATCGAGAAAGACGGTTGTGGTATCATAAATGAATTAAACTTTTCTCCTCGTTTTATCGATTAAATGTTACCGTCAATTAATTATAATCATTTCCCCAAAAGTAATTAATTGCTTAAAAAGAGTTGTTTAAAATAAATTAAAAACCCTAAACAAATAGCAATATTTTTTAAATAATTTATAGGAAAAGAAGTAGACATATTTAGGTTTCGTTGTGATCAGCTATTTAGTTATTTTGACATAGGATATGATTATTTATTTCACCTGAAAAGCTCAAACGGAATAATTATTTATTATGAATGCATCTAAATGCTTCTACTGGTCAAAGCATACTGACTACTAATAAATAATTATTAATTCCGTTTATATTAAAAAGTAAGCTCACGTGTGTTAAATTTTTGAGGACTTTTTGACTTGCCTTCTACCTATCAATGTTAAAACCAAAAAAGCATCAATGATGGAATATCTTTTCCTTGTTCAGTAAGAGAGGAGAAATATAGCTCTAGGGATATAATAATCCTGCATGTATTCGAACTCCTCTATACTTACAGTCTTTACGAAAAAATGTACCATAAAATAATTTTAACGAAAGAATAAAATAAAAATTGCTTGTGTAAATTGTTAATAGATTATAAACGTAATTAATATACATTTGTGGAATAATTCATGCTTTAAGGGATAAAACTAATCATCTGCATATTTTCTAGGAAAAAAAAAAAAAAAAAAAAAAAAAAAAAACGTGATTTTTACCGAAATTGCCACAAAATCGAAAATTAAATAGGAAAAGTATGATTTTGTTTTCCTAAAATGAAGTAGTTCTGATGCACTTTACAATACAGAAGAGTAGATTAGTTATAAAAAAATATTCAGCCAAAAATACAATGATAGACAAAGTGAGAAATGATTATACCACATGCGTTCTAACATTTGAAATTTAGGTGCATTTTCATACGGTTTAATACATAGTATAAAAAGTTTTATGCATATAAATTGTATTATAGTCAAACGGACAAATAAGCTTATGATTACTATGAAAAATTTAATAAAATATGTTAAGATATATTGTATATGTATTTTCAGCTCCTTCTCTTAGAGTAATTAACAGTACACTTTAGAAATTAACACGTTGCATGCCACTTCAACTATCGATGACTGACAGTCTGAAATATGATATAAAATTATAATATTTATTTTGTTTTAAGGAACTACTGAAAATGCATTTAAAATTTATATAATACCATATTTTACAGTATCATTCACCAATGATTGACGCGGGCATAAACGGAAAGTTCAGAGTCTGCTATTCTGACACTCAACCGTGCTAGATTTCATTTAACTGAAATAATTCAAACTGTAAAACAAGAGAAATTTATTTGGAATGCCATAAAAGCACCAAAAACATCTCCTTCACTTAATACAAAACCCCTCCTAATGTATGTTTTTTTTTTTTTTTTTACATTTTGGCGCTTTCAATTCCATTGGTTTTTTTTAATTCCTTGTTTTTTATATAAACACACACACACACACACACATATATATATATATATATATATATATATATATATATATATATATATATATATATATATATATATTATAACTTAAATCAACTGAATATTAAATGAAAAAAGAATAAAATGAATACAAATGGAATTTGTAGAACCAAAGCAGAATCATCAGGTCTCAAATACTTTGGAACTACAAATGGAGTGTGTGGTTTCATCTTCGTATTTGCCATGAGAAAGCAAAACATTACGAATTTGGGACTACCAACACACATAAAACCAAAATTAATTAAAGAAATACCAAGTAATCTATAGTGGATATGGAGAAAGTAAAACAGTGATGAGCTATAAAGTAGAATGAATCCCAAATGCACGACCATAATCCTGATACCGCACATGGTATATTAAAGCTTGAAGTATACATATATCATATGACAGAAAAATGGAAATAACATAATAATAAAAACAAAAAACGATTTATCATACACATCATAATATTAAATTAATAATTAATTAAAAGCAGAATAATGTAATAAAAAAAATTTAAACCATACACCATAGTGTACCCTATTAATATTTAAATCGATAACATTTATTTTGACTATGCTATGCTGAACTCAATATCTTAATTAAGGAAGATTAAAGATTAAAAAATAGCTTATTAAGAAATGTGCCTATACATTTAGTAGTGATATAGTGCACTCATTTATTAAAAGTGAAGTGCAATTTAACAATGTATATGATTAACATTATTAATATAATAGATATAACTGAACAATAATCCATACATTGGTGTTATTTAAACTCCATGGAAATTTTGTACCAAATTTACAAATAAATTACCCACTCTCAATTTTTTTATTTATTAAATTAACCTTTGCGAATTATCCAGACAACACCGCCCTCCTCCGTATTCTAACATCTACCCACCCAACCAACCTAAATATATATATATGTGTGTATATATATATATATATACATACATACATGCATACATACATACACACACACATATATATATATATATATATATATATACATACATACATACATATATATATATATATATATATATATGAAACCACACCCTTTATTTGTAGTTCCAAAGTATTTGGGGCCCGAGGATTCTGCTTTGGTTCTGCAAATTCCAATTGTATTCAGTTATTTTATTTATTTATTCTCCCTTGTATAAAGGTGGAAATTTTCTATGAAATTCAATATATCGCGTAATGTTATACAGATGATGGTTATATACATATGTATATATATATAACTTTTTCAACTTATTTTAATATAATCTCTTTACATATCATCTAATCAAAATGACGTATGTTTTCCATATATAAGGTAAAACCCTGTTTAGACCTACGTAGAGTCGGCTCTTGTAGACAGATATCAATGACACTTGAAACATAGGTTATATGGATCAAGGAGAAAAGAAATATGCGATAAAAAATAGTTCAAATTTCGACTCCCAGGACTGAAGATGGCACATGAAGACCAAAACTTTCAAACTGGATTCATAAAACTTTCATTATTTTCACCATATGTCCAACATACATTCCTTTGCATCAAGGACATGTTCAAAACCTATTATAGTATGAGCTCATAATGTTATAGCGTGCAGTAATAGCTCAAAGGTTGCTGTAATTTCGACCAATTGTAGCAACATGACGAGTAATGCTCGTTTTCAAATTAGGCAAGTTCGCATGTTTCCACCATGCACACAATTTTTCAAGAATTCTCACAAAAAGATATTGGAATTCAAGCCCAGAACACTAGAGAACCAGGTTGTCACAAAATTTTAAGAAATTATCAATCATCTCCAAAGTGGGCAAAACGCAATACCGTCACTGCTCAGGCTATGTGAGGTGGTGCACCATCTTGCTTGAATACGGTAATCTGTAAAAATTCTTGCTCTTAGATTAACCTACTTCTGACTGAAGGTTGCAGTAACAAGTACTAGTAATGCAACATCCTTTAGGACCCTGTGGTTTGTTCTTCTCAAAAAAGGGGGCAAAGAATTAAATAAGCAGTAAAACTATCCCATACAATAATGTAATCAGGATGCAGAGACATTTACGATAAGCCATCCCATAGTTTGGTGATAGATCGACGGAATAATAAAATAGTATGAGAATGATCCTTATAACTCCAAAAATGATAAACTTATTAACAAACAGTTTACTGCGTCGGAGGAAGTGTTTCCCTTCCAATTATAATATACATTTGAATTGAAATTTGAATGAAATATAGGGGTCATAAAAAAAGCGAAGAGTGTGGAAAGTAGGATTGCAAATATTTCGTCAACTAATTGTACGATCGACATCATTTTTTTATGTAAAATCTATTTTATTATTATCTTTTACAACCATTCCTTTAAAAAAATTACGCTTATTTCCATTATTACATGCTAAGCACACACTAAGTTTCAAGTTTTAATTTGTTCGGGAGATTAAGCGTTCACAGTTGGACGGCATTTTTTTTTCTCTCAAAATACCTTATTTCGGAATCTCCAGTGTCTAAAATATGTAAATCAGTCAAAAAAAGGAGAGGTGATTTTTAATATGATTTCAAGATTTATCTCGTACTACGTATGATGGGTAAGTAACATATTTTAGAATAAAAATAAAAAGAAAATATTCACATTAATTAAAATGGCAATAGATAACATTTATGCTGTACATATACTAAGAGTTTATGATTATTATTATTTGATGTGTAAAATGTCATGGTTAAAAAATTTTCTACATTAAATTAAATGCAATATGCAATTCATAGTTTAGTACTATAAAGTTCATCTTTTTAAAAGAAATGTCAATACATTCTTTTCTTCAGATGCCTGTCTGCAGCTATAAAAATATATATAAACCATTACATTATTTTATAGGAAATATATATTTTTATCTGTTGGATATAAACCTAATAACATACAATGTGTCAATAAACAGTTTTAAGAGCTTTCACTTATAAGCTGGCGAGGTTTTTAGAAATGTTTTTTATTATTGAATTTAATGTTTTCACCATTTAATAGAAAGAGGAAATATGTTAAGCTATAGAAAGGATTTTTTCAAACTTATTGAAGCACATTTCTAAATAAAACAATAACAGAACAAAATTATTAGCCATTTTAATTTGAAAAATCATGTTTTATGCATTTATAAAGCTATTTCTCACACCAAACATATTTTACGAGACATATTAAATATTGCATTCTTATATTTTATATATTACTTATTTTTAGATGTACACTTGTAGTTGTTTATATATGTATTAATTCTAGAAATATTTCGGTATTGATCAATCGTAAAATATTAATTTATGAAATTAAAAATTAAAGTCAAAAAATATATTACTCACTGAAAATTAATAAGAAGAATCATGACAATAACGTGTTAATGACTCAAAAAATAGTAGTAGACCGAGAAGTGGCCGCACAGACAATCATCTGACCAAGTTCCCGACTAAAATTGTAAAATTAGCTAAAACTTGATTCACATATTAAAGCGAAATAGGTCTACCAAATCATAATTTGGTGGTAAACATTTTAAAACACGATTTCAGTGATTGACTTGCAGGTTTACCATTATGCTTTCTTAGACCTAAAGGTATGAAAACTTGAAGGGCTGGGAGTAGGAAAACACAATGTTAAATGTCTTAGTCAACCATGATATGACACGGAGTCTGATTGCGATTTGATATGCATATCCAGTTTTAAGCTTTTATGGAATATCAGCCGTGAACTCAATGTTCTTCCCCCTCTTGGTATATTTTTCCAAATATGTTACATTTTATAGATAATTTTAAAAATTATTTTCAAGCGTTCAGGAAAACAAAAATATTGCTTAATGATATAAAGTTAAAGTTTTAAAACAATACCTATAAATATTATTAAAATGATGTCCGGTCTGCAGATATAAATAGCATACAAATCTTAATTATGCATTTTAGAGTGGCTTCAATAAAAATCAGCAATTTTCGAATGCATGTAGGTGCTTTCCAGACTTCAAAAGCTGATGGCACACTCTCTATTAACTTCGAGGTGGAACCCGTCAAAATTCGACGAAAGAAAATCTTTGAAAAAAAAACTGTTTTATTTATTTATAATAAATCTGCAAAATTAGATGCAGTAACAAATACATCTTATATTCGTCATTCTAATTCTCGAGCAATTAATATTTTTAACTGAAATTAACAAAATACTATAAAATTCAATTATTCAAATTATTAAAAGAAATAAAACCGAAATTCGCCGGATTTTATAACAGACGATATTTCTGAAATAATATACGCATTTTAGTTTACAATTTTTCTTTCAATATTAAGAGAAAATGGAGTGATTCTGTTGCCACAATTACAAAATTGGTACTAAGTTAAAAAAAAATTAATATCTCAAAAACAAACTGCGATACAGCTTTGAAGCAAACTGCGTTTAAAAGTTCATTTTGTTCTCTATACGACGGTGTAAAAATTTAAAATGTACGATGTTCAAAAGTGTAAAATTTGCAGTAGCGAAAATTGCAAAACTGAAAACGAATGAAAAAGTGTGCATTATTTTAATTTTTTTTTTCAATTTTTAGATAAGATGGGTGATTTTGCACAATTGCAAAATTGGTACTAAAAACTATAAAAAAAATAATAATACCTCAAAAATAAATTGAGATATATCTTTCAAACAAACTGCATTTAAAAGTACGTTTTTTTCTCTATACGACGGTGTAAAAATTTAAAATGTGCTATGTTTAGAAGTGTAAAATTTGAAGTAGCGAAAATTGAAAAACCGAAATTGCAGGTGAAAGTGTTGCCATTAGCAAAATGACGTATGTGTTACGCACAGACACGTTTGCCCTTTATAATGTAGATATAGTATTTTGATGAAATTTACATAAGACACAATTAAATTGATGAAAATAGACCATATTTTATGAAAATGAAGATATATTGTTGACGCCGTTATAATTTTAGATTACGTGCATAAAAGTAATCTGGTACAGATGTCATATACGTACTATGTTGGTGCAATTTTGTCCCCAGCCAATTTAACGAAAACTTTGTTTTTGAATATTTCTATAAGTGTTAATATTTACGATTTATTATTAATTATATTAATTATTATTTTTAAGCACGTATGTCATATACAACCAGATACATAACTAGCGCCAAAACGGTGTTATTTTGCCTGATATGGTAACCAGGCAATGTTCTATCATTACAAAATTCTGTAGTTCTACAAAAAAAAAAAAAAAAAAAAAAAATCTACTAAAAATTTTACACATTTTACTAACTTTTATCTGTATTTCAGGTTTTAGTTTCATAAAATGTTCTTGGCCTCCCACTTTCCTAAAAGATTCTTAGTAACCTTAGATTTTTTTGTTTTATTGTGCAAATATGTAGATGAGATTCCGTTATTGTCGTAACATAAAAAAATTTAGAAATCCTAGGAAAACTTTTAGTAACTTTACAATTTTTTTTAACAGTGTGTATTACAATACATAATACATTACATTATATGTTATGAAAATATGTTACATTTTAGATGTATGCATACAGCTCTTTTTTTATGTTTATTTTATATTAATTGCAGTACAATGAAAGAGAGCATGTCTTGCGTCGATAATCACATGAAACATTGTTTCACTCCAACTCAGAGAAAGGTCTTCAATCATGTAGTGGCCGGTGCTAGACAAGTGCTCCTAGAATTATGCGTTCCTGGTCCCATACAAGAAGGTATGATTCATCAACTGTCAATCACAACGATAATTCAGGTTACTAATTATTAGTAGCCTATATACAAAGCGTTTCTGGAACTTTTTTCTGTTTATTTAAAATAATTAATGCAAAAATTTTAATAAAAAGTGCTTTTTCATCACGTAAAAACACATTTGATTTCATTTAAGTAAACATTACGATTATAAAACCAGGCCATTTAAATTAAGAAAAAAAAAATAGAATATTTGCAGAAACCGAATAAGGTGTCAATAATATTCTTAAACATAAATGTTCAATAATGTCTTATATTTAATACTGACATGTTTTTAAGAAAACTAACAATTAGGTTTCTAATATTTAAAAAAAAAAAAGTTTTCAATTGACTTTAAACTTTGGAAAATATTTCCCCTCATTGTACAAAAGATAATGATGAATACAAACTCCTTTGGTTTAAGTTTAAATGTCTTCTGGTTTTGTTTTTTAAATGCCTTCTAATAGACATAGATAAAACAGAAAAAAATTGCTAGTTGTTTTTAAAAATAATTTTATGCAAAGTTTTGAACGACAAAATAAACATCTATTAAATCTATATATTTATAAGTATAAAAAACGGACAATCGGATTATAAAGCTTCATAATCCTGTTTAGAATCCATTTAATAATGCTTTTTTATACTCCTTTAAGGATGCATTTTTTATATAAAATTAACAAAATTATTAAATTTTAGAAACAAAAGGCGGTACACATTGTTCAAATTATGTAATTTTAAAATTTCTTCAAATCTCTACAATAAAAATAAATGATAGAATTCCGTATTACTAAAAACATGTAAAATTGCTTTAGTAAAATATGACGCGTACTGTTATTACAATTAAATTTAATATACATTACGCAATACATATTATTTTCTATTCATCACATTTTAAATATTTTCAGTTGCATATTTTTCTACTTCCATTCGAAAAAATAAACAAGAATCACATTTATATAAGTTAGATTTTAAATATATAATTTGAAAGAAATTACATGATTATCTTTTATAAAGCGTTCATTACAAAAAGTAAAAAGCTATCATTGCAGCCATCCGGAAGAAAGCACTTCCAGAAAATTTTGGTTTATTTTCACCGATCATGACCCCCAGAGCGTTCAAATGTTGACACACACACATATATATATGTATCCATTTATATATCCATGTATATATTTGATTTTGTCATGCTGTAACTATCGTATTTATGAACCGATTTGAATGAAACTTGGTTACATACAAATGTCTCGACCGAATTCGTTGGCTAGCATCATCCGCCATCTTTTTTCAAAATAGTGGCCAATTAAAAAATTTAACAAAAAAATTAAATTTTAAATTAATTAGAAAAAAATAGAAATTGAAAGATATTTTTCCTCCATGTGTTTGACCTTGATAGATTTCACATCATTTTTAATTTTGTCTATATCTTTAAAAATGGCTGAGTTATAGCACTTTGAATTTCAAGTGTGGCTGATATTTTGAAATGGCCTGATATTTTCCACCTAATAACACGCGTATTTATGAACCGATTTGGATGTAACTTGGTGTGTACATAGTATATACCGATGTCTGAACCGCGTACGTTGGTCACTTTCATTCGCTATTTTGTTTCAAAATGGCGGCCATTTTTTTTTTAAATTTTAAAATTATGTACAAAAAAAATTAGAAATGGAAAAATATTTTTCTTCTGTGTGTTTGACCTTGATGCAAAGATTTCAGAGCTTTTTTTGTTTTGGATATATCTTTAAAAATGGTTGAGTTATAGCACTTTGAATTTTTAGGGTGGCAGATATTTTGAAACGATCTGAATTTTGTCACGTGATAACACGCATAATTATGAACTCATTTGGATGCAACTTGGTGTGTATATAGTATATACCGATGTCGGAACCGAATTCGTTGGTTAGTTTCAACCGTCCTCTTGTTTAAAAATGGCGGCCATTTAATTATTTTAATTAAAATTTAAAAATATATGCTGAGAAATTAACTTGATACAAGGATTCCAGAGTATTTTTTATTTCATCTGTATCTTATAAAATGCCTGAGTTATAGCACTTTGAATTTCTATGATTGACATTTTAGAATGATCTAATTTTTGCCACGTGATAACACGGGTATTAATGAATTTGGATGTAACTGGTGTGTACATAGCTCATACAGATATCTCGACCGAGTTCGTTAGGCAACTTCATCTGCCTTTTTGTTTCAAAATGGAGGCCATTTGATTTTTTTTTTATTTAAAATAAAGTAACAGAGGAATTTGCTGAAGGGGAATTTAAAGTATGCATGTCTCTTAAATGCAATAAATTTTGGAATGCATGTTATTAATAAATAAATATAAAATTTCTATATCATAAACAGGGCTTCAAAAAATTCATATAATTTCCGATTGTAGATTTGAACATTTGTCATTTGATTTAGAAATGCGTTATAAATTCCCTATGGAAAAATGAGATGTAATATTTATTTATTTATTTTAAATGGTGCAGTTTTGTTACATAATGCTGAATGTGTTGGAAAATGCTTCATAATCTATGCTTGACGCATGATTTTTTTTCTTTCTTGCTTCTAGTTCATTCAGAAATAAGTTTTCATATTCATAGATATGGTTTATGCATAAATACAATTCTATATAATTAACATATTATGAACTGTAATAGTTTAAAAAATCTAAATTTATACTTTCATAATACGAAGATAAAATCTTTGTTTTTATAAAGTATCTATAATAAAAAAGAAACAAATATGTGTGTGTGTCAGCGCTGTTCCGAAGAGACCGCTGTACGTAGAGTTACAAAATTTGGAATGAATGTACCTCTATACATGTAGTTTTACACCTCGAAGCCCGATTTTCGATTTTTTGATTAGAATTTTTTATTTAATTTTTTAGGCGATTTTTAGCGTTTTTTAGGCGATTTTTCCACATTAATGAAACGAATACGGTTTCGTTCTTTTCACGCATTATTGTAATTTTTTCTTTCTCTTTTTAATAAAGTTTATTCGGAATTCCTACATCGATTTTTTAAATTTTAATGAAATTTTTTATGTGATTTTTAGTGTTTTTTCACATTTTGCGGCTGTTTTTTGATATTGACAAAAGAAAAATTGTTTCGAACTGTTATTGTAATGCACAAAATTTTATTTGCTACGATTTTTAGATTTCAACGATTTTTAATTCGAGTTTGAATGTGATTTTTAACGATTTTTCGAGATTTTTTGCTTTTACTATCTATTTTTTCCATATTTTTTCTATCAGAAACGCGAACCGTTGAAAATGTAATAGGTAGAATTTTTTGCGAAATCTACCTAAAATGTTAAAAGTTTAGGTACCACTATTTTTTAATAAAAATTTCATCAATTATCTTAAATTCTTGCTTAAGACCGCCAGCCCCTCGAGTAATATATCTCCTCATAGGTTTTTTAACAGAGTTTCGTTTAGATATAGTTTTGATAAGAATAGAGTGCGCTCCTGGTGGTGGAATATGGAACCAACAGACAGCGATTTTGTTAAAATTCGGAAATCTTACAATATGATTTGTTTTAAAATGTAAGATTGTTTATAATACATGATAAAAAAAAATTAAAAATGGTGTAACATATTTCAGGGTACGAAAGGAGAGGGGAGCGAACAAAATTAGGAAATGTAACAAGAAGGCCCGTTTGAAACTTTAAGATAGCTTATAATACATACTAAAAATTTTTAAATGCTGATGATATCCTGGAGAGACTGCTGCACTAAGAGCTAAACATTTTTGGTGGGAAGTTCTTCTATATATGAAGTTTAGCACCTCGAAGGCCGATTTTTGATTTTTTAATATAATTTTTATGCGATTTTTAGCAGGTTTTTATAATGTTTCGAGACGGTTTTTCCCCCATTCGCGAAAAAAATGCGGTTTCATCATTTTAACCTAATGTAAGGAATTTTGCTCTCTTTTAAATATAATTTATTTGGATTTCGCGTAATGACTTTTGGATTTTTAGCAATTATTTAGTGCAATTTTTAATATTATTTTCCTATTTTGCGCTGTATTTTGATATTAGTAAAAGGAATTTTGACTCAAACTTTTAGTTTAATGTATTAAATTTTGCCTGCTAACATAGGCATGAGAAGATAAAACTTCACCCGAACCAAAGTTTCAATTTGGCGCCCCCTCCCCCCCTCGAATTTTTTTGTGATAGACCAATAATGACGTTAACGTCATTATTGGTCTATCACAAAAAAAATTATAGGTAGTATAAATTGGTAGTATAAATTTGGCGCCAACTAAATTTCAGTGCCCGGAGCTATCGCCCCTTTGTCCCCTTCCCCTTTATCACGGTGCCGTCTGCTAAGATTCATGAATTTCAGCAATTTTTATGCGATTTTTCGAGATTTTTTGCGCATGTTGTCGAATTTTCGTCATTTATGAAACATTTCCAATTGCAATGTTTTATTAGAATAAATTTTTAACCCTGGTATTTTTTAATATTAGTGGGTTTTTTATGCATTTTTCAAAGAGATTTTTTGCGGGGTTTTTTTCGAGTTCTATGGTAATTTTTGATATTCGCAAATAAAAATTTATCATTAAACTTTTAATCGTATGTAATTTTAGAGATTTTTAATGCAATTTTTTGCGTGCCGCGTAGCTTTTTTATCATCCATAAAAGATTTCCGTGTAATACTTGACTATGCAGTGGATCAATTTCGCCAAATTATATAAATCATCAAACGACTCGCCAAACTATGCAAATTGATGTAATTTTTATGTTAAATAATGAAAGGACAAATAAATTAGAAAAACATTAATAAAATATAAATAAAACAGCGAAGTAAAAATCACTTGATGATGTAACAAACATGTGTAACGCGTTTAATGTCAAGTGAATGTGACATTTACGATCAGCCATTATTGGCTTTTAATCTTATAGATTGGCAATTAATTTCTTGAACGACCGGATAATCAAATAGTACTGATTTCTGATTAGAATGTTTTATCTATTTGAGAAAATTCTGATTACTGAGATTTAAAAATTAACTAGCGATTTTTAGTGCATTTTTCAGTGCGTTTTTAATGCAGTTTTCAATGCTATTTTTAATTAACTTTTTAATGCGATTAGTACCATTTTTTTCGATCCCCACAGTAATGTTTAAACAATTAAAAAGGGAGTTTGGTTTCAAATTTTTAGACTAATTTAGTAAATTTCAGTATATACATTTTTTTTAATTTTGTCTATTTTTAATGCGATTTTTGAATACATTTTGTGTTCTGTCGACTTTCTTGTAATTCATGAAAAATGTGATTGCTATATTTTACCCAACTACAATACATTTTTATTCTCGTGATGCATTTACATTTAGCGATTTTTAATGATTTTTTACATGATTTTTTTAGTGGTTTTTAGAATTTCATGGCTATTTTTTGAAATTTCTAAAAGGAATTTAATTTCAAATTTTTATTCTTACTCTTTAAAAAAAATTGCCATTTACGAATTTTGAAATTTAGCAATTTTTAATGCGATTTTTAGCAATTTTTTATTATTTTTTACATTTTGCGTCAATTTTTTACCATTCATGAAAGTTTTCCAATTGCAGTGTTTTACCCTTATATACCCTAGCCTAATGCAGTTGATTTTTCCATATATCTATAATTAATGCGATTTTTCGAGATTTTCTACGCTTTGTTCCGATTTTTTATCATTCGTGAATGATTTCCGATTACAGTATTTTACTCAAATACAGTAAAGTAGCTGCTCTTGGCGATCAGATTGGTTTCGCTTGAATGTAAACTAACCATTAAATCGTATTTATTTTATTCATAATGTATTTTAATTGCTTAATTTTTTGCTAAACTAGAAGATTCTGCCAGAGAAATAGACACAATATGTCATATACGCACCACATTGGTGCGATTGCAACAAAATAGCAATTATATGCGCTTCACAATGTAACCCGGTTATTGTTACTTATTTATTAATATACTGTTTGTTTATTTTTATTTTCTTTTTTAAAATGATATAAATTGTTTTATTCTATAATTATTAACTAAGCTTTTTTTTTTATTTATGATTATTCCCTTTTAAAAAGTAGAAATTAGTTAAATAATATGCACGTAACTGGTTTTCGCCAAATTGGCGCCAGAAAATTAGCGTTCGTTTAGTCATGAATAATTTCTGATTACAACCCTCCCCCCTTCATATTAGTCTTTTAGGCATTGACTTCCAAATATTTAGCGATTTTTAATGCAATTTTCAATGTGATTTATAGCCATTCTTCAAGTTTCGTAGCGATTCTTTGACATTCGGAAAATTGATTTCGATTTTAAACATTTTGTTTAATATAGTTAATTTTTTGATTGCAGTATTTTATCTTTTAGCGGTACATTTTTTACCCTAGCGATATTTTAATATTTTGCGATTTTTAATACTATATTCAGTGCAATTTTCTGGCTTTCACATTTTTTGACATTTTTCAAAGGAATCCGATTTCAAAATTCTAACCGAACAGGAATTTGCTTTCAAACATTAAGTTTTTTTTTTTTTTTTTTTTTTTTTTTGGTAATTGTTTTGCTCGCCTATTTTGATCTCCAGCGAATTTTAATGCAATGTTTTAGCTTTTTTTGTTTGTTTGAGTTCACGGCGATTTTTTTTATACGGAAAAGGAATTCGGTTTTAAACTTCTTTCTAATATGAAAAATTTTCTCCTGTGCGATTTTTGCTGCATTGAAGGTTTTTATTGCGATTGTTTAAATTTTTTATTCGCATTTCACTGCTTGCCATTTTATTACACTAATTAGATTCAAAAAGTTTATCCAAATAGAGTAAATTTTTAGTTCCGTGATTTTTGAAAATTTTGCCATTTTTAATTCAATGTTTGCGTTTCTTTGTGATCCGTTTCGATTTTTTAGGCGTTCAATTTTTGACCGAATGTAGTAAATTCTGTCCTATTTTCCTCTAAGTTTATTAAAATTTCGAAATATTTTTTTTTTTTTTTTTTTTTTTTTTTTTTTTTTTTTATATTTTAATAAACTTTTTAATGTTTTCGCAATTTTGTAAGATTTTTCCATATTAAAAAAGCATCCAGTTTCAATTTTCTAGCCCTTTTCTTTTCGATGAACGTTAAACGAAATTCGTGCAACAATTTTTAAGTATTTCGAGATTTTTATTTTGATTTTAAAGTTTTTTATTTTCAATAATTCTTCCTGTTTTTTCACGAACCCGAGCAACGTCGGGTAGATTAGCTAGTGATAAATATAATGATACCTTCATTTATAACAATGAAAAAAGTAAAAAGTTTATTTTCTGGTTCTAAATCGTGGCAATAAAGATTTTTGTGGAAAAAGTATAAATTCGGAATTTAGTAGCTAACGTAAAGGTAAGGTAAGTATAAAAAGTTATTTACATTCTGACTTAAGTTACATTCTAAAAAATGGCAGACATCAATCTTCTGTCTTAAATTCTAGAGAATCTGGAATATCTCAAATGGAATTTTCTGTTTTAATATTGATTTTCAAAGTGGAATTCTTGGACATATTCCGAGAAATCGATATAAGTTTCATGGGTATTTAAAAAAAAGTTTTTTAATTCAGTTGTTATAGGCTGCGTCTTGAAATTCTGTACTCATCCCCAATTGGTTTTCTTTCAGATCTATAGCGTAAAGTATTTTTACTAATTAATCACACAATCGTATGTATAAAAATAATAAAAATGCTAAAAATTTTGCGAACATTATATTTTTTATAAAAGAAAACTTGTACAAAGTAATATTACAGATCTTTTTTTTTTAAGTTAAGGGTCCTAGTCACTCTATAGTCTAGGTCCTTGTCCGATTTGTATATATCCTCTGTAATATTAAGTCTATTTGCGTTTGATGCATTATAATATTCTAAATATCTCCTAAAGGAATTAATACTTTAAAGTTTTTTTTCAGTGTTCTCTTGATAAAAGATGCTCCTTTTTTTCTTAGTTTTCAACGTATCTTAAAACCTATGATTAATTTTATGTGAAGTATTAAAAATTTACATCCAGCTCGTCAGTTTTTTTTTAAATATAAAATATTCAATTGAACCTAAATTTTAGAAATATTTTGACAACTAAAAAATAAGGAAAGTGACATCCTTTGAAAAAAGACACCTAAAAAAGGAACTGAAAAATATAAGTCCCTTTTATTTCAAAAGTCCTAAAAGATATATTTTGAATATAGAATACATGAAACGCACGTAGATTTAACATAACCGAAGGGAATTCGGCTGTGATGTAACACATATTTTATTATATATATTTCTATTAATATTTCAAATGTTAGTCCCCCCCCCCTCTTTTAAAATTTTTTTAAAAAAGGGGATTTTTAATAGGTATTTTTATTGAGTGTTCGTCTCCAAATTACATATAAAATAATAATAATAATAATATTAATAAGTATAAAAAAAGAATAATAAACTAGTTTTAAAATATCATTTCATTTCGAGGTTTTTCTTTCTTGCTTTTCAGTTGGTTAAATATTAAACGAATTAAATATTTTTTTCTGTTTTAAATAACTGTATTTTTATTTCCTATTATCTCATTTGTCTTGTATAAAGAACTTAATTTTTACCGATTATGCAACTTTGTTTTAAGGTTACTGTGCATTGCGTGCTTTTCGCCACAGGTGATATCTGTTTTATTCTTGACAACACTAATTTAAATATTTTTCATTGCCTTTTATATAACGGTCCTTTTTACCGGTACGTTTTTTAGCCCGGCTTGGGAATCTATTGTATGCGAAGACATTTTCTCTTGGCGTTTGTGTAATGTGAAAATTTATTCACATTACGATTTGTCTCGGACAAGTTAACTCGCACATTCGCAGCTGTCAAAAATGATAAATATTTCTTTATTATGTCTGAGAACGTTTGCTTTAGTATGCTGCATTCATGCTGTTTATATGTGCTCATATTCTCGTATTCTGCAAAAACAAAAAAATAAAGACAATTAGTGAAGATTTTTAAGAACTGATTTTCTTTATCAAAATGCCTATATCATTCTATTCCAGAAAAAAATTTAAAAATGGACCTGGTGTATTATACAATGTAGAACAGCAATAACGGCCAAATCCCATGCAGGTGGCATATATTTTTTTCCCACCATATAGGCCACAAAGTGACTAACACCCACACTGTAAAAAAAATCTGTAACCTTAGTAATCTAAATTAACCGAAATCTCTTATGCTTACTAAAATTTTATGTGTACACTGTACAAGAAAATGATGTCAATCTACAAAACTTGTAAGCAAAACTAAAACCATCTGTAACTTTACAAAAGAATTTACTAAAATTTTGGTAACTTTACTAAAATTTTATCTATAATGCTCGTTAGCGTCACTTAAAAAGTTCTTGGAATACGATTTCCCAAAAAAATTCTTAGTAACCTTAAAATTTGTTTGATTCAAAGTGCAAATCTGTATCTGTTACATGAATTTTTATTGTTGCCGTTACATAAAAAGTTCTTGGAATACAATTCTACTAGAAAAATTTTTGTAAGTTTCCCAATTTTTTTTTACAGTGCAGAAGGAATTGAAATATTCAGAAAAGAGAAAAAAGTTGCTCCACGTTCAGTTTTTGTTTATTTCTCTTTATTATAGCGATTTTTTAGACATTTATATAAGCAAATTATCCGCAATGTGTGTGTAAAAATAATAGTACTCGAATTAAAATACATTTTTTAATACTTTTTTTATATATATTCCCAATATTTCCAATATTTTCTTGTATTTTTCATTTTTTTGCATGTGTGTATTTTATTGTACAAATTTCATGATTTGAGAAAATTTCTGTTCATCATATTTTTCTCATAACGAAGAGTTTGAGTGTATTTACTACATTGAATGATAGATTCACTGAATAGTAGATATTTCAGATAAAAGGGTTGTTCTAAATTAGATTAAATACATAAAATTATGGAGTGTATCGCATATTTCCGTTGTGTGTTTTGAAATAAATTTCAGATATATATTTTTTAATTCTATTTCAGCATATCTTCGCCACGCTCCCTGCTTCAAAAACGTATCACTTTCAGAAGACAAATGTGCTCCCAAGTACAGGTACCTAATGCAGTTATCGGAGAACGTAAACCGGAGGCAGAATGTTGATGATGGACTCAGAGAATCTTGTTGGTGAGTGTTAGAGTGCCGCTAATTACAAATGTGGTTCTCAATGTGCATGGCACAACCTATTAGGTGGATATGTTATTGAAATCATGACATTTTCAAAATTGTTATTTATATCGAAACAATCTATGAGTACAAAACATAGGTTTATGCACAGTGCATCAATTTATACATTATGACATACACATTTTAGACTCTCTAACATAGTCAAAAAGAGTGCCGCTGATTACAAATGTGGTTCTCAATGTGCACTCCACAACATATTAGGTGGATCTTTTTTTTTTTTTTTTTTTTTTTGAATTCATGGCGATTCCAGAATTGTTATTTATATAGAAACAATCAGAATTCTAGCTGCCGCTCGCCATTGCGTCAGATCGTAACAAAATTCTCCATAAGGCGAGTAAACAAATAATTAGATTCGCCAACTACAAGTGCAGAATTTCTGATCTTTTTATGTGTGATCCATGTACAGTCTAGATTTTTATGGGCCTTACTAAACGATTGGTGTTGTTTTTCATGCTCAGTTGCAGCGAGCCATTTACATTACTCTATTTTCAGAGATACTGAGTGCACAACAATTCAGTTTAGCCAAAGCCAAAAGCATAGAAAAAATTATTCGAAAGGTCTTTTTCTATTGCAGTTTATCTCAACAGCAGTTTATTGCATCTATTTCAGTTTATCTCGCGGGATAAAAACACAAAGAAAATTGTTCCCTTCAAGGCCCCAAATAGAGAAAAGTTTTGCTGGAATGCAGAGTTGAAATTAGTTACTTACCATTTAATAAATCAATTGCTGGAGTAAAAATCTCATAGCATTTTAGTGCATATTTTCACAACGGTAAATCGAAAATCACCGTTTCGGATTTTTTTTTAGACTGTTAAAAGAATTTCAGAATTACTTGCATAATTAGGAATAATTTAGACTCAACTTACTCTTACTAGTATCTGTAGCAGATTGTTGAATTTCTATTTTCAATGCACCTACGAGAAATTGAGTTATTTAATAACATATTGAAAAAAGAGGGTACAATTAGGGGTTAAATGTAGATTTTTCAAAGTTTCATGTCGAGTCTTTTCTTTTCTTTTCTTTTCTTTTTTTTACTTTTTTTTCATTTGGCTAATGTTTTTTATTTGTTATTTGTCAAATCGTAACCGTTGGTCAAAAGTCAGCGATAACATGAGAACATCTTTATGTACGGAACAAAGGTTTGCGCACAGTATAATAAATTTATACATTATGAAATACATATTTTTCACTTTCCAACATAGTCGAAATGTGCTTGTTAATTCTCATTGTCCTGTTTGTCCTACAGTCTTTCTATCTATATCTTCGTTCTCCAACTTGCTCAAATATACACGGATTGACATGCAATTTTCATCATTTTGATGTTTTCATAATTTTGATGTTGAATGTCTGCAATTCAAAACATTATTTATTCTTGTTTATAGTAACAGACAAAAGCCGATTTCACCATTATCAGTGGAAGAAAAAAATGTACTTTCGATGATTTTTATCCATTCTTTTTGTTGTTGTTGTTTCTTTATTTAGATACCTTATTTTGGCGTATAAAAAATCCTTTTAATAATAATCTGTAAGTATTAATAAGTGTTTAATAATTTGTTTCTGATAAATAATTTCGTTCTTTTTAAATTTATCATCTGTATCTGGGTGATTCTCCATAAACAGGGTAATTTGGAAGTTGCAAAATACAAATTTATAAACTATGAAATAAATAATTTTTTTCTTCATATAAAGCTTTAAAAAGGGATTTTGTATTAGAATTATCACCCATCTTTCATAACTCCTAAAACTTAATATTTTATTTATAATTAAAAAAAAACAACTTCCAGGGGAATGATGGTAGTGAGCAGGGGAATGATTCGATAATCTATAAAGCACTGCAGTCAACTATTAATGATAGAAAAATTCACGATAGTAGTGAGCAGGGGAATGATTCAATAATCTATAAAGCACTGCAGTCAACTATTAATGATAAAAAAATTCATATCACTGAACATTTTTAATCAAATAAAGTAATATACATAATTATTTAAATTACTGTACATAGTTTTCACAATAATGTATATATATATATATATATATATATATATAAGTTTCTTTCTAACAACTGGAACTTCTAACAACTTCGCTTCAGAAAATAATCTGTTTTTGACCTGGGACTCGTATCTTCTGGTTTGCTGTTAATTTTAAATTTCAATCTTTGGTTACGTTTTTTATATTTTTCTAATTTTCTACTTAGACATTTTATTTGATTTTCCATTTTTCCATATTTTCTATGAAGTGCACTCCTGTTGCGCATTACGCGTTTTCTTCCAGGTAATTTCCGTTTCTCGATTAAAGCATTACTTGATTTTGAATTAAATAAAGGAGCGTTGAGTAAATTTGACATTGAGCTTGTGTTTAACTCTTCATAATTATCATTTGTTGACGCTTCTTCAACAGTCAAATCTTGATGTTTAGTGAGACTTGACCTTTTTCGGTAATTTCTGGAATTATTTTTCCATTGTTTCTACTTGCTTCTTTTCTCGCGGGCAGTCATCTCTGTAGTAGGCTTTATTGCACCCTTCATCTTCTTTTTTTTTTTTTTTTTTTTTTTTAGTATTTCTGTCGCTTCTTTTCTTTTTGTATTTTATATGTAGTTGGGTAATTTTTTTTATCTTTCGATAGCGTTTGCGCTGTGGTTCTATTTTATTTTTTTATTTTCTCCTCTCCAGTTAGTTTTTCTTTTATTTATTGCATCTTCCTGAAAGCAAACAGAATTTTTATAAAAAAATCATTTTGTTATCAGTTTAATTTTGTTTATTTGTATTAAATTTTAGCATTAATCTTAATGAAAAGAATTTTTTTTTCATATTAACCATTTATATAAAACAGGATGCTGGTAAAGTAAAAGCTGATCTATTTTTATTTTGTAGGTATAGAATGCTTCAATTTAAAGGGGTACTTAAAAATATTTAAATTAAAAATAAAAATGAGAAACATTCAAATTTAATGAAGTGTCTAAATTTAATCATACATTTAAAATAAAAATCTTAACACACATTTATTTCTTTTTTAATTATGAAAATCAGTGTTGAATTCAGACTTTTTTCTCCGGACGGGATATTATAGATTTCTGGGGGGGGGGGGGAGAAATGCACATTTTGACCATTGAAAACCCAAAATCTTAAATTTTCCCCGGGCTATCCCCTGGATTCAATACTGATGAAAATTGAAAAATACAGATTTCAGATAAGTTACATTGAATTCTCCTTAAAAAATAACTAATAAAAAAAGTTTCCGATTGAAATTAAATAAAAATAGCAATAAATGATTACATACTGTTTCAAATTAATGCAAAATATTGTCAAATTTTATGAAATAATTGAATAGTAATATTAACTAAATTAAACATTTTTCGTTCTTTTTTTAAATTTCTTAAATTGTAACAAACTGATATGTAAAAAAAGTAGCCTCTATATTTAAAGATTACCTAAACTAAAGTATTTCAATTTTCATATAAAAAATCATTTATAGTTATTAATATTAAGAATTTTTAAATATTTTTAAGTTTAACAACATTTAGTTTCTTTATTAATGTATTAATAGGGTTTTTACCCAATATCTTAATAACATTTGTAAAATTTCATCATTCCCCTAACTAGAATCATTCCCCCGCTTTAAGAACAGGCAGGGGAATGATGCTAGAGGAATGATGATTTGTTAGTAATATTTACCTTAGAACCACATGAGGGAACAAAATTTTTTTAAATGATTACACATATTAAAAAACATGTATTAAAGATATAAAAAAAAGCTTACCTTTAATTTATCCACAAAAAATTGATCCAGGGTAATGATGGCTAATAAAAATATTCGTTTTGGAACTCCACTTTTCAACATCTACACTCACAAAAAAAAAATGGCTACAGACTCCAAACTTTTAAGGTGTCTCTTCCAAGAAAGTAGGTAAAATTGGATCAATGACAAATTTGAAACTAGCGGCATCTATTGGTGTTTTTTAGAACTATTTTTGTAAGTGCAGGGGAATGATGCCCAAATTGATGGACATACTTCATTGTGTTTTTTCACAGAGTTGCATTACAGTATACCTCTACATATGTACTCCTCATATAAAGGAACAAATTGTGATACGATATTAATAATTACAGTTTTTTAAAATCAATATTTAATAAATATTTGGTGGATTCAAAGTCTAATTCTGGGGTTGGGGACAGCTAGGGGAATGATATTTTACATACATTTATATATATATATATATATATATATATATATATATATATATATATGTATATATTGTTTAGAATTATTTTTTAAGTAAAGGATATGAGTAGTAGATGGCAAAAAAGTACAGTTTTTAGTAAAAATAAACGTTATTGGTAAAATAGTTAAAAAAAATTATAGAATCAAGTGGGACTTTGTTTTTTCCTATTCAATGAGAATGATCCATCTACACGATAATCAGCTTTTAATATATGTACTAGCGAGCTACGCCCGCTAGCTGGGCCACTTTTTCCAAACGAACCTCGATATTAAGCAGTATATAATAAGCAAAAAAATTCATTTAATAAGTAAGTCTTGGTGTTCGAATCCTCAAGCCCAAAAAAGGTAAATTAAAGAACTATGGTTGTTACGCGCTCAGTATCCCATTAAAAATATGTGATTTCGCACAGTGGGCGCTACGCGCCCACCGGCTTACCGCCCACTGGCGCTACGCGCCATGGTCGCTATTAAAAGAAAATAAGTAATTTCATTAATATCATAAACAACATAACTAACAAATAATTTTGGCAGCTCGATTTCCGTTTGTACTAACAGAAATTAGTATTAATTGCGTAAATCTTAGGTTACACAATATTCGTGTATGCTACCAAAAAGAAAAAGTATGAAAATGAGCTACAACAATTAATACTCACATACATAATAAATATATGAATAGCCAGTTACATCAGAGATCCTTAAAATATTAATTAGCAACACTATTACCTCTTAGTGAACATATCTTGTTGTGCTTAAATAGTTGTACTTATTATATTAATTAAACCGTGTTTAATATTTTTTACCAATTAGTTCTTTTTCTCTTATACATTCTTTGACAAAATGACGGAAGAAAAAGAGGTTTTTGGCTGCTTCTTCTTTTAGCAAAAGGGGAAAAGTTCTAGTCGTTCACCGCAAGGTGGCGCAGTGTTCTGTCTGAGAGCTCTATTTGGGAAATGAGATGTTTTTCGTTCCGATTCCCGACCGGTTTTTAATTCATAACTTTTTTAATTTTGGTCCCACGGTCTCAAAAATGCACGAAATGACTTTCCCGGAATTTTTTCCGGACTTTCCCGGAAGACACCTCTCGCGACTTCCAACTCGCCCGCGTTGCGAACTGTAATCGGATTCAAGCAGACAGATAGACAGACAGAAAGACAGACAGAGGCGCACGGATTTTATTAGTATAGACTAGCGAGCTACGCCCGCTAGCTGGGCCACTTTTTCCAAACGAACCTCGATATTAAGCAGTATATAATAAGCAAAAAAACTCATTTAATAAGCAAGTCTTGGAGTTCGAATCTTCAAGCACAAAAAAAGTAAATTAAAGAGCTATGGTTGTTATGCGCCCAGTATCCCGTTAAAAATATGTGATTTCGCACAGTGGGCGCTACGCGCCCACCGTGCAAAGGCGGCCCACCGGCCTACCACCCACCGGCGCTACGCGCCATGGTCGCCATCGTCCCGTTAAAAATATTTGTTTTTGCACGGTTGGCGCTGCGCGCCCATAAGGCATTTTCTCGTATTTTTTGGTTCATCAGAAGCAGACTTTTGCGCAGATTCTGAATATGTAATCAGTTTTATCTACTTTAAAAACTGTCTGTATGATGGTTTGAGAAAAAACGCGCAAAAAAAGTTTCGGTATTAAAAACTGCAAAAGACTGCTATTAAAAAAAATAAGTAATATCATTAATATCACAAACAACATAACTAACAAATAATTTTTGCAGCTCGTTTTCCGTTTGTACTAACAAAAATTAGTATTAATCGTGTAAATGTTAGGTTACACAATATTCGTGTATGCTACTAAAAAGAAAAAGTATGAAAATAAACCGTGTTTAACATTTTTTACCAATTAATTCTTTTTCAAAGAACCGAAACGAAAGAAAAAGTCGTTTTCCCGGGAGAAAAAAGAGGTTTTCGGCTGCTTCTTCTTTTAGCCAAAGGGGAAAAGTTCAGGTCGTTCAGCGCAAGGTGGAGCAGTGTTCTGCCTCAGAGCTCCGTTTGGGAAATTAGACGTTTTCCGTTCCGATTCCCGACAGGTTTTTAATTCATAACTTTTTTAATTTTGGTCCCACGGTCTCGAAAATATCCGAAATGACTTTCCCGGAATTTTTCGAATCGAAAGACACCTCTCGCGACTTCCAATTCGCCCGCGTTGCGAACTGTAATCGGCTTCAAGCAGACAGACAGACAGACAGAGGCGCACGGATTTTATTAGTATAGATTTTTTAATTTCTTAAGTGGAACAAGGTTAAAAACTAACTAAATAAGAAAATCAAATTAAAGGAAAATGTCTCAATAACGAGCACTTTTGGAGCGCCGAATTTTTTCATTGTTCACTTTCAGTCATTCACTTTCAATCGTTCACTTTCAATCGTTTCACGTTAAATTGCTTCAGTGTTCACCGAGCTTATTAACTTTTCTGAGTTAAAATATATACTTGTGTTCAAAACGATGAGAGTTCTCTAAATAAAATTGACCATATGGAAGGTTTTGTGTAGTAAAACATTCAAAAATAAAGAACACAACTATTCAATAAACACATTTTTCATTAACAACATGCACATGCTTTATACACTTTTACCTGAGACACATCCGAATTGAGGAGAAATTCTCTGACTATAACCTATTGAGTAGTTTCATTATATTTATATAAATATTTTTTTCCTACTCGACACTCAAATTATTTATTATAAGGAGTATGATGTCAGAAAAGATAAATGAACAGGCTTAATTGCATATAAACTTTGGCCACAAAATTATAACATTTTACCACACTTTAAATTTTTGGGTCTGTTATCCACATTTTGTTAATTTTCCACCCAGAGAGGATAAAAGTCCAAACTGGACAATATTCACTCTCTCTCTCTCTTTCTTTTTTTTTTTTTTTTTTTTTTTTTTTTTTTTTTTTGTAATCGCATTTTTTATACCAAAAATATTTTGTTCTTGGTTTTTCCAGTAACTTTTTATGTTCGGATAGGGCAAAACATTGTATGTGGAACATTTTTGTTTCCATATTTCAAAATAAATGGATTTTATAAATATTTATTTAGGTTTAGTAATAGCTTTCTATTTTCATAAAAATATATAAGAAAAAAAAGTGACAGACATATTAATGTAATAAGAATATTACAGAAGGAAAAAAATGTTTAGTTAGATTTTAAACAAATAATAGCTGCAAAATACACTACCCCTGCCCCAGAAATATCTCACGGTATTTCAATAATTGCTTTATCCCCTTCCTCTCTGAAGGGATAAAGTTATAAATGCACAGCCTCTTTGTTACAATAACTTAAAAGAAAAAAAAATCCTGTCGGCTTGGCCTATAGGCGGAGGTAGATTTCGAAGAGTTTTCATTTCAACAACAAAAAAATAAAATATTATTAACGATAAACCCAGTTTGACTACTTTATTTGGCCGCTTTTGAAAAAATTTTAATTTCATTTTTCTGTAAGAACTGATTTTATCAAAATCCTCTGAAACAAAATTCGGCTCAAATGCCCATTTTGAAAGCATATTTTGATTATATATTCTGACTTTATTAAAAAAAATCGACCAATAAGCACATTATATAATTCCTAAATAACAAAAAAAAAAAAAAAAAACTGTCAATTGAATGCATTTGAGAGCAAAATTGAATTTAAAAATGAGTCATAAAATAACAAATTAGTTATTTGAATACATCCACAATTCTTTAATCAAGATCGCTTTTGGAAATTTCCTGCAAAGTGCCCAATTTGACAGCTTTTTCTAAAATATATATTTAGCTTTTATCAAAAAACTGATAACTGATCCATACGGCCCATTACACAGTTCCTAAATAACAAATAACTGTCAATTGAATGCGTTTGAGAGCAAAATCGAATTTAAAAATGAGTCATAAAATAACCAATTTGTTATTTAAATACATCTTCAATTCTTTAAACATAATCACTTTGGGAATTTTTTTTTGCGAAGTGCACACTTTGACAGCTTTTAAAAAATATATATTTAGCCTTTATCAAAAAATTGATGAATACGCACATTATATAGTTTCTAAATAACAAAAAACTGCCAATTGAATGCGTTTGAGTGTAAAATTGGATTTAAAAATGAGTCATAAAATAATCGATTTGTTATTTGAATACATCTCAATTCTTTAATCATGATCGCTTTGGGAAATTTTGTGCTAAGTGCCACTTTTGGCAGCCTTTTTTGAAATACATTCTGCCTTCTTCAAAAAATTGCCAATCCGTCTCACTATATAGTTCCTAAATAAGAGGACCTGTAAATTGGATGCGTTTGGGAGCGAAAGTGGATTGAAAAATGACTCAGTAAAAACGCAATTTGTTATACTTCCTCAATTTTTCAATCACTATTACTTCGGGAAAGTCTGTTCAAAATAACCTTTTTGGCAGTTTTTAAAAAATATATTCTGTCTTTATCAAAATACTGGCCAACGTCACATTATATAGTTCCTGAATAAGAGTATCTGTCAGTTGAATGCGTTTAAAATCAAAAATGAATTTAAAAATGAATCAGAATATAAGCAGTTTGGATTTGAGGGTTTTTCTTTTACTCCTATTTTTGTTTCATTTATTTTTGATATAAGTATTAGTCCCATGAAAAACTTGTTGCTATAAAAGTTGTAGATATTACTTTGAAGATGTAAAATAAATTTAATTAGATTTGATTGCTTAAGAATTCAGTAAGTTATGGATTTTTTTCCTTTTTCCTCCCCATTTTCCTTTTCGTTTTTAATTTTTTCATCGGTAACAGTTGGTCCTATCAAAAACTTGTAAAAGCAAAAGTCTTAGATAGTGTTGAGTACATTTACAAAAAAATTAGTTGAATTTGATATCTTCGAGAATTAACGAAGTTATAAATTTTTTTTCTCCCAAAAACCCTGTTTTTTTCGTCTCTTGAGCCCATTTTTAACTTTATCAAAAATCTGTCATGCATAAACTTTTAGCAAATTTTTTGGAAGTAATATTAAATTTAAACTGATTCGATATATATTTTAACTAAGAAGTTTTTGCGTTTTACTGTTTTCACATAAACCCTTCCTATTTCCAACCCTTTGGTCCGATTTTGCCCATTAACGAACTCGATCGAGATTTTATGCCCCTTGATTTTATGTAAAAGTTTGAAGAAGATCTGAGCATAATTATAGAAGTTATCGTGTCTAGAAGAAAGTGAAATATATATATACTAGCTGTTACCCGTGACGTCGTTCACGTAGCATTAAAAAAAAGATAAACGCTTTAATTAAACAAAACGGTTCATTAACAATAATTTAAAATATATATAACATTTATCTTATAGAAGGCTATGCAGTAGTTTTTTTATAGGGGACTTAAAAAACTCAGTCAAATAAAAGGAAAATGTGTTAGATAATATGAACAATCGCGAAAATGAAATTGTAACCATTTATACTGTAGAACAACTGTAACGCACTCCAATTGTACACAAATCATGTTGTAATGCATTTCAGAATTCCATATCAAAGAAAGAAAAATCATGTGTTAAACCTAGGTAATAAAAAAAATATCCAACATTTCCATAATGCATAACTTCACTGGGACATTCTTTTCTGCAGCTGTGTATATGATCTATGTGTTTGTAAATATTCTAAATACAATGTTAAAATTTTGCTTAGTGAGAAAAAGTATAACGAATATTAAAATTCACCTTTAGCAATTTCTAATTATAGACAGAAACTTACTTGAATTCTTTTTTACAGTCCTGTATATTACGTGCAAATATGTATACGATCGCATATTTAGCTTAAATTATTCAAGCAAAAAACCCGATTCAAATTATTGAATTCATATTTCCGGGAATCGCTATTGCACTGGTGACCAATCCAGTTTACTGTATAGTCCGATACATGATTTATTTAAATTCTACAAACATCTCTTATTATGTCAAATGTAGCTGAACTTCAGTATGCATTAGTTTTCCAAATACATACGATAATTGAAAAAGCTCTTCAGCAATCTTTTCTAATAGACCATACTTTGGATACAATATCTGAGATCTGGACACAGGTCCAAAATCTTTTATGCGTATCTGTAAATGGACATCAAATAGGATGCAAATGATACTTAACTGCAAGTTTATTGTATTAAATTTCAATATTTATCATTGTATTGATTATCTCAGTATATTAATTTCATCATGTTTGAAATAGCGCAACGCAATTAAAATACGCTGGGAATATTTTTTTCTCCGTAGACTATTATATTACCGAACTTTTTTCTGTAATCTTGTAAGTGAATGTTAAATCTTTTCACTCCATTTTCTACAGAAATCCTATTTTAGTGCACTTGATATCAATTTCAATATTATTAAAATAACCTTAATGAAATAACATTATTAAAATACGTTGCAAATGGTTTTTCTTCACAGACCATAATATATTGAAATACTTTTGAGCTCCCTGTACGCACACTATAAGTACTACATTTAACATATTCGATAGTAACCATGTTCTTCTGAACCTTAAAAATGCATGTAAATTTCATTACATTTAAAATTATGTAACATTATCAAAATACACCACAAACGATTTTTTCGCCTTAGACCATAATGTAAAGTTTCCTTTTGAGTGCTCCTGTGATTCAGCTATAATTGCTACCTGGTTCATTTTCAATGCCGCATATGCTATGGTAAATCTCAATAACGTATGTTATTTTCGTATGAATTCCACTATATTTACCCAAGTTGAAAAACGGACAGACAGACGGCAGACCCCAGGCACTCGGCATCCGGTATACAGACAGGTTGAAGTCGTAAACACTTTTAGACCATGTTAGAAAGTGTCAAAAATTGGGTAGTTTCCGTAAAACGAAAAAAAAAAAAAACAGTGATAGGAAAAATATACTACAAAACTGTGTTTTAGGTGGCATTTTTGTATAATTTGTACGTATATGCTCTGCATACCATAAAAATTTACAGAAATTTATTATAAAAAACATTCTTAAAAGTCACAACATATTTTTACTTTTTAAGAGCTAAAAAAAATGTGTCCTTATATATATTATAAATGTGAAAGTGTGTCCGAAAATTGTAATGAACTTGGCTTCAAAACGGATGGATTAATGTCTTTGAATTTTTGTATATAGATAGATTATTGGTCTGAAATGAACATAGGCTAATTTTTATTTATTTTATTCAAATATTTTTCTTAATAATTCAACATTTCACTATTTTTCATACAGAATAAATTGAAAATTTTTCCATAATATTTAATCATCTTTCTTTTTTCGTTGCCAAAAAATAAAAAAAACCGGAATAATTATTTCCCTTCTGTAATAAATTTTCAACTGTAAGATTTTCACGTGATAAAAGAAAATGAAATAAATAAATGGACCCTATTCTGTTTTTCGGTTCGAGGTTAAAAACCGCGATTTTACCAATTGTGACGTCAGAGGAATACTGTTTTTCTTCTTATATCACGCAGACGATTATATAAAATTTCTTTTACACTTAGAAGACTTCACAAGAATATAACTTCACACTTTAAAAGAATATGAATATTTTAGTAGTTTTTCCAGATATTAATCCGTAATAAAAATGAACCTTTTTCTTTCTTTCGGTTCGAGGCTATAAAATTCATCAACTTTTTACCAATTGTGACGTCACAGGAATACTTTCCATTAAGAATTTTAAAAACATCAATGTAACGTCATATCTGAAACAAAGTTTTTAAATTTTCAAAAATTCTGGTTTTTTTTAATCGTTTTACGGAAACTACCCCTTTTTTGACACTTTTTAACATGGTCTAAAAGTGTTTACGACTTCAACCTGTCTGTACACCGAATGCCGAGTGCCTGGGGTCTGCCGTCTGTTTGTCCGTGTTTCAACTTGAGTAAATATAGTGGGATTCATACGAAAATAACATACGTTATTGAGATTTGCTATAGCATGTGCGGCATTGAAAATGAACCAGGTAGCAATTATAGCTGAATCACAGGAGCACTCAAAAGGAGACTTTACAGTATGATATACGGCGAAAAAATCATTTGTGGTGTATTTTGATAATGTTACATAATTTTAAATGTAATGAAATTTACATGCATTTTTAAGGTTCACAAGAACATGGTTACTATCGAATATGTTAAGTATAGTACTTATAGTGTGCGTAAAGTGAGCTCAAAAGTATTTCAATATATCATACTCTGTGAAGAAAAACCATTTGCAGCATATTTTAATAATGTTATTTTATTAAGGTTATTTTAATAATATTGAAATTGATATCAGCTTCTGAAGTGCACTAAAACAGGATTTCTGTAGAAAATGGGGTGAAAAGGTTAAACATTCTTTTTCAAAATAACAGAAAAATGTTCGGTAATATAATAGTCTACGGGGATAAATATTCCCAACGTATTTTAATTGCGTTGCACTATTTCAAACATAATGAAATTAATATACTGAGATAATCAATACAATGATAAATACTGCAATTTACTAATATACTTGCAGTAAAGTATGATTAGCATCACATTTGTTGTTCATTTACAGAGACACATAAAAGATTTTGGACCTGTGTCCAGATCTCAGATATTGTATCCAAAGTATGGTCTATTAGAAAAGATTGCTGAACAGCTTTTTCAATTATAGTATGTATTTTAAGAAAAACTAATGCATCCTGAAGTTCAGCTACATTTGCTATAATAAGAGATGTTTGTAGAATTTAAATAAATCATGTATCGGACTATACAATAAACTGGATATATGGTCACCTGTGCAATAGCGAGTCCCGGAAATATGAATTCAATAATTTGAATCGGGTTTTTTGCTTTAATAATTTAAACTAAATATGCGGTCGTATAAATATTTGCACGTAATATACAGGACTGCACAAAAGAATTCAAGTACGTTTCTCTCTATAATTAGAAATTGCTAAAAGTGAATTTTAATCTTCGTTATACTTTTTCTAACTAAGCAAAATTTTAACATTGTATTTAGAATATTTACAAGCACATAGATCACATACACAGATGCAGAAAAGAATGGGCCGGCGAAGTTATGTATTATGAAAATGTTGGATATTTTTTTTTTATTACCTAGGTTTAACACATAAATTTTTCTTTCTTTGATATGGAATTCTGAAATGCACTACAACATGATTTCTGTACCATTGGGGATGCGTTACAGGTGTTCTACAGTATAAATGGTTGCAATTTCATTTTCGCGATCGTTAATATTATCTAACACATTTTCCATTTATTTGACTGAGTTCTTTAAGTCTCCTATAAAAAAAAGAAAACTACTGCATAGCCTGGTATAAGATATGTGTTGTATATATTTTAAAATATTGTTAATGAAACGTTTTGTTTAATTAAAGTGTTTATCTTTTTTTTTATGCTACGTGAACGACGTCACGGGTAACAGCTAGTATATATATATATATATATATATATATATAGATAGATAGATAGATAGATAGATAAACTTTTTTACTGATGGTAGTTTTGGTGTCTATGAGTCATGATCGGTGTAGATCTGCAAAAAATTTTTCAGAAATTCAAACATGGGAGCGAATGCAATAGTAGGTAGTATTTCATACGATATCTACCTAAAATCCTTCAAAATATGCTCTTCGAAATAATACATATACATCACAATTTCCATTTCAAATTATGAATGAATTTATCCAAAAGTAAATTATTTACGATGATAAAATAAATGATCCATTCTAAAAATAAATATAGAATTCCGCGAATATTTCACTCATTGACATTTATTTCCCTACTGTTCCAACTAAGTGCAGAGAAAACTTTTTAAAAATAGTCTTATTCTTTCGAAATGATTCTAAAAAGTAATTTTATTTTTCTCAAGGAGGATCATTCTCGGCACTTTTGACAAAAACAAAAAAATTAGACTTTTAAAGTAAGAATTATTTGCAATTGTAAAAGGATTTTATAGTGCATTCTTCTTCAAGGAAGTAATTTGTATGGACTGTAATATTTAAGCCTGAAAGAGAAAAAGAATAAAAATTCTTTATTTCATTTACGATACAAAAATAGTATTTAAATAAATGTCAAAGTTAGGTGAGGAGAATTGGAATATTTTCACAAAAGTATCTATTCAACATAACTTATACTTTAAAAAATAAATTTTTACTTTATAAAGCATTTTCGGGTAGTTTTTATAACATTTATACTGCGTTAGAAAGATTGTAATTTAAAACTTACACCATGCACATTTTTTATGCTGCTTTTTTATCGTTCAATTGTCCTTTTATAAAACATAAAAAAGTAATAGACTATGTTAACATAATTAAAATGATATAGGAGAAAAGAAATGTTTGGATCATAAAGAGATACCTCCCTCCACCCCTAGAGATATCTCATGATGCCACGATAAATGCTAAGTGTTCACCCCCCCACACACACACACACCACCAAACGTGTTAGAGAATCCTCCAAAAATTTCTCTAAAATTATCCAGATTCCTCTTAATTTCCCTTTCTAATTTTGTTTGACTATATCCCTAAGAAAACTATTTACGACGATAAAATAAATGATCCATTCTAAAAAGTAAATACAGAGAACTGTAACTATTTCACATTGATATTTATTCATCTACGGTTCCGAATAAATGTAGAGTAAAACTTTAAAAAATAGTATTTTTCTTTCGAAACAATTGTAAAAAAGTTATTTTATTAATTTCAAATTGGACCATTCTCGGCTCTTTTGACGAAAACAGAATCTGCAGAGTTTTAAAGTAAGAATAATTTGAATTTATAAATGAATTTGATAGTGTATCCCTCTTCAAGGAAACAATTTAATTAGACTGTAAAATTTAAGCACGAAAGAGATAAAGAAGAAAAATCCTTTTATTTCAATATAATAAAAAAAAAATTTAAATAAATCTCAAAGCAATGTGAAATTTAAAAGGAAATTTTAATAAAAAGAATATTGCCCAGTTAAACTGATGGCATTGAGCTCACAGGCTACGCATACTAATTGTACATTACAGTTTTATGTTTTCAAGGGTTAATTCCGTTCGAAAAAAAAATTAAGAAGAGAAAACAGCTCTCCCCTTTCTCCTTTTTTATACTTAATCATTAAACCTCCTAAACTATCAAGTACATGCTTTATCATATTAAAAAATCTATATCCAAAATTCAGAGCAAATCGGATAATTCTTAATAAAAACCCATTTAGCATTTATATAATTTAAGAGGAGTTATTCCCCTCTTTTATTCTTATCCATTAAACTTCCAAAACTATTCAGAGAATTGAACGAAATCTGACAATTCTGATTGAAAAATCCATTTATACAAATTAAGGGGAGGGGCATTAGAACCCACGTTCCCCCTGTTTATACTTATTCAATGAACACCTAATAACAGCCACGGACTCGCCTCATCAGAATGATCCTATATCTAAATTTTCAACGAAAACTGTTAATTTTGCATGAAAATCCCGTTTATATCAATTAAGGGGAGGGGCATGAGCCCCCCGTTCCCCCTGTTTATACTTATTCAATGAACACCTAATAACAGTCACGGAATCGCCTCATCAGAATGATCCTATATCTAAATTTTGAACGAAAACTGTTAATTCTGCATGAAAATCCCGTTTATATCAATTAAGGGGGGAGGGGCATGAGCCCCCCGTTCCCCCTGTTTATACTTATTCAATGTACACCTAATAACAGTCACGGAATCGCCTCATCAGAATGATCCTATATCTAAATTTTGAACGAAAACTGTTAATTCTGCATGAAAATCCCGTTTATATCAATTAAGGGGAGGGGCATGAGCCCCCCGTTACCCCTGCTTATACTTATTCAATGAACATCTAATAACAGTCACGGAATCGCCTCATCAGAATGATCCTATATCTAAATTTTGAACGAAAACTGTTAATTCTGCATGAAAATCCCGTTTATATCAATTAAGGGGGGGGGGGAGACATGAGCCCCCCGTTCCCCCTGTTTATACTTATTCAATGAACACCCAATAACAGTCACGGAATCGCCTCATCAGAATGATCCTATATCTAAATTTTGAACGAAAACTGTTAATTCTGCATGAAAATCCCGTTTATATCAATTAAGGGAGGGGGGGCATGAGACCCCGTTCTCCCTGTTTATACTTATTCAATGAATACCTAATAACAGTCACGGAATCGCCTCATCAGAATGATCCTATATCTAAATTTTGAACGAAAACTGTTAATTCTGCATGGAAATCTCTTATATCAATGGGGGGGGCATGAGCCTCCGTTCCCCCTCTTATACCTATCGAATGAACTCCAAAAACTAATCAGGGAAGCGCCTTATCAGGATATACCTATATACAAAATTTCAAGTGGATCCGATATTTTTATCATGAGTTATCGCGTTACGCACGAACATACGAACATACGAACGTACATACAGAACGGACGGGCACATAAGCTCTCAGGCTATGATAGCCTGTGAGCTAAAAACGTATCTATAATATAAATATAATATAAAATTGAATATATTATTAATTAAATTAAACATACATGGATGTGATTCTGCATTCTTCTTCGAAAAAGCAATTTATCTAGAGGGTAATATTTAAGCACTAAAGAGAAAAAGAAGAAATATTCTTTTGTTTCTCTAACGATAAAAGAATAGCATTTAAAAAAAATTCAGAGTTAGGTGTGGAGAATTGGGATATTTTCAAAAAAGTATCTATTTAATATATCTTTTTCTTAAAAAAAAAATAAATTTTAACATTATATAATATTTTCAGATAGTTGTTTATAAAATTTATACTACGTAATATAAAACTCATACACCGCACAATTTTTATGCAGTTTTTCATCGTTCAATTGTTCCTTTGTAAAATATTTAAAAAAGCAATGACTATATTAAAGAAATGGAAATGTTACAGAAGAAAAGAATGTTTGAAAAGAAAAGAAATGAATGATAAAGAGATATCTCCCACCTCCCTTAGATATGTCTCATGATGCCGCGAATAATGCTAAGTGTTCATCCCCCCCCCCCTAAAGTGATAAAGTTGTATACGTACAACATTTTTCTAACAATAATTTAAAAGGCAAGATCCTCGAAAAAATTTCTCTACAAATTATCCAAATACCTCTTAATTTCCCTTTTAATTTTTTTAAATACATCCCTAAGAAAATTATTTACGACGATAAAATAAATGACCCATTCTAAAAAGAAATACAGAGAACTGGGACTATTTCACTCGTTGACATTTATTCATCTACGGTTCCGAATAAATGTAGAGTAAAAACTTTAAAAAATAGTCTCTTTCTTACGAAACGATTCTAAAAAAGTTATTTTATTCTTTTCAAAGTGGATCATTCTCGGCACTTTTGACGAAAACAGAAACTGCAGAGTTTTAAAGTAAGAATTATTTGCATTTATAAATGGATTTGATAGTGAATTCCTCTTTAAGGAAATAATTTCTTTAGACTATAAAATTTAATCACTTAAGAGAAAAACAAGAAAAAACCTTTTATTTCACTACAATAAGAAATAATATTTAAATAAATCTCAAAGCAAAGTGAGAAAAAAAATTGATATTTTTAAAAACGTATCTATAATATAAATATAATATAAATTAAATTAAATATATTATTATTCAAATTAAATATATATGCATGTGGTAGCGCATTCTTCCACAAGGAAGCAATTTATCTAGGGAGTAATAACGAGACAAACAATTGACGAGAGCACTAACAAGAAAAAGGTGAAAAATTCTTTTATTTCTCTAACGATACAAGAATAATATTTTAAAAAATTTCAGAGTAAGAGTCGAAGAATCGGGATATTTTCAAAAAAGTATCTATTTAATATAACTTATTCTTTAAAAAATAAATTTTAAGATAATATAATATTTTGGGGTTATTCATAAAATTTATACTCCGTTAGAAAGATTGTAATTTAAAACTCATACACTGAACAAACTTTATGCTGTTTTTCTATCGTTCAGTTGTTCCTTTGTAAAATATATAAAAACGTAACAGACTATATTAATGTGATAAAAATGCTACAGAAGAAAATAAATGTTTGAATGATAAAGAGACAACTCCCTTTCCCCTGAAATATCTCACGATATCTGGAGAAATCCTAGGTACCCATATCCCCTCCACTCCCAAAAAATGATCGCATTATATATGCACAGCCCACTGTAACACTAATTTAAAAGTTAAATTCCTCTGGAAATTATCCACATGCCTCTCAATTCCCTTTTCTTATGTTGTTTGAATTTATCCCACAAAATCTTTTATAAGATGACAAAATAAATGATCCATTCTATGAATAAACGCAGAATGCTGCGAGTATTTCACTCATTGACATTAATTTCTCTACTGTTTCGAATAAACGCAGAGAAAAACTTGAAAAATAGTCTTTTTCTTACGAAACAATTCTAAAAAATTTATTATATTCATTTCAAAGAGGATCATTCTCGGCACTTTTGAAGACAACAATTTATTTATTTATTTATTTTATTAAACTATTGCATATCTTTTATCGCGGGCTTTGAGCGAATCTAGAAATTCCGTAACGAGAAAACCTAAAACTCCGACTAACGTCGTTTCAGTTCGGCAGACTTCGGCACTTCGGCAGACTTCTCATTTATTCAATAAAAGAAAAAAAATGTTTTCTTATCGGTCATCATGCTCAAAAAGTGTAACTTGAATTAATATCAAAGGAAAAGAAAAAACTTGAATTAATATCAAAGACAAAAACTGCATAAATAAAAAATATATAAATAATTATAATTGCATAAGTTGATAAAAAATGCTATGTAATAGCTTTACCGCGGCAGTCCTCGAGTGCCATATGTATTTTTTTTTTTTTTTTTTTTTTTCAGTTTTAAAGTAAAAATTATTTGCATTTGTAAAGGGATTTTGTAATGTATTCTTCTTTAAGGTAGCTCAGGGGTTCAAAACTTTCCAAAAAATCGATTTTTTTTATGATCTAATTTGATTATTCATTTAATTCTTAACTCAATGCAAAAAGCCGCATAAAAGTATTTGCATTTTTAATGGAGTTATAAGCATTTATGTATCAACACTTTCATAGCCGCATCCATATAATTTCAACTTTAAGTCGCGTTTTCTCAAAACTTGATTTTTGATGACTAACACCAAGATTTAAAAAAAACTATTTGATGGAATGGCTTAATTTTTTTTTGCGTGCATATAACATCATTATCTAGATTATGAATTAATATATTTTAGATAGTTTAATATTTTGAGTATTTTTAATGGAAAAAAAGTTGTATTTTTTAGGGTTTTTTTTTTATTTTCAACTTTGAGAGATTTTTTAATGCTGTTTTTATTAAGTGATAGTTATATCCTTAATTCATAATCTAGATTATGATGTTATATACATGCAAAAAAAGAAATTAAGCCATTCAATCAAATAGTTTTTTTTTAATCTTGGTGTTAGCCGTCAAAAATCAAGTTTTGAGAAAACACGACTTAAAGTTGAAATTATATGGATTCGGCTATGTAAGTAATGATACATAAATGCTTATAACTCCGTTGAAAATGCTAATATTTTTATGCGGTTTTTTGCATTGAGTTAAGAATTAATTGAATAATCAAACTAGATCGTAAAAAAATCGATTTTGTGAAAAGTTTTCAACCCCTGAGCCCCCTTAAGGAAGTAATTTGCCTAGACAGTAATATTTAAGCACTAAAAAAAGCTGAAAAAGGGGGTTTTTTATTTCACTAACGATGCAAAAATAATATTCAAATAAATCTCAAAGTAAAGGGAAGTAAAACGGGATATTTTTAATAACGTAAATTTTGAATAGAGTTTATGCTTTAAAAAGTAAATTTTAACTTTACAAAATATTTTGTGATACATTTTATAACATTTATTTTCTTTTAGAAGGTTATTAACTTAAAACTTACATCATGGAAAATTTTTATGCTGTTTTTCTATCGCGCAATTGTTCTTTCATATAACATCTGAAAAATGAACAGACTATATTAACTTAATGAATATGTTACGGGAGAAAAGAAATGTATCGATGATAATCAGAGTTAATTTCTCTTCCCCAACAATATCTCGAAAATATCTCGGTAAATCTTATGTGTCAACTTCCCCCCCCCACACACACACACACCAAACAAATGTTATAACATTGTATATGCACAGTAAATTTGTAACAATAACTTAAAAAGCTAAATTCTTAAAAAAAATGCATTTCAAAATTATCTACATACGTCTGAATTCCCGTTCTATTTTTATTTGAATTTATCCCTAAGAAAAGCACTTGCTATAATAAAATAAATGACCCATTCTAAAAATAAACACAGAATGCTACACATATTTCACACATTGACATTTATTCCTCTACGGTCTCGAATAAATATAGAGAAAAACTTTTTTTAAAAAAAGTATTTTTCTTTTGAAACAATTCTAAAATGTTATTTTAAATTCTTTTCAAAGGGGGATCATTCTCGGCACTTTTAACGAAAACAGAAACTTTAGAGTTTTAAGGTAAGAATTATTTGCATTTATAAGTGGATTTGATAGTGTATTCTTCTTCAAGGAGGCCATTTTTCTAGACTGTAATTTTTAAACACTGAAGAGAAGAGGGAGAAAAATCCTTTTATTTCACTAACAATACAAAAATAATATTTAAATAAATCTCAGAGTAGGGTGACACGAAATGGGGTATTTTTTGAAAAAAGTATCTTTTGAACATATTTTGTGCTTAAAAAAATAAATTTTATCTTTATAAAATATTTTCAGGTAATTTTTATAGTTTTTATACTCCATTAAAAGGCTGTATTTTAAAAATCACACCAAGCACATTTTTTATGATGTTTTTCTATCGTTCAAATGTTGTAAATCATCCATAAAAATGGTAAAAGACTATATTAAAGTAATGAAAATGTCGCAGAAGAAAAGAAATGTTTGGATGATAAAGAAATAACTTCCCCTTCCTCTAGAAATATCTCACGATATCTCGATAAATGTTAGATGCTCATCCCCCTCCCCTTCAAAAAATGTTGTAACTTTGTATATGCACTGCTTTTTTATGACAATATCTTAAAAAGAAAAATCCCCCCAAAAATGCTGTTCGAAAATATCCACATTTTTCTCAATTTCTCTATCTAATTTTGTTTAAATTTATCCCTCAGAAAATTATTTACGATTATAAAATAAATGGCCCATTTTAAAAATAAACAGAGAATACTACGAATATTTCACTCGTCGACATTTATTCGACCATGGTTCAGAATAAATGTAAAGAAAAACTTTAGAAAATAGTCTTTTTCTTTCGAAACAATTCTAAAAAAATATTTTATTCTTTTCAAAGGGGGATCATTTTCGGCACTTTTGACGGAAACAAAAACTTTAGAGTTTTAAAGTAAGAATTATTTGCATTTGTAAATGGATTTGACAGTGTATTCTTATTTAAAGAAGCAATTTATCTAGACTGTAATATTTAAGCACCAGATAGAAAAGGAAAAAAATCCTTTTATTTCTCTAACGGTACAAAAATAATAAATTAATAAATCTCCAAGTAAAGGGAGCTGAAAAGGAATATTTTTGAAAAGGTATTTATTGAACAAATCTTATTATTAAAAAAAACATTTTACCTTTATTTTCGGATAGTTGTTTATAGTATTTATACCTAGTTAGTAAGTTCGTAATTTAAAACTCACACCAAGCACATTTCTTATAAATTTTTTGTATCGTTCAATAGTTCTTTTGTAAAACATCTAAAAAACGGCAACCGATATATTAACGTAATGAAAATGTTACAGAAGGTAAGAAATGTTTATATGGTACACAGATAACTCCCCCTTACCCTACAGCTATCTCACGATATCTCGATAAATATTAGGTGCCCAATTCCTTCTCCCTGTCCCTTCCCTCTAAAGAAAAAGTGATAAAATTATATATAAACATCCTTTTGTTACAATAACTTAAAAAGAAAAATCTTCTAAAAAATGCCTCTCGAAATTATCCACATACTTCTCGATTTCTCTTTTTAATTTTGTTTGAATTTTATCCCTAAGAAAATTATTTATGATGAGAAAAGAAATGACAACATTCTAAAAATAAGCAGAGCATTCTACGAATATTTCATACATTGACATTTATTTCTCTACTGTTCCGAATATATGTAGAGAAAAACTTAGAAAAAATTCTATTTCTTGCGAAACAATTTTAGAATGTTATTTTATTCTTTTCAAAGGGGATCATTCTTGGTACGTTAGACGCATACGAAAACTGCGGAGTTTTAAAGTTAGAATTATTTGCATTTGTAAATGGATTTGATGGTGTATTCTTCTGCAATGAAGCAATTTGTCTTGACTTTAATATTTAAGTCCTAAATAGAAGAGGAAATAAAATTTCTTTATTTCACTAACGATACAAAAAGAATATTTAAATAAATCTCAAAGTAAAAGATGGTTAACTGGGATAATTTTAAAAACGTATCTATTGAACATAACTTATGCTTCAAAAAATAAATTTTTACTTTATAAAACATTTTCGGATAGTTTTTATAACATTTATACTCCATTAGAGTGATTGTAATTTAAAACTCATACCAAGCACATTTTTAAATCTGTTTTTCTATCGTTCAATTGTTCATTTATAAATCATCTAAAAAAAGTAACAGACAATATTAACGTAATAAAAATGTTATAGAAGAAAAGAAATGTTTGATGATAAAGAGATAACTCCTCCTTCCCATTGAGACATCTAACGATATCTCCATAAATGCGTGGTGCCTAATCCCATCAATAGGGATTAATGGATCATCTAATTAATGGGAAGCGAGTTGTTATCAGATTTCTCACTGCGTCAGACTTTAATCAGACACCCCTTTAGTCATCGGATTTTGCAATGGGAAAGCCATGATGGCCTCACAGGCACTGCCGCGTCAATTGGACGAACCTCACTTGCTGTCTGCTTCTCTCCTCCTTCATGCGCAAGCGCCTACGCATGTTCACAACTACGCTGGATACTTCAATCGCATCTCTCGATGTCTCACTACTTTATTCCAAAGCAGCATATTCAAATTTCAACCGGTTTGGTAGTTAGGGCGTTTCGTACCTTTTCATTTAATCTCCCCTAGTATTTAGATAAAAATTAATTCTTACCTAGAATGCTGCATGGCATAAGTAAATATACGTTATGTATCTTACTTAATACTTTGCTAGTAAACTTGCAAACCAATAACACATACTGTAATATCAACAACTTCAATTTCTCTTGCGGTAGCAAATTTTTAATCCCTAAAACACAGTTTCTTTATTAATGCTGTGTCATGCAGATAAAATAGCATTCCGCATCAGAAAAATATCAAACTTTATTATTTAAACTGCAGTGAAATTTTGTTTTTATAGTTTTGATAATGTAACCGACAATATCATTTCTTAGTTTCTCAAAACATCGTAAGTGCCACATATAAATGAAATATAACATAAAACTGACATAAAAAAGAAACATTTTGTAAATACGAAGATTTTGTTTGTATGTTTTGTGACTAACAAAAATTACTTGAACTCGGTAAATGTGTATAATGAAAAATAGTATTAAAAATTAAAAATTTAAATTTAAGTTATTGTAATGAAATTTAATATAATAAAAACTGCATTTTTTTTTTCAAAATATTGAGATTACAGATGTTAGCGAAAAAACATTAAAACATCTATTAAAAACCCTTTTAGATGAATATGTTTTTCAGACTGAGATATGGTTTCCCTCAAGTATGTTTTTTAGACTTAACATTATATTTACGGTAAGACAGATACTTAATTATGGCACATGATGACATTTATACTATATAACCTTTTTTTTAAATTTAAATAAACTCTTGGATGCAACTTTTACAGATTTTCTTTTTTGGGCAAATTCATCTACATAGCACAATATAAATATACATTACATCATAAAAAATCTATTCAAAGAGTATAATCCGAAAGTAAAATATTTCCCCTCAACCACATTTTATTCTCGACGTTTCTGAATAAATATAGAGAAAAGGTTTCAAAATATTTCCTTCATAACAAATGCCAAAAATATATTATATTTTTTTAAAAGGAAAAGCTTATTGGTACATATGAATACTTGTAAGTTTAAAGTAAAGGCTATTTGCATTGTTAAATAGGTTTCTTAATACACTGCTCTTTTGAAAAGGAATTTGTATGAAGCGTAATTTCACACAGCTACAAACAGAGATTTTTCGCAATTGTAAATAATAAAATTTAAATGAAACTGCTGGTACATGCTAAATCTATGGTAAATAATAAATTACTATTTCAGTAACATGAAAAGGAAATAAAAAAAGAAAAACCTAATTTCGTAAATTAAAACCTGTATTTTTCTTTTTATTTCCATTTTGCGAGAAGTTCTAAATAACTAAATGATTTCCAACAATATTTTTTCCGATAAGCATAACTACACGTTTCATGTAACTTAAGATTACGGCATTTCCATCAAAACAGAGCTAACAAGGAACCTAGAGGTTTAAGTTACGATATCACAAATGTGATCTTTCCTAATAATTCAAAGACTTTAAGTTTTAAATTCCAGACACATAGAATAAATGTAAAAACATTCAAATACTATACAATTCTATTGTAAAAATGCTATATGCTCTTGTTATGAACATCTTTAAAAATCTTAAAATTTCTATCTTATTTTCATTTATTTTTTATCCCTTTTTAATGCTTTCTATAATAGTTAAAATGTATTTATAACTTCAGTTTGTCTATCTGCCATCTGATTTATGTTTATGCTATGTCAACCAACTGCTTGTAGTCAGTCAGTGCTCTAACTCGCGTAAGTATACTCGTATCGCCATTCAATTGATCTAAATCATTAACAATTGCTATGACATATCCTGTATTAAAAATAAAATCTGTAACTTTTTTTTTCTCAAGTACAGGGACATTTAAAATAAGTTACGGGGAAAGGGGTGGAGAGTATGTGATGATTTTAATAATACTTCAAGATTTGAATAATATATGGAAATTGAATTGACTAATATATTTGAATTATATATTGCTCTTGAAATACACTACAAAATGCTACTATAGAATATTCTACAGGTACCACTCATCTTTCATTTACAGAGGCACTCAAAATAATTCCACTATATTGCAATATATTAAGTAAAATCATTTACTGTGTACCTTATTTATGTTGCATATTGGAATTGATGTATGCATATTTGAGGAACACTGCAAGACGTTTACTTTAGAATATGATATGCATAGCATTTATTATTGATGTACGGGAACACACAAAATAATTTTTTTATAGTACCCTCTATAAATAACAATTTCTGGAAATACATTTTCTGTTGTGGTACGTGTTTTCAATTGAACTGGACTCGAATTACAGAGCTGAGCAAAACACCTGAAGTGGATTTCAGTTCATTAATGGAAATTGCTGAAGCAGGAAATTTAATTGTGGAGTACATTTTGTAATTTAACCAAATTTTACCTTATTGTGTATTATATGATAAATTTATAGTTCCGAAACAGAGTGGACAAAAATTTCATATTTATTTTTGCCCAACGACAATAAATGAGAAAATGGTATTTTCAAATGTATTATGTGTTTTACAAATAATTTTGAAGAAGCCAAACTTGCCCTAGAAAATTATATATTTTGTTAGACTAACTGAGAATAATCAATACAGTCTCTCAGGGTAACTTTAGACCAAGAGAAAAATAAAAGATTAAATCAGCTACATCACTTAAGTTAACGACAAAATTTTAGTCTCAAAATATAGAAAGTAGCATAAGCGTGAGTTTAACAGCTCATTGGAAATAATTGACTATATTTTACCATAGCAGAATGGATCAAACTTTTATAAAGGTGGAGAAAAGTTACCTTGATTTGGCACAATGTTTCCCTGATTGACTGTATGCATTACAAAATGTCTTGCCACCCATTGACTAAATATTCTGATAATTTTATTAATATGTAAAATTTTCATTACAACTTCAAAAGACTATGAACTTATTGTCCTAAAAATAAACTAACTGCTGTAAATGATATGTGCAATAAACTTTGTACAACTTTGCCTGAATACAAGGTGGGAGATGTCTAATATGCGTCACTGTGTAGAACTATGGCTCTTGGTAAGGCCTCATCAAATAGTTTAACCTCGTTTGTTTTGACAACCTCTTTATTAACTTATGGAGATTTATTGTATTGTTCTAAAAGTGTTGGTAAGTGTTGGTTTTTGTAATACTCGTAATCTATGCTTAACACATGATTTTGCGTTCTTGTTTAGTTTTTTTTTTTTTTTTTTTTTTTTTTTTTTTTTTTTTTGTATCGTTACAGCGCTTTTGGAGAATTCGTCACATGCAAATATCTCCATGTGAGTCAAGACTGCGGACACGATGCAGCGCGATTCCTCCAGGAGCATCTGGATCGCATATCCAGCAACTTGATCCACGAGCACTGTGCACACTATACATACGCAAGCGACGCATGCGTACAAGTGTCCGGTTCACTTCTGAATCAGATCTCGAATAGTTTCTTATTGCTTTCTGGACTTATAATCAATTTTTTGTATGTATATATTTTAAAGTGTTCTGCTATTTGAATGGACTTTTATCGTTTTACTCAAATAAAAATATGTTGTGTGTGTATTTGTTATTTTTGCAACTCAATTTATAACTTTTGTTAACGACAGAAAAAAAGTAACATTTTCAAAACTGAGAAAAAATACTGAGATCTGAGTATGACACATATTAAAAAGGGTTATGAAACAGAATTACCTAAGATTGAAAAATGTATATACTCATTTCTAAAATCATGAACATACTCAAATATGAGAATATAATGCTCCATTAATGATGAATATTCATGATTATACACGATGTTTATTTTTATATATTGCTGAAGGTTGTTACATTCCAGCTGCGAAATATTCTTTTTACAAATCTATCTATTCTTCAATTTCGAAGGCTGAAGAACAAACTCAACGCAATTACATTACGAATTTTAAATAATCCTGGAATTTAATCTCTCAACTGTATGAGATAATTTTCTGTGCAACTTAAAACCAATATATCATGCATCATTCATTATGCAAGTCAAATGCAGTAATTTATAAAGAATATCTTTGCAGAATCATGGCGTCTATGAAAAAATTTTCATAAAAGGAATTTCGAAATCCGATGATTGACAATATACGAGTTATTTATTATATATGATACTTAAAAATTTTATTGAATTAAGCAATGCATAGGCTGTAAAAAATGAATAAATATTCAGAAAAATGTCTTACACTTTCCAGTCTAAAAACATAATAATTACTTACCCATCATACGTAGTATAGGGTAAATCTTGCAATCGTTTTGAAAATCGAAAATTTTTTTTGACGGATTTACACGTTTTAGATAATGGAGATTCCGAAAAACATATTTTTAGAAAAAAAATTTTGCCGTCCGTCTGTCTATCTGTCTGTCAGTCTGTCTGTCTGTAAACGCTCTATCTCTCGAACAAATTGAGATAGAGACTTGAAATTTTGTATGTAGTTAGTATGTAAGAATGGAACGAAGCCTATTTAATATCAGCAACCTCGATTATCCGGAACTATTTTTTTCGGACTCTCGAAAAATTCGTTCTGATGAAAGGTATATAAAAATTTTCGAATTTTTCTGTTCTAAGGAATGGACGTAAAAGGCAATAAAATAGCACACACTTTGCATATAGAACGAAGTCGATCGGATTATTAGTTGCCGAGATATTTGTAATCCTGTTTTCCACGTTCTTCGATTTTTCATGACCCTGTATTTCATTCAAATTTCAATTCAGAGGTATATTTTAATTGGAAATGAGACGCTTAACCCGACGAAATTAATTGTTAGTTAATAGAATTATTATTTTTGGAGTTATAAGGATGTTTCTTTTACGCAGTTCGGTACTACTTGAGTAGTTTGGCGTTTTATATAATTTGTCGAAGTTGGTAAATCAGCAGTTCTTTAATATAGCATTACTATGTACATTAATAATATTTAAATTTTGTTTATGAATTGCAATGCGTTGTATAAATAGTTTTCACATATTTTATTTTCATATTCATATTCATGATGGGTAAGTATTACGGTGGCCCCCCAACAACTAGTTTTTAATATTAAAATTCACTGTAAATTGGTTCTTTAAGAATATTCTAAAATATTTTCCAGTTTTTTTTTCAGAAACCATTTGGAAAAAGATCTAATATAAATGTTAGAAAAGAACATATCAGTGAAAGTTTCGTGCAAAAAGTAATTTAAATATAAATGCGTTTTTTTTTTTTTTTTTTTTTTTTTTTTAGAAAAACATAAGATTAATTTTTAGAATTATTCAATTCGAAACATATTCTTATACCGTGTTTGCTTTTATTTCTGCGTAAAATATTTTTTAAAAAACACTTAGACATCGTATGCAAATTTTAAAGCTCACGATACTCTTGAGAGATACGACAAAGAAATAATAAGTTTTCTGAAATTTATATATACCGTCTGTTTCAAAAGTTTTTCAAAATTTCAGTTTCAAAATATCAATATGTCACAAGTAAAAGATAAATTAACAAAATATTCTTCCAATGTTTGACAGTTCTTCAGTAATATGCAAAAATTTGGAATAACAGTGACATTACGTTGAGTATTCATGTACTAAAAACAAAATAATTTTTCTTCTTATTTTGTATGCTGTAAATAAAAGAATATTTTATTTCACTTTTCAATTAACATTATGTGAAAAGATATTCACTATCGATCGAAAAATAATCTGAATATTTATGAAGAATACATTGTAAGTAACTTTGTTCGGAAAATCTTTGGATAACGGGAAAGCTCTAAATTTGCAAATACTTTATATACGAAGGAGCTATAATTAAGATAAGTTCATTTTTGTTGGGAAATTCGCGGGATAGTTTGAAAGTATAAAGCATTCTATATTTTCAGTAAACATTGAAGAAATAAATAATATGAAAGCTATATAAATTCATCTTCTTCTTCTTCTTTTTTTTTTTTTTTTTTTTTTTTTTTTTTGTAAATTAACTGAAATGTATACTTATGTACGCTGCACTGTATAATAAACAAGTGCTTATAATCAACACAAATATAATACAACAACGAATTAAAATATACAGTTTTCCATTTTACTTTCTTTTGTCTTTACAAGAACAAAGTATTGGATTTGTGAAAATTTTCTACTTACGATTTTCAATGGATTTATGTATTTTAGAAAATCCTGAACCAGATTTGATGTTTCTCGGAATGAATCTCTAAATCTGCTTGTTTGCCTGTCAATATATAACAAAAGTTTTGTGGTCTCTATATCAAGAACTGATGCATTGAATTTTTCAAAACTTTAGATTCAATTACACTTTGGTAGAAATTGGCGCTGATTAGTTTTTGTATCCATCATTCAAAAGATTGCCATGCCATGATGAATTTTATTTTCGCAATAGCTCTGGCTAAGGAACTGACTCAAAAATTTTAATCAAACTTTAGATTCAGTTTCAAGTTGATTTTAAATGTTGTTTTTTAGGATTTGGTGCATATCGTTCAAAAGATGCCACTGTTAAGCTGTATGTTTCATGATTTCAGAAATAACTGTAATTCAGGAGTTAATGCATGGAATTAATAAAATTTTAGACTCAGTTAAACTTTAATACAAGCTTGTGCTGATTAGTTTTCTTTGGATATGGCCCAACAGTTTGTGCGGCTGAGCTGCATTTTTATTCATATTTATAAACTTATAAATTCTTAAATTGTAAGTTATACATTAAAATTAACAAATAATCTATATTTTGATATTAGCATAATTGTTTTAATTTGAGTTAGAATAGCGTTGTTAAAACAGCAGTAATGAGTAGAAAAGCTGTTTCTCAAACTTCCTGTGACTTTTCTGTTAATCTGTTTAAAAATGAAACTTTATGTATTTGTAAGATTGTAACGTGTGTGGGGGTGTGCTGGTTAAATGCAGACCTAATTCTAAGTATAAGATAAAATCAACAGTTTACTTAAACCTCTGGAACTTGGGGGAAGTGGAGCGATAGTTCAATATACTAAACACAATACTAAGAGATTAGACCATAACTATACTCACAACCTCGGCTTTAGCTCAATTCGGGGCACCTCACACCAGCTTCACGTTCAGACTTCGGCTAAAACTAGATTAAGTCTTTAATAAGACAACCCGTGGCTGCAAACACTCTTTATTACTCAAAATACTCAACGCATTAAATCAATTTCTTACGCAGTGGCACGCTTCTTGGGTAACTCCACTCACGATAAACTAATTCGGCTCACGCTGCTGGATAGCTCACCCTAGAATACAATCTATCTCACTGGAGGCTATCAATCTAACTCGCTTTATAGCACAATCTAATTCACCTGGCTTCACCACACTGGCTGGCTTTCGCCGCCTCACCACACTGCACTATCTGGTTTACGCCTTCTCACCACACTCTAGCTGGCTTTCGCCACACCACATACACAGCACTCCAACTCAAAGCTTTTATACGTTGCAAACTGAAGACGGCGCTATAAATTTGCATATTACTCCTAACCGCTAACTGTAGAACCGAGAACGACACACACGTTCTGGAAAGTTAAAGTTGAATAAAGGATAGATGTCGCTTCCACGCCACACATGTTAGAACATTTACGTCACGATCTCACTAAAATGCTAGAGTGCTTTTATCACAAAGGACACTCCCTCACAATATGTCCGTTTTCAATAATAAATAAAAAATAAAAAATATATATACTAAACACATTCATACATTAAATGCTAGTCCTATGTAATTTGCCTGTTTAAAACTGAAAATATAAGTAATAAGCGAAATATAAGTACACGAATATCTACACCTTATTGACTTACAAGTTGTTAAATCGTAAATTATTTATGAAAAAAAAACAAGAAATTCTAGATTTTTACATTAGCATACTTGATTTAATTTGAAGCTATAACAACATTGTTAAAACACAGTAATATTGAGAAAAGCTGTTCCATACGTGACAGGAATGACTGTACGATATTTTTATAAAATTTCTTTGGCTGTTTTACGGGTGGGGAGAGGATCAATAATGCTTTTAACTTTAACTCGCGAAAATAATTAAATTCAAGTACCATACTTTTTGCGATTATCAAATAATCATTTTATTAATAACACTACATAATTTGTAAAATTAATCTTTAAAAAGTTTTATGGATTAATATTTTATAATATTTAAAAAAACTGAAAATTTACCTTAATAAAAATAACTTCGGAAAGCGAAATTGCTCTTTTCTTATCATTTCAATTTTCTTGCATCCTTAAATTATCAATATGTCACATGTAAAACGTAATTTTTAAACATAACTATATTTGTAAACATAAATTTACCAAATACTCTTCCGATGTTTCACAAATGTTCAGTAATATGCAAAAATTTTGAATAATACAGCGACATTTAAATTCGTTGAATAGTCATGTCTGAATAACAAAATATACTTTCCTTTCTTGTTTTATATGTAGTAAATAAAGGAATATTTTCTTTGACTTTTCAATTAACATTAGGTGAAAAGATATTCGCTATTGATTGAACAATAATTTGAATATTTATGAAGAATACATTGTAGGTTAGTTTGTTCGGAAAATGTTTGGATAACATGAAAGCTCGAAATTTACAAATACTTTATATACAGACAATTTTCTTCTATTAAGATAAATTCATTTGGTGTTGGGGAAATTGCAGGATATTTTGAATGTATAATACATTCTATAATTTTAGCAAACACAAAAGAAATAATTATTATGAAAGAAATGTAACTTTGTATTTAGTATTTTTTAATTAGATGAAAGTTATACTTATGTAGCGCTGCATTGTAAAAGTTACAAGTGTTTCTTATCAAATCGAATATAATTCAACTACGAACAAAAATGTACAGTTTCCTTTTTACCTTTTTCCGTCTTTACAATATAAAAGTATTGGAAGTGTTTAAAGTTTCGAATTCCGTTTTTTCAATGGATTTATACGTTTTAGAAGGTCCTGAACACAATATGATGTTCTTTGAAGATGTCTGTGTATAACTGTGTCTGTGCGTTTTTCAATATGTGACAAAAATCTCCACATTTTAGCCCTTTTAGCGTCTTAACCCGGTTTTTCCGTCACATAATCTTTGAAATCAATGGCTGATTAATTACAAAACTGATATTAATGTTATTTTTCGCAGTGCATAAGATAAATAGATGTGTAAGGTAGTCCTATACAAATTCCCATACAAATATTTTTCATAGGTACTATGTTATGAATCGTTAAACATAAAGGAAAAAATAGGCCAGACGCTTAAAAGGTTTTAAATCCTAAGGTTTTAAATCCTAGACCTCTATAATCTGCCTATTTCAAGGTTATTCTATAAAAAACAGACAAAATAAGCGCGATACATACATAAATGCCTAGATCAATTGACTTACAAGTTGTTAAAACATAGGTTTATATGTTTAAAATAGCAATAAACTCTAGATATTTACGTTTTTATAGTTGTTTAAAATTGAGGATAAGATAACATTGTTAAAGCAGCAGAAATATATAGAAAACCTGTCGCGTACTTTACACGGAATGACTCGAAGATATTTTACAAAACTGCTCAATCAAATTTGCGGGGAAATATCCTGTTAAAATTAACTTCCGAAGATAAATAAATTTAAGTATTATATACTAAGTTGGTTTACCTAATAATTCTTTTATTAATAATACTATATATAGTGCTATTTTAACACAATCTAACTGTTTAGTAAAGTTATCACAGGAATTAAATATTTCCAACTGAGCGAAAAATTGGCCAGGCCGTAAATCGGACCAAGATGCTAGACTTACAAGGCCAATTCTTTACCGTTTAAGCTACTGGGCACGACAACTAGTGAACTTTTTTCGCTCAGATAACCTTATTGGTCATAACATCTTGTCTGCCATTTAGACAGCTCAACAGAATAAACTTTTAAACAGTTGATGTAAGTATCCATAGTTCTAGGATGTTCCTTTACCTACGGTTTATACTGTTCAGCTGTCTAAATGACCGACCAGATGTTATGACCAATAAGGTTATTTGAGCGAAAAATGCTCACCAGTTGTCTTGCACAGTTAGCTTAAACGGTAAAGCATTGACAATCTAAGACATGTATCTGGGTACGATTCCCGGCCTGGGAAATTTTTCGCTAAGTTGGAAATACTTAATTCGTATAATACTATATAGTTTCTAAAACTAATCTTAATGCAATGTTCTAGGTTAATATCTCATGATATTTTAAAACTTCAAATTTTATCTTAACAGAAATAACTTCACAATGCGTCAGTTACTCATTTCTTATAATTTCAATTTACTGGCAACGTTAAAATATCAATGTGTCACAAGTAAAAGATAAATTAACTAAATATAGTTCCGATGGTTGACAAAGTTTCAGTAATATGCAAAAATTTGGACTAATACAATGACATTAAAATACTTTGAGTATTCTTGTCTGAATAACAAAATAACTTTTTTTCTCATTTTTTATGCAGTAAATAAAAAAAAATTTCTTTGACTTTTCAAATTAACATTACGTGAGAAGATATTCATTATTGATTGAAAAATAATCTGAATATTTATGAAGAATACGTTGTAAGTAAATTTATTTGGAAAATGTTTGGGTAACAAGAAAGCTCGATATTTGTAAATACTTTATAAACAGAAGAGTTTGTATTAAGATAAATTTGTTTTCGTTGGGAAATGTGCAAGATAGTTTTGAATGTATTATACATTCTATATTTTCGGTAAACATAGAGGAAATAAATAATGTAAAAAATACATAACTTTATATTTAGTCTTTTTTTAATTAGCGAAAAATTATAACTCTCTACACTGCTCTGTAAAAGATACAAGTGTTTCTTATCGAAACAAATAATATAACATCGAATTAAAATCTACAGTTTCTTTTTTACTTTCTTCTTTCTTAACAAGAATAAAGTACTGGATTTGTGAAAATTTTCGACTTGCGGTTTAAAATGAATTTATACGTTTTACAAGGTACACGAGCACGATTTGACGATTTTTAGAATTTGTCTGTCTGTCATTCTGTCTGTGAGCCTGCTAATATGCGACAAAAAATTTGTTATTTATCTTAAAAACTAATACACGGAATTTCACAAAACTTTAGAGTCAATTACGCTTTCACATAAACTGGCGCTGATTATGTTTGGTGTTCATCGCCCAAGAGGCGGCCATGTCATGACGTATTTAATTTTCGCAATTTTCTGCCTAAAAAGTAATGCACGGATTTTAATGAAACTTCAGATTCAGTTACAAGTCGTTCTAAATTTTTTCAAACTAGGTTTTGGTGCAGATCACTCAAAAGATGACACTGTTATGCACCATTTTTGATAATTTCAAAAAGAAATCTAACTCAAGAACTAATGTATGAAATTAATAAAAATTTATACCAAGTTAGATCTTGATATAAGCTTGTGGTGATTAGTTTTCGTTGTATAAAGACTAACAGTTTGCGCGGCTGTGCTGTATTTTGAGCGATTTCCGAATAAGCTCTATCTGATGAAGCGCAGATTTCCATCAAACTTCAGATTCTGTTAGACATTGACGTAAGCTGTTACTGGCTAATTTCGTTTAAAGGATGGTGCAACAGATGATGCTGCTATATTGAATTTTTGCGATTATCACAAAACCTATACCTCAAAATCAAACGCACAAGATTAAATCAATTTTATATTTCTGCTACATATAAATGTAAGTCGATCCTTTACAGACTTGAGTTTACAAAGAGAATTAAATGTTCATTTTATGCTTTTTAGGCTGGAAATTTTGACTGTCGGCATCTCAGAAAATGGGTTCCAAAATTCAACGATTTCTTTGATACAATGTGATAGTTATATCTCTTTGTTAACCCTTTGCGTTGCAGATCAAATTCATATCTTAAGTGTTGATATTGATGACTGACACCGGAATTTAAAACAACTTTATTTGTAACTAAGAAGAAGATATTTTGCAGGAATTCAATTAACAGATTTTTTTTTACCAAAATTACGGTACCAATGCGGCGCATCGAATTCAACAAACCTACACTTAAAAAAAAAAAAAAGAAAAAGAATCTCTAAAGTTACTAAAGTTTTTCTACAAATCTGGGATTTCTGTATCTTTTCACAAAACAACAACAACAAAAAATCACGTATCATATACACGTGTACTCTGTAAATCATATATTCTCTAAGATTACTAAGATTTTTTAGGAAATTGGGATGCTCAGAAAGATTTATGTAAATGGAACCAGAGTTAAAGAAAAAAATTTAGTAAGACCACTGTAATTTTGATATATACATTTGTTTGCTCTTGTAAAAAAAAAAAAAAAAAAAAAAAAAAAAATCTAATGGGTTACTAAGAATTTTATTATTCAACTATTTATGTAACTGCAACCAGTCTTACAGTTAAAATTTATGTAAAATCAGATAATTTTAGCTGATTCATTTATACAGTTGATTCATTATCATTTATATTTTTATCTTTGATGTATAATAGTTCAGCTACTTATCATTTTCAATGTTTGAAAATTAATATGTTTTTTAAAAGTGACTTATTTAAGAAGATAATCCATTTTTACTTACCCATCATACGTAGTATAGGGTAAGTCTTGCAATCGTTTTGAAAATCGAAAAATTTTTTTTGACGGATTTACACATTTTAGATAGTGGAGATTCCGAAAAACATATTTTTAGAAAAAAAATTTTGCCGTCCGTCTGTCTGTCTGTCTGTAAACGCTCTATCTCCCGAACAAATTGAGATAGAGACTTGAAATTTTGTATGTAGTTAGAATGTAAGAATGGGACGAACCCTATTTAATATCAGCAACCTCGATTAACCGGAACTATTTTTTTCGGACTCTCGAAAAATTCGTTCTGATGAAAGGTATATAAAAATTTTCGATTTTTTTTATTTTAAGGAATGGACATAAAAGGCAATAAAATAACACACATTTTACATATAGAACGAAGTCGATCGGATTATCAGTTGCCGAGATATTTGTAATCTTGTTTTCCACATTCTTCGATTTTTCATGACCCTGTATTTCATTCAAATTTCAATTCAGGTGTATACTTTAATTGGAAATGAGACGCTGAATCCGACGCAATTAATTGTTAGTTAATAGAGTTATTATTTTTGGAGTTATAAGGATGTTTCTTTTACGCAATTTGGTACTACTTGAGTAGTTTGGCGTTTTATATAATTTGTCGAAATTGGTACTTCAGCAGTTCTTTAATATAGCATTACTATGTATTAACAATATTTAAGTTTTGTTTATGAATTGCAATGCATTGTATTAATAGTTTTCATATGTTTTATATTCATATACATATCCATGATGGGTAAGTACTACGGTGGCCCCCAACGACTAGTTATTTTTTGCAAAAATTCTAGTTTATAACTTTGAAATGTTAAAAACATTTTTAAAGCGCAAGTAAATAATATTTAATGAATAATAGTAAAAATATTTGTGACCTATTTTTCAATAATCTTACATTCGTATACATATAAATATATATATGTATATAAGTATGTAAGAATATAAGGTTAAAGAAAAATCCATCACAAATCCTTTTAATTAATATTCTCTTATTAATTTTTAGATAAGATACATATACATATACTATACACTACCTGGCCATTGATGATCGTCCACTTGCGATTTTAGACATTTTGTTAAATATCTCAAAAATTACATGAGGAATTATCCTCAAACTCTCAGTGTATAAACATAATAGCACAGGCCATACATTTCCGTGAAGATTTTTTCCCGAAACTTTATAGGGGACCGTCAACAAATTAAAAAAGAATGAATATCTTTTGGATAACCCTGTCAAAACTAATGTAGCAAAACCGCTCAAACTGTAGTTTTTGATTAAATTGCTTATTGTAATAAACTGTGCTCATTTTTATATCGATAGCATGTATACTCGTTGAGAAATTAAGATTTTTATAAAATCAGTCCCAAATTTTTCCAGGATTTTTGCTTATAATTTGCAGAGTTCTTAATATAAAATAATTATTCTTTTCTGAAAATGTTACAAACAACATTGCACATAAAACCCTGTAATCAGAATTAAAAAATAATAAAAAATGTATGAATAATGATTAGGTTTACTAAATAATTTTTCACTGCTCATGCGTCAACGATATCAAAATTTCATTTGCATATTATGTTAGCTAAATATATAGAGCAACTTTTGTGAAAGTTGCAAAATCATAGCTTGAAAATTCTGAAAATAATCGTCAATAGAATAAATTGAAAATCCGTTATTCCCAAAATGAAGCAAAATCAAGAGGGGTTGTATCCATATATTCATTGATTAGTGTCAATATAGAATACGCAATATGGGACGTACTACTACATTTGGATAAAATCCTTCATTTTTTTGCTTTATTTTGGGATCAACGGATTTTCAACTTATTCTATTGACGATTATTTTCAGAATTTTCAAGCTATGATTTTGAGACTTTCACAAAAGTTGCTCAACACATTTAGCTAACATAATATGTAAATGAAATTTTGATATCGTTGACGCACGTGCAGTAAAAATTATTTAGTAAACCTGCTCATTTTTCATACAATTTTTATTATTTTTTAATTCTGATTACAGGGTGTTATGTGTAATGTTGTTTGTCACATTTTCAGAAAAGAATATTATTTTATATTAAGAACTCTGCAAATTATAAGCAAAAATCTTGGAAAAATTTGGAACTCTTTTTATAAAAATCTTATTTTCTCTACGAGTATACATGCTATCGACATAAAAATGAACACAGTTTATTAAAATGAGCCACGTAATTACAATCTACAATGTGAGCACTTTTGCTGCATTAGTTTTGACAGGGTTATCCAAAAGATATTCATTCTTTTTTAATTTCTTAACGGTCCCCTATAAAGTTTCGGGAAAAAATCTTCACGGAAATATATGCCCTGTACTATTATGTTTATACACTGAGAGTTTCAAGATAATTCCTCGTGTATTTTTGTCAATATTTAACAAAATGTCTAAAATATTAAGTGGACGATCATCAATGGCCAGGTAGTGTATATGGCAAATTTCTAACTCATTCAATGGTTCATATATTGTAATACGGTTAATGCTTATAAGTAAATGTAACCATTTAGCGCAAAACTGTAAAGGGTGATAGTACACATCAAGACAAACAATATTGAATAGGAAATTAAGAGTCCCAAACGACTTCCGAAGGAGATAGGCGCCAAAATTTAGGGTCCAAAATTTCAAATAAACATAAAAAACGGAAAAATTCGTCGATTGATTTGCGGATTTAACTAAAACTATTCTTTATGTCAGTATTTTCTTGAAAATAATTTATAAAGATAAATTTCAAAAAATGCCGATAGAGGGCGCTTTAGACTTTGGAGTAATGAGCAATTATTTTTGCCGTTATTTTTTGCATCTCAGTAAAGGTTTTCGGAAATTTAGACTTAAACTTAACTTTTGAGCTCAAAATCTGAATAGTTGGGAGTGGTTAAGTAACACAAACTGAACTGTGTTCAGAGGTTCAAATTTCAAATTATTATAGAAAACGGAAAAATTCGTCGATTCGTTTGCGGTTTTCGTTAAAACTAATTATTAACGAAAAAATAGAGCAAACTAACTTCAGTTTGCTTTACTTAACTACTCTCAACAATTCAGCTTTTGAGTTCAAATTTAGTTTAAGTCTAAGCTTCCAAAAATTTTTAATGAGTTACAAAAAATAACAGCAAAAAATAGTTGTACGTTACTCCAAAGTTTAAAGCTCCCTCCATCAACATTTTTTGAAATTTATCTTTATAATTTATTTTCAAGAAAACACTGACATAAAGAATAGTTTTTGGGAAAACCGCAAATCAATCGGCCAATTTTTCCGTTTTTTATGTTTTTTTGAAATTTTGGACCCTAAACTTTAATGGTGCCTATATCCTTCGGAAAACTTTTGGGAACCTTAATTTCCTATTTAATATTGTTTGTCTGGATGTGTACTATCACCTCTTAAAGTTTTGCCTTAGAGTTTAGATACATCCTGTATATACATATCTATATACATAAATATACAGGATGTTTCTAAATTCATGGTACAAACTTTAAGGGGTGATAGTTTACATTAAGCCGTTATTTTTTGCATCTCAGTAAAGGTTTTCGGAAATTTAGACTTAAACTTAACTTTTGAGCTCAAAATCTGAATAGTTGGGAGTGGTTAAGTAACACAAACTGAACTGTGTTCAGAGGTTCAAATTTCAAATTATTATAGAAAACGGAAAAATTCGTCGATTCGTTTGCGGTTTTCGTTAAAACTAATTATTAACGAAAAAATAGAGCAAACTAACTTCAGTTTGCTTTACTTAACTACTCTCAACAATTCAGCTTTTGAGTTCAAATTTAGTTTAAGTCTAAGCTTCCAAAAATTTTTAATGAGTTACAAAAAATAACAGCAAAAAATAGTTGTACGTTACTCCAAAGTTTAAAGCTCCCTCCATCAACATTTTTTGAAATTTATCTTTATAATTTATTTTCAAGAAAACACTGACATAAAGAATAGTTTTTGGGAAAACCGCAAATCAATCGGCCAATTTTTCCGTTTTTTATGTTTATTTGAAATTTTGAACCCTAAACTTTAATGGTGCCTATATCCTTCGGAAAACTTTTGGGAACCTTAATTTCCTATTTAATATTGTTTGTCTGGATGTGTACTATCACCTCTTAAAGTTTTGCCTTAGAGTTTAGATACATCCTGTATATACATATCTATATACATAAATATACAGGATGTTTCTAAATTCATGGTACAAACTTTAAGGGGTGATAGTTTACATTAAGACAAACAATATTAAATGGAAAACTAATGGTCCCAAACGTCTTCCGAAGGAGATAGGCGCCATTAAAGTTTAGGGTCCAAAAATTCAAATGATTATAAAAAACCGAAAAATTGGTCGATTGGTTTGCGGTTTTCACTAAAACTATTCTTTATGTCAGTATTGTCTTGAAAATAAATTATAAATATGAATTTCAAAAAATGCCGATAGAGGGTGCTTTAGACTTTGGAGTAACGAACAACTATTTTTTACTGTTATTTTTCGCATCTCATAAATTTTTTTAGAAGCTTAGACATAAACTTGAATTTTGAGATGAAAATCTGAATCGTTCGGAGTGGTTAAGTAGCGCAAACTGAACTGTGTTCAATGCGGGTGGGAAGGTTCAAATTTTAAATGATTATAAAAAACGGAGAAATTGGTCGGTTTTCGCTAAAAGTATTCTTTATGTCAATATTTCCTTGAAAATAAATTATAAAGATAAACTTCAAAAGATTCCTCCAGATGGCGCCTTAATCTTTAGAGTAACCAAGAACTATTTTTAACCGTTATTTTTTTTATCTAATTAAATGCTTGTAAAAGAATAAAAGATCTTATTAAATGCTTGTAAAATGTATCTTTAAAATTTATTTTCAAGGAAATATTGACATAAAGAATAGTTTTAGCGAAAACAGACCAATTTTTCCGTTTTTATAATAATTTGAAATTTGAATCTCCCCACTCTCATTGAACACAGTTCAGTTTGCTCTACTTAACCACTTCCAACGATTCAGATTTTCATCTCAAAATTTAAGTTTATGTCTAAGCTTCTAAAAAAATTTTTATGAGATGCGAAAAATAACGGTAAAAAATAGTTATACGTTACTCCAAAGTCAAAGCGCCCTCTATCGGCATTTTTTAAATTTTATATTTATAATTTATGTTCAAGATAATACTAACATGAAAAATAATTTTAGTAAAAATTGCAAATCAATCGACCAATTTTTCCGATTTTTATAATCATTTGAAATTTGAACCTCCCCCCACAGTTAAGTTTGCGCTACTTAACCACTCCCAACGATTTAGATTTTGAGCTCAAATTTTAAGTTTGTGTCTAAGCTTTTAAAAAATTAATGCAATACAAAAAATAGTTGATCGTTACTCCAAAGTCTAAAGCGCCCTCTATCGACATTTTTTAAATTTATCTTTATAGTTTATTTTCAAGACAATACTGACATAAAGAACAGTTTTAGTGAAAACCGCAAACGATTCGACCAATTTTTCTGTTTGTTATAAATATTTGAAATTTTGGACTCTACTTTAATGGCGCCTATCTTCTTCGGAAGACGTTTGGGAACCTTAGTTTCCTATTTAATATTGTTTGTCTTGATGTGTATTATCAACTCTTAATGTTTGTACCATGAATTTAGAAACACCCTGTATATATATAATAGTAAGAAAATTGAAATCACAAATCGAAAAATAATAATATAGGATAATTTTAAATAACTTGACAAGAAAAAACCCAAGCAGGATGAACAAAAATTTGGAGACCATAAATCTATGAGAAAGCATACAGACTATTCAGAGGTGATATGCATGATAATTTATAGAAAAGATATATTTATATATATATGTATATATATATGTACAAGTAAATTACATAACTTTGAGAATTTTGAATTACTTTTAAATGATAATTTATTAACATAACATGGAAGATTAAAATTTAAACTACTAACTGCATTTTGCTTTAGGAAAAAAATTGACATTTCATAAAATAGTATAAAGACTTTTTACTGAATCGTGTGAGCAAGTTTCCAGCAAATATTCATAGTATTATCTATGTTAAGAAGTAATGTTCATTGTTACGAATATTTGAATTCTTACAGTAAAGTTTGAATTTCTCTCTGCTTAAAATATTAAAAAATAATTAAGTATGAATTTATGAAATAAGCAAAATATTTCATTCAATTAAATGTCCACATCATTTATGTTAGTGCTCAAATTTAAACTGGGAAGCATTTTTCTTGAATTTAAAGGGAACTACTCTTGAACAATTGTTTTTAATGTTTTAAGAACAGAACTGATTTTGTATAAAAAGAATTATTTAATATTTAATAAGTGAATATCTAATTGCTAGCTAAGCTTAAAACCAGCAGAGTGAAAAATGGCTAAGTCGGGGATCGAACCTGGAATCCTTGCAATAGCACCCCAAGGTTCCTACCATTTAAGCTGCGAGGACAACACCAAGCTTTGCATTCTCACTCCAATACGTTGGAAAGGCTGCAATTGCAGCGCAAGATGGAAACGTCTGCATGAGTTCACTAATCTATAGCGTTACAATAGACACGCAAATAGACCCAAAATTTGTGAACATATATTTAATTATAATTAATTTTTCAATTATTTATCAGTAGTGAAAATAAGATTGAAAATATTGAATATTTAACAAGTGATTATCACACTGCTAGTTAAGCATAGAACCAACAGAGTGAAAACAAATTAGTGATACTGTCAAGCTGGGTATCCTCCTTGTAGCTTAACCCTTTATCTACCGACGGTACTTATAATTACCATTAAAATTACTTCTTATAAAGTTCTTTTAATGCGTCAATTAGTTGTAATACTGTTCAAAATAAATTACATATACATTACTTTATGGTGTCCCAAACGCATTATTGGTTACAAAAAAGAAAAGTGTTTTTTAAAAGGATGATTTATTTTGCTTTTGCATCTTTTTATCTTTATTGGTGCTGTAGGAGAAGGATGGAGATTTTTCAACTCGGAAATATTTTTAGATTTGCATTGTAAGAACATCATATTTGTACATTTCATAATTCTACAAAATACTAAGAAAATAATTTAAAATAAAAGTTTTGAGTGGTGTTATAAATATTGCACAAAATTCCTGTAAATTCAAATTTAATTAATCCTTTTAAATCCTTCTAAAATCCTTTTTTCTAAAATTTTATTTAATTTAAAAATAATTAAGAAAATCTTTTAATTTATTTAAAACAATTCACGTAAAATGCTTTAGAATGTAAAATATTCATGAAATCATAATGTGGTAGATCAAGGGTTAGAAGTTAGAGCACTTGGAGAACTATTCCAAGGGTACCTGGTTCGATCCCCGCATTGATCTTTTTTCTCTCTGCTGATTGTACGCTTAACGAACAATGCAATATTAACTAATTAAATAGTCAATGTTTTCATTGCTGATCAATAATTAAACAATTATTTAATGTTTTTGTATTTAGTATGTACAGCATTGTATCACTTATATTAATCTGTATGCAATGTACTTCGATAATAATTCAGGTTTTACATCAAAAGCAGATGTGTTATGCAATATTGAAGAAACACTCTAATAAATTATTCTTCTTTTAAGGCGTAATTTAGTATTGTATATGCAGCATTGACTAACAAAAAAAAAAAAAAAAAAAAAAAAAAAAAGGTATCGCTATTTTAAAAGTAAAATTAACGGTAATTTCAAAATTTTCGGAAAAGTACAATGAAAATAAAACGCATGAAATATTGCACGAAATATGTATTTTTCCCGTCAAAACCGTTTTAATGGAACGGTTTCATTTACACTTAAGTTCAGCCGCAGATGTTTTGAATGACCGATATAAAAGACCTGCAGAAGAAAATTATATAATATAAGGAAAAAACGCACCGAATGTAATATGTAATAGAAAATGCACGTGGAACATTATTGAATTTTTGTTTCTTCGTTTTAAGAATTCTCAGAAAATCAGTGGTATAAAGAAAAATCCTTTCTTTTAATATTTAATGCAACAAGGAATGAAATATTTTATAGTTTAGTAAATAATTAATATTTTTTTTCATTAAAAGAATACATTTTTTCATAATAAAAATATGACTGTTTAAATATCAGCTTAATATATTTTTGAATGGTATTTTAAAAATGCATTTGGAGATGCTGAAAAAATTAAATTTCTGTTCGAAATGTCTTTTTTCAAATGTAAAATTGAACTAGAAAAATATGTAGTAGAGAAATGGAAATGTTTTAGTTAATAATTTATAAATACATCTGTTAGATTAGATTAATTTTGAAACACAATTATTCAATCGGTAAATTAATTAACTCTGTTTTACATCTGTTAGATATTTAAAAGTATGTTAGGTTAGGTAATTGTTTAACTGAATTAAACACTGAAAAATAAAAAAAAATTTCATTACCATTATTATTTTTATATCATTTCAGTTTTTTTTTCATGAGTTAAAATCAGATTAAACTTTGCATATGTTTCAGAATTACTTTTTATTGCTATATAAATCAATGTACGGTTATATAGGAAATTAACGACGAAAAAAAATACAAAGGGTTAAATACTTAAAAGTTACCAAAAAAAAGAGAAATGCTTTGAATTTTGGTGAATAATACACTCCCCTGAATTATTAATATTTTTTTAAATAAAATCTTCTTCACGTGACCAAGAATAAACAAAATCTGTTTCATTTTCATTAAAGTAATGGGTCGCTCATGGATGGAGTTCATATGGGATGGTCTCTGAATGGAAGTAAAATTAAAGTAAAGGAAGTAATGGGAATAGATAAATTTTCATCCATGAGAAACTTTGGTCGTTCATGCATCTGGTCGCTTAATAGAGGTGGTCTCACAAGGAAGGTCTCTATACGGCATACTCAGAAATATCAGAAAAAAATTTCAGAATGTTCTTCTCATATGAATATATTTGTTTGTAAAAGAAATTTTGGCGGAATGTCGATAGAGCGTCCATAAAAAATAATGAAATTTTCGTTTCATCGACGATTTATCACCGATTGGCAATGAAACAGAATTTCAAAAAATACGCTTTTATGTCGAATACTCTTTAACCTCTTCGCGATGTGAGTCGTTTGCTTAATTTATAATCTTTTATCACAAGTTTTTCAAAACAGAAAATTATTTTTAATTGAATCACAAAAATGTGGTAATTAATTAAGTTAAGCTTTACAATAAAAAATAACTGATGAAGAAGTGAAGGATTCTGAGCAATAATTAACAAGCAATTTTCAGATGCATTAAAATCGTTTGCTTTTGGCAAGTAAAAATTCTGCTAGCCAAATCGCATGTCACTCTCATATTTTCGCGCCAAATATTTGAAAATATTTTATTTTTTACAGCCTTTCTTCTGAAATTCCGCCACTAAATTTAACTGATTCTTTATTACATGCATAGATAGTACCACTCGCATTTTTACAACATATTCTGAGTATGCCCTTTAACCCCTTAACGCGCAGTGTTGCCGGGTCGGCGACACCTAAAGTTCCCCCTGTTTAGAGACACAAAAACTGAGTGAACATTTCAAAAACTACTCTAATGGCTACTTTAAATCTTTCTTATGAGTTCTAGATGGCAGAACCACAGAGATCAAACTCTACTGTTTTTAAATAATAGGTAAAATGTTTTACTGTAATACGCGCTTCACAGCAATGCTCTTCTCACTGCGCTTATTAATGCTTTACTTATGGGAGGTTACCACTTCGGCAACAGCTGTATAATTAAAATGGTTAGTGCAATCTTTACAAAACGATACCCGTGTACTCCTTTAGGCCTAAATAGATTGCCTAATTTTTTTTCTTTAAATTCCAACTTTAACGAGTAGTGCCCCGGAAAGGGTTAAGGAGACCTTCCTTGTCAGAGGGCGGTTATATTGTATTCCTAAAAAAATCCTTTCAATCCTCCGATAACGTCTCCCAAAGTCATTTATTCATGCAATATATGACGGTTAATAAAATCCTTCGAAATGAGCTACTAAAACTCTTGGCATTTTTTTTTCGAGATGATCCGTAGTACTATTTTATACAACTTTTTCAATAATAACATCGTTGTATAATTTATTATTCATGGCTATAAATACGACGGAAAAATTCATAAATCATAAATAAAACACTTCCCAACGCTTTCAGAATAACGTAATAAAACTGCAACGTTTAATATGTTAAAACATTATATCTAATTCAACACTATGGAAATGCATTAACGCATATGTCAATGCAATTTCAGCATCTACATTTGAAAAAAATATTCGTATTCTCTGAGCAACTCTGTATATATTATGTAAATTTGTACCTACAAGCAGATGCTTTCAAAAATTGGATTTGGTTAGGAAATATGTACCACAGTCAAAAATTCCCTTTTAGTAGTTTCCGTTAACAAAGAGAATAGTAGGCAAGTTTTCTTGGACATCGTTGTATATTAAGTATAAAATATGTACACAACGTCTAAAATGCAAAAATATAGATACATTTATAAGAACATAAAAAAATAATTTAAAAAATGGAAATGCACTTTTAGCCGTTATTGCTTAATGACAATACTTTAAGCGACTTCATTTGTGTATCCCTGTAAATGAACGGTAATTTTTATGAATTCAATAATATAGTCTTGTCAGTAAATACAGCGGTTTACATGAATTGAAATACATTTGATGCAGCTTAAAGTCATAAAAATACATTCTTTTGAGGAATTCTCTTGAGTGCCCCTGTAAGGGAACTTTAATCCTATGCATTTCATATTAAATAACAAATATGCTATGAAAAACATAATTAACAAAGATATATCCATTGAATGAAAATTTGAGTATATTTATGAAGTTAGAGCATAGACAGACGGACAGACAAACCAAATCCGTAAACACTCTGAAATATTATAAAAAAATATTAAAAATGATAATTTTCAAAAATTTGAGTATTTCACAATGAAGTTGTCTATGCAATTCCCGTCTTTAAAAAATATCATTTAGAAATATAGACGTTCAATTAAATATTTTTCTATGTGTTATAAGTTATCCTTCATCATGAAACCTACTTTTAACAGTTTCCAACTAAGCTAAAAAGTGTTTATTATTTCAGTTTTTCTGTTTATCTGTCCTCAGTCTAACTCTCGTAAATATGCTAAAATTGGCCTAAAAATTTTATATGTTATTGAAATTGACCCTAATATGAACCCAATTTCAAATGAAGTTTATAGAATGTTTATTTTATTTACAAGGACAATGAAATGTACTCTTTACATTACGGCAAATGAGAAAAAATTGCTTCAAATGAATTTTAAATATGTTGCACCTTGTTAAACATAATAAAATTGATACGCATTTACGAAGTGCACTAAAATATTCATTTTATGGGATGCACGGTGCAAGGAATTGTTATTATTCATTTACAAAGCCTTTACATAATAGTATAGGGGGAAATTATTTGTGGCATAGTTTACTTAAATTAAGCTATTACATATGTAGTGAAATTAATATACGTCTGTAAGGCTTATTATATGTTTTGTCATCTTTAATAGAAGGTGCATAGAATTTACAGAAATACAGAAAAGCTTTCAAGTAGTGTATTTTTTCTGAAGTTCTGAATATTAATGATAATTTCAGGAAAAGCAATTTTAAGTTTCATTATATTTATGCATAGCATATGGTGTGTATAAATGCTATAGTATGTATGCAGTGCTAAACAAAAGAATTCGTAAAGATTACTCAGTATGAGCGTTAATTACTTAAAGGTATTTTTATATGCGTTACATATTATTATGCTGGACGGTATTCAATTTATTAAGAAATGTTTGTAAGAAATGCATAAACTGATATATAGGGCCACGTAAACAATTGGATACATAGCTGTCTATAGATGATAATTTCTGAAAATATAATTTTTCATATATTTTATTTCTTTTTCTAAATATTGACATAGTTTTCTTATTTACCATATTTCTCTAAATAACAACGTTTTATTAAAGCTTTAAGATTGGAAAGAGTTTCATAATCTATGTTCAAGGTATTATTTTCCTTTCCTTTTTCTATTAATTTCATCTTTTTACTTTCTTTTATCTCAAAACATCCATAGTTCACAAACCAGTCTATCGTCTGTGAAAATGTCTGACGCGCACTTATCGCATTCTTTCAATTGTTCATCAGAGTGAAATGCTGATATTGTGTCAGTTTAGAGGTGCATTAAAGCAAACTTTAGATAAAGTTGTTTAAAAAGAATTAATCGGACAGAAATATTCATCTAGATGAAATCGGTGTATTGGTATTTTTATAGCATGTCAACAATATTACAGGTTTATCGTAATTCCTCTCAATTTTCTTTTGGCGCATAATACCAAAACAGAGAAAAGAAATAAATACAGTCGGCTCTCGTTAATTTGAACTCTCCGGGATCACAAGAAATGTTCGAATTATCCAGAGTTCGAATTACGGAAAGTCTAAGAGAAAATATGTTTAAAGAGGTATTATTGCAAAGAAAATAATGTTATAGCATTTTTAAAAATACATTTCGGCTGTTATCATTAGAATAGGGCATAATATTAAATTAAAAGATATAAATACATAAATTAATTAAGGGATTAAGAATAAACACAAACGAAGATGGGATAGAGGTGTCATTGATGAACTAAATCACTAGCTATGGACTAAAACATTGCATTCAAATGTATGGACTATATGTATACATGTTTAGAACAATTCTGGGAAAAACGAAGGAAAATAAAGTTATTTCAAGAATCTGAAGTCGAGTAGAAAGTAAGGATATATGAAAAATCGGAATCTCGTTAGTTCGAATTAAATGATACGAAGAGAAAATGAGTTCGAATAAATGAAAATTTTTAACGTTATTCTGCTATTGAAAATTTCGGAACTTCGTGTTTAGTTCGAATTGAGTGAAGATTCGATTTATCCGATTTCGAATTAACGAGAATTCACTATAAGGCATTCGAGAATATGCGTGGGTGAATCAAATATAAACGAAAGTTTTTCACTTTTAAATTATTGGCACAAGATACAAAGCTGAAAGTTACAAGATATTTTTTTATGTATATTCTTTTGATTTCAAACCATATTTTCTCTAATGGGTTGGAAGTTTTTTTTATGATTTTTTGATAGAAAGAAGTGGGGCGTGTGTCCATCCAAAGGTGCACGATGGCTTCAACAGAAATGTGATAGCAGAATCATTCATCGCCTAATAGTCCAAGAGCCGACCTCACAAAACCCAAAGTCATCGAGTTCAAGAAAAGATACTTAAGATACTTTATATTATGGAAGAGTAGTCATAGGGGAATCTAATTATCCATGTCTGCCGGAAGCGAAGTTGCGCATAAGCCAAAAATTGATGCCACTAGTGATTGACTCATAGATTTAGCATTGTGCGTTCCTGAAGTATGAAAGCACGGAAAATAGGTTGCAATAGAGGAAGGTGTAATAGAGGAATCTATTCCTCTATTACTACTCTTTTATAAAATAAATGATTTTTTCTTGTGCTCGATGACTTAGGGTTTTGTGCGGTCGGCTCTTGGACTATAATGATTTTTTTAAGATGCAGCCCATGTGCTAATCGCTGGGAAATAACTCAGGACTATAGATAGGTTTTTCTAGAGTTTTCCAGTGTATTTCCACAATTTTTTCATGGGTCAGGTTGGCTGTACGGGGACGGCCATTGTTGTGTTGCAAAATTAATTCTCTGATCAGAAATTCATGTTTTATCCAACGATATGCACGTTTTGTTTCACCCAACAGCTGACAGTAATTGGCTGCATCTTCAAAAATGTCCTGAAAGGCCTCAATGTTTTCTGCAGTCAATTTTATTCGAGGATGGCGGGTGTGGGATGAATTTTTAAATTCTGGAAATCTTTTTCACAAAATTTCTGTCCCAGTCATGTACTCGGGTTTTCCTCAAGCATGTCCTCTTTGAAATCTTCGAAAGATTTCAACCAGTCTTGAGCTTTCATTTGATATAAATTTAACAATAATGCATTGCGCAATGTTAGGATGAACCTCTCGCACAATCATCGAGATGCCGGCTGAGGAACAGAGAGTACCACATACCGGTGCATAGAAGCAGTCCAAGCAGAAATACTGGTTTGCATTTAATTCTTCCACTTAATATATTACTACATACAGTGGGCCTTCCAAAGTCCATTGTTACTCTAATAATTTCTGATCTGCAAGAGCTATAGTCATAAAAAAGGAGTCTATGTATAGTAAAGTCCCTATGCACTACTAAATGAAATCGTCTAATAGTCCGGGAGCCGGCCGTCGATTTTCCTATAAATCGAGTACAAGGACCGGACATACATCAAAATGTAGGTTTCAATGTCCACATTAAGATTATCACTGGCTGCAACATACATCAAAATGTAGGTTTCAATGTGCACATTAAGACTATCACTGGCTGCCAGGTCCTATCCTGCCGGAACCCGGTGGCAGCCTCACATTTATGACGTCAATTTTGAGTGTTTGCCTATGTATCGAGTACATGGACCGGACATACATCAAAATGTAGGTCTCAATGTGCACATTAAGGATATCACTGTCTGCCAGGTCCTATCCTGCCGGAACCTGGTGGCAGCCGCATCTTTATGACGTCAATTTTGAGTGTTTGTCTATGTATCGAGTACAAGGACCGGACATACATCAAAATGTAGGTCTCAATGTGCACATTAAGGATATCACTGGCTGTCAGGTCCTATCCTGTTGGAACCCGGTGGCACCCGCACATTTATGATGTCAATTTTGAGTGTGTGCCTATGTATCGAGTACAAGGACCGGACATACATCAAAATTTAGGTCTCAATGTGCACATTAAGGATATCACTGTCTGCCATATACATCAAAATGTAGGTTTCAATGTGCACATTAAGAATATCACTGGCTGCTAGATCCTATCCTGCTGCCACCGGGTTCCGGCAGGGTAGGACCTGGCAGCCAGTGATATTTTAAATGTGCACATTGAAACCTACATTTTGATGTATGTCCGGTACTTGTACTCGATACATAGTCAAACACTCAAAAATGACGTCATAAAAGTGCAGCTGCCACCAGGTGCCGGCAGGATAGGACCTGGCAGCCAGTGATAATCTTAATTCGCACATTGAAACCTACATTTCGATGTATGTTCGGTCCTTGTACTCGATACATAGGCAAACACTCAAAATTTACGTCATAAAAGTGCGGCTGCCGCCGGGTTCCGGCAGAATAGGACCTGGCAGCCAGTGATACTCTTAATGTGCACATTGAGACCTACATTTTGATGTATGTCCGGTCCTTGTACTCGATACATAGGCAAACACTCAAAATTGACGTCATAAATGTGCGGCTGCTACCGGGTTCCGGCAGGATAGGACCTGGCAGCCAGTGATATACTTAATGTGCACATTGAAACCTACATTTTGATGTATGTGGCAGCCAGTGATAATCTTAATGTGCACATTGAAACCTACATTTTGATGTATGTCCGGTCCTTGTACACGATACATATGCAAACACTCAAAATTTACGTCATAAAAGTGCGGCTGCCACCGTGTTCCGGCAGGATAGGACATGGCAGCCAGTGATACTCTTAATGTGCACATTGAAACCTACATTTTGATGTACGTGGAAGCCAGTGATATTCTTAATGTGCACATTGATACCTATATTTTGATGTATGCCTGGACCTTGTACTCGATAAATAGTTAAACACTCAAAATTGACGTCATAAATGTGCGGCTGCTACCGAGTTCCGGTAGGATAGGACCTGGCAGCCAGTGATATATTTAATGTGCACATTTAAACCTACATTTTGATGTATGTGGCAGCCAGTGATAATCTTAATGTGCACATTGAAACCTACATTTTGATGTATGTCCGGTCCTTGTACTCGATACATATGCAAACACTCAAAATTTACGTCATAAAAGTGCGGCTGCCACCGTGTTCCGGCAGGATAGGACCTGGCAGCCAGTGATATTCTTAATGTACACATTGAAACCTACATTTTGATGTACGTGGCAGTCAGTGATATTCTTAATGTGCACATTGATACCTATATTTTGATGTATGCCTGGACCTTGTACTCGATAAATAGTTAAACACTCAAAATTGATGTCATAAAAGTGCGGCTGCCTTGCGTTCCGGCAGGATAGGACCTGGTAGTCAGTGATATTCTTAATGTGCACATTGAGACCTATATTTTGATGTATGTCCGGTCCTTGTGCTCGATACATAGGAAAATCGACGGCTGGCTCTTGGTCTATAAGATTTTATCTCTTAAATAGATAATATTTTAGATCTTTTTCTAAATCCCATATCAATTTCCATCAAAATTTTGTCTTTTAATAAGCAAAAAATCAAATTTAAACAATGTTAGGATACTTCTTTATCAATTTCATAAATATTGATCAAAAATTACGTTGCAAGAAGTCCAATGTCCAAAAGTTAAAAGTCCAAGAGTTAAAAATCCAAAAACGTTGGAAAATTTGTTTTGAGAAAAATAGATTTAAAGCATATAGGTACATTAACCTTCATTATTTACTTCTTAAAACCTTCATAAATGATATTTTAATAAGAAAAAATCGTTTTGGTACTATAATATCACAGAAATAGACTTTTTTGCGACGATTTTGCTCAAATAAAGGTTCACTGTCCACTTAAATCACCAGAAGAATACAAAATATTGCAATTAGTTTTCAAAAAAAAAAAAAAAAAAAAAAAAAAAAAATGTTAACTTAATAAAAATGATTAAATAATATAGCAAAAAAACTTTTAATACTTTTAAACATATTTCAAAAATACTAAAATTTCGGGAATATAATATTAAGGAATAAATCGGAGATGATTTATTAAATAAAGCCTCCTTCAAAAACCAATTCTGTACCTAAAAGAGTATATTCACTTATATTTTAGCAGTATCGTTCTGTAAAAAAAGTATAAGTTCAGTAAAAAATTTAAAGTTTAGAAAATGCTTCTATAAAACTTGTCTTTGTATAAACAAATCAGCTGAGAAAAATGTGTATTATATCCGGGCCATATATTTATAGAGGTTTCTTTAATCTGTCCGATGCCACGAGCCTATCCTATCAGCTTTAAAAAAGAAAACACTCCAATATTTCATTTCCGAATTTAGTAGCTTCAAATCAGATGCCATAAATCTTCATATTTTATATAAAAGGAATTTTTTAAACATTTTATGAACGCATATTTATATATATACACCCAAGAGCCATTGCATTATGACCACCCTCTTAATAACGTGTAGGACCACCTTTAGCCCTCAAAACTGCCAGAACCCGGCGAGGCATTGATTCCACAAGGTGCTGATACGTAGTCTGAGGTATCTGGTACCAAGTGTTCACCAACTGGTCCTGCAATTCCCTCACATTACGAGGGGGTGGCGTTGCAGCTCGAATTTGGTTTTCCAGGTGGGACCACAAATGTTCTATTGGATTAAGGTCAGGAGAATTTGGAGGCCAAGACATGACTCGAAAGTCACTGGAATGTTCCTCGAACCACTCCGTGACGATTCCACCCTTATGACATGGTGCATTATCCTGTTGGTAAACACCATCCCCCTCTGGAAATACTGTTGCCATGAATAGGTGAACCTGGTCTGCAACGATGTTCACGTAACGCATTGACGTCAGGGATTGTTGTATAGGGATTATGGGTCCTAATGTGCTCCATGAAAACATTCCCCACACCATAATACCTCCGCCACCTGCTTGTCTCCGTCCAATTGTGCACCCGGGAGCCAGGGTTTCGTTTGGAAATCGGCGTATTCGCACACGGCCGTCGATGTGATGAACCAGGAAACGTGATTCATCGGACCATGCAACTTTCTTCCATTCTTCTAATGTCCAATTCCGATGTTTCTTGGCCCATTGCAGACGCAGCTGGCGATGACGTGCTGTCAGTGCAGGGACATGCTTCGGCCTCCGGCTCCGTAGGCCCATGCGCAGCAATGTACGCTGCACAGTGTGTTGAGAAACACTGCCTGGGTCGCCACTGTTATAGTTGGTACTGATTTCAGCTATTGTAGCTCTTGGATCACGGCGAACAATGCGTAGTAATCTCCGCTCTCCTCTGGAATCAATGCTCCGTGGACGACACACCGCTGGCCGGCGACTTGTCGTTTCACCATCCATGCACCACTTTCGATATGTGCTCACAACTACTGCACATGAACAGCCAACTAAACGCGCCGTTTCTGATATCGACGTTCCCAGTCGCCGAGCCATAACGATTTGACCTTTATCAAAGTCTGATAAATCAGCTGCTTTTCCCATTATGTCGCTAATCAAGCTATGCTCGGAAAGACAATGCATAGCCCTTTTATATACTCCAACCTCAGCCGCGCACGCGCATTGGTTTTCTTCCTGGGCGATCCCATTGTTGTAGATGGACGGTGGTCATAATGTAATGGCTCGTCGGTGTATTTGTAAAATAAATAAATGTATATATGTATTACAAATTAAAGTCATATAATCTTTTTTTTACTGAATTAATTTTAAATTGTCATTGCGTCATTAGATGCCAGCTTTGCAAGCTGGTAGACACACTGTTAAAAAAAAAAAGAGAAAAAAAATAATCTGTGAATTCACGGTAAAACTACTAGCGGCAAAGTTGACAGACATTTACCGTTCCGTTAGTAGATTTTCCGTTTTGGGGGATTAAAGAAAGGAAAACTCCATTTGAAGAAGCGGTAACTTTCCGTTACAAGGTTTGATTTTTAATGACGGTAATATAATTTTTTTTAATTAATGAATCAATCAATCATCGAAGAATTCGAACTTTCCAACAGATTTTGAGCTGCTATTATCTTCTTCTTCTTCTTTTTTTTTTTTCTTTTGTGCGTAATTTACTTCAAACCGTTCGGAGGATCAAATTTGAGATCTTTTGACAGCGGAATAAGTCCTAACTGACTCAGCCAAACCTGCTGATGCTAGTTTGCACAAAGTATGGTTTTTATGAGTTAGTGTGAAAATCTGTTGTGCTTTTCAAAGATTTCCTTTCAAATATATTCGTGAGAATATTCGTAAATGGTTTATTTTATTTTATTTTATACCGATACATAATATTTATTATTTTTTTAAATCAATTGTAATTCTTTAACCAGCTTAAATTAAAAAAAAAAAAACAACTGTTTAAAATCACTGGTTTTTTTTCTTTTTTGAATGAATGAATGAATGAATGAAAAATTTTTTATTTTTTCCTAAAACAATTTTATAGAGAATTTTTTCAAACTGTCGCACACTATTTTTATTTATTTATTTATTTATTTATTTGGGGGGGGGGGGGGGTTGGGGGCTGATTAGTTTTTAAAAAAATTAAATTAGGAATAAGAGAAAAATGAACAGTAAAAATGAAATTTTAAAGTAATTTTTTATGTTTTCATTATTTTATTCATTTTGTGTAATATGTTTTTATAAAATTAATACATTTTTTACAACGCATTTACCAATGAAATAATAATAATGATAATAGCATTGTCATAATTATTACTCATTTGAAGTACACTTCACAATTATTTTTTAACGTTACCAAGCTTATGACATCAGGTGAAGGAAACAATTGCAAAATGATTGTCGATGAAAATCCCCTATAACTCTGAGATAAGGATTTGTCCCCTTCGAAATTAGTCTAAAATTTAAAAATAAAAGAAAAAAAAATTTAAAAAAGAAATTTATTTTTTATTATTTTCAATAAAATTACAAAAAAGGGTGTATTTTGAATTATAAGTTTTAACAAAGATAAAAATATCTTCAAATAAAGACATGGAAATAAATACAGGGAATTTGATACTAGATAAGGAAAATGTGTGCAAAATGGTGACCGAGGAAGTTGTAGAATGCATTTAACCAAGAATAGAACTAATGTAAATTTATAGAGAGTTTTGCTTTTTTCCCCCTATGTTTTAACAGAAATTTTTATCGCTGTATAAAGTTGGTATTATAAAGTTGATAGAAAGTTCGCAAGAAATATAATTTTTTTCACTTAATTTTTTTTTCACTCATTTCTTCATTTCATTTCAATCCTTAAAATGCTATAAACGCTATTGCTTCTAAGAGAGCTACAGCGGAGAGAAAAATTCTAGCATAGCTAACTTTTCCTGGCCGTTCTTTTTGCTATTTCAGTTTTCCGGTTTTTCCCATAGGACCATTTGGGGGGGGGCAGGGGGGGCGTATCTCATTTCTTGATGTAATAGGTCTCTTTAAAGCTTGTGCTTCATACATTACGAATCTAGTATAAAAAATTTCTCCCGTCATTCTGAGTCACGTTACGGAACCATAAGATGTTAAAGTTTAAAATTTTCAAACTTCTTCGAGGTTTTTACCAAATCGGCAATTTAAAAAAAAATGTGCCAATGTGGTGTGTTTATGACATATGAGCCATATAAATATCATTTAGTCGTTTTTATTGCAATTTTTGTAAGTAAAATAATATACATTACTTTTCAAGTACAATTGCGCATTAAATGAAAATTGTAATGTAATTTTTGTAGCAATAGTTTATAATAATGAATAAAAAACACGCCATTTAAAAGTATTTCCTGCACAATGAAATATTTTTTGACTATTGAAAAAATATGTCTTGGCGATTCAAAACATACAAACGTAATTTTCCAAGTTTTCACTTATGTCAGCATTCCCAAAGTGCCACATTTTCTTTCTTTTTTATTTTTTTAGAAATTTTTGTGGAAATAAGCCTTATTTTTTATTTATATATGGGTTCATATAAAAAAGCATGAACTAGTAAACTGTGGAACCATTTTAAAACAGCTCATATTCAAAATATTAGAATAATTAAGAAAAAAATTATAAGAAATTTTTTTTTCATTTATTTATTTTTGATACTAAATAAACGCAATTAAATTTCTTATAAATTAAATCTGGAATGTTTAGATACGGTTTTAACATTTACAAAATATAAAATACAGTACAATAAATTAGGTTTACAGCTTTCTGAAACATATAAAAATAATAGAATAAAATTTAGATGGATTCAAAATATTAGAATGTTTTATTTTAGGCAATAATATTACCTTATGAATATGAAGTAAATGATAGACAATGTGTTCAAGCTCCCTTTTTAGTTTTCATAAGAGCGTACAGTCGATCTTACATACTATATATATCTGCTATTTCGATAATAGGCGAAAAAACTGAATATGGAAGAAATTTCATTCTCTGTCAGATGTTCTATCTCAAGTTTCTCTGTCCTTTCAGTCAATATTTGTTTTATTTTTTGCAGCTAATCTGGTGGTGGCAGCACGCGTTGACTTGCTGGAAAAAAAAAATCAGTACGCATTTCATGGCCGACCCAGTGGCGTAGTCGGTAGCGGCAGCTGCTGCCACACCGTGCGTTCGTGGTTCGAATCCGGCTACGAGCAAGGATGGTGTGTTGTCCATTGAAGTGCTATAAAATATATGTAATGGATATGTGTAATGAAAACTGTTCTGTATTGTTTCTGTGTATAATGGATCAATCGAGGCGACAGCTATAGGCCTCAAAACACTGTCAATTCAAACGTCAAAAATGCATTTCATTTCAGATTTAAAACCTCAACAGCGCTGATTGCGGAAACCCGGTATATGGAGGATGCATTTTTGAACAGAAAAGAGGATCATTTTCTATGGTGGAAAATAATTCTTTTTATTAATCCATTGATGTCAACTTTAGTTAGGAAGAGTAATAAAGCCATGCACACATCAGTGCCCCGTGAAAGATTGTTTTCAAGGTCGGATAGTTTGGTAACGGAACGTCACTCTTGCCTCAAAGAAAAAAAAAAAACGTCGAAAAATTATTATTTTTAAGTGCAAATTCTTTTTTTATTGTAAAATAATATTTAAAGAATTCGTTTTCCTCTGTATGTTAAAAAAAGTTTTCTTAGTACGTTTTCTTGTACTTTGAAATTTTCCCATTTTTCCTATTTCCTATAGTATACATTATTTTGTATTAAAAATATATATTTGTCTGTAGATCTTTTCTTAATTTTTTTTTTACCTCACCTATGGCCGAGAGGTTCTGCCCTTGAAACTGGGAGACGTCAGGTGCTGGGTTCAAACCCAATGGCGGCCGTCGGCTTAATCATTCGGAGTTTTCCGTGGTTTTCTTCGAGCCATGGATTTCCTTGAGTAAATACGCGTTGGGCTCCCTTTGAAAGAATCCCCCACGGAAGGATATGAATTGTATTATGTTCGAAACATTGTAACACCATTAAAATTAGCTTGAAACTATTTTTTCACTTTGACCATAATATAACGGAATAATTTCGATTATCTCTATAATTAAACTGTGCATCCAATTTTCATAAAATTTTAAATGACTCTATAAATGTATGCAATAATTCATACTTTAAATTTTAAACGATTCGGTTGGGTAGTTTTTGCGTTGTCATATGCGGACAGTTGGGTGGATTGAACAGCGGCTCAGGATGCTGTGTATTTACATAATTGCGAACGCATCTATAAACATTAATATGGAATATCTCACTTCTGTGCTACATCAACCTTTTACAGGTAAATTCAGATCCAGGCATATATTAAAATATTTTTTGCACATTGTGTACTTCTAATGCTTTAGTTAAGGGATATTAGTCATTAATATGGTGGAATTTATGTATATCTATATAATTTTAAGAATGTTGCCAACTGGGAATATTGGTCACTTCCGGCGGTCATTTTCCAGTAGTTAGTGATCATTTTTATGATTTTCTGTACATTTCTCCATAAATGACAGGAATGTAAGTTCTAGTTCAAAAAATCAATCATATTTTAATTATTTCTGCTAATTTTTTCAAGTCAATTTTAATTAAAGTTAATTTTAATAAATTTTTAAACTTATGTCACCAATTGGGAACATTGGCCTGTAAAAAGCTAATAACAATATAAAATTTCCCTAGTGAGGCAAAATAAGGAGAATGAATCTGAACAATTTACATACATATTTTATAAATATACGAGCTCGAGTTTATCTAGCGTATGGTAGAAGATTAGGATAAACAGATAATATATCGAAGAGAAATAACAACGGTGCTTCAAAAAAATACGCATACAAATATTTCGATATCTCCAAAACATTTAGTTTGTATGACTATTACAATTTTCTAACAAAATTACAGAGTAATGTTATAAATTATCTCAAAAAATTTCTAATAAAATTTTGAATATACTATATGCTCTGTAATTAATAAAACTTAGTAAACGTATTGTTTCTCATCGAAATTTACTATTTGGTAGTTGAAATTAAAAAAAAGAAGTTAAACATAGTGTTTGTTCAGTTTAATTTTAAAGTAATAAAAAATGTAAGAAAAAATATTAAAGAACCAAAAGTTTAATTCTAAATTATAATACACTAACTTTTTTAAAGTGTATGCATGCTGAATGTAATAAATTTCTTTTAATATGATTTTTTTTTCTATACCTTTTATTTTAGAAAACAAAAAAAAATACCACCACAACGGCAAAAAAATCTTTTTAAAATTCGCCCCAAAAACTGTCATTTTTAAGAAAGAATTATTAATGAAATTTATTTTGTATTCTTTGTTAAACAAATTATTTTAAAGCTTCAAAAGCTTAAAAAATAAAAAATAATTAAAATAAATGTTTTGTTAGATTTTGTAAGTTTTTACATTTAAAAAAAAAAAGCTTTTGTTGAAAAATAATGAATAGCTGTGACAATAGATTCAAAAACAAATCATCAGGAGTATTTTATTGAACATCAACTACATTGTTTCTTGCTGCGTTTAGAAACAATTTTCTATTTTCATTCATGCTTTTTCATTATTGATATATTTGTATAGTGTGAAGCCCGTTTAAATGATATCATGACTAAATATATCAAATAAATAAATTATATATGTAAAAATATTTTAAACATTTATAAATTAATTCAGAAACGAAAAAAAATTGAGTGTTTATTCAAATGACTTCGTTTTAATTACTTTATTGCGAAAAAATTACGTATTTTAAACATACACAAATTGATAAAAAATAATAATAACAGTGTGTTTGTAATCTAAATAACTAGCAATACACTGAAAAAAAAAGAAATACTCAAAAGTAGGCACATCGATAAACTCGAATGGAATTGCGTTTGTCCAAATAGAAAATATTCTTTCTAAATTTTTAAAAATCACGTATTATCAAAATCAAACAAAACTGCAATTGTGTCCTTTTTTATGATTTTTTTCATTCAGACGGCGTAAACGATTTTCACAAAAGTAAGTATTGAACTTTTGCACAACATTTTAAAACAATTTAAAGTGCTTGGAAATAATGCTATTCTCATAAATGTATTTGATTTGCATATTTGCATAATAACTTTGCTACTTCTTCTTAATAAATAATCAGTTAAATGCTTCTTCTTAAGAATTTTGAGTGTAAAATAAATGTTTACGCTTTTTACTTTTTTCTATCTTTACAAAAAGAAAGTATTGCATTCGTGAGTTTTTTTAATCCGATTTTCGACGGATTTGCACATTTTAGAGGTTAAAGAACCCGAAGAACATGATTTTACAAAATATCTGACTGTGAGTCTGTGTATCTTTAATTCTGTGCGTCTGTCTGTATGTGACAAAATTTTTGTGGGCACTCTATCTCAAGAATTAATGCACAGAATTCCACATTTTAAATTCTGTAAGACCTTGATATAAACTAGACCTGATTAGTTCTGGTGTGCATCACTCAACAAGTAACACTATGCTGCATTATTTACAATTTCAGCAATAGCCATATCTCAAGAACTATTGCATGGATTTCCATAAAATTTTAGATTTAGTAAAAACTTGATATACGAGAATGCTAATTATGTTTTGGTGCAAATCACTCATCATGGTTTTCGCAATAGCTCTTTCTCAAAAACTAATGCACGGAATTTTACAAAACTTTGATTCTGTTAGACCTTGATATAAACTATATCTGATTAGTTTTTTTACTATATCGCTCAACACGTGGTGCTACTACAAAGTTAAAAATCTTGTCCTAGTTTGAACCAAATTTTGGTGCTCAATAGCTGCCAATGTAAGATTGTAAAATCTTGAACCAATATTTGAAGCTCCTGTTGAAGCATGGTTCTAATAGTTTGAATGAGGTTGAATTAGAAAGCTCCAATTGTTGGTATGAGATTTCATCATCTTATTATGGCAGCTACTGAGTACCAAAATTTGGTTCAAATTAGAACAAAAATTTTAACAGTGTATGCTTTATGATTTACAATTTACACAGATGCATATCTCAAGAACTAACGCATGTATTTTCAAAAAATTGTATAGTTTGTTAGTATTTGTACAACATAATGCTCATTACGTTTTGGTGCAAATCGCTCAGCTGGTAGCGCTGCCTAGGTTCATTATTCGTCATTATCGCAATAGCTTTATCTCAAGAACTGATGCACGAAATTTTCTAAAATTGAGATTCCGTTAATCCCTGATATAGATTAATGTTGTTTAGTTTTTAGTGTAAATCATCTACAGATGGCGTTGCTATGCGACATTTTTCAGGATTTCGTAATAAATGTATCTCAACAACTACTGCATGGATTTTTATCAAACTTCAGATTCGATTGACCTGATTAAAAGTTGATCTTGATTTGTTTTTGGTGTGCATCACCCAATATATGGCGCTATTATGCAGAATTTTTTTAAGCTTTTGCAATACCTCTATCTCAAAACTAATGCACGGACTTTCATCAAACTTTAGATGCAGTTATAAGTTGACATAAGTTCATGCTGACTATAGTTTTGTTTAAACCTCCTAACTGGTGGCGCTGCTGAGCTGCATTTTTCAGACAGTATTAACATGCATAAGATAGAAGAAATGTTAGGGATTGCCATTCTGGCTAGGTTCAGGGAAATCATTTTGAGTTCATTTGAACCGGAACTATTTTGAGTACGTGTAGCATTTAAAATTGAATCTTTTTAATTCAATTTTGAGAAACTATTTTTTTCGTGTGTGTGCTAGTACACTTTGTGTAAATTTACTCCACCTTTTTTTTTTTTCGTATGCATTTTAGTGCGGTCCTCGGCATAGTTTCTGCGGTATACATATGCAATGTCTCGGCGGCATTTCGAATGTTCAGGTAATAAAACTTTACAATTGTCCAACTTTATTTTCTTATTTATTAGAAAATATATTCATTGTTTCTTTACAAACATTTTTAAACTGTAAAATATAAAATGATGGAGACCTAATACAATATTTTTACCCCTTTCGCAATTAAAGCAGAGAAAATATTAAAAAAATATATATTAAATATTTAATACGTGATTTATGACTTACTAACTAAGCGTAGAACCAACATGGTCAAAATGTCAAAGATGGGGATCGAACACGGAACCGTTGGAATAGCTGTCCAAGGATCCATAGCGCTCCAGTCCCCGGTTTGGACATTTTTACTATGTTGATCCTACGCTTATAGTTAGCAAGTAATAAATCACGTATTAAATATTCAATAATTTTAAGCGTAATTTCTCTGCTTAAAATTAATTGGAAAATGAATTAAAATTGTATATAAATATCAATTTAAAAATCAATACAATAATACTTTTTTTTTTTTTTTTTTTTTTTTTTTTTTTTACAGTGTAGTGTTTAATAATAGTAAAAGTATAACATTCTGGTAAATAAAAAAATATCCACATGCCTTTTTGTGAATACATTTTACTTAATACGGTGAAAAAAAAACCGCGTTTCGATTTATACATAAATATATATGATATTTTATCGGGTGGTTTGCAAATGAATTAAGTAAAAAATTGTTGCAATTTATAACTTTTACCATTAATGCCATTTAAGGTAATTTTAAGATATTTTAGTTAAAATTTCTTTTTCAATAAAAATATCCAAATTTAGCCACAAAGTATACCTGATTAATAATAATAAAAATAATAATTATCACCAAAATTGATACTCACTAATTCGTATTATTTTATACTCAGCGATATCTAAACTCAGTTAAGTCTTTAAAAAATTGTGTAGCTAAATTTATTTTCTGAAGATTTAATGACTATATTCTTAATTGTTTGTGTAATAATGTTTTTGAAACTCATATGTATACATACGATAATTCACTTGGTGATACTGCAAATCCATTTTCGTGTTAACTTAACCAATAAATATAAAATTACTTTATTTATAGGATTTGAGTAATCGGATGAGTTAAACTTAGGGATAGAAAAAAGCTAAGGAATAATGGCCGTAAACTTTTGCATGCCCGAACTTCGAATTCTGCCCCTTTGCATGAAGCATCCACAGTAACCAATCAAAATGATCAGGTGGTCAGAGGTTATTCACATATTCCTAACGTTTGAAGCAATTGTGCTTCTTCTTTGCTGAAATCTTCTGGTAAATAAATCAAAGAAACTAACTGGCCGGAAACTCTTGACCGCCACTGTATCATTAAATTTATCTTTAAAGTTTTAAATATTTTCTAATAATTGTATTTAATGAGTAATTTTCAATACAAACTTTAATAGCTAAATAAATAAAAATTTTACAAAGATGCATTTAAAATAATAATAATAATAAGGAATATGTGCTAAAAATAATGTTTTTATACATTTATAATAAATATTCAAGAAAATAATTTTAAAAATGTACTTTTTAAAACAATTTATTTTTTTAAATACCACTTGAAAAATTAAAAAATTAAATAAAAACACTCTACAAAGTAAAAAGAAAAGTTCTTTGAAATAATTCCTACAAAAACTGCGTCACTGAAAACAAAGAATAACTAATGATATCTATATTGTTTTCTTTTGTTAATTGAAATTGTATTAAGGAATACAATACAAACCATTAAAAATGACTATTAAAAAATAAAACTTGTTTATATTTTGTAAGTCTTCACATTTTTTATGTATAAACCTTTGTGAAAAAAGTAATGATTAACTGTTAAAAAAAGTATTTTAAAACAACTCTAAATATATATGTTTTGAAACTTCAAGGCGTTTTTTGTATTTCAGATTGAGATTAAAAAAATTTCAACGTGTTTTTATTATACGGTGTATTTTTAATCGGAGTTTGAATGCTTGATAGTATTTATTACATAAAAATTAAAATTTTAATTAATACTATATCACCTCCAGTCGGCGTTTTGTGGTAGCGGGGCGAATTATAGCGGCAAGAGGCTGGTATTAGATTTCACTAATATTTATTGAATTAATACAATGAAAACTAAGTCCTATTATAACAATTAAAAATAATGGGTGCGATACACAAGATCGTTGGAGTCCTTTTTAAAATGGCTTTACCGCCACTCGTCAGAATCTAAGTTCTTATCCAGAGGTGCGCTTCACACGTTCCTGGGCACTGACGGCCCGCCGTTTTCGCTCCCGAGAGTCAGATTCGCGTCCGAATTCCCTTGCATCCGAAAGGTAACTCTCCCTCCGTAGCATCTGCTTGCACTTTTATCTCCACTTCCCTCATTCATCATCCTCCTGACGGCACGCCTCCTTGCTGCTTGCGCCGGCTGCTGAATCTACTGGGGAGAGATATTTCTCCGACAGATGAAATCGTAGCAAAAGCGGGTTCTCACGCGATTTCAATGGCTCATCGCATGGGGGGGGGTCTTATGACAGCGTAACGGCCATATGCATTAGCTAGAAAAGTTTCCTTTAAGTGGTCTTTAGAATCGGCTGATTTTCTAATATCCATTTCGATGATGGAGAGAGATGTATCCCTCTGATTGAGGATTCCGATGGTTTAGCCGACGTGGGGGGTATTTTTAAAAGTGTGGAAACTGGATTCCTCACAATACATAAAATGAAAGAGCACCTCAAACAGTGTTATCTACAAGCTTACACACTGAAAAAAATGGGTTCTCAAAATTAAGTAAAAAGTACTCAAGTACTTCACATACTCAAAATAGCTCCGATACAAAAGTTCTCAAAACTGAGAAACACATGTACTTATTTTTGATGTCATTGTGTTCAAATATAAATCACTGTTATATGCCCCCTGAATTTACAAATTAAGGGGAAAATATGCTGGTATTTATTTCTTGCTTAAAATTATGAGCAATAAACATTTAATTGATTATTTATTAAGGGAAATAGTAAAATGTTAAGCAAAATACCTATGTCGAACATTTTTATAACAAAAGCATTATTTAATATTAACATTAATAATCAATTTTTACGCTGCCATGAAGGAGATAAGCCAATACTGGGTACAAAATTATCGTTGTTTTTATTTCATAGCATATGCTGCTTCAAAATTGAGAGAGCAATGTCCTCATTTTTGATCCAAACATACTCAATTCGATATGAGTACATCGACTTACTCAGTTTTGAGCACTTCATTTTTTACAGTGAAAGGGTTCAATGTGAGCAGATTTCGTCACACGGCACACATCAGGCCAATAACTTCCCAAACGTTGATTAATGTTTGTGGGGTCGTTGCTGCAACAGCTGCAATAGACACTGGTAGTGGAGTAAACACGATACCTTGTGAAACGTAACAAATGTGATAAAAATCACATGACGTCAGATCGGGCGAGCGTCTGAACAGAACATCCTTGCCATTCAATGTTTGGGAAGAACTGGACTACCGACTTGATGAGTGCCGTGTGACGGAAGATTCTCATTTCGAATACTTGTAAGCTGGTGGGTAAAATTGTTCGAGTTGCTCTTTCTTTTATGCATTAATTATAATTTTTATTTTTATGTAATAAATACTACCAAATGTTAAAACCTCGATATTCATTTGGAAACATCCCTATATGTGATAAATGTGCGCATGGAATTAACTTTCAAGTTTTTTTTTTTTTTTTTTTTTTTTTTTTTACTTTCTTCTATCTTTACAAAAAGTAACTATATAGTTTCTTCTTGTAAAGGTAGAAGAAAGTTCGCGAATTTTTTAAAATTTTCGGTTTTTGACGAATTTACACGTTTTAAAGATCAGCGATTATAAAAAAAAAAAAAAAAAAAAAAAAAAAAAAAAAAAAAAAAAACATGTTTTTACAAAAGGTCTCTCTGCGAGTGCGTGATTCTATGACTCTGTTATTCTCACTGTATGTGACATAAATACTGTGAGCGCTCTATCTCAATAGCTAATGCACGGATTTTAATAAAAATTTATGTTCGGGTAGACCCTCAAGTAACTACACTGCTGAATGGCTACTTTATTCAAACTTTTCTGCTCAATACATAAAAAAACTTATTATAATATTTGTTTTATAAACAAAACTTTTCTTTATATTAATGTTTCTAATGACTATGACCAATGATTCTCAAGATAATTCTATAGCCACCATAAATTACTAGAGTGTGACTGTTACCTTGAAATAGAGAACAATATAGTCAGATATATTCATATAATCATGAGATTGGAAAATAATAATAATGAAAGCCTCTAGAAGTAGTCAAGATGATCCGCATGCACAGAATAACTCTAAAATGAAAAAGGGCTCTTAGGTTCAGGATTTCTGGAGGGAAAAATGGACAGAGAAAATATTTTTTTATTGAACATATACAATGGCATTAAAAATTTTGCTAAGATACATCTTGAAAATTATTGATTTGAACGTAAAGATGTTACTGGTGGGTATTTGGAATTAGTATCCGGTATTTATTCTACTTTGCATCAACATTTAGCACATAAATTGTTAAATCGAAATATGAAACTGGACATTAACCACAGAATAATACAAAAAACTGGAGGAGCAAAAGGTAAGTTTTGCTCCTGCTGCTGGAAAACTAGGGGGGGGGGCATGTGCCCCCTCACCCCCGTCACATTACGCGTAGGCATTATATTTCAACGCATAGCGTAATTAGCTACACAATGGGGAAAGCAGCAAATTCATCAGACTTTGATAAAGGTCAAATCGTTATGGCTCGGCGACTAGAAATGTTAATATCGTAAACGACGTGTTTGGAAGTCTGTTCACGTGCCGTCGTTGTGAACACGTAACGAAGGTAGTATATGGATTATGAAATGACAAGTTTCCGACGAGTGATGTTTCGCATGCTGCGAATTGATTCAGAATGAGAGTGGAGGAGGTTACGCATTATTTGTCGTGACCAAAAAGCTGCAATAGTGAAAATCACTAACCACTGCAACAGTGGTATGCCAGACAGTGTTTCTCAACATACAATTCCAGGTACACTTTTGCGTATGGGCCTACACAACCGAAGGCCTATGCCCGTCCCTGCGCTGACAGCACGTTATTGGCATCAGCGCCTGCAACAGACAGAGAAGCATCGCAAATGCACTGAGGTGAGAATGCGTGGATTGATGCCGGTTGTATTTGATCCAGGGTTCTCATGATCAGGAGGCCGGAACGTTAGCGGTGAGCAAAAAGTCAAAACAGTTACTCTAAGGTAGTAACTCGCTTTAAACTGATGAAGTGAGATGAGATCGCTAGTGCAAAAGACATTGTTGACATCTGACGAGTGATATGCACTCGTGAATGATGCTCTCGTACACATATGTGATGTGTGCATGACAGGCTTTGTGCTTTGTGATTTGTTTGGTGCTGCTAACTGTTGATTATGAGATGAGATTATTGCTGTTATGATTGTTGAAAGTTATGTTTTTGTTCGGGTCACTAATGAAGTGAATGTGAGTGGATTGGCGCAGGTTGTATTCGATCAACGGATCTTATGACACTGGTTAAAAAAATTTAAACTTCCTCATGGCACACGAACTTTTTTGTATTTTTTTTTATAATATAGGGTTTGTGAATAAAAATAAGCAGATAAATTTTTTTATCACCCATAAATTTTATTTCTTTAGCTATCAACGATTATAAAGAAAAAAATAGGCAGTTCTCAAAAAAAATAATGATAGCAATAATGAAACAAAAGTTACTACGATTTTCTGGCATACTTGGCTTCCGTTTGGTCTCTTTTAATTGTCCATCAGTAGTCGGCCAACATCCATCACGATTTCAAAAATAGCATATTTTAGTTTTATGATGTAACACGTTCCATCCTTTTAAACAAAATCCTAACAATTCTGCCTGTTTTTTTTTTTTTTTTTTTGATAAATTCAAATCGCGTACTAGGTCATTTTGGTGTCCTTGAGTTAAAAAATGAGGCTTCTTGATAAATCTTGAACTTCTTCAAAGTCAGAATCAGAATCATCACCGTCATCAGCATTAAATTCGCTTGAAGTGGAGGGTTGTGGATCATCGATATTTGTGACACTCCTTAGGTATGGGTGCTTCTTTGTGGGCCAATGATTTCTCGGATCAGTTCTATTTTAACAATATATTTTATTTGCAGGACTTCACTGGACGAACACAACAAAACACTAAAAGGGACACAAAATCAACAACATACAGATAACATTTACGTTCTCGTTCCACGTTAATTCCATTTACGGTCGGAGTAACTGGACCACCCTTTATCACACCTTCTCAGGTGGAGACTATTTCTCGTTCTGCAGGTTTTCTCTCATCTTCCAAGAGAGGGCGCTACAAGACAAGAAGGGGGGGCGCTTGAGAACAAAGGTATGCGCTAGCATCACACCTCCCCCTTTCGAAGTTTTGATTTAGTCCTTATGACTAATCAAAATCTGGTGCATCTATATACATATTCAGTAATACACATCATTAGTAAAAATCAAAATTATATACTTACTTAATACAAAGATAATAAAAAAAATATCTAATATACTATGCAATATGACAACACTGTAATAATATGAAAAACTTTAAAGTTCTAGAATGAATATTTCAAAGTTCAAAAGAAAAAAAAATAAAAGAGTTCAAGAAATAACAAGTAAAAGTCAGCAGGTGACACAGGATCAGCATGGGAACTAGTTCAGTGTCCTGGTGTATTTCAAGAGGAAAGTTTCTTGGTCTAAGTCCAGTGTGACGCAAAAAATCTACTCAAGGAATCGGCGTTACCATGGAGGTTTCCACGTCGGTAGGAGATTTGGGCCTGAAATCTCTGCAATGCAAGAGCCCATCTTTGAAGACGCGCACTTTGAGAGGCACAATCAGAGAAGAACTTCAAGGGATTGTGATCGCTCACGACAGTCACTTGTGATCCGTAAATGCAATGTTCAAACTTTTTCAAGGCGAAAATCACTGCATATGCTTCTTTCTCGATGGTGGCATATCTTTCTTGGCACTTAGACAATTTTTTGCTTAAGAAAGCGATGGGATGCTCTCTTCCATTTTCATCTTTTTGGGATAGGCAAGCACCTATCGCATATGAGGATGCATTTGCGTGAATAATAAAAGGTTTCTCAAAGTCTGGAGAATAGCATATTGGCGTTTCGCTAATGGCCTGCTTCAGATCTTTGAAAGCTTTTTCACATGGCTCGGTCCATATAATTTCATTAGGTGCACGTTTTTTGATTAATTCAATCAAAGGACGAGCTATTTCGGAAAATGTAGGTACATAGGATCTGTAATAAGATAGAAGACCTAAAAGGCTTCTGACATCTTTCTTCGATTTCGGAATTTCTAAGTTCTGGATCGCTGCTACTTTTTCTGGATTAGGAGCATGTATGCCAGACCCTACTACATGTCCTAGAAATTTGACTTGTGGTTTAGCAAATTCACATTTTTTAAAGTTTACTGTAAATTTTAATTCTTCAAGTGTGGTCAATACAGCATCTAAATGTCTAAGATGATCAGACCAATTATCCGAAAAAATAATTACAACGTCTATATATGTTTCGGCATAGTCTTTATGTTGAACAAGGGTACGGTATATTGATCTTTGAAAGGTCGCGCTAGCATTCCGAAGCCCAAAAGGCATAACAACGAAGGAATACTGCCCTCGGTGTGTGACAAATGACGTCAAATGTTTGCAGTCTTCGCTTAACCGTATTTGCCAATAGTCTTTCAGTAAGTCTAACAGACTAATAAATTTCGCGGAAGCTACTTTGTATATCAGATCAGTTGCATTAGGCATAGGGAATGAATCAATTTCGGTTTGAGAATTTAAATATCGATAATCGACGCATAGTCTGATTGAGGAATCCTTTTTAGCTACGCAAACAATCGGGTGAGCATATTCGCTTTCTGAATGTTCGATAAGTCCTAAACTCAATAATTCCTCAATTTGCCAATCTACTTCACTTTTAAGTGCTTCTGGAATTCGGTACGGCTTTTGACGTTTAGCTTGGCTATCTGGTTTCAATTTAATCCGATGTTCACCTACATTTGCAATTTTTGGGATACCCGATTGGAGATTCGAATGTTTGTGTAAAACATCAATAAATTGTTTCCTTTCTTTATGTGTTAAATGGTCAAGGTGTAATTCCTTATCAAATTTGTTCGGATCATGTTTAGTAATTTTCGGAACATTTTCAATTTCACCAAAATCGATGTCGTCATCATATATAACTGCTATATGTGTCGTTTGAGCCTTTAATTCTCTGATTTTATTAGCGTGTAAGTGCCTTATGCTATTGTCTGGTAATTGTACTAAATAACTATAGGGGGATTTCTTTTCGAGTATCGTAGCTGGTGCTGTCCATCTAGCGTAAATTTTATGGTTACTGCCTGGAATTAATACAATAACTTGATCATTTGGTTTAAATTCTTTATGTCTAGCTGTCCTGTTATGATAATAAGCATACGCTCGCTGCTTATCCGTACAAGAAATTCCGGCATGTTCGGCGGTCTTTTCTAATTTCATTTTCAAATCGTTTAAATAATTGGTAACTGAGCCTAACTGACCAATTGGTAACGGTGTTTCATTAGTCCATGACGATTTTAATATGGAAAGAGGACCAGTTGGATGCCTACCATATAACATCTGGAATGGACTAACACCTGTTGTAGCATTTGGTACCTCTCGGTAAGCCCATAAAAGGAAGGGTATATGTTTATGCCAACTTTCGGCGTTTTCCCTTATAACATGGTGTATCATTCCTTTAAGGACACCATTCCATCTTTCAACTAAGCCATTGGATTGTGCGTAACCCGGAACGGAAAAACGCGGGGAGGTCCCTAAACGTTTCATAAATTCCTTCGTGAGAGCCGAAGTAAAATTTCTACCCTGATCGCTAGCTATTAATTTGGGAATTCCAGTTCGTGAAAATATTTGTAAAAGGACATCGGATGTAGTTTTAGCAAAAATGTTTCGTAAACAAACAGCATCCGGCCACCTCGTACACTGATCTATCGCGGTCAGTTCATATTTATATCCTCCACTGGCGGGTTCAATTGGACCAATTATGTCAATGTTCATAATTTGCATGGCTTCATCAGGACGAGTAACTGGGGTTATAGGTACATTATCGAACCTATTTGTTTTCGCTCGAAGCTGACAGGATGAACATCTTTCGCAAAAATCGGTCACATCTTTCTTAATACTAGGCCAAAAAAAGGAATATTTTAACCTTTGCGTAGTTTTCTTTACCCTTAAATGACCACCCCAAGGACTTGAATGTGCTAACTCTAACAACTGCTTTCTACGTGGTTCGGGTACCAGTACTTGATGCACTGTTTCTCCCATTATTTTATCTCGGTGATACAAAAGATTATCATGAACAAAATAATTATTGCGATTATTATTAGCATCAATCCAACACTGATTAAGTGACGCATCGTTTCTCTGCTCACATTTAATTTTTTCTGAATCATTCAAAAAATTATGAGTGTTTTTACTACGATCGGGATCAATATTCTCGTTTGCATTTCCTATTTCAGTTGGAACTAACTCTGTGGCAGCGCCGAATACGTCTGCAATTCTAATTTCTTTCGTACAGGGTAAATTTACATTATTACAATCATTTATTGCACTGTCAGTTTCGGTACATTCACTTATATTATTCAATTCATTATATGCATTCAAAGACAATAATAAATCATTTATTAAATTATCAACCATCGCACGTGTTATTACCATTTTTGGAAACACCTTACAACGTAATTTATCAGCCGCTAAACTTAGTGGAACATTTATTAATGGTGCTTTCAACTCATGCCCGAAAGCAGATTTAAGTATTATCGACCCGAAAGGATTTTTAAAATATTCCGGTACGCACTCTGTCTTTATAATCGAAATTTGAGTTCCGCTGTCAATCACCCCTTGTAGTATTTTATTTTCTATTTCGACTTCTACCGTTTGAAGTGATTCAATTAATTTTCCCTTTCCCCGTGACTGTTTTAAACCAAATAACTCCTTCGAATTTACTCTTGCGATGAATGCGTCATTCGTATCACTTATTTCTTTTTTCTGTTTATCCTTTCCAAGTAAATAATTACAAATTGCGGTATTATGCGATTTGAAACAAAGCCTACATTTAGTTTTCACGGTACAATTTTTAATTAAATGGCGACCCCTTAAGCAAGCGTAGCACCTGCCTTCACTTTTTAATTTATTTTTTCTTTCCTCAACTGAATATTTGTCGCAATTCTCTGATAAATGACTAAGCGAATTACAAAAAACACTAATATTTTCATCAACTTTGACATGAGTTAGATTGGCCTTGAATTTATTGCTTTTTTGTTTCATTTCAGGTAACAAATCTAGTGGATATTCTTTCGTTCTCGAATCGAAAGCATTAATTAGATGATTCTGTTTTTCGCGCGCTTCCAATTCAGTTCGGATAAAAGAAAATAATTTATCAACATTATACTGCGATCGTTCGGGGCTTTTAATACATTCTTTTTCAAAGCTAAGTGACAAGCCGTAGGGTAAACTTTTTAATATTATTGGTGTTAAAACAGAGTCAAAGCTATTTGATTCAATCTCTAAGGATTTTAAGCTGCGTATTTGCGTTTGAATCGTGTCATATAGTTTTCTTAAACCGATTATATCATTTTGCTTTGTAACAGGTCGTAAAGTTAAAAGAGTGTTAATGTGACTGGATACGATTAAACCTGTTCTCCCAAATTGACTTTTTAAAACATCAATTGCTTCCAAATAATTTTTATCGGATAAAGCGAAACCAAAAACCGCGTTATATGCATTCCCGCCTAAATAACTTAACAGATAATTCATTTTTTCTACGTTTGAGAGTTGTTCGTTATCGTGTACCGCTATTTTAAAAGAATTCCAGAAATTTTGAAAAAGGGTTACGTCTCCATAATATTTTTCAATTTTAAGCGTTGGAAGCTTAATTGTAATCGCGTCTACGGGTTTGTTCTCGTTGTTTATAATGGGGGATTCTTTTTTATTGTTTTGTTTTTCTTCTTTCAGTTTTTTGTTGATTCTGAACCTCCATAAATTAATTTTATCATGGTATTCTGCCTACGCTTTCACATCTTTTTCTATTTCGTTTAAATCGTCTAACAAATTAAAAATTTCCTTATCATCCGATTTTAAATCGCACCCTTTTTGTTCCAATTGGGCGAGATTCTCTTCTAATTCGTCTAAATCGGGTGAGTCTGCTATAAATAGTTCTTCAATTTTCTTAATTATAGAAGTAATCGCGGATTTAGTGACCCCACGAGTTTTTTTAATTTTTGAAATTTTGTTGGCCATATTCAGAATAATAATTAAAATGCCTTACCTGAACTATAAAATCGATTCTCCGAATTAATCCAAACTCACGAGGGTTGATACTGTAGATACACACTCGAGGAAGTTAGGCCCACATATCCCTTCTTTCTGACGCCAATGTGACACTCTTTAGGTGTGGGCGCTTCTTTGTGGGCCAATGATTTCTCGGATTAGTTCTATTTTAACAATATATTTTATTTGCAGGACTTCACTGGACGAACACAACAAAACACTAACAGGGACACAAAATCAACAACATACAGATAACATTTACGTTCTCGTTCCACGTTAATTCCATTTACGGTTGGAGTAACCGGACCGCCCTTTATCACACCTTCTCAGATGGACATCATTTCTCGTTCTGCAGGTTTTCTCTCATCTTCCAAGAGAGGGCGCTACAAGACAAGAGGGGGGGGGCGCTTGAGAACAAAGGTATGCGCTGGCATCACAATATTAAACGATGTAGATGTACTGGTATTGGTAAACTGAAGTCATGTGGGACAGGACTTATTGCTGAAGGCAAATTCGGGTATTTAACTGTGTGTTTTGTTTTTGGGTTTAAGCCTTTTATTAAAATTAAACAGAAATAGCAATCCGAAACATGATTTCTAGGCTCAATCCATACCATGGGAATAACAAATGACATATGACGTAATCCTTTCTCCCAATCTATTAAATGTTTTATACATATTTTATACAACAAATGTGTGGGGCGCAAGCTTTGTCTTGATGAACAACCGAAAAAGAAAAGTACTCGCAATAACACTGCAATATAATATCTGTAAAATTTCGTCACTGTGTTTTGAAAGTCAATCCACCGCAAACATAACAAAAATAGTTAGGATCGTTAATACACTTTCTTGACATATTTGCACAAACACAGTTCTTCACTTAAATCAACGCACTTCAAACTAATAAAGAAAACGAATATAATTGTCACTGTTTTTTTCGAACGTTTACATGCATTTATCGCTATAAGGCCAATAATGAACTTGACTTATCACAAGAAAACTGAGGGTGATTGAAACGTGAATAATTGCATTTTCGTAATGAGGATAGGTAGTCAAAATACGATTACCTACCAGAGTTCTTGTAGCATGACCACTATTGACCATTGTGATCAGGAGGCAAAAACGTTAGCGTCGAGTAAAAGGCCAAGCCACTTACTCTAAACTAGTAACTCGCTTTATACTGATCAAGTGAGATGAGACCGCAACAACATCATAGAGGGATGAAAGAAGAAAGTTTCATGGTCCGACGAATCCCGTTTTCTGGTCTATCACATCGACAGTAGCGTGCGAATACCCCGATTTCAAATAGAAACCATGGCTTCCACAGAACAGCTTGTCGAGCACCAATCTTTGGCTTCTATATTATCGTGTGAGCGATGTTTTTCTTAAGCACATTAGATTCCTAATCACCATAGAGCAATTCCTGGCGTCTCTGCTATACCTGAAAATCATTGTAGACTAAGTGCGCTCATTCATGCAATAATGTTTCCGGTGGATTTTTGCATTTACCAATAGGATAATGCATTATGTCATACGGATCGAGTCACCAGGGAGTGGTTCGAGGAGCACAGTATTAAACAGGTGGTCATAATGTAATGTCTCGTCTCTGTATATTTATACAAATATATAGATATGTTACGATAATTTGTCGCATGCAATGTAGATAGAAAAAATGCAAGTCGAGATCACTCTATCAAAATCTATAATAAGGTTTTAAAATAAATCTTTTGTATCATTTCATATTTTGGAAAGATAATTAGCACCACATGATCAACTTTTTAGTGTATAACTCAGAACTTAACTAGCACTTACAGAGTCATTGTTTATCAGTTTTCGCATTTCCTCGAAAGATATTGAAATTTCCCCAGAAATAAAAGAACAGAACTTAATAAAAAAAAAGAATATTTATTTGTTCCATTTGTTAAAATACAAATGAAAAGAATAAATCATAATTATTGCAATCATTCAGCATTACTGCGATATTATATGACATCTACCTCAATAGTTACATCATTATAGATTACATTTTAGGAAAACATGTTAAAAAGCATCCTATTATTCCGACACAAGTAAAGATGCAGTTTCATTCCAGATGCAGTTTTCGAGTCCAGATGCAGTCATTCTCTGGACTCCAAATAACTGTAGTCCAGATGCTTTTATTCCAGATGCTTTTATTCCAGATGCTTTTATTCCAGATGCCGGTAGTTTTTATAAAACAAGTGACGACACAAAATCCGAGCTAAAAAACTCATTTTAATGTTTTATACTAAGGGACAGAAGGGTTTTCATTGCATTGCAGATATTTGAAAGAACCAATAATAGAACAAGGAAGCACCTAACTATATTTTAGAAGTGTAAGAAAAATGGAAGTGTGTGGTTCACTCAGAAAAATTATGTCAAACAAATTTTTAAAAAAAATCACAAAACAAAAATTTTTTTAATAGAATTCATATCGGGATTTGTGATTGAAAAATTTTGGAACAATAATAATAAAGGATAATATTTTTAGATTAGATTTTGAAAATCATTACAATATTAAGATTTGCATTTTAAACAGAAATAATTTTAAGTAAATTGAATGAATGGTATATTATTTAAGATAAAGAATAAGTTAGTAAACTAGGATTTTAAAATCCTTTTAGAAAAGAAATTTTCATTCAGCAGTTTTAATGAAGCTCAAAAATTTAATTTCTGTAAAATAATATATATTTTATTTAAAAAAAATACTGTAACAACAATATCAGTATACTTAAGTTTATTTAAAAATTAATTATCAAGAGATGAAAAATAAGTTCCTCTTTTATTCTAAAATATATTCAGCTTTTAAATGAAAATACTGTTTGTAATAGTATTTTAAACACTTCTTTTATTTTAAAAGAATAAGAATGCCACAAGAAAGGAGAAAAATGATGTTTTTAATCTCCCCCACAAAAATTCCTGTAGTTGGAAAAGAATAATTAATTAAATCAAATTTTTTTTATGTGTGTGTGTTCTTTGTTGAAGAAAATCGTTTTAAAATGTATAGTACGAAGCATTAAAAACAGAAGAAAAAGCAAGGAACCACTGTGTTTGGTTATAGGAGATTTTACAATTTTTATGTGTTTGTGGGTAAAAAATAAAGAACCGAATATATTTTAAAGAGTTATCATATGATATTCGCAATGACACTAATTTAAAGAAAATTAATTTAGATATTAAGAATAAATGCTACAGACTTTAAAGTATGATTTTAGAACGTAAATCTTAAAACAGAGAATTAATAAACTTAGAACAAAATTAAAACTTATTTAGTCTGTCTAGAAATCTTCTCTTGAAAATTTTCGGATGTTTGTTAAACACTTAGTTATTTTCACTATTTTATTTCTTTAATCAGTAAAATTTTAAAAATGTTATATTCAGTAATTTTTTTTAAAAATATTTTTGAATAAAAAACATAATTTCAATAAAACAAAAGTGCATTATAAAGGTAATAAAAAAGAATATTGCCCAGTTAAACTGATGGCATTGAGCTCGCAGGCTACGCATACTAATTGAACATTACAGTCTTGTATTTTCGTTAATTCCGTTCGAAAGAAAAAATTAAGAAGGGGAAACAGCTCTCCCCTTTCTCCTTTTTTATACTTAATCATTGAACCTCCTAAACTATCAAGTACATGCTTTATCATATTAAAAAACCAATATCCAAAATTCAGAGCAAATCGGATAATTCTTAATAAAAACCCATTTAGCATTTATATAATTTAAGAGGAGTTATTCTCCTCTTTTATACTTAACCATTAAACTTCCAAAACTATTCAGAGATTTGAACGAAATCTGACAATTCTGATTAAAAAATCCATTTATACAAGTTAAGGGGAGGGGCATTAGAACCCCCGTTCCCCCTGTTTATACTTATTCAATTAACACCTAATAACAGCCACGGACTCGCCTCATCAGAATGATCCTATATCTAAATTTTGAACGAAAACTGTTAATTCTTCATGAAAATCCCGTTTATATTAATTAAGGGGAGGGGCATGAGCCCCCCGTTCCCTCTGTTTATACTTATTCAATGAACACCTAATAACAGTCACGGAATCGCCTCATCAGAATGATCCTATATCTAAATTTTGAATGAAAACTGTTAATTCTGCATGAAAATCCCGTTTATATCAATTAAGGGGGGAGGGGCATGAGCCCCCCGTTCCCCCTGTTTATACTTATTCAATGAACACCTAATGACAGTCACGGAATCGCCTCATCAGAATGATCCTATATCTAAATTTTGAACGAAAACTGTTAATTCTGCATGAAAATCCCGTTTATATCAATTAAGGGGGGGAAGCCCCCCGTTCCCCCTGTTTATACTTATGCAATGAATACCTGATGACAGTCACGGAATCGCCTCATCAGAATGATCCTATATCTAAATTTTGAACGAAAACTGTTAATTCTGCATGAAAATCCCGTTTATATCACTTAAGGGGGGAGCATGAACCACCCGTTTCGTCTCTTATACATATCGAATGAACTCCAAAAACTAATCAAGGAAGCGCCTTATCAGGATATAACTATATACAAAATTTCAAGTGGATCCGATATTTTTATCATGAGTTATCGCGTTACGCACGAACGAACATACGAACGTACGAACGTACATACAGAACGGACGGGCACATAAGCTCTCAGGCTATGATAGCCTGTGAGCTAAAAAGCACTTTATAAAAGTGCAGTTTTAATAAATATGATATTCAAATTTCTATAAATTAAATACATGCCAACTGCTACAATATAACTTTATTAATTAATTTAATTAAGACATTGTCATGATGATTGTTCCTTGTAAAAACTATCTACTTAAAAATGAAAACTTGAATGTACTCTTTTTAATACTTTCCAACTCAGTTGAAAAGTGTTTACGTTTTCAGTTTGTCTTGGTATCCATCCTTCTGTTTATCCATGTGTCTGCGCTCTAACTATCATAAATATACTCAGATTGCCTTGAGATTTCTAGATGTTATTTACGTTTACCCTAGCACGAACCTATTTCAAAAGAAATTTGCTGCCAGTTTAATTTATCAACGGGGACAATCAAAAGTTTTAGGTTACATTGCAGCCAATGAAAAAAAAAATCGCTCCAAATAAATGTTCAAGATGTTGCTGCATTTCAAACGTGAAATATATATATATATATATATACAGTTAAGAATTGAACTAAAATAGGCATTCTGTAGAATATGCGGTTCAAAGAATAGATATTATTCATTTACAAGGTCAAACAAAAGAATTCTGTTACATATTATTATAGAAAAAAATCGTTTGCTGCTTATTTTAATTCTATTAAACGTTTTCATATATAATAAATACATATACATCGATAAGGCTTACTATAAGTTATTTCATATACAATACGAAGTGTGTAGCATTTACAGGGTCACGTAAAACATTTCAAATAGTCTAAAATGCAGTATAATAGCGATGATTGCAGGAAATGCATTCGAAATTATGATATGCACTTTCAGGTTTCACAATATTTATGCATATTAAATGATGAGTGTAATTGGTGTAGTTATATGCTATAGTTATACTATATACAGGGCTATACACAAATATTCGTATAGCTTACTGAGTATCAGAGTAAAATTCTTAAAAGTGTTTTAAAATGTGTTATGCATTTTTATGCTGAACGGCATTTTGTATACTAAGAAATTCTTGTAGAATTTAGGAAAAAAATATATACAGGTCCACACAAAGAGTTGGATACGTCGCCGTCTATGAATGGTATTTTCTAGAAATGCTATTTCAGTAGTTTTATGAGTGTTTTTATGTGTCGCTTATCATTAACTTCGCTTAATATTTTTATGTGAATATACTTGTTATTTTGGTTATAACAAAAAAGGGCTTATATTAACGTTTATATTTTTACAAGTTTTACTTTCTTCGTTATTACACATATTTAATATGTTTAACAGCGCTGACAGATTGAATTTTTTTTTTATTATTCAAATATTAATGTTGTTTTTAAAAAAATATTTACATTTGACATATTTCGCAAGAAATGTTAAAAATGTTACATTTCGTTTATAAATGAAACACCACATTAATTGCTGTCAAAGCGACATTTATAATTCCGAATTTATTGAATAAAAATAGTTTTAAAATATTTATTTTTATGTAAGTGCTGATAGTGTCAGCAATTTCCAAAATGATTTAATAATTCCTTAAAAAGAAAGTTTAAATGGATTCTACAAATTTCTATGTTTTTTTTTTTTCAATAAAATGCAACTATTAAAATTATATATGATATTTTTTAGAATTATTTTTGCAGACTTATTAATAGAGAATTTAAACATTTCTTCGAGACAAGCAATTTAAAATATGTCTTTTTTAAATGTATTTTCTGTGCCATTAATATGTCATTTCATGATATACACTTGTTAATAGATACGGCGAACTTTATTACTTTAATCATGCTATTTATCTTTCTCATTACGTATATTATGCGCACTTGAAAATAATGATAGAGTGACTTATGTGTTTTTATCCAACTAACTTTAAATAAAGTCTATAAAGTATGAAGCTTCAATTTGATTTTTTAAGAAATTTTTTAATAGTGAACTGCAAAAAGAAAGCATAAAGCAGATTTATTGTTAATTTAAAATCGTTAGTCAATAAAATGAAACTATCTCAGTTTAACAATTGTCGCTTAAAAATATAAATATTATTTTACATATAGCTTTTTATTTGCATTAAGTTTTATTTTCTTCGTTAATACACATGTTTAGTCCATTTAACAGTGCTGACAGATGGAATTTTGTTTAGATTTTTAAATATTAAAGATGCTTTAAAAAAATATTTACATTTGACATATTTCACAAGAAATGTTTAAAATGTTATAATTCGTTTATAAATGAAACATCCCATTAATTGCTGCCAAAGCAACACTTTTAATTCCGAATTTATTGAATAAAATTAGTTTAACAATATTTAATTTTATGTAAGTGTTGATAATGTCATCATTTGTTGGAATTAATTGATAATACTCTTAAAAGAAAGTTTAAATGGATTCTACAAATTTCTTTTTTTTCAATAAAATGCAACTATTAAAATTGTATATGGTATATTTTAGAAATATTTTTGCAAACTTATTAATTGAGACTTTTAAATATTTCTTTTTAGACAGGTAATTTAAAAAGTACCTTGATATATATATTTTTTCTGTGCTGTTAATATATCATTTCATTATATACTCTCATTAATAGATATGAAGAACTTTTATCACTTTAATTTGAACTTTCATCAGCTTCAATTTGAATTTTTTTTAAACTTTTTTTTATAATGAAACTGAAAAAAAGAAAGCAAACAAGACACCTTCGCAACAAAAGTAAAATACAAACTTTGTCAATTCTGTTTTTGAACATTATATAAATATGTATTACATATGTCTATAATAAATAACAATTTACAATAATTTATAAAATTATTTTGTGACTGCAAGATAGATTTACAAGTAGAAGACCAACTTTGATAATCACAGATTTTGATTATTTTTATATACGGTGTAAGGCAGAGGCCCCTTACTTTCAGGTTCAATGGATTTTATGCAACGCTCCTTAATTCTTTAGAAACAAGAAGGGGAGACTAATATTACAATGCAGCTTAAGTACTTATTTTGTAACACAGTTCTTACTTTGGCGTAGCTCATTCTGCAGAGTGTTATCTCATACATCCGCGGACCTCAAATTCGATCCCGGAGCACAATTCGCTTTCTTTCTTTTTTTCTTTTTCTTTTCTTTTCTTTCTTTTTCTTTTCTTTTCCTTCTTTTCTTTCTTTTCTTTTTTTTGTAAATATACTTGTAATTAAAATTTACTAAACTTATTGTCAATTAAAAATTGCATATCAGTTACAATTTTACTTGCATTTATTTATTTATTTATTTATTTTGTAACTAAATCATTACATAAAATGATTATTTTTTTAAATGATCTAAAATGTATTTCATTTATTATTTATCGATGTAATAATATTGAATAATTGTGTCAATTTGCAATAAAAAAAAACATTCTTTATGTATTGTCCTAATAAAGGAAATGAATAAGATGAAAATGCTGGATGATTGAAATGTGCAACATTTGTTTTCTTCTTAATTATCTTATTAATTTATTTCTAATTAAAATTTAATATTCTCAATTTAAAAATTTTAAATCGTACATTAATTACAATTTAAATATCTAATTTTTCTTTAGCTTTGTTTAAATTTTTAATCATTATTAATCTTTTCTCAACATATAAAGAAATTGAAAAAAAAAGGATCCATTATGATTAGTTAAAATACAAAAATCTTTTGTGGCACCCTCTAGTTGTAGCAAAAATAAAAATAAATGCAAAAAGAACATAAAGGTAAACTTGAAATGATTCAAAGTGAAGCATATACCTACTACAAAATTAAGATTTTAAAGATACAAAAAAAGATTGTAATTTAATTCTTATGGTATTTTTTTTATATAATTATGTTTCTTAATTTGAAAATAGAGTTGTATTATCATCGTATTTATTTCCCTTATTGAGGCAATATATAAATGCTGTTTCTTTAAATTCAAAAATTGAAATAATTGTAAGATATTATTACACCGACAAAGAATATATGAAATACATTTTAAAAGTATTTTTTAAAGAATTTAACAGTTTAAAGAATATGCTAAGTATATTTTAAAAGCCATAATAATAACTTTTTTTATGATGTTTTATGAAAATATTTAGTTACAATTTCAAATAAATACATTAAAATTAAAATTGACACACAATTTTTAATTAACAGTGAGTTTATTCAATTATAATTGAAAGTATATTTATAAACCAAAAAATAAGAAAAACAAACGTAGCACGTTCTGGGGATGAACCCAAGGCCGACCGACCAATGAGCCAGTGCTATACCGAATAAGCTACGCCAACGCAAAAAATGTGTTACAAAGTAAGTACTTAAGTTGTGTTAAAATATTAGCCCTCCGCACCTGTTTCTAGAGAACTAAGAAGCGTTGTATAAAATCCGATTAACCAGAGACCTGTACCCTACAACATATGCAAAAATAATCAAAATCTGTGATTATATAAGTTGGCCTTTTTTCTTGTTAGACGAAAAACATTTTTAGTTATTTAAAAAAATTTAAATTTCACTGTTATTTATTTACTTATTAATAGAAAACATTCCACAACTTGTTAATCGAATACTACACATCAATAATTCCGTTATAGGTAAATTGATTACATAAAGTTAATAAAAAATAATCATTATCTTTGTATTAGTTGTTTTATAACATTTCAATTTCGAAGTTAATCAACTTGTATTATGCAACAACGCTACATTAATAAGATTTTAATTCAAGGCATATTTAAAAAAATAATAATAAGTTTATATTATTCATTTAAACAAAAATATCATACGTATTAATAAAAGGAAATTATATTACTTATTAAATAACTATCTAAAATTGGCGAGCACTGATGAGCAATAGCTCATGGAAGAAAGAGGGTCAAGTGGTCAACATAGTAAATTAACATAGATTTAAAGTAGAAAAATTGTAACGATGATTTATTTTTCTATTTGCGTTTTCATTGTCATTCCACTTAGCGTGAGTTAGAAAGTAGGGTTTTGTTTACTTAATTTTTGAGTTTAACTTCCTAATTTCTTCTATAATTTTCTAGTAGATTAGCTTTATTTGGCTCTGATACGGGATTTTGTATAAATACTCCCCACTGTCACGATTCTGGAGGCTTCAATTCTGGCTGAATTCTGTAACCTTTTATTTTTATTTTTACTTTGTAAGACCTTAATAAAGACACCGGAAGGGACATTAAGCTCCATAGACTTGGTTTCCTTGTCTGAGCTGTCCCTCTAAATATTCAAATTAAATCAAGTCTAAGGAAATATTTTATATTTCAATATCCTCAACATTTATCTCAAGATACAATTAGCGTTCGAATTCGCGATAGCTTATCTTACAGAATTACTGTTCTAATAGCGTTGCCAAAAAAATATAAAATTCCATACTCTTCCAAAAGATAACAGATAATTTTAGTTTGTATGATATTATACTTTTCAATGAATTTTTGTCAATTTTGTGTTTCCAATATAGATTGGATGGCAGAAGCATAGACAATGACATCATCGAGTTCACGGCTAAAATATCCAGGATTAATTAAAACTTGATTCGCATACTGATATGCAGTCGATCTGTCTAGCCTTTTATTGGTGGAAAGCTCTGAAAATTCGATTTTTTGCAGATGATTCGTGGGCTTACCATTGTGTGTCCCTTCATCCATAGGTATAAAAACACGATGCACTGGAAGAAGGAAACACAAAAGTAAACGTACAAGGCAACCTCTAAATCGGTATTTTATATCAACATGTAACTTAGCAGATCGATTGAGTTTTAATATGAGAATAAAGATTTAACTAATTTTGAAATTTCAGCTGTGAATTCGATAGATAAATGCTTATGCAGCCGCTTCTTGGTAAAATATATATATATATATATATATATATATATATATAACAAAATCACTTAACTCTCTTTTCCACGTCTCTGTGAGATGTAAGGATAATACATAAAAAGGTTCTCAGGTGTGAACATTGTACCTTTATGTACGTTCTTGCTATATATATGCATCTATATTTCAACGTTTGAGTAAATAAATACAGTAAAAATCCCTCTCTGTGTATATATAAATCTGTACGAGGGGGAGTCTGAAAATAAGTTTCCCTTTCGACTATGGTCAGAGTTGTGTATGAAAGTCAAAAATAGAATGAGACATTAAAGATACGACATATCTTTATTTTTACGCATAATTACAAAGTACATTGAGAAATTTGTCATACTGCTTGATAACCTTGAAAAAGCTGTCCAGGCAAAACTGAGGGCTTTGTATATGGAAGAATGCAATTAACGGCTTGCCCTTATGCAAAGCTCTGATGTTTTTCTGGAGGGCTTTCTGCAGCTCATCAAGCGGTATGATAAATGTCTCAATGTGTTAGGTACTTAAATTGGTAATAAAGTTGTGTCGTATTTTTCACATCACATTATATTGTTTTATTTTCATACACAAAACTGCCGCAGATGAAATGGGAAACTTATTTTCAGACTTCCCCTCGTATAATATTCTTTTATACTGTCCAGTGAATCAATTAACCCAAATTCGTTATAACTATAAATCTACGTGCTATGGTTTATCCCTTTCGCGACTACTGATGCTTACATGTACAGCCAGAAGTTGCCAATCGATTTTACTAAAAATTTTCCATTACTCAAGAAATATGTTGAACAATATATATATATATCTATTATTATATAATAATAAAGAGAGAAGGATGTTTGTCTGTCAGCGCTGTTCTGAAGAGACCGCTGCACGTAGAGTTACAAAATTTGGAGGGAAGATACTTTTTTACATGTAGTTTTGCACCTCGAAGCCCGATTTTCGATTTTTTATTTAGATTTTTTTAAATAATTTTTTAGGCGATTTTTAGCGTTATTTTTGCGGTTTTATCCCATTAGTGAAAGGAATACAGTTTCATTCTTTTAACTCAAAATAGCAATTTTTTTTTCTCTTTTCAACAAAGTTTATTCGGAATCTGTACAGCGATTTTTGAATTTTTAACGAATTTTTAATGCGATTTTTAGTGGTTTTTTTTCTCATTTTGCGGCTTTTTTTTGAGATAAATAATTTTGCCGCTATTATTCGACATTAGTAAAAGGAATTTTGCTTAAAACTTTCAGGCTAATGTATTAAATTTTAGCTGTTAAGATTTATGAATTTCAGCTAATTTTAATGCGATTTTTCGAGATTTTTTGCGTTTGATGTCGGATTTTTGTCATTCATGAGATATTTCCAATTACAACGTTTTACCCTATTAGAGTAAATTTTGACCCTTGTGATTTTTTAATATTGATTTTTAATGCACTTTTCAATGCAATTTTTAGAAATTTTTCGAGTTTTATGGTGTTTTTTTGATATTTGGAAGTAAAAATTGATTTCAAACTTTTAATCTAATATAATTTTAGAGATTTTTAACGCAATTTTTCAAGAATTGTTGTGTTTCGTGTCGATTTTTTATTATCTATAAAGGATTTCCTTTTACTACGTGATTATCCTGTCGACCAATTTTGCCAAATTATTTCAATCGTGAAACAAGCCAAATTATGCAAATAAATGTAATTTTTATGTTAAATAATAAAAGAAGAGATAATTTAGAAAAACATTAATACAAATACATATAAAAATAAGAAGTAAAAACCACTTGATGACGTAACAAACATATGTAACATGTTTAATGTCAAGTGAATATGGAATTTACGATCCGCCATTATTGTAGTTTAATCTTATGGTTTGACCCAGATAGTTTCTTGGTCAACCGGATAATCAAACAGTTCAGATTTCCGATTAGAATGTTTTATCCGTTTGATGAAATTCTGATTACTGCGATTTAAAAAATAACTAGCGATATTTACTGCACTTTTCAATGCGTTTTTAATGAACTTTTTAATGCGATTTAGTACTAATTTTTTCGATCCCCACCACAGTGGTGTTTTAACAATAAAAAAAATATTTTGGTTTCAAACTTTTAGCCTAATATAGTAAATTTTTCCATTTACCTTTTTTTAATTTTGTCGATTTTCAATGTGATTTTTGATATATTTTGTGTTCTGCGTCGATTTTTTTGTAATTCACGTAAAAAAGAATGGTTGCTACGTTTTACATGACTAGAATATTTTTTTATTCACGGGATGTATTTACATTTAGCGATTTTTAATGAATTTTTCAATGATTTTGTATTGGTTTTTTTTATCTCACGGCTATTTTTTGAAATTTCGAAAAGGAAATTAATTTCAAACATTTACACTTCATTTACGAATTTTGAAATTTAGTGATTTTTTAATGCAATTTTTAGCACTGTTTTCATTATTTCTCACGCTTTGCGCCGATTTTTTCACTCGTACTTAAGAAATAATTCAGATTACACTATTTTACTCTATTAATGTAAATGTTGTCCCCCGCTATTTTAAAATTTGAAACAATTTGTAATGATTTTTTGAATACAATTTTTAGATGTTTTCGAGTCCACGGCGATTTTTTCACAATTGGAAAAGAAATTTTTAAATAATTTGTAGCTTAATGTAGTAAATTTTGACATCAATGATTCAGATTTTTTGTGTATATTCATAAAATGTTTAGTAAGTTTTGTGTCGGTATTTTTTAACTAATGAAAGAGATGTTTCGATTTCGATGTTTTGTCCCATTATGGTAAATTATGTCCGCAGAAATTTAATATAAATGTTTATCTTACTATGGCAAATTTTGTCCGAATTTTTTAATTTTACTGATTTTTAATCTGTTTTATAGTGATTTTTCAAGTTCTGTGACAGTTGTTGACATCGGTAAAAGAATTTCGGTTTCTAACTTTTAGCATAAATAGTATAATTTGTTCTCCACGCTTTTATGAAGTTTGCCAATTTCTAATGCGATATTCAATGTAATTTTTAGTTAGTTTGAGGGATTTTAGGTGTTCCGTGTTTACTTTTCCTTATTCATGAACGATTTCCGATTATAATATTTTCGACTGAATATTAAATTTTTACAGACATGACTTTTAAATATTCAGCGATTTTTAATATAGTTTTCGATACGATTTTTAGCTATTTTTTTAAGTTCCTTGGGGATTTTCTGCCATTCAGAAACCAATTTTTATTTCAAACATTTAGTTTAATGTAGTTATGTTTCGAATGCAATGTTTTATCTCTTAATATGATTTTGGCGTTTCATGCCTTCATTTTGTAATTTATGAATGATTTCGATCATAACCCCCCCTCCTTCGCCCTGCTTTAATATTATTTTTTCAAGCATTGACTTCCAAATATTTAGCTATTTTTAATGCAATTTTCAATGTCATTTTTAGCCATTATTCAAGTTCCGTGGCGATTTTTTTATATCCGGAAATCGATTTCGATTTCAAACTTTTTGGTTAAAATGGTTAATTTCTTGATTACAATATTTTATATTATAACAGTGAATTTTTACCCTATGGATTTTTAAATGTTTTACGACTTTCATTACAATTTTCAATGCAATTTTGGGGCTTTCCCAGTCTTTTTTTAATTTTAACATTTTTCAAAGGAATTCGATTTTAAATTTCTAGACTAATAAGAGTTTGGTTTCAAACTTTTATCCTTTACGGTAATTGTTTTGCTCTCTTATTTTGATCTACAGTAATTTTTAATGCAGTATGCTTTTTTTTTTTTATTTGAGTCTACGGCGATTTTTTTCAGATATGGAAAAGGAATTCGGTTTTTAATTTCTTTGCTAATATGATAAATTTTCTCCTGTGCGATTAAAGATTTTTATTGCAATTTTTTAGCAGTTTTTTCGTATTTCAATGCTTTTTATATTATCAAATTAATTAGATTCAAAACATTTATCCAAGTAGAGTAAATTTTGAGTTCCGTGATTTTTGAAAATTTTGCCATTTTTAAAGCGATGTTTACGTTTCTTCGCCACCCGCTTCGATTTTTTAGAGGTTGAATTTTTGGCCGAATTTATTAAATTCTGATCTCTTTTCTTCAAAGTTTATTCGAATTTTGAAACACAATTTCTGAATTTTGAGTTTTATATTTTTATGAGATTTTTAATGTTTTTGGCGATTTGTAAGATTTTTCCACATTAGTAAAAATAATCCAACTTCAATTTTCTAGCCCATCTCTTTTCAACGAAGTTTAGACGAAATTCGTGCAGGATTTTTTTAATTTTTCGAGGTTTTTACTATGATTTTTAAAGTTTTTTCGCAATTCATGCTATTTTTTGATGAACCCGGGCAACGGCGGGCAGAACAGCTAGTATATAATAACGAAAGAAGGATGCTTGTCTGTCAGCGCTGTTCTGAAGAGACTGCTGCACGTAGAGTTACAAAATTTGGAGGGAAGGTACATTTATACGTGTAGTTTTGCACCTCGAAGCCCGATTTTAAATTTTTTTAGTTATTTTTTTAATTAGATTTTTTTGATAATTTTTTTAGGCGATTTTTAGCGTTCTTTTTGGAGTTTTATCCCATTAGTGAAAGAAATACGGTTTCATTCTTTTAACCCAATATAGCAAATTTTCTGTATTCAACAAAGTTTATTCGGAATTTGTACAGCGATTTTTTAATTTTTGACGAATTTTTAATGCGATTTTTAGTGTTTTTTCTCATTTTGCGTTTTTTTTCTTTTCTTTGAGATTGATAAAAAGAAAACGGTTTCAATTATTTTTATAACTAGTGCCCTAAATTTTGTGTTTGTTACGATTTTTAGATTCTAACGATTTTTAATGCGATTTTAATGTGATTTTTAACGCTTTTTCAAGATTTTTTGCGTTTAACATCTATTTTTTCCTAGTTGTTCCATCAAAATCTTGAGCTGTTGGGAATGCAATAAGTAGTATTTTTGGGGGAAATTTACCTAAAATCTCAAAAATTTAGTTACCACTATTTTTGAATAGCAATTTCATGAAATATCTTAAATTCTTGCTTAAGACCGCTACCTCCTCGAGTAATATATCACATGATAGGTTGCTTAACAGAGTATCGTTTTGATAAAGTTTTTGAGGAATAGAGTGCGCTAGCTGGTGGTGAAAAATGAAACTAACAGAATGCGTTTTTGTAAAAATTTGGAAATATAACAATGTGATTTATTTTAAATTTTAAAATGGTTTATAATACATGATAAAAAATGTAAACAAAGAATGGTGTGACACATTTCAGGGTGCGTGAAAGGAGGGGCGCGAACAAAATTAGGAAATGTAATAAAGAGATCTGTTTTAAACTTTAAGGTGTAAATACACTTTAAGGTGTATTAATTACACCTTAAAGTGTAATAGTTTTTTTTAATAAAGTGTAAAGTGTAATAGTGTTTTTAGTAACCTATTAATATGTATTTGTATAAATTTACACTTTAAGGTGTATTGTATAAAATAACGCATGTTAAAATTTTTAAAGTACCGGCGATGCTCTGGAGAGACCGCCGCGCGAAGTTATGTATGAAGTTTTACACCTTGAAGGCCGATTGTCAGTGTTTTTAATTTAATTGATATGCGTTTTTTAGTGGATTTTGAGGCGATTTTTCCACATTAGCGAAAAAGAAAGCGGTTTCATTCTTTCGACTTAATTTAGTGAATTTTGTTCTCTTTTCAATATAATTTCTTTGGATTTCGTGCAACGATGCTTGGATTTTTAGTGAATTATTTAATGTAAATTTTGCGCTATTATTTGAATTACGATTAAAAGGAATTTTGCTTAAAACTATCAAGCTGATATATTAAATTTTAGCTGTTAAGATTTTTGAATTTCAGATAATTTTAATGCGATTTTTCGAGATTTTTTGCATTTGATGTCGAATTTTTGTCATTCACGAGATATTTCCAGTTACAACCTTTTACCCTATTAGAGTAAATTTTGACCCCTGTGATTTTTTAATATTAATGATCTTTAATGCACTTTTCAATGCAATTTTTAGAAATTTTTCGAGTTTTATGGCGATTTTTTGATATTCGGAAGTAAAAATTGATTTCAAACTTTTAATCTAATATAATTTTAGAGATTTTTAACGCGATTTTTCAAGAATTGTTGTGTTCCGTGTCGATTTTTTATTATCTATAAAGGATTTCCTTTTACTACGTGATTATCCTGTCGACCGATTTCGCCAAATTATGCAAATTGATGTAATTTTTATGTTAAATAATGATAGAAGAGATAATTTAGCAAAACATTAATACAAATACATATAAAAATAAGAAGTAAAAACCACTTGATGGCTTAACAAACATATGTAACATGTTTAATGTCAAGTGACTGTAGAATTTACGATCCGCCATTATTGTCATTTAATCTTATGGTTTGATCCAGATAGTTTCTTGGTCAACCGGATAATCAAATAGTACAGATTTCCGATTAGAATATTTTATTCGTTTGATGAAATCCTGATTATTGCGATTTAAAAAATAACTAGCGATATTTAATGCATTTTTCAAAGCGTTTTTAATGAACTTTGTAATGCGATTTAGTACTATTTTTTTCGATCCCCACCACTGGGGTGTTTTAACAATTAAAAAATTATTTTGGTTTCAAACTTTTTGCCTAATATAGTGAATTTCACCGTTTACCTCTTTTTAATTTTGTCGATTTTCAATGTGATTTTTGATATATTTTGTGTTCTGTGTCGATTTTTTTGTAATTCATGTAAAAAAGAATGATTGCTACGTTTTACACGACTAGAATATTTTTTTAATCACGGGATGTATTTACATTTAGCGAATTTTAATGAATTTTTCAATGGTTTTGTATTGGTTTTTTGAATCTTACGGCTATTTTTTGAAAATTCGAAAAGGAAATTAATTTCAAACATTTACGCTTCATTTACGAATTTTGAAATTTAGTGATTTTTTAATGCAATTTTTAACAATCTTTTCATTATTTCTCACTTTTTGCGCAAATTTTTTTATTCGTATTTAAGAAAGAATTCAGATTACACTATTTTACTCTATTAATGTAAATGTTGTCCCCCGCTATTTTTAAATTTGAAACGATTTGTAATGCATTTTTGAATACAATTTTTAGATGTTTTCGAGTCCAAGGCGATTTTTTCACAAATGGAAAAGAAATTTTTAAATAATTTGTAGCTTAATGTAGTAAATTTTGACACAGATGATTGAGACTTTTTGTGTATTTTCATAAAATGTTTAGCAAGTTTTGTGTCGATATTTTTTAACTAATGCAAGAGTTTAGATTCCAAAGTTTTGTCCCATTATGGTAAATTATGTCCGCAGGAATTTAATATAAATGTTTATGTTACTATGACAAATTTTGTCCAGATTTTTAGATTTTATTGATTTTTAATGTGTTTTATAATGATTTATTAAGTTCTGCGACAGTTGTTGACATCGGTAAAAGAATTTCGGTTTCTAACTTTTAGCATAAATAGTACAATTTGTTTTCCACGCTTTTTGAATTTTGCCAATTTCTAATGCGATATTCAATGTAATTTTTAGATAGTTTTGGGGATTTTAGGTGTTCCGTGTTGACTTTTCCTTATTCATGAACGATTTCCGATTACAATATTTTCGACTGAATATTAAATTTTTAAAGCCATGACTTTTAAATATTCAGCGATTTTTAATAGAGTTTTCAATACGATTTTTGGCCATTTTTTAAGTTCTTTGGCGATTTTCTGCCATTCAGAAACCAATTTTGATTTCAAACATTTTGTTTAATGTAGTTATGTTTCGAATGCAATGTTTTATCTCTTAATATGATTTTGGCGCTCCATGTCTACGTTTTGTTATTTATAAATAATTTCCGATCATAACCCCCCCCCCCCAAGCCCTGCATTAATATTAATTTTTTAAGCATTGACTTCCAAATATTTAGATATTTTTTAATGCAATTTTCTATGTGGTTTTTAGTTATTCTTTAATTTCCGTGGTGATTTTTTTACATCCGGAAAGCGATTTCGATTTCAAACTTTTTTTTAATAATATTTTTAATTTCTTGATTACAATATTTTATATTATAACAGTGAATTTTTACCCTAGCGATTTTTTAATGTTTTAAAATTTTTATTACAATTTTCAATGCAATTTTTGGGCTTTCTCAGCCATTTTTTTATTTTTATTTATTTATTTATTTATTTATTTATTTTTACATTTTTCAAAGGAATTCGATTTTAAACTTCTAGACTAATAAGAGTTTGGTTTCAAACTTTTATCCTTTACGGTAATTATTTTGTTCTCCTATTTTGATCTACAGCAATTTTTAATGCAGTATGCTTTTTTTGTTTATTTGAGTTCACGGAGATTTTATCAAATACGGAAAAGGAATTCGGTTTTAAATATCTTTGCTAATATGATAAATTTTCTCCTGTGTGATTAACGATTTTTATTGCGATTTTTTAGCGGTTTTTTTCGCATTTCGATGCTTTTTATATTATCAAATTAATTAGATTCAAAACGTTTATCCAAGTAGAGTAAATTTTGATTTCCATGATTTTTGAAAATTTTGCCACTTTTAAAGCGATGTTTACGTTTCTTCGCGACCCGCTTCGATTTTCTACACGTTCAATTTTTGGCCGAATGTAGTAAATTCTCACCTCTTTTCTTCAAAGTTTATTCGAATTTTGAAACACAATTTTTGTATTTTGTTTTATATTTTATGTGATTTTTAATGTTTTTTTGCGATTTTGTAAGATTTTTCCACGTTAGTAAAAATAATCCGGTTTCAATTTTCTGACCATCTCTTTTCAACGAAGTTTAGACGAAATCCGTGCAGCATTTTTTAAATCTTTCGAAGTTTTTATTATGATTTTTAAAGTTTTATCAAAATTCTTGCTGTTTTTTGACGAACCCGGGCAACGCCGGGCAGGACAGCTAGTATATAATAAAGAGACAAATATGTTTGTCTGTCAGCGCTGTTCTGAAGAGACCGCTGCATGTAGAGTTACAAAATTTGGAGGGAAGGTACCTCTATACATGTAGATTTGCACCTCGAAGCCCGGTTTTTGATTTTTTTATTAGAACTAGGGGGGCCCCGCCCCCCTGCTCGCTATGCTCGCCAACCCCCCGCGTAATCGCTTCGCAATTCCAAATTATTGGCTACCCCCTGCTTGCTGCGCTCGCCAATACCCCATGGTATGAATAAGCAGTTGCAGACCTTTCAAATGATGTGTCACACGACTGATGTTTTAAAGAAATTAAAAATGTGCCCCCCTGGGGGGCAGAGTGGGAGGCGACACAAAAGACATCCATAATATAAATAATCAGCTGCAGACCTCTCAAATGATATGTCACACGACTGGTGTTGTAAAGAAATTAAAAATGTACCCCCTGGGGGACAGAGTGGGGGTGACACACAAGACATCCATAAAATGAATAAACAGTTGCAGACTTTTCAAATGATGTGTCACACAATTGGTGTTGTAAAGAAATTACAAAATATGCCCCATCTGAGGGCAGAGGGGGGGGGGGGTTACACACAAGATATCCATAATATGAATAAGCAGTTGCAGACCTCTCAAATGATGTGTCACACAATTGGTGTTGTAAAGAAATTAAAAATGTGACCCCCCCGGGCAGAGCAGAGTGTGGGGGTGACACACAAGACATCCATAATATGAATAAGCAGTTGCAGACCTTTCAAATCTTGTGTAACACGACTGGTGTTGTAAAGAAATTAAAAATGTGTCCCCCCTGGGGAGCAGAATGGGGGATAACACACAAGACATCCATAAAATGAATAAACAGTTGCAGACTTTTCAAATGATGTGTCACACAGTTGTAAAGAAATTACAAAATACGCCCCCTCTGAGGGCAGAGGGGGGGGGGGTTACACACAAGATATCCATAATATGAATAAGCAGTTGCAGACCTCTCAAATGATGTGTCACACAATTGGTGTTGTAAAGAAATTAAAAATGTGCCCCCCTGGGGGGCAGAGTGGGGGATGACACACAACACATCCATAATATGAATAAGCAGTTGCAAACCTCTCAAATGATGTATCAAACGACTGGTGTTGTAAAGAAATTAAAAATTTGGCGAAATATTACAGTTATCGCCAAGTTGGCGTCACTTTTAACAACTAATTTTGGTCGCCAAATTTGGCGATATATCGCCAAGTTGGCGACAAACTTGGCGATTGTTGGCGATGGTAACCTTTCCTCTCTTTATGGTAACCCATACGGCGATGCATAGACGGAACCCTTTCCTGATTGGTCTATTCGACTCATGGAAGGAGTGGACAACCCGGATTCGTTAGTTCCGGAAATCTTCCACATCAGCATCATTCCAGGAGTCATTCCTTTTAAGGCTAGTTTTTTTTTACTATAGAAGGATTTTTTAATTTAATTTTTAGAAGATTTTTAGCGGTCTTTTTATGTTTAGAGGCGATTTTTGCATATTAGTGAAAGGAATACTTTTTTCATTCTTTAAACTCGATACAGTAATTTTTTTTTCTTTTCAATAAAGTTTATGCGGAATTCGTGCGGTGAGTGTTGAATTTTTAACGAATTTTTTAATGCGATTTTTAGTGTTTTTTCTCATTTTGCGGCTATTTTTTGACAATGATAAAAGCAAAATTGATTCAAACTTTTAGCCTAATGAACTAAATCTTGCCTGCTATGATTTTTCAATATCAGTGATTTTTAATGCGATTTTCGATGTGATTTTTAGCGATTTTTAAATTTTTTGTGCGTTTAGCATCGATTTTTTTGTCATTTTTGTCGAAATTATAGTTTTTTGTTTGCATCATGATCTTATCTATTCTTGAATTGCATGTATGAAAAGCAAAAAACATAAAATTAACGAATGAGCAATCATATCATATATATTATAAAGCAGAAGTTCTGAAACTTCCAAACGAGTGTTTTCAAAAACTACCCGATGGATTTTATTGCCGATTGTATCATTCGATAGGAAATATTTTTCCGAAGGTTTATGATTCAAATTTACAGGGATAACTCTGATTTTTCGTAGTAAATTTCGTATTTTTCGGTTATTTTTGACAAAAGGGTTGCCAGTAGCTGTTTTTGGCGAAAATTATAATTGCTAAAAGAATTAAAATGGCTATATCTATTAGAAATATTACAAATATCTTGCAAATAATAGCAGAAAATAACTACTGATAATATTAATAATAATAAAGAAAGACCGCTTAAATGAGGCATAATATAAAAATATATTTATCTTGAAAATGAAAAAAATATTTGTAATGCTTCAAAAATAAATTAATGCGAAATATAACAATTGGTTCAACTTTTGGCGACTTATCCCTGGTGTTAGAATAAAAACATGAATTTCAGAAATTGATTAAATGAATTTTGAATGATAGTTATTTCCCTTTTTATTATTTTCTTTCTCTTTTTTATCAAATTTCCGTATAATATAACTTACAGCAGAAAAAAGCAGATCTGATTGTAAAAGACACTGTAAGTTGTGAGTTTTCTATACCATTAAGAGAATATACGATTCGTTTCTATACCATTTTCATATTGCTTTTGTCGCCAAAAAATGTGTTTTTAAGCCGAAAATGCACTACTGACTTAGTGCCTGACTTAGGTTCATAATGGTCTCAATATTTTTTTTTTTTTTTTTTTTTTTTTTTTTTTTTTTCCAAGTGAAGATAATTTTTTAAGTATATTTTAATATTCAATCGTCAATTATATAGATATGAGTATAACTCTTTTATTTCTTTTTGCAAATGTTTTCATTATTAATTTAATTTTTCTTGCGCCATTTCATCAATTTCACTTACAGGAAAAATTTCAGTTTTAAAATTAAAAAACTGAAGACGGAAAGATTACCCCATCGATTAAAAATCTACCCCCAAATTCCAAGATTAAATGTCAATAATGGATGATCGTAAATGTCACATTCACTTGACATTAAATATAATATAAATACTAATTATGTCATCAAGTGATTTTTAATTCGACATTTTATTTCTGCTTTTATATATGTTCTGCTAATTTGTTTTTCGTTATTTAAATGAAAATTTATGCTAATCTATATAATCTGGCCAATAGTTTGGCGATTTGCATAATTTGGCGAAATCGCTATTCTCTTTCGCGCAGGCTAACAAAAATGCATTTTAAATGTTTTATTATATAAAACGTAAATAACATTTTTCTATTTAAAAAAAAAAAAAAAAATTAAATCTAATTCTACCATTATGTGTCTTACAGGACAAAATAGCAGAATTACTTTTAAAAATGATTTTATCTGTTAATTGTATGATATTTGTTTATTTGGGTGTTTGAATTTACTTTTGTCACCAAACAATGCGATTTTATACCAAAAAGGCATAAGCCGGAGCGATGTTCACAATTACTAAATTATTTCACTCTCTTTTAAATGTGTGAGAGCATTTTTAGGATATTTTTTTATGTTTAATTGTAAATATATAAATAGCAGTTATAGCCAAAAAAAAAAAAAATGCGTATAATGTCTAAATTTTAGTATAAATGTCTTCCTCATCCAAACTGTAAAATAATTAAATTGCAACTTTTTAAAGTTTTGTCGCAGATGTCATATACGCACCACATTCCCACGATTGCACCAAAATGGCTATTTTATGCCATACATGGTAAACCGACTATGGCTGTTTATTTATTAATAAACTATTTATTAACTTTCATTTTCTTTTTTAAAATAATGTAAATCATTTTGTTCTATAGCTATTAATTAAACTTTTTTTTTCAAATAATACAAAATAATTAAAAAATATTTATGAAATTGGTAATTAAACACCATGTTTTCTCCAAATTGGCGCCAGAAAAAAATTGCGCCAATGTGGTGCATACATGACATCTGTGTCAAAGTTTTTTCTTAAATATGGAAAATGCAGTATAAATACCGATTAAAGTTTTTTCCAAATGGAAATTTTGTGACGGATTTGGTCATATACTCATCGAGGTATCTCACTGGCGCCAAAATGGCATTATTTGCCTCATATGGTAACCCAGCTATAGTTGTTTATCTGATGATAAGTTGTTTATTTACTTTCATTTTTTTCTTTTTTGAAATGATATTTGTTGTTTTGTTCTACAGTTACTTTTTATTTATTGTTAATTGCTGTTTAAAATGATAGAAAATAATAAAATATACATAAATTTCTTTGGTAAACGTTTCTAAAACGAGGATTTTGCCACATTGTAGTTGCAAGATAATCGTGCTAAACCTATTGCGTATATGATGTCTGTGTAGGAATCTTTTGTGAAATATGAAAACTGTAAATTGGCTACTACTTGATTATAGCGTCAATCAATTTCGCCAAATCGTTCGCCAAATTATACAAATTTACATAATTTTATCTTAAATAACTAAAGAGAAAATGCTTAAATACGAAAGAGCAAATAATTTTGTTTTCATTTTTCAAGAGGAAATTTTGCAATAATAAAGTATTTGTTGTAGTGAGAATTTTAATGGTTTTTTTTTTTTTTTTTTTTTTTTTTTTTTTTATCGTTGGCAACTTGCTGTAACGAAAAATGTTAAATTTTTTTTTCTGCTATTGTTTTGTAAGAGCTGGTTTTGTGAAAGCCATGTTAAGATGGTATTCAAATTTTTGAACCCTTCCCAATTACCTTCCCCTTGGGCCGATTTTGCTCATTTGCAATTCCAACTGAGATATTAACCATCTTAATGTACTTGACGAGTTTGAAGATGATTCTTGCATAATTGTGCCTTTTATCGCGCGGACAAAATTTAATATATATATAAACTTTTTAGGTGGGAGTAGCTTTGGGTTTCTGGCTTCACATAATGAAAAGTTGTGAAGAAATTTTTCAGAAGTTGTACCATGGTAACGACTGTAATAATTAATATTTCTTCAGATAAGGGAAAATTTTAAATCCTGTTGCCATAATGGTCTCATTTCGCTTCCAAATGTGCACTGTTTGTAATAAACTAAAATAGTTACTTCTAAATAGCTGGTTTTTGCGCATCGTTTAAGATAATTTAATATCACAATGGTGTCTAAATCGTTTTCAGCAATGAGCAAGGTGCTGCTGGAGGTCTAAATTATTTAAAATACAAATTTAAATTTACCAGTTCGTTTCATCCACGGTTGATTTTGAAATATTGACCAGCGCAGCGGGTATAGCCTGCTAGTATATTATAAAGCAGAAGTTCTGAAATTTCCAAACGGGTGTTTTCAAAAACTACCCGATGGATCTTTTTGCAGATTATATCATTCGATAGGAAATATTTTTGCGGAGGTTTATGATTCAAATATACAGGGATAACTCTGATTTTGCGTAATAAATTCGTACTTTTCAGTTATTTTTGATGAAAGGGTTGCCAGTAATTATTTTTGGCGAAAATTATAACTGCTAAAAAAATTGAAATGGCTATATTTATCAGAAATATTACAAATATCTTGCAAATAAAAGCAGAAAATAACTACTGATAATAATAATAATAATAATAATAATAATAATAATAATAATAATAATAATAATAATAATAATAATAATAAAGAAAAATCGCTTAAATGAGGCGTAATATTATAAAAATATATTTATCTTGAAAATGAAAAAAATATTTGTAATGCTTAAAGAATAAATTAACGCGAACTATAACAATTGGTTCAACTTTTGGCGACTTATCCCTTACGTTAGAATAAAAACATGAATATTTGAAAATTTGATTAAATGAATTTTGTTAGATAGTTATTTCCCTTTTTATTATTTTCTTTCTCTTTGTTATCGAATTTCCGTATAATATAACTTACAGCAGAAAAAAGCAGATCTGGTTGTAAAAGACACTGTAAGTTGTGAGTTACATATTCGTATCTATGCAATTTTCATTTTGCTTTTGTCGCCAAAGAATGTGTTTTTAAGCCGAAAATGCACTACTGACTTAATGCCTGACTTAGGTTCTTAATGGTCGCAATAATGTTTTTTTTTTCAAGTGAAGATAATTTTTGATGTATATTCTGATGTATTCACCGTAATTTTGAAGAATATGATTCACGAAGATAACCCTTTTATTTCTTTTTGTAAACGTTTTTTATTTTTATTTTAATATTTCTTGCGCCATTTCGTCAATTTCACTTGCAGGAAAAATTACAGTTTTAAAATTTAGAAACTGAAGAAAGAATGGTTATCCCGTCGATTAAAAATCTACCGCCAAATTCCAAGATTAAATGTCATTAATGGATGATCGTAAATGTCACATTCACTTAACATTAAGCATAATATAAATATTAATTATGTCATCAAGTGATTTTTAATTCGACATTTTATTTCTACTTTTATATATGCTCTGCTAATTTGTTTTTCGTTACTTAAATGAAAAATTATGCTAATCTATATAGTTTGGCGATTTGTATAATTTGGCGAAATTGGTCGACGGTATAACCAAGTAGTACTGAAGAAAAAATTTTGCAATTCAAAGTAAATTTATGCATTTATGCGTTATTACTATAGATAAATTCAACATTTTGAAATGAAAATTTCTCGCTGAATAAAATTTACAAGTCTTTTTTAATTGACCATTTCCTCTTCAATATTTCTTCAATCAAACTTTCGCTATTCTCTTTCGCGCAGACTAACAAAAATGTATTTTAAATATTTTATTAGATAAAACGTAAATAACATTTTTCTATTTTTTAAAAATTATTTTAAAAAATAGTGGTGCGTACATGACATTGTGCCAGTGTGGTGCGTACATGACATTTGTGGCAAAGGTTTTTCACTATACATAAGTAGGGAAAATGCAGTATAAATACCGATTAAAGTTTTTTTCCAAATATGGAAATTTTGTCACAGATTTGGTCATATACTCATCAAGGTATCTCACTGGCACGAAAATGGCATTATTTGTCTTATATGGTAACCGAGCTGTAGTTGTTTATCTATAGATAAGTTGTTTATTTACTTTCATTTTCTTTTTTGAAATGATATTTTTTGTTTTGATCTACAGTTACTTTTTTATTCATTGTTAATTCCTGTTTAAAGTGATAGAAAAAAAATAAAATATACATAAATTTCTTTGGTATTCTAAAACGGGGATTTTGCTACATTGGAGTTGCAAGAAAATCGTGCTAAACCTATTGCGAATATGATACCTGTGTAGGAATCTTTTGTGAAATATGAAAAGTGTAAATTAGCTACTACTTGATTATCACGTCAACCACCTTCGCCAAATTGTTCGCCAAATTATACAAATTTACATAATTTTATATTAAATAACTAAAGAGAAAATACTTAAATACGAAAAAGCAAATTATTATTTTTTTTTTTCATTTTTCTGGAGGAAATTTTGCAATAATAAAGATATTGTTGTAGTGAAATTTTTAATGTTTTTTTTGTTTTTTTTATTGTTGGCAACTGCCGTAACGAAATATGTTTATTTTTTTTCCCGCAATTGTTTTGTAAGAGTCAGTTTTGTCAAAGCCATGTTAAGGTGGTATTAAAATTTTTGAACCCTTCCCAATTACCACCCCCTTGGACCGATTTTGCTCATTTGCAATCCCCACTGAGATATTAACCATCTCAATGTATTTGACAAGTTTGGAGATGATTCTTGCATAATTGTGCCTTTTATCAAAGTTTAGTATATATATGAAGCTTTTAGGTGAAAGTAGCTTTGGGTTCCTGGCATTACATAATGAAAAGTTGTGAAGAAATTTTTCAGAAGTCGTACCATGGTAAGGACTGTAATAATTAATATTTCTTCAGATAAGGGAAAATTTTAAATCCTGTTGCCAAAATGGTCTCATTTCGCTTCCAAATGTGCACTGTTAGTAATAAACTAAAATAGTTACTTCTTAATAGCTGGATTTTGTCCAACGTTTAAGATAATTTAATATCACAATGGTGCCTAAATCGTTTTCAGCAATGAGCAAGGTGCTGCTGGAGGTCCAAATTGTTTAAAATACAAATTTAAATTCACCAGTTCATTTCATCCACGGTTGATTTTGAAATATTGACCAGCGCAGCGGGCATAACCTGCTAGTAAAGTTATAAATTAGGATATTCACAGTAATCTGTAATAATCTCACTTACTGAGACCATTTTTTATGGAATCTTCCATCTAAAAGTTCTTTCGAAAACATAAGTAAATTAGAAATAAATCGGAGATAAATTGAGTTCTGACACCGTTTAACACTTTTAAAACTTATATTAAAAGAATACTATTAACAAAAAAAAAAAAAAAAAAAAAAAAAAAGACTATTTACAAAAACAATATTTACAATTTAAACAATCATAAACTCTAGTTAATTCGTCGTCTCTCTCTTACATTCTTCTTACAACAACACAAACTAAAAACATTCCATTCTCCATCAACTCAGTTCAGTTCTTTTTCTGCGGCATTTCGTCTGACTGCCTAGGAATTAATAGATGCTTCTTAAATCGTCTGCCTACTGAGAGCCTCCTTCATCAGAGTTGCGATGCGTAGAAAATAATATGCAGATCCAATAGTAGAGGGGATTTCCCACATATATACATACATGTTTCAGTTTAATCAAGATAAGAACCATAATCACAATCTTATTATCTATTATGGTTATGGTTCTTATCTTGATTGGAACCGAAACATGGTAAAAATGTTTTATTTTTAATATACTGCTTAGCAACTTTTTTAAGTAATAGAAAATGTTTGTAAAAATGTTTATGAAAAGGATATGTTCTTTTAAATATTGTGATTTTAAAAATCTAATTTTTTTTTTTTTTTTTTTTTTTTTTTTTTTTTTACTTTTCATTATAGGTGATTGCAGGATTTGTTTTTGGTACCTTGAATAAAATAAATTTCTTATTACTTACCCATCATGCTTAGTATAGTGTAAGTCTTGCAATCGTTTTGAAAATCGAAAAAAAAAATACGGATTTATACGTTTCAGACACTGAAGATGCCCCAAAACATATTTTTAGAAAAAATATTTACTGTCCGTCTGTCTGTGTGAATGACTGAAAACGCTCTATCTTCAGAACAAATTGAGATAGAGACTTGACATTTGGTGTATACTTAGTATGCAATAATCTGGAGAAGCCTTTTTAATATCGGAAACCTGGAAGGATTATAAGACACCGAGATATTTGTAATGCTATTTTCCACACTCTTCGATTTTTCATGATTGTGTTTTTTATTCAAATTTCATTTCAAAGATATATTTTAATGGGATATGAGAACTTTATCTGACACTGTAAGGTATTAGTTAATATGATTATTATTTTTGGAATTACGAGGATTTGCTTTTACGCAATTTGATACTACTTGAGTAGTTTGGCATTTTACATAATTTGTTGAAATTGGTTCATAAGAATTTTATTAATGAAGCATTACTATGCGTTAAAAATATTTAAATATACGTTTAAATTTTAATTGGGAATTGCGAATGCATTTTATAAATAGTTTACGCATGATTTATTTTTATATTTTATATCATGCATAATCATGATGAGTAAGTACTACGGTGGCCCTAAACGACTAGTTCTCTAATTAAATCATTTTCAAAATCTTATAATTAAAAGTATAATAATTAAAAGCAGTGCCAGTTTGAAAACTGAATAAAATTATTATAAGAAATGCCGTTTCAGAAATAGTTAAAGATATAAACCACGTTACAGCATTAATTAAAAGTAAGGAATGTACATTTTTAAATAAAAATGCATTATTTATTAGATTAGATTATTTATTTAGAGATTATTAGATTATTTATTATTAATTAGATGGGTAGACGGATAATTATATTAATAAATGAAATAAGTGTTCCAATGGGAAAATTAATTTATTATCAATTTAATAAAATATCAAATGGATTAATAGAAAAGTAGCGAATTTGCGTACTTGGAGTTTTCAACAATTTCAAAAATGAAGTTAAAAAAAAAATCATTAATGATTTAGTTATCACTATGATATGCAAAACTGTGTTACTTAAAATTAGACAGAAAAGGCATAAATTAATAAATAAATAGGCATTTCAAAAGAAAAATTAAATCTACTAAGAGTTATCAAAAATATGAAGTTGATTATGTGAAAAACTGATCTACCCAGTGCTTTTTCCAACCATATTGAATTTGAAGTTCTAAGAAAAAAAAGAGAAAAATAAGAAATACAATTAAAGTTTTCGTAATCATTTAATCGCTATGTTATGCTAGACATCTGTTGTTAAAAAATTGCCATATTATTTTCGAAATTAATTTTTAGTTAATAAATTCTGATTTCGTGTATATGAAGAAAATTTTAAACGACAAAAGGAATAAAAATCAAAATTTTCAACTAGTGAAACTGGTGAAATCCTTAAGCCATATCTTGCATAGTCATTTTTATGATGAAATAAATTTCTTAAGTTTTCTGAGTACCCGTAAAACATTTTTCAGAAGATTATTTAGGACACAAATTCTATATTTGACAAACTTTTACCAAAGTAATATGAACAGGAAGCAGAAAATATTATGTCAGGCGCTATCTTACTCAATTTGTTTTTATATTTAAAAGCTGGCAGCGAGAAAATATATTACTTTTCAGAAAGTCGAGCTTATTAGAATTTTTAGTAGTCCTCCAGATGGAAATTCATAAAGTAAAAATAGCTTTCGGCGAAGTACATTTGAAACTATCGTAATTAATTTTTTTGTTTTGAAAAATTTATTCAAAGTAATATATAAATCAATAAACGAAAATATTACACATTAGAATGTAACATGTATGTGTTACGGTCAATTTAATTAGTCGGTTATTATTAACTGGTTATTATTATTTATACTAACCAAATGATATAAAACCAACTTGGCAATGCACACGAAGCGTAGCAAATAAGGTGCATTCGTATAATAACGAAATTTTAAAAATATCCCTCTCATATATCAATCTCATAAAATTTTAAATAGTTAATTACAATTAAAATGCGCACCAAGCAATGTTCTCCTATATCATTATGTAATTGAATATTTTTGTGTGGCCTTGTAAATTAATAAGAATTGTTCTTTGCACCACATATTATGCAAAATATTTATTATAATACGTAATTCATAGATGCATATCAATTGTATTATGTTCGAAACTTTTTCCCCATTGACCGTAATGTAATGGAATATTTTTGATTGTCCCTGTAAATGATCTATGCATTCGACTTTCATAACATTTGAAATGCCTCGACAAAATTACGTAATAATTATATATTTTAAATTTCAAACGATTCGTTGGGTAGTTTTTGCGTTGTTATATGCGGACAGACGGACAAACGGACAGACGGACGGACTGAGCGACAACTATAGGTGCTACGTATTTACATAATTTCGAAAACACCTAAAAACAGTTAATATATGAGATATTATCACATTAACCGGTTATTATTAAAAATTACCAATCAAGGTTCTTAAATATAATAAATTTCAAATCGTTCAACTTAAGATTTTTATTTTGTATGCATTTTTTCTAAATATCCATTGCTAAAATTATGCATTTCAATGCTGTATAATTTATTCTTTGAATATTTCAATATTTAAAAGTTTTATCTAATACTACATTCAATAATTATAAAAATAATTATTTTAAACTGTTTCGTCTTTTGCGTTTTATTGATAGAACACTTCTTTTGATTGCGTATTATTGCCTGTTAACAATATTTTTTGTTGTTAGATTCAAACTGTTATGATAGTGGATTTACCTGCAGTGCATATATTCGCCAATATGCTATAATCATAATGACTAGACTTCATAGATATTTATTAATAATAACCGGTAATTTTGATTAACCCTTTCGGGTCCGAATTTTTTTTCAATAAAAAAAAACTTTTACATTAATAACATTAACACTAGCTATCCAATTGGATTAGTGTTTAGCGAATATTTTATTGTTTGAAACGTAACAAATGATGTTGTTTTACGTGCTATTATATTCATATTCATATGACAATAAGCTAATGGAGAATTATTGGAGATGTTTGGAAAATATTACATTACAATAATATTTAACTTATATTACAACTTTTTAATACTTTTTGCGCTTCATTACACATGATTCTTTCAAGAAAAAGCCTTTATTTTAAATTTGAAAAGGGAAATAGATGTTTAAAATAAAAGAATCGCAAACGGCGCAAAGAGAATTAAGCAAATAATAATAATTATTATTATTATTACTAAATGCCTAAACATAAATGAAGTCATAAGATAAATGCATAAACATATACTAACATTACTACATGTAAATTGTAGCAAAAGTATTCCTTAAAACAAAATAATACTTCTTTAAAAGACATGCACTATTAACAGTACACCAAGTCCGAAAGGGCTAAAATACAAAATTTATGAAATTTACCAATAGACGTGTTTGTTATTAATAATAACATGTTATTATTAATAATTACCGAATTTATCAAATTAACCGTAACATGTATGCTTTCAATAATACATGTAAATACTCAATTTGAACATCTATAATATGGAGAGGAAATGTATTAAATTAATTGATTTCTAAAAAGTAAGTATAATTATTTAATTTTTATTTACCTTTTCTCAATTCCATACATTTCATTCACGACAACCCTGTGCAACTAATGCACGTAAAAAATGATCTTATTTAATGCATTATAGTTACTATAATTTTTTTATCGTGATTTCGTTACTAATTGTATTAAAAAATCACTAACAGCAAATTAATTTATTATTAAATGAGCTAAGCATATAAAAATGTAAAAGTTTTTATTATTATGATGTCACCTTATCTGAAATTAAAATAAAATTTAAATAAAATTCAAAGTATTTATTTCATTTTTTAAAGAAATACAATAAATTTAATCAAACAAACATATTCACCAATTAATGAAAAAAAAATTGTAAACTTTAGAAAATGTATTTATCTGCATAATATATCTGTATGACACAAGGTATTGTATTACATAATACTTATTGCTTAACAACGAATTTGTCTAAAATTGCGTATCATTAAACTGCACATTAAAAAAAAAAAAAAAAAAAAAAAAAAAAAAAAAAAAAAAAAAAACTGGTGAGGACGGCGGCGTTTAGCAAGTTTTCTTGACATTATTATTTGCATTCTAACCGCGAGGTTTTTTTTTTTCAAGGTACAAGTAATAACATTTGACGAGTAATTCAAAGTATCGGTTTTTGTCGGTCCAGCTGGATAAAGCATGGCGGTCTGCCCTTACGGCCAATGTTTCAAAAAACATGTGGGATTATAAGTAGGGTGGTGCGAAAAAAACGCAAGTTTTTATTTCCGAATCGCTATAACGCGGAAAAGTTGCGATTGGTAAATACAAGAAAAACTAAAAAAAAAAAAAAAAAATTTCAAATCATACTTTATCTTCCGATTGCGCAAACCACCTCAAAATTAAAAAAAAATATGAAAATTTTCGCTTTTTTTTTTAAATATTACATATACATATATTTTATCACTATAGTGAAAACTATTTGCATATTGTATTGTTTTATAAAAATAAAAAAATAAATTGCGTTTGGAGAATATCTTCCGATCGCGCAAGTTCGTTAAAACTCGTGAAAATTCAATTTTCAGTGATTTTTGATGAATTAAGAAAATAATTAAATAAGTTCAGTTTGCGTTCTCATGTCAAAATTCAAATGTAAATTAGTACTATTGAGTATACTATGCTATATTTGAACAACCGAGATCTTACCACGATGAGATCGCTGCAGGGCGAAAAGGTTCAGTAGTTCCCACAACTCCTGTTAGCCACGTTGCGAAACAGCGTTGAAGTCGCCCTACATGTCTACATCCTTCTCTCCCCAACCTCGTCCACCTGCACAGTGCCCCATTTCGTATCAGTGAGCCCGTGAACGAATTCCGTTTGTTAATTGGGTGCAGATAATGCACTGAATATTCACCACTCATGTAGAAGTTGTGTTTGAAAGATTACGATTAACTCTTCCACATACCAATCCTGGAAACAGAAGTGTTTTGAGTTATGCCAATTTTGAAGCAACGATTCAATTTACAGGGTAACACATAAATACTATGACGTGATGAAAATGCTAACTTATTTTAATGGTGTTGCTTTTCTTTAGGTTTTGGAGCTATACCATTGTAATATTCATGTTTCTTGTCCTCTGTTTTTGCCTAACTGCTATTTCCACAAATATTAATTCCCTGTTTTGTAGAAAAACAAAGTGTGTGAAGATTAATTCATATTCACACAACAACCCCTCCCCCCCCCCCCAAACAAACTTTGCTGTTTTGGGAATACTGCAGAAAAATCCAGTGCAACCGATTCCGCGTCATAATATTCACTGAAACTCGCTGTGGATAAAACCTCGACCGAAATCACGAAAAAAACGGTACTATTTGGTTATCCCGTCGACCAAAAAATATCGCCAAAATTACAAGATTAAATGCAAATAATGTATGACCTTGAATATTACATTCAATGATATTACACTCGAAATGCGTGTTTAAAACGTCAAGTGATCTTTATTTCGACTTTTTATCTGTATTTTTATTAATGTTTTACTAATTTATTTGTTCTTTCGTCATTTAAAATAAAAATTACCTCAATATGAAAATTTCGCTATTAGTTTGGCGATTTGTATAATTTGACGAAATTGGTCACCGGGATAACTAAATAGAACGGAAATACCCTGTCACGGCCATCTTGAATAATGTCCAAAAATAGCTAGATCCTTGTACTATAGAGTATAAAGTTACTACGAATGATTATGATTGTTTTTTGTACAGAATTTTCTTTTCTTCCGAATAATGAGTAAAACGGTTTTTTTTCCTTTAGTTAAATGTTATGTTTTTTTTTATTATTTTGTTTGCACAGTATTTATGTGTCACCCTGTATATATTTCTGAACCATAAATCATTTAAATCTGTCAAAAAACGAAAGACGAAAAAGCATTTTTTAGTCCGCATATTTTCATGAAATTTTCAAACTTTGAATTTTTAAAAACGCATAAAAAATAAAAAATAGAAGAAAACAAAACACCAAATCTCAGATGTAAATGAAAAAAAATCAGAATTCCTTTTGATTAAAAAGCTTTTTACACCTTTCTCCACAACAAAATAATATAACGTACCGGTAAATGTATCTTTCTCCTTTATTTTTAAAAACAAAATGCATAAATAAAGAAAATATAAGTATAACGACATATAAAAAGCAGTAACGGGTAGCAAGTAATTAAAATAGCAACTATAAACATTAAAAGAAATTTACACATAATAATCGATGACATGAAGCTAACATAAAAAGCAAATAATTGCATTCTTTTTTGCGAATTTTCTAATAGCTGAAATAATGGTTTCAACTTGTCCATTCACTTTCATTTTCACCATTTTCTGGAAACAACTTTGAAATTCCAAACTAAAATTATTAATACAAATAAAGCAACTACATTTATTTTTATTTGACTTTTTTTTCTGAACAGAGCAACTGAGAAGAAAAAAATGTTTTAAAGAATTACTACATTATTATTATTATTATTATTATTATTTTTTTTTTTTTTTTAGAAGTAAGCATAGAATGTTTTAAAACTATTGGCATTTGTAATAATTTTTTAATGTTATTTTCTCTGTCAGTTTTAAGGATTTTACTCAATCTCGAATTTCCTTATTTGATTGTTAAACATTTTTGAAAGATTTATATTACTTAATAGTTTATTATTATTTGCTTAGCAATGAATCCGAGATATAGTTCGAGTATATTATACTTAGATTGTCTTATAACTTAAATATTTCATTGAGATTTGAGTGGGACAGGTAATGCATAATACAAGAAATTCATAGGTCGTCTTAATAGGGAAATATTAAAATCTGAAAATTTCAATAGGAGCACCTTATTTTGACATCTCATTTTGATTTACCATGGATACTGAAAGATACCGAAAGAAGAGCATTAGGTACTTAGAAACTCCTAAAATTATAAATTGCTCTCTAATCATTAAAGAATTGAAATATTGTGGGTAGTTTTTAAATTTAATTCAAACAGTGTTTAACGAAATGAACCTAATTCTTCTCAATATTATGTTTGAAGCGTCTAAATAACTACTTAAATCATAATATGTGCAGTTTAAAATTCACAGTTTTGTTTTCGCAGACAGATGCTCAATTTCGTTTTCTTTCCTGTTTTTTTGTCGAGTTTTTTAGATTTTAATCTTTTTTATTTTCTTTCTGATCTGGAACTTTTTTTAAAGTATATTTTTCCTATTCCAGCTATGTAAATCTGAACAAAATTTAATCAAGCTTATTATGTTAACCTTGAATGTAACATTATTTTGAGGGGATGAGAGGAGGAGCTAGTTAAAATTAAAAACAGTTTTCATTGATATGCTTTCAAAAAAATATGTTTGATTGTGCATAAAAAGTGAACAATTTAGGTATGTACTTTTTTGTGCACAATTCGGTTTGCACTTTTTATGCATAAGCAGAGGTGCCAAATACGCTCACTTTTCGTGCACTTTTTTTTTTACACTTTTCATTATCAATTTTCAAACTTTGCCTTTTTAGAAACACGTACAAAATGAAAAATAAAATAAAACAAAACGCCAAACTTCGGATGCAAATGAAAAATCTTCAGGATTAAAAGTAAATTCGTTTTGATTAAAAACCTTTTTACTCTTATTTCCACAACAAATAGCATAACGTACCATCAAACGTATCTTTGTACTTTATTTTTCGAAACAAAATGCATAAATAAAGAAAATATAAGTATAACGACACATAAAAAGTAGTAATGGGTAGCAAATAATTAAAATAGTAACTATAAACATTAAAAGAAATTTATACATAATAATCGATGACATGAAGCTAACATAAAAAGGAAATAATTGCATTCTTTTCTTGCGAATTTTCTAATAGCTGAAATAATGGTTTCAACTTTTCCATTCACTTTCATTTTTACCATTTTTTTGGAAACAACTTTGAAACTCTAAACTAAAATTATTAATACAAATAAAGCAACCACATTTATTTTTGTTCGAATTTTTTTTCTGAACAGAGTAACTGAAAAGAAAAAGAAAATATTTAAAAAAATTACTACATCCATTTTTTTAGAGGTAAACATGGAATGTTTTATTAAAACTATTGACATTCGTAATAATTTTTTAATGTTATTTTCTCGGTCGGTTTTAATGTTTTTACTCAATCTGGAACTCATGTATATGATGGATAAACATTTTTGAAAGATTTGTTATTTAATAGTTAAATTTTTTTTAATCCCGCTTGACTTTCCGTCTGTCTGTCTGCTTATCACAATGAATCCGAGATGTAGTTCGCTAATATATACTTAGATTGACTTATAAATTAAATACTTCATTGAGATTTAAGTTGGACAGATAGTGAATAATGCAAGAAATTCATAGGCCGTCTTAATAGTGAAATATTAAAATCTGAAATTTTCAATAAGAGCACCTTATTTTGACATCACGATTTGATTTACCGTGGATACCGAAAGATACCGAAAGAAGAGCATTAGGTATTTTGAAACTCCTAATTATAAATTCTTCTAGAATCATTTAAGAATTGATATATTGTGGGTAGTTTTTAAATTTAATTCAAACAGTATTTAACGAAATGAACCCATTTCTTCTCAAAATTATGTTTCAAGCTTCTAAATACCTACTTAAGTCATAATATGTGCAGCTTAAAATTCACAGTTTTGTTTTCAGAGGCAGATGTTCAATTTCATTTTCTCTCCTCTGTTTTTGTCGAGTTTTTTAGATTTTATCTTTTTTGTTTTCTTTCTGATCTCGAACTTTTTAAAAAGTATCTTTTTTCCTATTCCAACTATTTAAGCCTGAACAAAATGTAATCAAACTAATGATGTTAACCTGGAATGTAACATTTTCTTTTTATTTTCGGTGGGGGGTTAGGGGAGGGGATAGTTAAAATGAAAAACAGTTTTCATTGATATGCTTTCAGAAAAAATATCTCTGATTGTGCATAAAAAGTGAACTATTTAGGTATGCACTTTTTGTGCACAATTTGGCTTGCACTTTCTATGCTTAAGCAGAGGTGCCAAATACGCTCATTTTTTTTACACTTTTTTTGCAAACTTTTTCTATTCAGGGTCGTTCTTGTTTGTTGAGTTTATCAGCTTAAATTAAAACAGAAGTCAATGTATACTTTTTATAAAGAAAGTTTATACCTGCTAATTGACCAAAAAAAAAAAAAAAAAAAACATTTTTTTTTTATTTACAATTTAATAGAAATAACAAAAAGAAATTTCAAAAAGCATTGTACAGAAAAAAAAAATAAATAAAAAAGCGTAAATATCAGTAAATCCAATCAGCGATAAGTTTTGTAACTAGCAACGATAATTATACTTCAAAATGGCCCATTCCTTATTCATATGCAACAATTGAAAAAAAAAATAGAATGTGAATGAATTCTGTTTGATATTTTTTTTCAAGTTATCAAAGTCGTTTTGATAATAACGCTGCTAAGGTTAGCACATAAACTGTGTTAGCCTGGATTCAATAGCTTTAGGGTTGGTAAAAACGCCAAGTGCTAATATTACCCGTAATTATAAAAGAATCCTGACGATGGCATATAGGTGCTCTGTACAGAAGTTTCTGAGTCACCTGAATCAGAAACAACAGCTAAAAGTTATTATCATTTTTTAAGGCTGTTCTCAACTGCTCTGCTCAACAAGTGCAAAATGTTTTGGCACATTTACAAATTAATTTTTTAAAGAAAGATATAAAATTTGTAAGACTTGACTAGGGAAGCGCTTTCGAATTCCCGTTTTATGATAAGCGCTTTCGAGTTATGAGTTATTTTTATCACTTGATCATGCGATTTTCTCCCTTTCGTTGACTGTCTTTTCTACTTCCGTCAAAAAATGTGTACAAACGTCAATTTTGATGGCTTGTTCTGAAATACCTTTTGCTTTTACGAAAAAACTGGAAAAAGAGTGCGATTGGGTAGTTTTTTAACACCAACACCTGTTATATTCTTGCATTTCCGAACAGGAATAAATTAAAACTCACAAAGCTGCCCTTTTTTTATTTAAGAACACCCTTAATTTGAAGATTTTATCACTTTAAGAGTCCACGCTCGATCTCAAATTTGAGAAATAATTTCTGTGATTTGAAGACTACATATTTATTAGGAAATAACTTGTTTATTATGTAAATTTGTTGTGTATTTCATCTGTTTTGAAAATGTTGTGGAAGATTTCGGATGTGTTCGCCAGGTAGGTTGTTGTTGAAAATATACTGCGCAATAAGGATACTGAGGTAATAAAGCCATCCACTAACGTTTTTAATCTGAATGGTTCTTTTCAGTTCTCAAACTACAATCGAAGAGAGTTTATTTTGTATTTTATGAATGAGAGAATGTTATTATCAATGTTGAAGACCAAACTTATAAAGAGAAACTTGCATCTCAATGCTGCTAATTTTTTTCACGTCAGATGAATGAAATATGAAATGATTATTACTGCATCCTGATATCGAAATTAATGATAAGTAAAAGCAATTTATCAATTTCTAGGTCTGTAGAGTTTCTATCTTTAGATTTGGATAATATATATTCTATATAGTTTTGTCTGCATGGCATTATTACCCACAGTGGTGGATAATAACTATAGTGGTAAATTATAGTAATAATTATAAGTAATTATAAAGTAATAATTATAGTGCTGGATAGTAACACATTAAAACCAAATAGCATTGGTTCGGAAATCTTGCCATTACATTTTATTAATTCATATCTATTAAAAAATTCTTTCTTGTATACATAGTCAGTAAACTGCTGTCTCAAATACTTGTTTGAAAAAAATCTAAATGAAAATTGGTAAAACCTCAACGTGGCATAATTACCCCAGGGCACCTTATATTAAATTATTTTTTAACAGAATTATTCAGTTTGTAAATAAGTCATAACAGGTGTAAATTTCAAAATGAATGAAAAAAGTCCGGGCTAGGATTCTAACCAGGGATGTCTTGGCTTAAAAACCCACACTACTGACTGGAAAAGACCCGGATGATAATGTAAAGTCTATAGGGGCTTTCTTTTCAAATATCTCGCTCAAATTTTAATTTTTTTGCGCGTATTTATTTCATAGGATAGCTGACGACGATCTACAACCGAGAATCGAGTTTGATTCTCTGTTTCAAATTCAAATTTGATTTCAAATTTTTTTTTAATTAATTAACTTTCAAAACCAGCTTGAACCGGTTCTGAAATTGAAACTATTATAATATAAAATAGCTAAAACCAAAATTGAAAAATAAAAACTGGCCCGATGTAGATCGTCGTCAGCTATCCTATACAAAACAAATCACGTAAAAATATTAAAATTTCAGCGAGAGATTTGAAAAGGAATGCCCACATAGACGTTACATTATCATCAGTCAGTAGTGTGGGCTCTTAAGACACTTGCTCTGCCAACTGACAAGATCCAATTATTAAGGATTTCAGAATCTAGTCTGATATTTGAATCAGCGCAACAGAAAAAATCACAGGTTATGGAACTCCAATAAGCGAATAATAAATACGTAATTATACTAATACAGATTGTAAAACCTCCTATTTACCATTACACAAATTATTGCTACCTAAAAAAAACGTTCGTTTATGAACAATCCATCGTCATTTTATCATACATTGTCCATACATCCATTGTCCATATACCATTGTCATTGTATCATACACATAAAACATATTAAAAAAACTCAAAAATAGATTAAATTTCATAAAATAACACATTAAATTTCTCGGACAAATTTCACGCCTTCTTTTCAAATCTCACATATTAATTCACACGGTATTTTTAAAAGAAGGCATGAAATTTGTCCGAGACACGCCCCACATACCGCCGGAATATGATTTTGCCCCTTTTTTAATATGATGCACCATACGTAGAAAGTTGAAATTGATAGTGAATATGCATCATATCTCTAGTATTTCATGGAAAAAAATTAAGGTGGTCACTGAGAAATTTCAGTTTATTTTTAATTAAAATGTACATTTTAAAACAGGAAAAATGTTTGAAAACTTGTTCTTTTGTTTAAAAAAAATCTGAAAAAAATGTCATACATTCGTATTGTGGTTTTTTACATTCCTTATTTTTGTCATTGAAATCTGCTCAGTAGTTTCGTCACAATGCGCTCTTTTCCAAAATAGGCATTTAGGGACATTACTCCCCATGGTCTTGAGATACAAGCTTAAAACTGGGGGGAGATGAATTTCTTTTTATGGGCTATCGTTCCATGTAGGACTTGATGTGGTTGACTCAAGGGCATATTTTGCTAAGAAACCCGGCTAAACCCTTTTATAAGGCATTAGACGTAGAGCTTGTATCTTTAGTAATGGAAAATGTACATGTTCCTTTATTCCATCCTATTTTATAATTTTGTTTGCATGGCGTTATTACCCACGTAGGAGGACAATAACGCCAAAAAGCATTGGTCAAGAAATCACGCAACAACATTTTATGAATACACTTATCCTAAAATATACTTAATTGTAACATTTGAACTATGCATATGAATCATATTTTAAAAATTAAAATAAAATTGTTAAAAAGTTAAGCTCTCCTTTTAATTAAAAAAAATACAAATGTAAGTTACTTAAAGTGTGTTTTAGAAAAACACCAACATTGAAAATTTCAGCCTGTGCAAATTGTCACTAGTATCTAGTTCATGGATTGAATAATGAATTCAAGTTATGCGTATTTGGATCATTCATTGTTTTGTGTTTACATTTGTGATCCTCAGATTTTAATCTCAAAACACGTGCATATGTCAGTCGATATACAAGGAATTAAAGTTGGAAATCGTTTATATATATTATACTAAAACAAAGCACTGAATTTTATGGGGTTTTTTTTCCTACCTATAAGAAGCAGGTCATCTATTATATATAATAAAATGTATTATTACATTTTCAATCAAATCTTCGTAAACTCTTTGAAATATGATTCCAATACCTGGTTGAATCTGTTTTAATAGAATTTCAGTTTAATCAAATCATGTTAGATAAACACAATCATTTTAAAACTTAAAGAATACTAAACAAGCTATACCAAACTTAGTAAAACTTTTCCTAAAAGTACCTTAGGCCTTTTAAACATCGTGGCCCTAAAACTTTTTGAAATTTCCGTAAGGAAATAAAAATACTTTACTGTATCTCAGAAATTTAAGCATTCTCTCGTAGTTTAGTAGAGGATGTTTTTCCACAGTAAGTGCTAAAAGATTGTAATTCGATTTAGAATACATTGTATTTAAATGTGCTCTATTCGTGCATTGCGGCATTTACAGAAAATCTATAGAATTAACAATCAAATAATTTTTACTGAAATGAGATTTTAACATAGAAATGGGATTTTATCGAGATCTCATTTGTTGAAATGAGATTTTAACATTTTAACATGAAATGTTTTTTATTAAGATAAGATTTTAACATTTACAAAATATAAAATATAGTTCAATAAATTAAATATACAGCTTTCTGCAATACTTTAAAATATTAGAGTAAAATTTAGATTAGTTTAAAATGTTAAAATATTTTACTTTACGCAATAATAGTACATTTTGAATATGAAGTAAATGGTAGTTAATATTTTGTAGCATCCACTTTAGCTTTCATAGCATCATTCAATCGATCTTGTATATTATATAAAAGGTGTTTACATGCATTTCAACCAATATTAGCACAAATAGACTTTATACGTGCCACTAACTAAATTTTAGTGGACGGATGATTTTCTTGGAGATTTTTCTTCATTATACGGTCATTAGTTTTCGATGGAATTAAGGTCTGGTGAGTTTGGTGGCCAAGGAAATACCCTACTGTTACGTTGGTGCAACCAATTCTTAACTGACACGGAGGTATGTCTTCTGATGATGGAAACATTTAACATCCTAGAATATCTCGATATATTTGAGAGTCAACCTTTTAGCAGACGATACATAACTTTCCAAGTCCTTCTGCACACATGCAACCACAAACCATAACACAAACAGCAAATTTTACAGATCATTTAAGACAGTCTTTATTAAATGCTTCTTGCTTAATTCTCCAATCTCGAATAACTTGATTACCGTATGAAACGCAAAACATAGTTTCATCAATAAATAACATATTTTCTAATCCACTTCGTTCCACAAACGACTTGATTTACACCAATTCAATCTTCTACGGTTTTGTTTTGAAATTATGAGAGGTTTTGTTGTAGTTACATGAGATTCAAACTTAAATTTATGGAGACGTCTTAATGTTGTTGATGTGGAAACAAGCAGATATTTTTGGTTTTCGGCACTTATTTCGGCAATTATTTTGAAATTTTCCACTTTTTTATATTGTGTTAGCATTTTACTAACACTTGATAGCGAACAGTGTAGATAATTCGGTATATAACATTGATCTTTACCGTGCCGATGCATATCAATCATACGAAGTTTAATAGATTCAGAAAAATCACTCACTCAACCCATTATAAAACGAAAAAGCAAACAAACTGCAAAAAAAATACTGATTTAAAAAAAAGTCTGAATTTAATCAGTGATGTCACTAGCTATGAATTGGTGACAATTAAAGGAGAATTAATGTGAAATATTCTAATATTCTGAACCACTTGAATAAACATTCTAATATTTCGATTTTTCAAAAAAGTTTCAATTATTCTTTTCAAAAATGACATTAATTTTAAGAGTAAGTAAGTTTAATCAGCAATAAGTTCTTAATAAAAATATCGTTTGCATATTTACATTAAAAAACATTCAACTACAAAACGATATTTTCAGTTTGTAAAAAAAATTCTGTCATATTTTACAGTGTATTGATAGATCCGAAGGCTAAAAAGTCTTGTAATTATCTCATGATAGACTTTACAAATTTAAAGCAATCTTTTAAAAATAATTCGTTGTTTATTCCCATACAGTTATGGGGGGGGGGGGAGCAAAGATGGGCTGTCATTATAAAAACAAGTTCATCTTTTGAGTTACCCTTTATTTGAAATTTGATTACAGAAAACTTACTGGTGATGTACTTTATAAAATCGATTTCCGAAATTGTTTTATATATTTTTTTTATAAGTAAATCCGCAAATTTATTAATTTTTATTTTAATCTATATTTTAAGTTAATAAGAATATCGTTTTCATTAAAATGTGGATAAAACACTGAGGTTTTGATTCAAATAGGTGACCAATTTTAATGAATTTTTGATAGAAATCCAATATTAAGACATTTGCCCCGATAGGAGAATTTATTTATGTTTAATAATATATGAAAAAGATCAATATTGAATAAACATTATTTAATGATACATTGTCATATTAATACCGTGTCAGTATTATTTTTTTTTCTAACTCAGAAAAAAGAAATTAATATAACACATAAAAAAATCACACATTTCCATTTATTTATTTATTTATGTTTTATTTTTTTTATATTATTTTTTTGTAATTAATGAAAAATAGAAAATGTTGTAGTTAATTATTTTACTTTATAAAGTGCAAATAAAATTGTCTCTTTTTCGGGATATGTTTTATTGAGCCTAAATTCCAAGTTAGAAATACCTTCCTATCTATTTATCCGAAAACAATTCTCAAAAATCAATAAAGATATAAACAAACTAAACCTTGCGAAACGTAAAATCAGCTTAATACTCGGGCTGAAAAAGCATTGCCATATTTATTTTATATTTCACCTTTTGTTTCTATATTTGAGATATCACACAATTTTTTTATTGTATGAAAAAATCAGTTTCACCGTACACATTATAGAAATACTAGTTTAAGCCATTGATGTATGGTGATATGTTTACGAAACCATTTAATTTTAATCGCCAAAGATTGCATTGTTACCAAAATTTTGGTTAAAAAAATTCCGGTTTATTAAATGTGTGAAATATACCATTATTATATTTACAGATAAAGTTGTTTTTATATTCCTGTGTCATTTATTAATATCAACACTTAAGATTTTACACTAATCACTAAATAAAACTCGGATGACAATGTTAAGTTTATGGGAGCGTTATTTCCAAATATCTCGCTCAAATTATAATATTTTTACAAGTATTTTTCTAGTAGAGTAAGTAACATAAAAGCATAGATAAAAGTTACATGTAATCTCTAGTGGGTGCTACTCTGTTATCCCGTCGACCAATTTTGCCAAATTATACAACTCGCCAAACTAATTGCCAAATTATACATATTGACATAATTTTTATTTTAAATAACGAAAAAACAATAATTAGTAGAATATTAATAAAAATATTAATAAAAAGTCGAAATATAAATCACTTAATGACATTTTAAACACGTGAATCGCATTTAATGTCATTGAATGTGACATTCACGGTCATCCATCATTGGCATTTAATCTTATAGTTTGGCGATAATTTTCTGGTTGACGGGATAACCTAGTTGTACCCTTTAGTGCATTTATGAGAGTTAGATCGCAGACAGAGAGGTAGACTGACAGACATGCTGCTTGTCAAACAATCTTAATTCATAAAGACCTTTGATCTCTGTTGCAAACACTAAAAAGTATATTGAATCTGACGAATTTTCGTCTCTGCATTATTCCTCTACAATTTTGAGCCAAACAATGAGAATTGTAAATTAAAGAAACTGTTACTGTATCACATATAATAGTAATTATTATTATTATAACTAAATAAATAAAACAAGTATGATTTTCTAAGCAGTTTTTGAAATAGTGTATTAATTAAAAAAAGAGTAAGTTTATATTTTTGTAAACATGTTAAAAACAGCGAAGCCTTATTTCATTGATTAAACATTTAAGTTAGAACTTTGTAGTAATTTTAAAATATAACGCACATTAAATATATTTTTAAAATAATTTTTTTTAATGTAAAGCATTTCCTTGCAAATGCTTTTAAAATGAAAATTAGATAACGTAAACACATTCGGCTCCCTAATATTGCTATTGCATGTATTTCTTTTTCTCTATTTCAGCTACAAACACTATTAAAAGAAACCATTTATTACGCATTTATTAAATTTATTCTAATGTGTAAAATACGTTCGTAATTTTGAGGCATAATCATTTTAATAGAAACAAATATATATATATATATATATATCTGTTTTATATATGATGGATTAGTGATTTATTAGACGAAAAATAGTTTTATAAACTTAAACTATCTTTATTTTATGTGTTATTTTTTAATAAGTTTTAACATTTCAAATTGAGGATCCTTTTTTGTCATTTAATGTAGCTCTTTAAAATGTTATCAAAATGTAAATTACAAGATGAGGTACGCACATGAGGAGACATTAATTTGCTTAATGTACCGATTGCATGTTTAGTTCATTTGCTAAAATAAACCTAGGAACCTCTTAAAAATAATATATTAATCATTTACCTAATCTGTTCAGGGACTTAAATCAACAATATGTAAAAATAATACTTATGTATGGCGAATCATTCTTATGTGATGTAAGTAGATCTTACAAAATAGTCATTAAATCAATGTTTGCAACTGGAAATATATATATTTAATGATAAGCTATAATATCACTGCACAACACATGTAAATATTTATATTTAAAAATATAGTGATTTTTCGTATTTACAGTATCTGCAATCTGTTTTGAAATGAAAATTAGGACATCATGGACTATCATAAATGAAATTAATCCCCTAATCTTGCTATTGCATGCAATTCTTTTTTTTCTAATTCAGCTACAGATACAAAAAAAACAATTTGTTAGGTATTTATAAAATTTATTCTAATGTGTAAAATACGTTCTCTATTTTGAGGTATAATAACATACTTAGAAAAAATAGGTTTTATATATGGAGGTTTAATGATTTATTTGACGAAAATAATTTCAGAAAATGAAACGATCTTTATTTTGTGTGCTATTTTTTAATGAATTCTAATATTTTAAATTGAGGTTCCTTAGTTGTCATTTAACGTACTTCTTTAAAATGTTATCAAAATGTAAATTATAAGGTAATAATAGAGTATGAAAAGGCATTAATTTACTTAATCTGCCGATTACATGCAATAAACCCACAAAAATATTCTCTGAAATAATTTATTAATCATTTGTCTAATCTATTCAGGAAACTAAATCAACAAAATGTTAATGAAAATGCTTATTTATAGCCAATCATTCTCCAAAGATGTAAAAAGGATTTTACAAAATATTTATTGAAATAGTATTTGCAACTGGAAATATATTTTTGTAATGATATTACGCATTATCACTGCACAATGCATGCAAATAATTAAATTTAAAAATATTTTCATTTTTTTATTTATTGTATTTACAATCTGTATTGTTTTAAAATGGCTGGTTTTTCACAGTTCTTAGCTCGAACATAAATAAAGTTCAAATATAATACATGATAATTTTCCTGAATTCCTTATTAGAACAATTAAGCCAAGAAAAAAAACAAAATGAAATTGCAATTAGTAAATGTGAGACACTCTCATTTTCCTAAACAATTTCCTCCAATTTGTTTCCTAAACAATTTACTCCACTAATCTTAAAAGTTAATTAATCATTTTCTATCATGATACGGTGCATATCTCTTATTGATTGCTTTTAAATGTCAATCTCAGATTTAATTTTTAAACGCAATTATACGCACTTATAGTTTCATTTTATTTAAATAACTACGTCATATCAAGCAGGACGGTCGTTCTGTCAAGCCAAGCTAGAAAAAAATAATATGCCCGCCAAACGAACAAACGCCAAAAACATAACGTCCGCTTAACTGCTTAATATACTCGAGAGAACTTTCCCATGTTAAATTGACCAAACATGGCATTTTAAAATTTTGGATATTTAAGAAATGCAGTATCGCAGAAAAATAAAACAAAAACTTGACGAATTTAAGGATGAAAAGCTTCAATTTGAGATCAAATTCATCTTTATAAAATAATTATTAAAAGAGATACAGGATTTTTAAAAAAACGTCGAGATACTGAAAATGATCACTTTTTTCTTCGTCAAACAATTTTATTTCAATCAAGGTACAGACTTAAATAAGGGACAGAAAGAAGTATAGAATGCATTTTAGGATAGATAATTATTCAAGCTACGTGCTTTTGTAAAATTCAGTTTAAAAAAACAAAATTTCTATCCTTAATAAGCAAAAAACTTCTAATTAATTAGCTAATTATGCCAAAGTGTGATAAACCGCCAATCGTATACTAGCTACATTATAATAAAGCAAATCATTTTAAATGCTGCCACTTCAAGTTTCATATGCCAATCAGATATTTTTCTTCGAGATTATTTTTTAGAATAAAACAGCGTAAAAGTTCATTTTTAGAAAGATTTTTAAAATAAAATTAAATTTTGAAGGAAGAGATATCTTCTAAAGTGTAGTCATTTAAAATTATTAGCATTTAAAGTTTCATTCCTAATGTAAACAAAACTTTTTGAGTTGAATGTGATTTTTATATAATAAGTGAACCATGGTAAATGATATTCGCTTTGTATGTGAGCAAAGAATGAACATCGGTAACATTGTACGATGAAATACGATTTTATCATAAAATGTTTATTTAAAGAGGGTAATCTCTGGAACTACCGAACCAATCGTACCAACCGAACCAACTTTGTACAGTTATATTAACCAATATTATTTTATATCATATCGATTTACGGCCATCATACCATATTTTACGCAAATTTCTAACCAGTATTTAATCCGTTACCATCCAACGATACCATATAGATTATAGATTACCTACAACTGGGCAAAACTTTTAAACTTCAACACCAGTATTTAAATACGGAAGTGTCTGCTATATAAATATCTGAAAAAGTAACAATTTTGGATTCTAACAACGAATTTGGGTACATTAGAATTTAATTCCAAATGCAAAAAGATAGCCATCTAGACCAATATTAACCAGTTATAATCATCAGTAATAAACTACAGGCATTTCATTTGCGGGAAGACAAACCAATCAGAAAATATCTTTGGCTCCATTTTCCTAGAAATAAATGTATTAATGTTTTTAGCACTTTCCAAAAAAGTTGAAAAGTGCTTATGCATTCGGTTTGTCTGGCCGTATGGCCGTCTTTCCGAGCTATAACTCTCGTAAATATACTCGCACTGCCATGAAATTTTCGGAAGTTATTTAGGTTTACCCTAGCATGAACCCTATTGAAAAGGAAGTTTCTACCGTGATTAATTTATTTACAGGGACAGTCAAAAGTTGTCCATTACATTACAGCCTATAGGGAAAAAGCGTTTCAAATGAATTTTTACATTTATAACACTTTCCAAAAGTTTGAAAAGTGCTTATGCATTCGGTTTGTCTGTTCGTCTGCCCGTCTGTCCATCTGTCCGCGCTCTAACACCTGTAAATATACTCGAATTGTCCTGAAATTTTTGTATGTTATTGACGTTTACCATAGCACGAACCCTATTGAAAATGAAGTTTCTACCATGATTAGTTTATTTACAGGGGGAGTCACAAATTTTCCATTACATTATGGCCTATGGGGAAAATCGTTTCAAAGGCGTTTTAAAGATGTTACACTAAGTCAAACATATTAAAATTTACATGCATTTAAGAGGTACACTAAAATATGCATTCTATAAAATATGTGATGAAAATATAGTATTATTCCTTTACAGGGACATACAAAAGAATTCCATTGAATAATGGTAAAGGGGGGGAGGATAATGTGCGTCATTTTAAAAATATGTATAATAAAATTGATATATATATCACTGAGGCTTAATATAAATTATACGATACTGTCTTGCATAATATGAAGTGCATTGCACTTACAGGGGCATACAAAAGATTTCAAATAGTATATTCCTTCCTACGGACTGTATATGCTCCCGATGATGGCTGATGGATGGATGTAATACATTTTAATTATGATATACGCATTTAAGTTTCACAAAATCTTTGTACATTATAAGGGTGTGCATAAATGTTATTGTTGACATACAGGGCTATCCAAAAGAGCTCGCCAACGTTACTGAGTATGAGCGTAAATTACTTAAAGGTGGTTCTTAAATAAGGTATAGATTTTTAAGCTGAACTCCATTCAATTTACAAAGAAATGTTTGCAGAATATAGATAAAATGATATATTGGGCCACGCAAAGTATTGTGTACATGGACACCTATGAATGATAATTATAACAATGTGATTTCAGTTGTTTTAAGAGTTTTAGTTTAAAATGAATTTTAGCTTCTTACTGACATGTAATAAAGGTACAAGGTAAACTACAGGGCTGAACATGTATGTTTCCCATTTATTAGTACAAATTGCTCAAAAAGAAATTTTAAGCTTTTTTCTTGCTAAACTAAATTTTCCCATTTTATAATATGTATATCAACAGACACATCAAATACAAGGCTGTTCAAAAGTATTGGAATACATATTTGGCTATATACCCTTATTTCCCCAATTAATGAAGTTTTTTTAAAGATTTCATGAAGTGTTGGAAAGTGCTTCATAATCTATGCTTAACGCATGATTTTTCTTACTTGTTAAATTAGCTATGCATTTTTATGCTGAATTATATTTAGCATACTAAAATATTTTTACTGAATACTGATAAAACGATTTACAGGACCGCGGAAAAAATTAGACATATGACCGTCAAAGGATGATAATTTTTGGGAGTGTGATTTTACTAGTTTTAAGAGTATTTTAGTCTGAATTAAATTTAAGCTAAATAGTAATGTGAATGTAAAGATAGCATATAAAATACAGGGCAGTAGAAATGTATTCAAGTAAGTGTCCGTGTATATGCACAAACTGCTGAAAGAGAAATTTCAATTTATTATTCGTTGGCTTACTAAACTATATTTTCGTATGAGATCTAACTAAAATAGCGACTTTAGATCTATATTTTATTTCGATTCTATCAGTTTTTTACAAAATTTTTATACTTATAAATGATAAATTACTCTAAGAAATAAATGATATATAAATACAATGTACACATAATATTTCTTACTTCCTACTTACAGAGGTTCTATGAGAGCTTATTCCAATTTAACTGAGCATAATATTTAAATTTTATATAATCTCATTAAAAAAAAAGAAATGATATCTACTAAAAAACACTTTTCAAAAGTAAAAAAAAGCCAAGCAAGGAAAAAAAGGATTAAAGTTGTGTTCAAAAAATGGTCTGATATCAAATTTCCAAGCTTATATTATGGTAATTATTTAACATTTTCCATTAAAAAAATACTATTTCTATGTCAATGCCTTTGCATATGTTGATAGAATTCCTTTTCTCTTGTACAAAATAAGGTGGTCTGGGGTAATAACGCCAGGCGGGGTAATAACGCCAAGTGCTAATATTTTGCATAATTATGAAATAATCTGGTAAATGACACCCATGTGCTCTGCGCCGAAGGGTTTTGAGTCATATAAATCGCAAAAAACAGCTTCAAGTTAATTTGTTTCATTTTTAGGTCTTATTGTTTTTACAAGCAACTAAAATTAACGCTTGATCTAAAATTTGCGAGATACGTTTTGTGATGTGAAGACTATTTTTTTATCCGGAAATGTTTTGTTAATAAGCGTAAATTTGTAGTACATTTCATGGACTTTCAAAATGTTGTTGAAGATTTTGGATATCTTCTATAGATAATTTGTAATTTAAAATGTACAGCGCAAAAACTATAACGGGGTAATAACGCCAATCCTTGGCATTAATACCCCGGTTGATTCCCTACAGTGGCCGAGCTACATCCTAAATACTGATTCAAATAAACACAGTTAAAATTGTGCAATGTTTCTAATAATTTTATTTAAGCGGTCCTTTTTAAGCAAAAAGAAGCTCACGATCTGATATTCTTTTACCTCATCATCCCCCCCCCCCACAGCACACCTTTATTTTTCTTACACTTTCACAAAAAATTGAACATTTTCAATAGCTTAGAATGCAATTTGTCAATTTCTAAGTTTGTAGAGTTTGTATTTTTAGAATTGGGCAATCTACATGCAATTATTCCATCTTATTTCATAGTTTTGTTTGCATGGCTTATTACCCATATAGGTTGGTAATAACGCCAAATAGCATTGGTCAAGAAATCAGGCCATTACATTTTTTGAATACATATCTGTTAAATTATTTTTTTTATCTAGATAGTCAATGAGTTGCTGTATCAAATCACATATTTGTTTGAAAAATACAAACTAAAACTGAGCCCTGAAAATTGGTAGAATCTTAACGTGGTGTTATTACCCCAGGGTACCTTACATCGTAAACGTGTTTTGAAAATTCAAATGTTTTAAAATTATGCATGATGGGCTTGGCGGCCATCTTTTCATATTTTACACAAATTTCCAAGCACCAAGTTTGTAAAGAAAATCGCAGTAAGCTTACATTAAGTACAATTTGGAACTTCTGATTTTAACTATGGACATATATATTATCACGTTACCACCCAGCGATCTATTTATAGATTGTCTACAACTAAACAAAACTTTTAAATTTCAATACCAGAATTTTAGTACGAAAATGTCTGCTTAAGTAACAATTTGGAGTTTTAAATTTTAACTATGGATTTGGGTACATAGAAATTAGTATACAATATGGAAAAATGGCCGTCAAGCCCATCAAGCATAACTTTAAAGCATTTGAATTTTCAAAACACGTTTACGATGCATTTAGTACAAGAGAAAAGGGTTTCTATCAACATATGAAAAGGCATTGACTTAGAAATAGTAATTTTTTTAATGGAAAATGTTAAATAATTACCATAATATAAGCTTGGAAATTTGATATCAGACCATTTTTTAAACACAACTTTCATCCTTTTTTTTCCTTGCTCGGCTTTTTTTTTTACTTTTAAAAAGTTTTTTTTAGTAGATACAGATATACTCGTAGTAGAAAATCAATAAATTCGTAATTACTCAACATATTACAATAAAAATATTTAGTGAGACGAAAAATTCATAACTGCGATTTTAATGAAGACAGGGACTTTATTTTCAATCCTTTGGAAAAATAAATGGTACTTACGTATTAAAGCCACCGCAACAGAAGTTGCGCTAATACGCCAATATAGAGCAATCTTGTTGTTCGCACGCGCACGCAGTTATCTTTTAGATTCCTTCTCACCTTGTTGTTTGCTGATTTCTGACGCCATTTTTAGTGCCTTTTTTATCACTTTTTGACGGCATTTTTTTTTGCGCGTGTGAACAACAAGATTGCTCTAAAGAGCGAACTCAGATCTTGGAGCATTAGCTTCTGCTGTGGTGGCGTTAATACGTAAGTACCAAATAAATTATATCAACAGATCTATGGACAAGGTGTAGCAGGTGCTATATCGTTAATTAACATATTCTATTTCAATCAGCATTAGAGTTCGACCGACAATTTGGTTTCGTTTTCGCTTTCGGCACATAATCTTAGTTTCGTCTAAGAATTTTCGTTGCGAAAATGCTGACGAATATATTGCTCTGATATATTGCTCTGATATATTGCTCTGATATATTGCTCTGCCCAGTGCGAACAACAGCACTGGGCCGAAACTATGTGTATTCCTAAAATCTCTTTTCTCTTTTTGGAAATTTTCAATATTATTCTGTTCATATGCAGTGTGGAAAAAGTTAAAGAAAAGAGTTCTAATTTAATTCTAATCACATTCTAATGTTTTGTAAAAATGTTATAGATTTTGAAATTAGATACAAATATCTGATATAATATGCGAATTTAATCCAATTTTAAAAGATAAAAAGGTTTTTTTTTATTCTACAGGCGTTAAAATCTTATAATATTACCAATTGGAAATAAGTATAGAACCTGTATTTCCTTTAAAATGTTTCCTTAAAAAAAAAAAGGATTAGAATTGCGAGGTGACTTGCTTAAAAGCGAATTGCATTAAAAATAAATAAATAAAAATCTGTTGTAAACAATTTTGTTTGCGATACAATGAATTATGTTAGAAATAAAAGAAGTGGGTGGCTATCATATCTCTCCTCCTGGCATAAACGAAAATTTATTGGAATGTCGATCAAGATTATGAATTCTTATATTGTAAAACCTGTATTAGAACTCTCGATAACGTCCAAAGCTGTTGGGAATCAGTTAAAAATGGCCGAAGTTATGAATTAAGCTAAATAAAAGCTCAGTCGATAGTAAAATACTCGTCAGAGGTCACGTAATACTTACCCATCGTCAAAATATGAAAGTAAAACAAGTAAACTTTTCATAAAATATACTAAAATCCCAAAATAAAATTTAAACTTACATTTAAATATTTTTAAAACATAATAATACTCTATAACTGAATTGAGGATATTACATGATTATCCCACCGACACATTTCAGAAAATTATATAAATTTCAAATCTACTCGCAAAATTACATTTATTGGCATTATTTGTATTTTAAATAACGAAAGATCAAATCGTTAAATTAAATTAGTAAAATACTAAGAAAAATACGAATAAAACGTGTAATTAAAAATCACTGTATGACATACAAACACATGTAATATCAGAAGAATGTGACATTCACGATAAGCTCTTATTAACATCTAATCTTATACTTTGGCGATAATTTTTTGGTCGATAGAATAATCAAGTAGCACCGAATTGCATAAAGGAATTATCCTTATAAATTTACACATAAAAAAACGGACGATTTTACGGAAATACTACTGTTAATTTGAACGCCAATAGAATTTACTGTTTTTTAACGAAAAATTACTAGAAATTCCAGGAAAATGCACAAAATTTTCTGGAATTTACTTGAATTTTTCCGTTAAATGACAGTAAATTATACTGGCGTCCAAATTACCAGTAGTATTTCCGTAAATTACTTATAATCCTGTTAAGCGTCTCATTTTCAATTGAAACTGAAATTGAAATCATTTTTAATTGAATTTTGAATGAAATAGAGGGTCACGAAAATTCGAACTATGTGGAAAATATGATTACAAATATATCGACAACTAGTTAAAGTCCGAAAGAAATAGTTCCATATAATCGAAGTTACAATATCCAATATACTTTTTTCCATTATAGTACACTAAATATACGCCAAATTTCATGCCTCTATCTTAATTTAATCGGGAGATAGAGAGTTTACAGACAGACAGACGAACAGAGAGACAGAGAGACATAGACAGGTAAGCGGCTATTCTCGCTTTCTAAAAATGTGTTTTTTTGGAAACGAGTAATTATATTTTTTTTCTTCAAAACGATTACAAGACTTACCCTTACTACGTATGATGAGTACGCAAAAAAACATCACATTGATGCAAGACTAAAGTCCGCATATCCCATTGTCTTAAAATCAATCTATGGCACAAACTGGTTTTTGCTAATGAAAGCATATTTACCTCTGATAGTACAGATAGTTTAAGATATTTCTGGCCTTAATTACCATGTTTGCTTGCTATAACTGCTTTCAAAATGTGTGCGAAGTGATGGCTCAGTTTGGACAGGATTTAACGCAAAAGAAAAAATCCGTAGTTTACAGCTAGACATAAATGAATTGATTTGGCGTAATATTTTTGTTCCAGTTAAATATGAGTATGTGGATTAGAAAATGGCATTAATTCAAAATAACGCAACTTTTCGCAAGTCTGTGTCAACTTCAGATTAGTTATCTGCAAATAACATCAAAACTTCAGATATTCCCTCTAAAATCCTAACGTAAATGCTATAGGAAACATATCGAGAATCTTGGTTTGTTAAGTTTATGGCAACAGTCAGAAGTTTGGATCGATTGTTGACTTGAAAAATATAGCCATTTTTGAAATACGGAAACAAATACCCATTTCTACATGCAAAAACTGGCAGATTCTTCCCGAAGTGTCATAGTATTACCAGTGTTAAGGGGAAATACACAAAGTAATAAACACTAATGTGCAAATCATTTACAAGTTTAATTTAGATTTTAAATATATTGAATTTAAATTTTTCCCACCAATTTTCATTGGGTAGAAATTACTTTTTAATATATTATTGAAATTAAAACAAAACCTATCCAATAATTATTGAGATAGAGCTAGGTGCAATTTAATGGAATATAAAAAGTGAGCAACTTTAAAAGCCACGAAATATATTAACTTAGCAGCAGACCGGTTTCGGTAGCATATAGCGTACCGTTGTCCGTGCTCTCCACTGCACTGACGACTGTACGCTACATGCTACGAAAACAGGTCTGCTGCTAAGTTAATATATTTGGTGCCTTTTAACGTTGATCACTTTTTATATTCCAAAATCTGTGCAAATTTATGTGTACAATTTTGCAATTATATATCTATTTTTTTCAGATGGTCATAAACTTTTGTCAGTGATGCATGTATATACGTATTTGCAAATATTAATTATTTTAAATTAATTCTTAATATAGTCTTATATTCGACCTTAACTAGGGACACAGTCGACTCTCGTTAATTCGAACTCGTTGGGACTACAAGAAGGTTTAGAATTATCCGAAGTTCGGATTATAGAAAGTATGAAAGGTAAACATGCTTAAAATGGTACTATTTCAAGTGAATTAATGTTATAAGGTTTTTTTTAAATTTATTTCGTCTATTATCATTAGAATATGACGTAATATTAAATTAGAATATATAAATACATAAACTTATAAAGGGATTAGAAAGAAGCATGATGTAAGAAAAATTTGAGATGTCACTGATGGACAGACGAAACATTGAGAAAATGGGTATCAGATGCATGGGATTATATGTAGACTCGTTCGGAAAAATACTCACAAAAATCAAAGAAAGAAGCTATTCAAAAAATCTAAAGTTCTTGAGAAAGAAAGACAAAATGAAAAATCGGAATTCTCGTTAGTTCGAATTAAACGAAGTCAAGGTAAAATGAGTTCGAATAAATGAAACTTTTTAACGTTATTCTGCCATTGAACATTTCGGGACTTCATGTTTAGCTCAAATTAAGCGAAGATTCGATACATCCGATTTCGAATTAACGAGAGTTGACTGTAATTGAAATTCGGTTTCGATAACAAAAACTATGCTTCAATAAAAAGCTAGTTATCACTGGAAGTTTAAGTTTCTAATTGAAAATTTCTGCAAAATTAAAAACCACATATAGCTTAATTAAAGATTAAAATGATATAACCTATCACATATGTCGAATCCTTTAATTCACCTTATTTATACATAAAACCAAAATAAAATACTCAGATTACTTAAAGGTGCTTTTTATTAACAAACCTAGTACTTTCGAGCATGTCATGCTCATCATCAGGGTTAAAACAACAAAAGAGTAGAAGTCGAAGGCTGAGTTCTTTCATACGAAGTGGACTGATCAAAGACAACGTAAAAAAAGGAGGGGGGGGGGGAGAAGTCGGAATGTTCCAAATTCGATAGAAAGGGGGGTTCAAGTGATTTTGAGCAGATTGTACCATATTCTTGGAATATCGTACGACAAAGTATCGTTACAAGTATTGTTAGCTCGACATAAAATTTCAATTGATTCCATGATTTTAATCTTCTGATAATTTGATATTTTCTTTAGCAATTTAGCTTTTTTGAAATCTATTATAACTTCTTGTTCCTGGTACAGTTTAGAGAGAGCGGTATTGCATCGATTAAGTCTGATATCCGCAATGTGTTCTGACAAACGCTTCTTAAATTTCCTAGTTGTCATTCCAATGTAATCTGTTCTCTTTTTGTTCTCCATTATTGTGGCTGGGATTAAATATACACCTGCTGAATCTTCCATGGGGATAGGATCGATGCTATTGTGAAGTCTTGTGCTTAATTTATTAGCTTAATTAAAATTAAGAATTTTTAAAAACTCTATGACAAATGATTCAAGTTTACAAAAATACAGATATTCAAGATAATTTTACTTTTACTTACAGCGCGCTCTAAATAAAAGTAAAGAATGGAGAGTGCAGAAGAATGATAAAAGTAAAGAATGAGCCTTAGTAATGAATGGAGTAACTAAATTTAAGCAGAATTCTTTTTGAATGTTTCTGTAAAAAGAATTTCAGAATAATCTTCGGCCACATTGAAATGATTTCTAAATTTTTTATACGACATTTTTTTAATGCTAATAACGACCTCGATTAGATTGATTGTTTATGTAAAACTTGATATTAAAAATGTATGACACTAATTTCTATTCCACAGCAAGCTTATCAAAATCAATTTAAAAATTATTCAAGACAATAAAAAATATTGCGTTGCTATTTTTTTTTAATTTAAGCAATTAAATAGAAATAAATAAAAAAATACAACTAATATATTATTAGATATGTAAAGGAATTAAAAATTACTATTTAAAATTTAAATCAGTTTACGAAATTATTATTCATTTTTATTAAACTGTCTTAAAAACTATCGTATATAAACAAATAAAAGTCAATTTTAATGAAAATTTGTATATTCAAACTTTACTTTAATTTATAATTGTTCTTTGTATTGTTTTTGATTTTCTTTAAAATAAATAATACTTGTTAATGTATAAATAATACTTGTTTCTTCCTGTCAAAGATATGAAATTAATTGTCAGAAATAAATAAACTATTACAAAGTATAATTTCGCTTGACATCGTGAAATTTTCGCACTTAACAAATACCTCAATTTTTTATTTTCTCATTTTTTATACTCGAAACTCAAATTAAATAACGCCTTTTCACTTTCCCTTGTCAGTTTCTACAAAATTAACGTCAGAATTGTATGAAAAATCAATGTTATTATTAGCATCGAATATGTATTAAAAATGTTTTGTGCCATTATAACAACTTAAAAAACTGATATGACATAAATACAGCTAATTATAATCATCTTTTCCTTTAAAGTCACGCATTATTTTAAAAATAGTAACGCATCTTTTGTAAAAAATTGTGATATATGAATTGCAACATAACTATCAGCGTAACTATTATTTTTAATGATCAGTATGAAAAAAATGCAGATTTATAAACCTAATTTGTTGGTTTATCTATGTAAATTCACGATAATGCTTCATATTGATACATTTAACGTTTTTAAAGAAGATTAGAATAAAAAACGGAGCGACAAAATCAAGCAAAGGAGCATGAATTTTTTTATTTTTTTATCTCATTATTTTTTTAATGTAAGTTTATTACTTTCCTCTATCAGTACAAGAAAAAAGTATTGGATTCATTAAAATTTTTGAATTCCATTTTTTCGAAGGTTATACAAGCGTTAGAAGTCAGATATTCCAAAAAACATGTTTTTTAAAATGTCTGTCTGTGAGTCTGTGATACCACAATTAATTATTATCCCAAAAAACTCGGACGTGGCATAATTTTTCGTTACGATTTCTTTAACCGCATTTTTACTCGGCCTGAAGCTTAAAAAGAAAGAAAATATTCGTGTATAATGTTATAAATTATATTTATTACAATAAATTATATATAATATTTTATTGTTAATTTTTGAAGTTTTGTAAATATAATGACAAACGGACATGATAAGACTGCGAAAAAAATATGATTTTTCGCCTTTTTTTAACCAAAAAATTGAAAAATGAGGTATTTAATAAGCATCTTTCTTATTTTAAAAATTAAAGTATATTAATATGTTTTATTTCAATATTTAGGAAAGTATCAAAAAATTGTCGGTGTGGCAATCCTAAAACTTTCTTCTATCTTAAACATGTTAATACATTAAAATTCGCTATCACACTGACAAAATTAAATGACAATCTAGGCCTGTTGTGAGGAATCTAAGGGTATGGAATTCCATGCATCAAATCTTGATGTAGGACAATTGCGGATATCGGAAAAGATGCAGCATAAAAGCTCAACTTTTTTGCGATATACACCAAAGATAATAAAAAAAAATATTTATCATAGAATATCTGAATCTAAAATTTTGTTAAAATTTGCCTATAAATTCTGAATTTAGAGTTACAGCGGAAATTCAGAAAAAATCAGCATAGCAGGCAACCTGTTGAGTGATTAACACGAAAACGTAAAAAAAATCACTTCATATCATGGATTAATTGAATCTGATTTTTGAGGAAAATCCATGCGTTAGTTCTTGAAATATCGCTGTTGCGGATATCGTGAAAAAGGCAGAATAGCAGCGCCACATGTTTATCGAATTTATACCAAAATATAAACAGCATAAATTTATGTCTAAGACTAACAGAATCTGAAGTATAGTGACAATCCGTGAGTTAGTTCTTGAGATAGAGCTATTGCGGAAATCGTGAAAATTCGGCACAGCTGTGCCACCTGTTGATTGATTTATATCAAAGACTAATCAGCATTAAATTTTATCAGGGACTATCTGAATGTAAATTTTAAATAGATTCTGCGCATTAGTTTTTGAGAAAGAGCCTGGGCAAAAATTATGTCACATACAGACAGACAGAGTCATAGAACCACAGACTTATTGACAAATATTTTCGTAAAAAAAAAAAAAAAAAAAAAAAAAAAAAAGATTTCTTTGAATTGTGTTTAAAATGTAAATGAACGGACTTTAAAAGAACAAGGAGTTTGGACTTTAAAGTCTGAATTTACATAAGGGGATTAGGGTCAGACTAAAATTTATAGTCCGAACAATAGTAACTCTCATTCCGGTATTTGACGAATCACCTGGGCAAATTCCCAAGTTCTACGCGGAGGTAAATCATTAAACAAAAATTAACTGGCAATAATGACAATCAATGCCAAATTTATGATCAAAACCCTTTCGATTAATGCTAATTATTGTCCGCATGTCGCCATTTTTTATAAATTTAATCTGCATTGAAAAAAGAATTCTGTGAAATTACTAAAATATATCTAAGAAACTGAGATTCCTAGAACTTAAAGTGTGAAGGCAACAATAACGATTCGTGCAAACAAAAATATGTTTATACTGTAAATTAAAAAACATATATATTTTTTAGGAAATTAAGATGCTAGAACTTTTTATGTAACTGCTACAATGTTGAAAAATAAAATTTTGATTGCTGCAATTTTAGTACGCTATTTTGTAAATCTATAGGTTTCAATAGCTTAAAAAAAAACTTGATTTCTAGATTTTAATCTTTTTTTGTGCAGTGTACTGAAATTGTATCACACATTATGTTGTTTAACCCTCTTGTGTGCGTTAAAATTTGGAATTTTAATTCTTATATGGTTTTCTTTTCTTACAATTTATATTTAAAACAAGTTGGAAATTGCACGTGAGCGTAGCAAATGAGGTGCGTTCGTACGATAACGAAGTTTTAAAAATATTCAGATCTTGCTGATATAGTAGAGCGTACTTCGGATACAGTATAGTAGTCGAAATCTTTGTGTTTCTGTAAATATGCAGGAAGTAATTTTTATTACACATCAGCAACGTATATCTTATTCATAAAATGTGAAATAGTTGAATATAATTAAAACACACCCCAAACAATGTTTCCCCGTAAAGCATTATGTAGTGGGATACTTTTGTGTGGCCCTATATATTAATAATAAAAATTATTTGCATCACAGATTGTATGGAATGCATATTTTAGTATATATATGATAGATTCATGCCAATTCTATTATGTTCGAATGAGTGTAACATCATTAAAATGCATTCGAAACTTTTTCCCCATTGACCGTAATGTAATGGAATACTTTTGATTATCCCTGTAAATGATCTATGCATCCGACATTCATAACATTTGAAATGCCTCGACAAAATTACGTAATAATTATATATTTTAAATTTCAAACGATTAAAATGCATTTGAAACTTTTTTCCCCATTGACCGTAATGTAACGGAATCCTTTTGATTGTCCCTGTAATTGATCTATGCATTCGATTTTCATAACATTTGAAATGACTCGACAAAATTACGCAATAATTATATGTTTTAAATTTCAAACGATTAAAATGCATTTTAAACTTTTTTCCCCATTGACCGTAATGTAACGGAATCCTTTTGATTGTCCCTGTAACTGATCTATCCATCCTATTTTCAAAAAATTTGAAATGACTCGACAAAATTATGTTATAATTATGTATTTTAAATTTCAAACGGTTCGATTGGGCAGTTTTTGCGTTGTTATATGCGGACAGACAGACGGACAGACAGACAGACGGACAGGCAGACGGACGGACAGACGGACGGACTGAGCTGCAACAATAGGTGCTACGTATTTACATAATTACGAACGCACCTAAAAACATTGTCTTATGATTAATTAATGACTTGTAACAAACTTCTAAGACAAATTTCGTATTTAAATTTCATATTAGATTTTTAATCATGTTTGTAAATGGTAGAATATTTGTATCATCTTCGCCATAACCACATATTTTGAATATCCCTGTAATATTTTTTTAAACCACATGAATTCAGCCTCAAATTCACGCAGCATGATGCATGTTTATTTTGTATTCATTGTTAACAAGTGCAAAATTTACGTATAGGAATTTCAGACTGACCCACAGTAACACACGTGACTATACATGACATCTTTTAAATTTAAATACGGGATACGTGCTATTCAAAAACGAAAATATTTCTTTGAAATTCCTTGAAGACGATTTTGGAAGAATAGTCACGTTTAAATATATTTGGTCTTAACTCAAAAAAATTTAAATAAAGTAACTATGTTTTTTATTTCTGAAAAAAATTGACAAAAGAGAACATTTTAAAATAACTATTTGTCCTTATATATTAAAGAATTAGAAGGTAAAGAATTGTGTAATATTTCTTATGAATATTGATAAAAAAAATTTAGTTGTTCTTAACAGTGTAAACGCCAATGTTCCCAAATGAGAACATTATTTATAATACAAAACATATATTTTTCAACATAATAATGATGTCCCAATTTTTCCTATAAAATGTAAGATTGATTTAAACTTTTGAAAAAAATATTTATGTTTAAGCATTTATCACATGTAGAAGGAATATATGAATTCATTAATTTGCATAAAAAATATTATTTGCTTTTGTCGTTTTCTCTATGTTATTTACATTTGATCGCTATCAATCTAAATCTTTTTGGAATTCGAGAAAATACTCAAGAACAATACACAATAGCATATAGCGGGAAATAATTTATTATATTTGCATAGGCTATCAATCAATAATCATGTTTCAAAATGCCCCACTAAAATGAAAACAAACAAAAAATTATGAATTCATTAATTTGCATAAAAACATATTATTTGCTTTTATCGTTTTCTCTATGTTACTTACATTTGATCACTATGAATCTAAATCTTTTTGGAATTCGAGAAAATACTCAAGAACAATACACAATAGCATATAGCGGAAAATAATTTATTATATTTGCATAGGTTGTCAACCAATAATCATGTTCCAAAATGCCCACACTAAAATGAAAACAATCAAAAAATTGTGAATTCATTAATTTGCATAAAAACATATTATTTGCTTTTATCGTTTTCTCTATGTTACTTACATTTGATCACTATGAATCTAACTCTTTTTGGAATTCGAGAAAATACTCAAGAACAATACACAATAGCATATAGCGGAAAATAATTTATTATATTTGCATAGGTTCTCAACCAATAATCATGTTCCAAAGTGCCCACACTAAAATGAAAACAACCAAAAAATTGTGAATTCATTAATTTGCATAAAAACATATTATTTGCTTTTATCGTTTTCTCTATGTTACTTACATTTGATCACTATGAATTAAATCTTTTTGGAATTTGAGAAAATACTAAAGAACAATACACAATAGCATATAGCGGAAAATAATTTATTATATTTGCATAGGTTGTCAACCAATAATCATGTTCCAAAATGCCCACACTAAAATGAAATCAACCAAAAAATTTGTCCAAAAAAATTTTTTTTGTTATTTTTTAAATTTGTATGCATAAATTGAAACATTTGAATCTGTAATATAGGAAAAACAAAATTATAATTACATTGCGATATTCATTCGGCTTGTAAACTGTTAGTAATAAAATAAATAAAATTCTGGAGAGCCTGAACGCGACTTTTCAAACAATGTATCGAAAAAGTAAAAAAAAAAAGATTCTTTTTGAATAAATTTCTGACCCATACATCTGATCGGCTCCAATTCCAATTAAATGCATTCCAAAGCATTTTAAATGTATCGCATGTAAATCTCCCCAATGTCTTCTACGTAATACTGTGTATGTGGACCTTTAATTATTTTTTAAGCGACATCTCAATCAGATAACTGTAAACGAAATAGATATAAATAAACAGAAAAAAATAGTTTTTTTTCTTTTTTGGTTAAACGCGATAGAAATTCTGTTTATCATATATATATATATATATATATATATATGAATAAAACATAATTTTTTAAACGTATTCAGCAGGCCAACAATTTTGCACCATAATAAAATTGAAAATAAGCAACCAAACTTCAAAGGACTATAAACAGGCAAATCCTGAACAAGAAAACAAAATCAAAAGAAAAAAAGTTGTGATTTCCTTAGCAGTGGGTAATTTTCAAAAGCACAGCAATGTATTAGAATAAATATAATATACAAAAACTATTGATAGTGATAGCAGAGGGTCTCGATCAGAGTGTCGTAATGCAAAAATTAAATGCACAAAAACAATTGATATCATAACACGAACACTACCCCGCCGTATTATGTTATGATATTAATTATAATAGTTATTATAATACTGTATCGAGATATTGCTGCCTTTAGCAGATATAATCTATTAAATACATTTTTTTTTTCAAAATCTACAACATTTAAATTAATGTTATAAAAAAGCGTCACGGTTGAATAAAACAAAATATAACGTGCAGTAGTTGAACATATGTACAAAAACATGGAAAAGAAAAAGAAGTGGGGTCTCGTTATATTTTTAGAGAAAAAAGATGACAAATGTTACAAAAAAAGCTATGTTAATTATCACATTTTACCCTTATCAGAAAATCAAATATCCCATTTGTCTTTTAGAAGGGAAAAGCAAAAAAAGATATTTCATTTTCTCATATTGAAAAAACATAGAAAGAAGAAAGAGAAATAGGATTTTTCATTTTCTGATACCGAAGAAGTGGAGAGGGAATCATCGACATTGTTTGTTTAAAAAAAATTGTCATTTTTTTTTAAATATTAAGAGACCCCACTTCTCTTTCTTTTCCATGTTTTTACACATATGTTCAATTACTGCGTGCTATATTTTGTTTTATTCAACCGTGAAGCTTTTTTTAGATAACTCTAATTTAAATGTAGCATATTTTGCGATTTTTGATTTTTTAAACAGATTATAACTGCTAACAGGAACAATATCTTCATGCGGTAAATTATTTAGCTTGTCCTATTAGTAAACTTTGATATTCTATAAGAAAAAGTTTGGGTTACTACTGCTTAAATAAGATATTAACTGCGGAATACGAAAAAAAAACATCATTTTGATTGTATTTTGTGCAACATAACAATGTAAAATAACAATGCTCAATGGAAAAAACTAAATTTTAATAAGCAGGTAGTGTTATACTAACAATTTATGCCAAAAGAACTTTGGGATGTTGTTGCTTGCCAGAGATATGGCACTCCAACCATACTAGCTTTTCAATTTTCACGAATAATGGCATTCGCAGCCTTGAACTTTGACATTCTCTATAGGAAAGAGAAAAATTTTTAAGACTTTACAATTGCACATTATTCATTAAAAATTACTATTTAAACATAAAAAAATTAAGCAAATCAAAAAACCCAACAATTATATTTTGTCTTATTTTCAAAATTATGGCTCTTAAGTATATTCTAAACAAAATACAATCTCTTTAAGTTGTCTGAAATGTCTATGCTAGTTTAAAATTACTAAAGGTTTTTGATCATTAAAAAAAAAAAAAAAGTTTATAATACAAATTTGTATAGTTTCTTTTCTTTCTTTTTTTTTTAAGTTTTTCATGCGTTATAACCACTATCTTTATCTACAGGGTGTCCCCTCTCAACGGTGGCCAATGGCTAATTTCTAAACCGTTGGTCATAGACATATAGTTCCAATTGCAAAAATGCTTTAAAAAAGGTAAAGAATTATTTTTTAAGCGATTTAGGTCAAAAAAATGTTTTACTAAAAAATTACGAAAATTAAATTTTTATACGGTCCCCCGGTCCTATAAGTGATATTTAGAAAAATTTTACCACTACTCTAACAAGTAAGACAAAAAAAGTCTCATTCCTCTGCGATCAAAATTGACCGAGTTATAGCTGTTCAAAGTTAAAGCATATTTTTTGCTGCAAAATAGGGGTCAGTCACAAATTTACTGAAAATAAAAATAAACATCAGATAGAAAATTTAACTTTAAACATTGAGAATAAAATATTTTTTTACAATGTTGTTTCTGAATTTATGTTGATATTTACATGTTAAAGTAATATGCAATTTGTGCTAGAAATATAAGTAAAAAAAATAACAGAAATTTTGTTAAATTAAACTATGAAAATCAACAATCACAAATCGTTACAAAATGATACATATTTAAAGCTCTATTAGATCACTCAACCTAATAGAATTTGATGTAGTCCTATAAAATAAATATATGGAACGCACCTAAAATCGTATTAATATTACATTGTCATCGGGTTTAAATAAGTATGGGAATTGAACCTCAATCAGATGTTTGGAAGTGAATTAAAATTTGAATATAAGTTTTGAACTCGGAAAATTTACATACGAAAACTATGAATAAAATAAAAGCTTATCAAAATAACATACCTTTTTAAAATAAAATCACGAAAAGAATCAGCTTCATTTGCTTACAAAATAAAACATACGTAAAAATACAATTGAGGATATGAATTTCAAAACTCGACTTATCGCTTTTTGATTTCTCTATCAGTCTATACAAACCTCCAATATTGTAACAATGCAATCTAAAATTTATAATGAAAACCAATAGATGCATTTAAAGTTTTTTCGCTATTTCCCAAAATTTGATTTTTTCGATAAAGAGAACTTCGAAATTCATGTCTTCAGTTATTTTAATAACCAATCTAGAAGTTAATTAATTATAATTAACACTACCGTAAAACTTATACGGTGACAGCGCTTCCAGTTAAATCGCTCATTTAAAACATTTTGTAATTGGAACTATGTCTGTGACAAATAGTTTAGGAAGTAGCCTTTGAACAGTGTTGGAAATCGACTCCCTTTATAATACTTTAAGCACTTAGTGTACGTTCCCTTAAATCTCCGTCGAATTCATCCGTTTTCAGCTATAGAAAAGTGGTTTAAGTCATGAAATTTAAAGTTTCATAACTCGGTCAATTTTAATGTTACATGAATGGGAACTTTTCTTTATTACTTGCTAGAGTATTGAAAAAAAATTACTAAATATCACTTATAGGACCGGGGGACCGTATAAGAATTTAATTTTCGTAATTTTTTAGTAAAACATTTTTTTGACCAAAATCGCTTAAAAAACAATTCTTTGCCTTTTTTAAAGCATTTTTGAAATTGGAACTATATGTCTATGACCAACGGTTTAGAAATTAGCCATTGGCCACCGTTGAGAGGGGACACCCTGTATAGCCTAAATTAATGTATAAATAAGAATTTTTGAGATTGGGACAATGTATTTATGTTATTGCACATTAAGAAGTTGCATTGTTTGGTAAATTGTGTATTCTCATTAAATCAAAATCATTCATATGTGAATTTTTGTAACTGATAATAATTATTTTAAAAAAATAATTAACCTATAAAAGCACATTTATAAATAATGTTAAAAGAAAAAAAACATACAATCTATTTACAAAAATATTGATTTTTTTTCTTATCACCACCACACAATACAATAAGAAATTCATTGAGTATTTTTTTTTTTACAAATTAAATGTACTTGAAGTGATATATTATAAGAATAAGAATTGTTTTGATTGCGTTATTGATTACATTTTTGATTTATGAAAACTTTATTTGTTAACGTAAAAGTTTTTAAAATAGCATATAGCATATTAATTGTAGTTTCAAATAAGAAATCGAATGCATGCCTGATTAACATATATAATTAACATATATATTTAAAAATTGAGTATTAAAACCAACAGAAACTTTTATTAAAAAAATAATAATAGTTTGATTTTTAACACAATTCTTGTAATTTTTTAAAGAAGATTTGAATGATATTCTCTCCAGCAAAATTCATTTATCTCACGAAATTTAAATAACAAAAAATACCTTTCTTTTCAAAACAAATAAGTTTTATCTCTCATCTCTCTCATTTAAGCTGTATAAATTATTTTCAAAAGGTAGGCACTTAAGCCTTAATTAGCTCGGACTTTATCTAAGATCTTATCATATTCGAAATTAAGCTAAGAAAATAATGTTTTTCTTGCTTTCAAAATATTAAAAATACGTCAAGCACTCATTTAAATTCTTTTAAAATGGGAAATGTTTATCACTAAATCTTGAATTCTATAACAAGAATAATAACCTTTAAACTGTCATTCACTCAAAAATTGTTTTAAAGTAAAAATTTGTACTTAATTTTGATTTCTAAAAGTCTTTAAAGGGTTATATTCGCCACCTCTTTCTACAGCTAAAAGTAAAGTCTAAATATGAATTTTTAAAATTATGACAGTGAATTAATGATATTATCGAGGGAAATAAAAAAAAAACAGCCCCTGCTAAATCAGCAACAATTTATCACAGACGAACGTTACTGTTACCAAACCATTTGAAATTACATTTATTTTTGAATGATGTATACAAAACTTGCTTAGGCGCTCATCTACATACCAAATCAAACCCAAACTTCATTTTTCTATTTATTTATTTATTTATTTTTATATTATTATCGAAGTTTGATACCATTAATATATTCCACACCCTCAAATTAGCTAAAATACAAATTTTTGGAAAATTAGTACTACTAGTTTCACAGAAATAAATTATTTTAAAATGAATCAATTTTAAAGACTATATTGAAACTGAAGTTTGATACTCGATTTTTAAAAAGCTTTACATAAAATATTCAAAATTTACTTAGGGGCTCATCTATATATTAAATCATACCCAAACTGTTTTTTCTTTTTATTTATTTATTTACGTATTAATTTATTTAATAGTATTATTAAAGTTTGATAGAATAAATAAACTCTACAAACTCCAATTAGCTGAAATACAATTTCCTTTTATATCTTGGTGTTAAAATTCAAATGTTAAATCTTCAACCTCTCGAATGACATACAATTAACGAATATTAACAAGTGCCACATCTCAACTTAATTTTCTCCTGATAACAACTCTTTTTGATAATTTCGTAGTTATTTTCTCGATAATAATAAGTTCTCTCAAAATTGTAATGCAAAGACTTTCCTCTGAATGCGGATGCTGAACACATTTGAAATATATAACGATTCCCCTATCCAACACTGGTTTTCAATAACCTTTAATCTCGATTAATACGAATCTGGCTCATGAATAAAAAACTGTTTACAATTATTGGATTATCTATTTCTGAACTGATAACTAGATACATACATTATTTTTACATAATGAAAGCTATGGATTGTTAATCTTTCATGAACCACCGTAATAATTAAGTATCCATGATAGTAATAAAATTTTGTAATAGTTAGTAAATGTAATTTTTTAAGAACTCATCATCAGTAAAATATTTATAAATATTTACAAAATAATAATAATAATAATAATAATAATACATTATAATTACCAAAAAAAGACAGACACTATTTTTTTCTCATTACCACCACAAAAAAAAAATTTATTGTGTGAATTTTTTGCTCACAGTCATGATAAATTATACGGCATATTATAAGAATAACGACTGTTTCAATTACGATTTAGATTACTTTTTCGTTTACCTATAAAATTTGTTAATTACAAATATTAAGTGTTAATTGATATTTACACAATAAAACTTTCTTGATTAATTAACATAACAGATGTCATTTTGTAAACGAACTTGATGTCAAAATCCATTTACCGTTTAAATTTTAAACAACAAAAACTAATTCATTTTTAAATGTAATCAATTATATCTCTTTACTTACGTTGAGCAAATTCTTTTATAAAATACACACATAGCTCTTAAGAAGCCCCGACCTTATTTAAGAATCAATCACATTAAAACTTGAGTAATGAAAAAGTCTTTTACATTTTATCAATATGGTACTTTTAAGGAATTTTTAATAGAAATATTCAAAAGCATTAATTTGAAATCTTGTAAAAATGCAAAGCATTTATCGATATGGCCTAAACTAACCACTGACGACGCAATCTTTAGTTTTTCTCAAATATGTTTTTTTTTTTTTTATATATAGAACTTTAGTTTCATTTAACTAAAAAAATATATATATATTACGCTAATGTATGTGGCACAAAATTCACGGTAATATGTTAATTGTTTAATGGCAAAGCCCAAATGAAACGCATCTAGACCATGGTAAATTTGGTTTATTTGTTTTGTTCTTTCGCTGCAATTATGGAGCTTCAAAATATCGTTATTTTTGTTTTGTATTTTTATTTTATTGGCTTAAAAAATAAATAAAAATCATGAATTTTAAATGTTTCAGTTTCAAATTAAATTTATGTTATTATAAATGAAATGAGTGAAAGGATTATATTATTAAATAAATTTTAAATGAAAGTAATGAAATACAAAAAAAAAAAAAAAAAAAAAAAAGGCCACAGGTACAATATTTGGCGATGCGCCAAGTTAGCATAAAAATACCGAGTGCATTATTTATCGGCACAGATATCATATATACACACCACATTGGTGCGATTTTTTTTCTGGAATTTGGATCCCAATTTGGCAAAAACTTCGTTTTCAATAACAGTTAAATATATATTTTTAAACTCTTTTCTATTATTTTAAAAAGGAGATAATAATAAATTTTAAAAAGTTTAATTAATAATTATAGAACAAAACAATTTATATCATTTTAAAGAAAAAAATTAAAATAAATAAACAGTTTATTAAAGAATATATAACAATTGCCGAGTTATCATGTGATGCATATATTTGCCTTTTTGTTCAGTTGCGCCAATGTGGTGAGTATACGACATCTACGCCTTCTTCTTTAGCAGAAACTTCTTATTTCGAAATAATTGAGCAATTAAAATAAATTATGAATAAAAGCAATATGATTTAATGATTAGTATGTATTTAAGGGAGACCAAGGGTGTCGCCAAGGGCGGCTAATAATAATAATAATAATAATAATAATAATAATAATAATAATAATAATAATAATAATAATAATAATAATAATAATAATAATAATAATAATAATAATAATAATATTGTAAATCCATACCTCTTCGTGAAAGAACTATCGATAAAAACACTATACAAATAAGTTTCTAAACGAAAAAAAATAATTAAATTTTTGAATTTAAATTGAAATACAAAAGTAATTGTTCCTAATTTTAAATCTAATAGTATAAAAGTTATCTTATACCTTGTAAGTTTGTTTCTGAGCAAAACATTTGTTATGGTCATCATTAAAATCAAAGAGCAACTTAAGATAAAAAAGTGCTATCGTTTGGGCAATTCTTCTTTGTTTATTGTTAAGAATAGCGACTTCACAGATTCTGATAATCTCAAGGATGTTGACCACACATCAATCAAAAATAATCAACCAATCAACTGAGTCGAAAATTTTATTTACACTTATTTTTATAAGATATAAAATGTTATAACCTTTAACTAATCTATAAAAGATAACCAATCATTAAAAAATATTTAAAATCATCACAAAAATAAGAAAAGAAAGTAATAGTGTAAATTTCGTACCTCTTCGTGAAAGGACTATGTAGAAGAAATAAAACGTTTTTAAAATTAAAAATTCAAATATAATTTCCAAATTTAATTTGAAATCCCAAATTTTTTATTCTTAATTTTAAATCTTATATTATGAAAGTTATTTTATACCCTGTAAATCTTTTTCCGAGCACAACATTTTATTACGATCATCATTAAAATCAAAGAGCAACTTAAGATAAAAAATGCTGACCTTTTGGGGTATTCTCTTTTGTTTATAACCATAAACAAAAGAGAATACCCCAACTAGTCACGGCACAGATTCTGGGAATCGCAAGGGTGTTGACCACACATCAATCAAAAGTTAATTAATCAGTCAACCAAGTAATTTAGAAAAGTGTATCACAGAGTTAAAAAAAGTCGAAAAAAAGGCAAAACACTACATAAATATCCACAATACTGGAGATATATTATTTTAAAACCTTCTAGTGACATAATTTTTTATTTATTTATTTTTTAGGCCGATAATTCAGAGCTTAAACATTTGAAGTAGTGTGTATTAAACGTGTCCTTAATAGTATTTTCAATTACAATCAAAAATGTACATAGTTTGGTTTGACTTGACATTGCTTTGAGGCCTATAGCAGCTATGGCTTTTGCCTCGAATGATCCATTACACACAGAAAGAAAGGCAATTCAGAACTTTTTTATTTCACATATCCATTACATATTTATTTCACTACAAAGGGACAACACACTATTCATTTTTTTTAACCGGATTCGAACCAGGACCCTTCGGCGTGGCGGTAGCTGCCGCTATTGATCACGCTACTGGGGCGACTGGAATGCATGACTGGATTACTCACATAATTAATTTATATGTTAGATTATCAGGGATGAAAGTTGTAGTTAATAATGCTGCTAAATTGATTAACTTTTTATTTGACACTCGCATAATCCTTTCGACTTGGGCGTCTTTTACAGAAATGTAATTCGATTGACACCACTTTATTTATTTTTTTTTCCTTTTTTGTACGCAATCTAAAAAATGTTCCAATTAAATAAGGTAAATTGGATTTTTCTTTATCATTAGTACCAAAAACTAAAATTGCAAAGAAAGATTATGCCTAGTCAGCTAGACATGGTTAATATTTTACCACTTTAGGTTTCTTGAAAAAATAATATATATATATACATATATATATATATATATATATATATACATATATATATATATATATATATATATATATATATATATATATATATATATATATATATATATATATATATTTAGGTAAATTAGGTAAATTAGGTAAATTCTAAAAATTTACCTGCAGGTTAGTGAACGGATATATCAGTTTGCGGCAGTGAGAAGGTTTTAAAGGCTGCCATTTTGTTTCTTAGTTGTCAAAATATTTCTAAAATCTATGATTTACTTAATATTTTGTGTTTAAAAAACTGACAAACTTGCAGTAAAATTATAATACTTCATGTAAAATTAAACGTAAATTTTAGAAATATATTAAAATCCATTTTTTTAAAGAAACTTACTAAGGTACCCTGGGGTAATAACGCCACGTTAAGGTTCTACCAATTTTCACGGCTTAGTTTTAGATTGTATTTTTCAAACAAATATAGGATCTGATACAGCAACTCATTGACTATCTATATAAAATAAAATAATTTAACAGATATGTATTCATAAAATGTAATGGCGTTTTTTCTTGACCAATGCTATTTGGCGTTAATACCCACCTATATGGGTAATAACGCCATGCAAACAAAACTATAAAATGAGATGGAATATTGGCATGTAGATTGCCCAATTCTAAAAATACAAACTCTACAGCAATAGAAATTGACAAATTGCTATCTAAGCTATTGAAAAAATACTATTTTTTTGTGACTCTGAAAGAAAAAGAAAGCTGTGGTGGCGGCGGGGGGAGAAGGCAAAAGAATATCAGATTCTAAGCTACGTTTTGCTTAAAAATGACCATTTAAATAGAATTATTAGAAACATTGCACGGATTATTTGAATCAGTATTTATATTCCCATGTATGCAGATTCGGCCACTGTTGAGAATCAACCGGGGTAATAACGGCAATCCCTGGCGTTATTACCCCGTGATACTTATTGCGCAGTAAATATTAAACTACAAATTATCTCAAGAAGATATCCAAAATCTTCTACAACAATTTGAAAGTACAGGAAATACACTACAAATTTATGTAATAAACAAAGTATTTCTGGATAAAGAATATAGCCTTCCGATCAAAAACCTTATCTTGCAAATTTTAGATCAAGCGTTAATTTTAGTTGCTTGTAAGAACAATAAGACTTAAAAATGAAACAAATTAACTTGAAGCTGTTTTTTGCGATTTATATGACTCAAAACCCTTCTGCGCAAAGCACATGGGTGTCATTTACCTGATTATTTCATAATTATGCAAAATATAAGCACTTGGCGTTATTACCCCGCCTGGCGTTATTACCCCAGGGTACCTTATAAGAAGAAACAACTGGAAAAGAAGTTAAAAATACTAATTTTTAAAGGAGATAATTGAATATAAGAATGCATTAAACGCCCCTAGACTTGGTATTACCCACAGTAATTCGGAAGCTGAATTACTAGTAACCTCAAAATTAAACAAAATAAATCTTTATATTTGTAAGTTATAAACAGACCTTGTCTTTTTTTCATGCAAATTTTCATTTTTATATGCTTATAAAACTCATCTCTCTCACTTAATATGCGTAAATTCGTTTCCAAAAGTAAGCACTTAAGCCGTAATTAGCCATGACTTTATCAAAGATCTTATCGTATTTGAAATTAAACTAAGGAAAATATTCTTTCCTTGCTTTTAAAATAATGAAAATATGTCTAACATCCATTTAAGTTCTTCTAAAATGTGAAATTTTTATCATTAAGTACTGAGTTCTAAACAGACTACAATCTCTTTAAATTGTTTGAAATGTCTACTAATTTAAGATTTGTAAAAGTTTTCGTTTATTTCAAAAAAACACTTTTAATAGCAATTCGTATCCTTAAAAAAATATTTGAAGCACTATAACCATCATCTATATATATAAACTAAATTTAAATGTAAATTAGGTATTTTTGAGATTTGACAATGAATTTATGTTACTGTACACTAAAAAGTTATTGTTTGATAAATAGTGCATGCTTATTAAATTAAAATTATCCATATATCATTAATATATGGCTATAAAATTTTGTAACATAATAATTATCATTTTTTAATTAATTCACCTATAAAAGTAGATACATAAATGGTGGTAAATAAATAAAAAAAACAATCTATTTACAAAAATTCATATATATATATTTTTTTCCTATCACCACTACAAAATAGGATATTAAATTCATTATGTAATTTTTTTCTGTAAATTAAATACACTTGAAACGGCATATTATAAAAATAACACTTGTATCAGTTACGTTATAGATTACAATTTAGTTTATTGAAACTTCATTTGTTAACGTAAAAGTTTTTCATTTGGCAAATAACACATCAATTTGAGTTTCAATTAAGAATCCGAATACATGCTTCATTAATATGCATAATTCGCTTATATACTTAAAAAGGAATAATAAAACAAACCGAAACATTTACAGTAAAAAAATCTGATAATTTGATTCTTAACCCGACTGTTTTTTATTTCTTAAAGAAAATTTGCATAATATTCTAGACAACAAAATTCCTTTACCTCACGAAAAGTAAATAACAAAAATATTTTATTTTCAAAATAAATATGCTTTATCTCTCATCTCTCTCATTTAAGTTGTGTAAATTATTTTCCAAAAGTAAGCACTTAGATCTTAATTAGCCACGACTTAAACTAAGATCTTATCATATTTGAAATTAAATTAATCAAAATAATCTTCCCTTGCTTTCAAAATATTAAAAAATACGTCAAATATTCATTTCAATTCTTTGAAAATGTAAAATGTTTGTCATTAAGTCCTGAATTCTGCAGCACGTATAACCTCTTTAAATTTTCTGAAATGCCTATGAATTTAAAATTAATAATCGTTTTCGTTCATTTCAAAAAAACCTTTTTTAATAGAAATTCACACATTTTATTATTATCACTTGTTTTTTACGCTTTATAACAATCATCTCTATTTACAGCTTAAATTAAAGTGTAAATTGATATTTTTCAGATTATGACAACGAATTTGTGTTATTGCACACTATGAAATTGTATTGTTTTATAAACTGTGTATTCTTATTAAATCAAATTTATTCATATAAGAATAATTCATGGCTATAAAATTTTGTAACTGATACTAATTACTTTTTTAAAATAATTTATCTGTAAAATACAACATAAGTAATAGATAGAATCATAATAAATACAGTCATAAATATAGTTATAAATAAATACAGTCATAATAATAAAATACAGTCATAAATAATGGTAAATGAAAAAAAAAATCTATTTACAAATATATATATATATATATATATATATATATATATATATTTTTTTTTTTTTTAAATTAAATATTCTTAATACGGTATATTATAAGAATAACACTTGTTTCGATTACGTTATAGACTACATTCTTGGTTTATGGAAAATTCATTTGTTAACGTAAAAGTTTGTTAATTGACATATAACTCGTTCATTGCAGTTTTAATTGGGAATTTGAATACATGCATGATTAACATATATAATTAACATATATACTTAAAAACAGAACATTAAAACCAAGCGAAATATTTACAAGAAAAAATATAATTTCTAACACGACTGTTGTTATTTTTTAAAGAAATTTTGTATAGCTTCTCAACAACAAAATTCATTTATCTGGCGAGAATTAAATTAAAAAAATAATTTATTTTCAAAACAAATAAACTTTATCTCTCATCTGTCTCATTTAAGTTGCGTAAATTCTTTTCCAAAAGTAAGCTCTTAAACCTTAATTAGCCACGACTTTATCTAAAATCTTATCATTAATTAAATGAAATTAAACTAGAGAAAATTTTGATTCCTTGCTTTCAAGATATTAAAAATACTTCAAATATTCATTTAAATTCTTTTAAAATGTAAAATGTTTGTCATTAAGTCCTGAGTTTTGCAGCAAGAGTAATCTCTTTAAATTTTCTGAAATGTCTATTAATTTCAAATTAATAAGATTTTCGTTCATTTCAAAAAAATCTTTTTTAATAGAAATTCACACATTTTATTATTATCATTTATCTTTTACGCTTTATAGCAATCATCTCTATTTATAGCCTAAATTAAAGTGGAAATTGGTATATTTTGAGATTAGGACAACGAATTTATGTTATTGCACACTAAGAAATTGTTTTGTTTTATAAATTGTGTATTCTTATTAAATCAAAATTATTCATATATGAATAATTTATGGCTATAAAATTTTGTAACTGGTATTAATTACTTTTTTTAAATAATTTATCTATAAAATTACATTAATAAATAATGATAAATGATCAAAAATAAAACCTATTTACAAAAATATAGATTTTTTTTTCTTATCACATCCACAAAATAAATGAAGAAATTCACTATGTAAATATTTTCTGTAAATTAAATACAGTTAATAAGGTATAGTATAAGATTAATACTTGTATTGATTACGTTATAGATTACATTCTTGGTTTATGGAAAATTCATTTGTTAACGTAAAAGTTTTTTTTTTTTTTTTTTTGGCATATAACTGATTAATTGTAGTTTTAACTGAGAATTTAATTACATACCTGATTGACATATATAATTAGTTTATATAGTTAAAAACAGAATATTAAAATCAACCCAAATAATTACTAGAAAAAAATATAATTTTTAACACGACTGTTGTTATTTTTGAAAGACAATTTGTGTAATATTCTTGACATCAAGATTCATTTATCACACAAATATTAAATAACAAAAATATATTTTATTTTCAAAACAGGTAAATTTTATCTCTCATCTCTCGCATTTAAGTTGCACAAATTATTTTCAAAAAGTAAGCCCTTAAGACTTAATTAACCAAGACTTTATCTAACAAGGAAAGTCTCCATACTGGGAATACTCAGAATTTTATGAAAAAAAATACTAATTAAAGTATTTATGTATGTAATAAAGGATTAGTGAAAATTAGTGGCGGAATCACAGTAGTAATTGTGTAAAAAGATGAAATATTTTCGAATACTTGGGGTGAAAAGACGAAAGAGTCACTCGATTTCGCGAGCAGCCGTTTTCCTCACCAAAAGCAAACGATTATAATACAACTCAAAACTGTTAGATATTTAGAATGCGTGTAAATGGTATTTAATGAATTTAAACATAAATAATGAAAGACTTTAATATATTATATACATATATATACATATTGTATTACATATATATATTACTTGTTGAAGTTGTTATTTAATTAATCACAGGAAAAAATTCATAGATTAAAAAAAAAAAAAAAAAAAAAAAGATCGTATTGAGAAAAATTATTTTCGTACATTTAAGCGTATTCAAAAATAAAAGTCATGTGTTTCCATAGCAACAAAATCTAAATGACAATTCACAATTGGACTTTGAGCTTGAAACAAATCTAATTAATTTAAATTATGAATTACGTTTTAAATCTGAAATTTTGATGGTTAAATTTGAATATAAATATATTCGATTTTTAACTCGTAATCGGATTAAAAGAAGCCTGTGGTCTATGAGATACTTTTTATTCCATTATCGTAAATATCGTGCTACCCCGATTTAAGGGTGTTCTTAAATCAAAAGGTAAAACATTGTGACATAAGTTTTAATTTATTTTTGTTGGGAAATGCCTGGAACTAGGAGACATTTATTAGGCAAAAACTATTTAATCACACTCAGTTTCCAATTGTTTTGCAAACGCCATAGATTTTTAGAACAAGTCGTCAAAGAGGGCCTTTTGAATTGCATTCCCGACAAAAGAAGAATAAAAAAGAATATTGCCCAGTTAAACTGATGACATTGAGCTCACAGGCTACGCATACTAATTCTACATTACATCTTTATGTTTTCAAGGGTTAATTCCGTTCGCAGAAAAATTAAGGAGGGGGGAACAGCTCCTCCCTTTCCCCTTTTTATGCTTAATCATTGAACCCTCTAAACTGATCAGCATATGCTTTATCATAAAAAAAATCCATATCCAAAATTCAGACCAAATCGGATAATTCTTAATAAAAAACCATTTATAAAATTTAAGAGGAGTTATCCCCCTCTTTTATATACTTAACCATTAAACTTCCAAAACTATTCGGAGATTTGAACGAAATCTGACTATTCTGCACGAAAAACCCATTTATATAAATTAAGGGGAGGGGCATTAGACCCCCCACCCATTTCCCCTGTTTATATTTATCTAATGAACACCTAATACCAATCACGGAAGTGCTCATCAGAAAGATCCTATGTGTAAATTTTGAACAAAAACTATTATTTCTGCATGAAAAACCCATTTATATCAATTAAGAGGAGGGGCATGAGCCCCCCGTTCCCCCTCTTATACATATCGAATGAACTCCAAAAACTAATCAGGGAAGCGCCTTATCAGGATATACCTATATACAAAATTTCAAGTGAATGGGATATTTTTATCATGAGTTATCGCGTTACGAACGTACGAACGTACATACAGAACGGACGGGCACATAAGCTCTCAGGCTATGATAGCTTGTGAGCTAAAAAAAAACTAGTCGACGAAAGGGAGAAAGAGGCGTGATCACGTGATCGAAAATGTTCATAAACCCATAGGTAATGGATTGATCAAAAAATGGGAAACTGAATTAGATTCCAAATCGCTTCCATGGTCAGGTTTTGCAATCGTATATCTTTATGTGGAAAAATGACTTTGTGAATGTGTCAAAATGTTTTGCGCTCGTTGAGCAAAGCAGTTGAGAACACCCTTAAAACCTCTTCAGAACTGAGGTACACAAACGTGTACCTCCATTCTTTTCCTCATACAAACTAAACTGTTCGAATTTTTTGCACTTTTACTTTACTTCTATATAGCTGAATGTTTTTTGCTTTAAAACAAAACCAATAAATGTCAGCACTGATGAATATTACCTCATAAAATTAATATTATTTTCATCCGAGTTTCGAAAATACCTTCAAGACATTGTGGCCAAGAAAGTAAGAAATGATCATCATTATTTAACTTAAATGCTTTTCAATAAAAAATTTCGAAGATTTGCTGTTCATTAATTTGTTTAAAGACCTTAATTTCTGTTACTGCGTAAATTTATATTGCAGCTAGTTAATCTGATTTTTTAAGGGGATTAGTAGTTTTATATCTACATTTGTAAATATAAATTATCAGTCCCCTAGGTACTGATTTCATAAAAATGAATTTTTCTGTCATCTATGGTGTCATTTCGATTATACAAAAGCAATAAATATATATTTGTAGAGATATTTTATTCACAGGTCTGAAGAGGTTAAGGGCAGATGGCTTTCAGTACATTCAAATGACACTGAATGCTGTTCGTGATCACATGCACAACACTGTTGGATCTTTTCCCAATTAATTATAAAACGGCTAAATTTTCAGTGCGGTCTACCAGACCTCTCACCCTGGCTGTGTGAGTGTTTTGGTATTCAAATAAAAAAAAAGTCTTGTATTCTCAGTCCTAGTAAAAAAGTGAGTTATGGTGATCCTGACTTTCAAGAAACACTATGGCAATGGATAAATGAAGTAGAGAGTATTGTTGATGAATATGACAAGAATTTGGGTATTATAATTGGCCATTATATTGGCCATTTTCACCATTCGCTTACATTTCACAGTTTTATTTTTATTTTTCAAACTTAATACTTTCTTTTAAAAATGGAGACAGGTGTTAAAGTAAATGTTTAAGTTACATGAAAAAAAATTGTTAATGCACTTTGCCCTATAATATAAAATGTAAATGCTATTTGAAGTTGACTTGTAAGGCAAATTGTCAAGTCCGTTACCATAAAAAATTACTGGAAATACTCAGCTTTAAATTTATTAAATTTTCTAAAATCAACTTACTTTAAAGTGTCTTGTGTCCCTAAATTTCATAACATGGCATTAATCAATAATTCTTAAATTAAATTGAAATAAAAGACAGTTTTAGTCACAAGATTTTGATCACATAGAAATTATACATGAATTTTTAATAATAATTACATTCTATATTCATGTAAATTATTAAATTTTAAGAAAATTGCATAGTTGTTTCTTAGTTGAATAAAAAATAAAAGTAGAATGGTGAAAAAATGATAATCATTAAAAAACCGTGTGGTAACAGACTTGATATTTGGTACTTGACACTACAGACTTGACCCTGTGTTGAAAATGGCCGACAAACGAACACAATAGTGAATATGAAGTTGAAATACAGATGATAATGTTTTGTGTCTATATGGACAAAAAGTCTCAATATAACGCTTGAATCCCGAGTCTCCGAAAACATGCTACTCTTGCCTTGCAAAACGTAAAAGTGACACAATATAATTTTGTAGACTATTGAAAAGCCCTATATATGTCTCAGTGTTCCTACCAGGTTTACGAAGAATGTAAAAATGAGATTCAAAAACCTTAAGTTGAAGTTTTTCGATTTTTCTAAAATTATTTAATTACTAAACATTTTTTGCATTTATCATGTACACTGTACACTTAATTTTGTTACCAAGTATTTTTATTTTTAGACTTTTTGAAAATATATTTTTTAACCTTATATTTGAAAGTGTACTATTTTTCAGAGATTTTGTCATTTTTATGTATAAAAATCAAATTTAAAATGCTATGATTTTTTTTTTTTCAAAAAGGCATAATTATTGAGTGTTAGTATTTGTTTTAAGTATATGCTATGTTTTGGGAAGTTTATGCGAGTTTATTTAATGCATATAATAAGTAGCAGTCTGTCAGACTGCAAAACTCAAGCAAGCATTCCAATCATGATTCAACTCCGGTAAGGGGTTAAAAAGATACTGGATATTTATCTCAATCCTTTTAACATATTAAGCCTCACAACAGTCACCAGTGACTGACACTGTACTTTTCATTTAGACTTCATCTTTCACTGATGACTGACAGTCTAAAATATTAAATACAAAAAAAAAAAAAAAAAAAAAAAAAAATGCACACTGAAAAAAAATGAAATACTTAAAAATGAGTACATTGATACACTCATACTGAATTGAATACCTTTGAATAAAAATGATCATATCAGTTTCTCAATTTTGAAACATCGCTTGTCATCAAATCCAAACTAATGATAATTCTGTACCATTTAATGGTTTATTTCACTTATGGTGGCATAAAAGATGCTTATTAATGTAATTAATAAATTATTCACAGTATTTTGAAATAATTTAAAAGTGCTTGCAAATAGTTTTCTTCTCACAAAAATATTCGATTTGGGTATTTTGCTAAAAATTTTTGCTATTTTTTTTTATAAACAATCAAGTAAACTTTTATTGTTAATAATTTTGAGTAAGAAACAAATGCTAGTATGTTTCTACTTTAATTTATAAGTTAAGGGGGCAATTCATAGTGATTTACATTTGAACACAACCATGCAATCAAAAATCAGTGCATGTGTTTCTCAGTTTTGAGTACATCTGGATCGGAGCTATTTTGAGTATGTGAAGTACTTAAAATTAAGTACTTTTTACTTAATTTTCAGAAACCATTTTTTTTTCAGTGTATTTTTTTATGAAATTACTTAAAATTTACTTAATTTTTATTTATTATAGGATTATACTTTCTTAATAAATATGTAAATTATTAAAATTTTTTTAGCTTCAGTATCAGTCACCGTAGCATTCAACGTATTACTGTATTACTTCTTGATCATTTCACTCGCATAATATGTTTTGACTAATGCCAGTCCAAATGTGTTGATAAAATGCGTAAAACGTATATATATATTTTTTTCAACTACGCGTTTCAGCACATTATAGACAGTCTCTTAAACTATATAAATTAACGTTTTTTAAGCATAATTCAAAAATTACTTTGAATAAATAATTGGAATTAAAAACTGGCATAAAGCAGGATATAATAAATATAAATCTAACAAAAAAAAAATGCACGTTGTAATCCATATTTTTCCTAAAGATAATTTCATAATTCTTTTTATACTTTTTATAAAAAATTCAAGGTATTTTAATTTGGCTTTTTAATAGTATGATTACACAAAAAAAAATACACTAGAATTATAATTTCAGGTGATATTAATAAAAAAATAAAATAATTAATTGCACATTAAAAGCTCTTAATTTTGACTATTTGTAATTAAAAAGCTTATAATCCAAATGACATTAAATTTCGTTTCTAAGACTAATTAAAACTAAATATTTAACATGCAGCGTCGAAATTGGATGTTTCTATTGAAAAAAAAAAACAAGTTTTTGCTTAGTTATGATTAGTACATGACTCCAAAAGCAATTGTTACATGCATCATTTAAAAGCAGACTTTAGTCTCCATCAGTATCTTATTTTTTATTTAAATTAGTTGCGGGATTAACAGATAATTTCATTTTTTCCACGATTGTACATTAAGAAAGTATATCGTTTGATAAATTGTATATTCTTTTTAAACCAAAATTATTCTCATATTATTAATTAATGGCTATAAAATTTTGTAATTGATGATAAATAATTTTTGACTGCTCTACAATAAAACATTTTAAAAAATATATAAATTAAAAAAATTGCAATCTAATCAATTACAGAAAACAAAACAAAATAAAAATCCATTTACATTTTTTTGAATCATGACCACAAATAAAAAAAATTATTGTGTAAACTTTTCCTCACAATGATTAAACATAAAACGCCATATTATTATAATAACAACGCTTTCATTTACGATATGGATTAAATTTTTGGTTTACATGCATATTTAGTTTTACATAATTACAAAGATTAAAAGTTAATTGATATTTACTCAATAAAACGCTTTTAATTAACGAAATGTATATAATTTTGTAAAAGAACTTGATGGCAAAATCCATTTATGTGAACCATTTATTTGAAATTTAAGCAACAAAACTATTCCATTTCTAAATGCACATGGACCTTATCTCTTCACTTATGTTGAGCAATTCTTTTTATAAAATAAACACTTAACTCTTAATTAGTCTCGTCCTTATCTAAGATCTCATAACATTTAAACTTGGGTTATAAAAAGTTTTTCGCGTTTTAACAACATTGTACTTTTAAGGAATTTTTAATAGACATAAGCGAAAGAATTTATTTAAAATCTTGTAAAATGTGAAGTATTTATTAGTATGATCTGGATTAACCACTGACAACTGCAATCTTTAAATTGTCTCAAATATAATTTTTCTTTTCAAAAACTTTAGTTGCATCTAACTAAATATTTTAAGTTGAAAAATTTTCTTTCGTTTATTTTTAAAAACATTTTTAATGTTATAACCTGTAACTAATCTATAAACGATAATTAATTTTTAAAAATTATTTATCCTCATCACAAAATAATAATAATAATAATAATAATAATTGTGTAAATTCCATACCTCTTCGTGAAAGGACTATAGATGAAAACACTATAAAAATAAATAAAAAGTTTCTAAAATTAAAAAATTAAATTAAATTTTTTAATTTAAATTAAAATACCAAATTTATTATTCCTAATTTTAAATCCAATATTATAAAAGTTGTTTTATACCTTGTAAGTTTGTTTCTGAGCACAACATTTATTATGATTATCATTAAAACTAATTAGTTTCATTAAACTAAATCTTTTACGCCAAAAATTTTATTTGCGTTTATTTTTAAAATCATTTAAAATGTTATAACCTTCATATAATCTATAAAAGATAACTTATCTTTAAAAAATATTTATCATTATCACAACAAGAAAAGAAAAAAACTAGTCGTTGGAGGCCACCGTAATACTTACCCATCATGGATATGCATAATATAGTATATGAAAACAAAACATGTGTAAACTATTTATAAAATGCATTCCGAACAAATTCCGAAATAAAATTTAAACGTATATTTAAGTATATTTAACACATAGTCATGCTCTATTAATGAATTGCTCATGGACCAATTTCGACAAATTGTATAAAATGCCAAATTACTGAAATAGTATTGAATTGCATAAAAGAAACATCCTTATAACTCCAAAATAATAATCATATTCATACCAATATGTTGCGTCGGATTAAGCGTCTCATTTTCAATTAAAATATACCTTTAAATTGAAATTTCAATGAAATACAGGGTCACGAAAAATCGAAGAATGTGGAAAAAAGGATTAGAAATATCTGAACAACTAATAATCTGATCGACTTTTTTTTTTTTTTAATGCAAAATTTGTGTTATCTTATCGCCTTTTACGTCCACACCTTAAAATATGAAAAATACTGAAAATTTTTATATACCTTTTATCAGAACGAATTTTTTGAGAGTCCAAAAAAATTGTTCCGGATGATCGATGTTGCTGAGATTAAATAGGCTTCGTTCCATTCTTACATACTAAGCACATACAAAATTTCAAGTCTCTATCAGAATTTGTTCGGGAGATAGAGCGTTTACAGAAAGACAAACGGATGGACGGCAATTTTTTTTTTCCAAAAATATGTTTTTCCGATTCTCCAGTACCTGAAAGGTGTAAATCCGCCAAAATTTTTTTTTCGATTTTCAAAACGATTGCACGATTTACCCTATATTAAGTACGATGGGTAAGTAATAGTGTAAATTTTATATCTCTCCGTGAAAGGACTATACATGAAAAGATTGTATAGAGGAAATAAAACCTTTCTAATATTAAAAATTCAAATTAAATTTCAAAGTTTAAATTGAAATTCGAAATTTATTTTTCCTAAATTTAAATCTTATGTAATAAAATTTATTTTATATTTTATAAGTTTGTTTCTGAGCACAGCATTTACTATACTCTTCATTAAAATCAGAGATCAGAGCGTATTTTAGCTTAAGTTGATAAGCTAAAAAACGCTCACATTTCGGCAATCCTTCTTTATATGTGGTTAAGGATAGTCACGTCAGAGATCCTGGGGATTGAAAGCGTCTTGAATACATATCAATCAAAAGATAATAAACCAAACAAATTTTTAAGTGTTCCTCTTGGATTGACATCTTCAAGCCCCCTAGGAGAATATTACTAATTTTCAAAATATTAGCAGTTATCTCCGCGAAAAAAAACTTATATTTTTCAAATTTGATAGGACTCGTTAACTTACCATCTTTAAGGTCAGGAAAATATTCAGAAATGACTTTCGGGATCTTCTATCGTTATCTCGATCATGGTTGTTAGATGAAATTATGAAATTAAACGAGATCAATTCATCAAGAGATTCCTGAGTCCCAGAATTATTTTCAAATTATTTCTATTAAGTATATTTTAATTAGTCAAGCAGAAGGAAAAAATTGTATCAAGATTTTCTGCTGTGCCACGGAAAGGATATGAATACGATGGATGCAATATATTATATCATGTGTACTGAAATGGACTGGCATATTTTTTAAAATTGAAAAACTTGCAATTGGTGACAGCTATTAAAAAATTCTTCAGTAGATTATGCGTACCTAAAATTCAAAAACTTGCAAATGGAGGCAGCTATTAAAAAATTCTTACAGTAGATTATGCGTACCACCCTGAATGCCACGAAAATGTTCCTAAATGGGACCTTCGATCGAACTTGCGATCCTGGCTGTTAAAGTAAGTGGTTTAATAAAGGAGATCAGTCCATCAAGACCTTCTTTAGTACAAGAATTATCTTCGAAGTATTTCTCTATAATACTTTATATTTTGATTACTTGAGCAAAATACAAAATTTGCATCAAGACCCTCTACTGTACGGGAAGGATACGAATGCGGTGAATGCAGTACCTTATATAATGCGTCCTAAAATGGACTGATTGATTTAAAATTCAATAACTTGCAAATGGCGCAGCTATTTAAAAAACTCTTGCAGAAGGGTTATGTAAAATGTCAAGATTTTACTGAGATTTTCGATTTTATTTTAAAATAGCAGCTATAGATGACGTTGAATATATGTGCTGAGATACATGCGCTCTCTAAGATCGAATTATTTTAAGCTCTCTCTCCTCTTATGTGAAAGAAAGATGGTTGTATTATGAAGGAGACCCTGAGAACAAAAATGCATTAGATCTACTCGATAACATCACATCAATATTAAAGGACGTGAAAGGCTAAAAAATTCGTCCCTAATTTAGCACCGATTATTTGTAACTTCATCAAAAAAAACTATTTTATATTAAAATCTAAAACAGAAGTAGTCTCTTTATATCTTACATAATCCTCTTGCAAAAATTTCTTGACCAACTGTCGTAATTTGCAAATTATTTTGTTTTTAAATTAGTCAATTCATTTTAGAACATCCGGTATGTATATGTGTATATATATATATATATATATATATATATATATACAGGGTGTATCTAAACTACTGGGCAAAACTTTAAGGGGTGATAGTACACATCAAGACAAATAATATTAAATGGGAAACTCAGGGTCCTAAACGTCTTCCGAAGGCGATAGGCGCCATAAAAGTTTAGGGTCCAAAATTTGAAATGATTATAGAAAACGGAAAAATTGGTCGATTCGTTTGCGGTTTTCACGAAAAATATCCTTTATATTATTATTTTCTTGAAAATAAATTATAAAGATAAATTTCAAAAAAAATGCCGATAGAGGGCGCTTTAGGCTTTGGAATAACGAACAACTATTTTTTTTCCATTATTTTTTGCATCTCATTAAACTTTTTTAGAAGATTAGACATAAACTTAAATTTTGAGCTTAAAGTCTGTAGTTGAATAGCGCAAACTGAACTGTGTTCAATGGAAGAGGGTAGGTTCAAATTTCAAATGATTATAAAAAACAGAAAAATTGGTCGATTGATTTGCGATTTTAACTAAAATTATTCTTTATGTCAACATTGTCTTGAAAATAAATTATACAGATAAATTTTAAAAAATGTCGATAGAGGGCGCTTTAGACATTAGAGTAACGTACAACTACTTTTACCGTTATTTTTTGCATCTCATTCTTTTTTTTTTTTTTTTTTTTTTTTTTTTTTTTTTTCTTTGAAGCTTAGACATAAACTTAAATTTGGAGCTGAAAATCTGAATCGTTGAGAGTGGTTAAGTAGCACAAACTGAACTGTGTTCAATGGGGGTGGGGAGGTTAAAATTTCAAATGATTATAAAAAACGGAAAAATTGGTCGATTCGTTTGCGGTTTTCTCTAAAATCATTCTTTATGTCAGTATTTCCTTGAAAATAATTTTTAAAGATAAATTTGAAAAAATTTCGTTAGAGGGCGCCAAAAACTTTAGAGAAAGCAACAACAATTTGTAACTGTTATTTTTTGTAACTAATTAAATGCTTGCAAAAGCTTAGACTTAAATTTTGAGCTCAAATTCTGAATCATTGGGAGAGGTTAAGAAGCGCAAACTGAACTGTGTTCAGGAGTTGAAATGTTACCCTGCCAACCCTACAAACACAGTTCAATTTTTCGCTACTTAATTACTCACAACGATTCAGATTTTGAGGTCAAAATTTAAGTCTAAGCTTTTAAGACATTTATTTAGATTTAAAAAAATAATGCTATAAAATAGTTGTTGGTAACTTTAAAGTTTAAGGTGCCCTCTAAAGGAATTTTTTGAAATTTATCTTTAAAAGTTATTTTTAAGGAAATACTGACATACAGAATAGTTTTAGAGAAAACCGCAAACGAATCGACCAATTTTTCCGTTTTTTATAATCATTTGAAATTTGAACCTCCCCACCCCCATTGAACACAGTTCAGTTTTCGCTACTTAACGATCTCAACGATTCAGATTTTCAGCTCAAAATTTAAGTTTATGTCTAAGCTTCTGAAAAAATTTAATTAGATGCAGAAAGTAACGGTAAAAGATAGTTTTACGTTACCCCAAAGTCTAAAGCGCCCTCTATCGACATATTTCGAAATTTATCTGTATAATTTATTTTCAAGACAATACTGACATAAAGAATAATTTTAGTGAAAACCGCAAATCGACCAATTTTTCTGTTTTTTATAATTATTTGAAATTTGAACCTACCTTCTCTCATTGAACACAATTCAGTTTGTGCTATTTAACCATAGACTTTGAGCTCAAAATTTAAGTTTATGTCTAAACTTCTAAAAAAGTTTAATGAGATGCAAAAAATAATGGAAAAAATAGTTGTTCGTTACTCCAAAGTCTAAAGCGCCCTCTATCGACATTTTTTGAAATTTATCATTATAATTTATTTTCAAGACAATACTGATATAAAGAATATTTTTCATGAAAACCGCAAACGAATCGACCAATTTTTCCGCTTTTTATTTTCATTTCAAATTTTGGACCATAAAATTTGATGGCGCTTATCTCCTTCGTTTGAGACCCTTAGTTTCCCATTTAATATTATTTGTCTTGATGTGTACTATCACCCCTTAAAGTTTTGCCCAGTAGTTTAGATACACCCTGTGTATATATATATATATATATATATATATATATATATATATATAATAACACGTTTCACATATGATATATCATATGGAGTTCAATTACTCAATGTTTTCGAAAATAGAAAAAAACATCCAAGTAAAGTAAAAATAATAATAATAATTAATTAATTAATTAAAATAACGCGCCTTGCATTAATTTACTAAGCGGGTTTGGATTTTTTTATTATTTTACACAGAACATAATGAAAAGATGATGTCAAAAACTGTTGTTAGTTTTCGTTTTTTCAAAAACTAAAACAAAATTACATAACCTTTTTCATTTACGTATAAAAACATTTCACATTTATTTACTTAAAAACAGGTATCACAAACAAAAAAATTAAAAAGTTGACATGTTTCGGTTCAATCATAAGAACCGTATTCATAACACATAAAATCAGTAGAAAACTAAATGACACTGAATATAAATAATTTAAAAACCTAAAACACAAAACACTGCGCCCCTATGATCGTAAATAGCCAACACTATTTACGTGCTATTTAAAGCGGCTCCCCCTATTAGACTCAACCTCTGAATATTTATTAAGTAATTCCAACCATAAACTCGGAATATCATAAGAAAAAGAATCATTACAAACCCTATCCCTCCTAGAATATATCTCAATGGATTCACGGATGATTGATTTACGGAATAAACTTGAAATGAACACTAATCTACTATTTTTATAACAAATCTTAACCTCCCTCGTTAAAAACAATCTTGACAACGCTGTCTTATCCTTTCAAATTTAATGTCAGATTCATGCTCTTTTCTTCTAATCCCAAACTTCCTACTGTCATACCGATATAATAATTAATATCCCCTCCCCCTTCATTCTCATATGGAATTTCATACACCCCCTCTAGATCATCATGTGGAACCGGATCAAAAGCTCTGTATAGAAGATGTTTTAACGTAGGAGGTGGTTTAGCAACTAATTCTGTTTTAAACTTTTTAAATTTAGCTTTAAGCCTCTCAAAATTACCCTTTATATATGGAAACGATAGCCTTTTAACACCAATCTCCTCGAATTAGTTGCTAAACCACCTCCTTGGTTAAAACATCTTCTATACAGAGCTTTTGATCCGGTTCCACATGATGATCTAGCGGGGGTGTATGAAATTCCATATGAGAATAAATTAGTTAAAAATTATAGGGGTAAAAATAATTCTCAGGATAGTTGTAATTTGGCTGATAATGCATGTGAGAGGGGGGGGGGGAGGAGATTGGTGTTAAAGGGTTATCGTTTCCATATACAGGGTGTTTCTAAATTGATGGTCCAAACTTTAAGGGGTGATAGTACACATGAAGACAAACAATATTTAAATAGGAAACCAAGGGTCCCAAAGTCTTCCGAAGGAGATAGGCGCCATTAAAGTTTAGGGTCCAAAAATTCAAATGATTGTGAAAAACAGAAAAATTGGTCGATTCGTTTGCGGTTTTCACTAAAATTATTCTTTATGTCAGTATTGTCTTGAAAATAAATTATAAAGATAAATTTCAAAAAATGACGATAGAGGGCGCTTTAGACTTTAGAGTAACGAACAACTATTTTTTACCGTTATTTTTTGCATCTCATTAAAGGTTTCGTAAGCTTAGACTTAAACTTAAATTTTGAGCTCAAAATCTGAATAGTTAGAAGCAGTTAAGTAGCACAAACTTAACTGTGTTCAGAGGGTTTTAAATTCAAATGATTATAAAAAACGGAAAAATTGGTCGATTGATTTGCGGTTTTCACTAAAACTATTCTTTATGTCGGTATTTTATTGAAAATGAATTATAAAGATAAATTTCAAAAATTGCCGATAGAGGGCGCTTTAGACATTGGAGTAACATACAACTATATTTTACCATTATTTTTCGCATCTCATAAAATTTTCTTAGAAGCTTAGACATAAACTTAAATTTTGAGATGAAAATCTGAATCGTTGGGAGTGGTTAAGTAGAGCAAACTGAACTCTGTTCAATGGGGGTGGGGAGGTTCAAATTTCAAATGATTACAAAAAACGGAAAAATTGGTCGATTCGTTTGCGGTTTTCTCTAAAACTATTCTTTATGTCACCATTTCCATGAAAATAAATTTTAAAGATTAATTTAAAAAAATACCGATAGAGGGCGCCTTAAACTTTAGAGTAACCAACAACTATTTTTAAGCGTTATTTTTTGTATCTAATTAAATGCTTGCAAATGCTTAGATTTAAATTTTGAGCTCAAATTCTAAATCGATGGAGGGGTTAAGAAGCGGAAACTGAACAGTGTTCAGGAGTTAAAATGTTACCCTCCCCACCCCTCGAACACATTTCGAATTTCCGCACTTAATTACTCAAAACGATGCAGATTTTGAGCTCAAAATTTAAGTTTGAACTTTTACAAGCATTTAATTAGATACAAAAAATAACGGTTAAAAATAGTTGTTGGTTACTCTAAAGTTTAAGGCGCCCTCTATCGGTATTTTTTGAAATTAATCTTTAAAATTTATTTTCAAGGAAATATTGACATAAAGAATAGTTTTAGCGAAAACGGCAGACGAATCGACCAATTTTTCCGTTTTTTAAAATAATTTGAAATTTGAACCTCCCCACCCCCATTGAACACAGTTCAGTTTGCTCTACTTAACCACTCCCAACGATTCAGATTTTCATCTCAAAACTTAAGTTTATGTCTAAGCTTCTAAGAAAATTTTATGAGATGCGAAAAATAACGGTAAAATATAGTTGTACGTTACTCCAAAGTCTAAAGCGCCCTCTATCGGCATTTTTTGAAATTTATCGTTATAATTCATTTTCAATAAAATACCGACATAAAGAATAGTTTTAGTGAAAACCGCAAATCAATCGACCAATTTTTCCGTTTTTTATAATCATTTGAATTTAAAACCCTCTGAACACAGTTAAGTTTGTGCTACATAACTGCTTCCAACTATTCAGATTTTGATCTCAAAATTTAAGTCTAAGCTTACGAAACCTTTAATGAGATGCAAAAAATAACGGTAAAAAATAGTTTTTCGTTACTCTAAAGTCTAAAGCGCCCTCTATCGTCATTTTTTGAAATTGATCTTTATAATTTATTTTCAAGACAATACTGACATAAAGAATAATTTTAGTGAAAACCGCAAACGAATCGACTAATTTTTCTGTTTTTCATAATCATTTGAATTTTCGGACCCTAAACTTTAATGGCGCCTACCTCCTTCGGAAGACTTTGGGACCCTTGGTTTCCTATTTAAATATTGTTTGTCTTGATGTGTACTATCACCCCTTAAAGTTTGGACCATGAATTTAGAAACACCCTGTATAAAGGGTAATTTTCAGATGATTAAAGCTAAATTAAAATGTTTAAAATAGAATTAGTTGCTAAACCACACCCTACGTTAAAACATCTACTATACAGAGCTTTTGATCGAGTTCCACATAATGATCTAGCGGGGGTGTATGAAATTCCATATGAGAATGAAGGGGGGATATTAATTATTATATCGGTATGATAGGTAGGAAGTTTGGGATTAGAAGAAAAGAGCATGAATCGGACATTAAATTTGGTAGGGATAAGACTGCGTTGTCAAGATTGTTTTTAACGAGGGGGGTTAAGATTTGTTTAAAAGATAGTAGATTAGTGTTCATTTCAAGTTTATTCCATAAATCAATCATCCGTGAATCCATTGAGATATATTCTAGGTAAGATAGGGTTTGTAATGATTCTTTTTATGATATTCTGAGTTTATGGTTGGAATTACTTAATAAATATTTAGAGGGTGAGTCTAATAGGGGGAGCCGCGGTAGCGTTGGCTATTTTCGATCATAGGGGGCGCAGTGTTTTGTGTTTTAGGTTTTTAAATTATTTATATCCAGTGTCATTTAATTTTCTACTGATTTTATGTGTTATGAATACGGTTCTTATGATTGAACCGAAACATGTCAACTTTTTAATTTTTTGTTTGTGACACCTGTTTTTAAGTAAATAAATGTGAAATGTTTTAATGCGAAAAGATGATGGTTATTATGTATAAAATTAGTATAAATTTATTCTGTAAAGCCCATTTTAAAGGATGGTTAGAAAATAAAAATTAAAGAAAAAAGATTAAAGAAAGATGCGAAAATTTGCTATAGCTCCATTGCGTAAAAGTAATTCATAAAATATAAATGGTAAAGTTGATAATAGCTTTTTACCATTTATATATTACCAACAGTAGTTAGATGAAAATAGTGGGAAATATTAGACCGAGCTAAAGATAATGAAAGCAGCAGTCTGAAAAATAATTAATGATAAACTAAGATTCAGGGACAATGCATTTCTGCTAAAAAATGGTCCATTAATTAATTCATGCAGGAATTTATAAACAAACGTATTTAAAATTAGTAAAAAGCCTTTTTTTAACGTATAGTATGAGATGGAAAATTTCCTAAAAAATTATTAGTGCCTTTTGTCAGTATGAACATTAAAATTAAGCGTTTACAGACTGTAAACAAGGTCCGTGAAAATATTAAGTGATCATGGGGCTGCATAGGAAGAATCGAAACAAGAAAATGAAACTATATCAGCATACATTTCAAATCGACATACAGTGCAAAAAAAAAAAAAAAAAAAAAAAAAAATTAAGAGGTTACTAAAAATTTTTTAGTAAATTTGTATTCCACAGAATTTTTTAGTAACCATTACAAGCTTTTTTTTTTTTTTTTTTTTTTTTTTTGCAAGTGAAACAAACATTTCTTTTGTAAACTGAACAAAAGAATTTTTTGTATAACTAACTTAAAACTTTTTAGTATGAGCCACCAAGCAAATTTTAGTAATAGCTCCAAAATTATTTTTAGTTAATTAAAAATTATATTTAAACTTCTGAAGCGGAAGATTTTCGGCAAAGTTGCAATAGATGGCAGCATCAAACATTGCTACCTGCTATACCATGTTTCTAAAGGGGAGGGAAAGCCCAGAGATCATTACCCATGGTAACTGCTACGACAGGATTTTCATAATCCCTTTTATTTAACGCGTACTTACATTACATACATTCGGTGCATATTTGGTGGCGTCCAGCATCGAACCCGGGAACTTTCAGCCTGGAGTTCGGTGCTATGACCACTAGGCTATCACCGCCACACCAAGTGAGTTTTAGTTAATACCTATTAAAAATGTAAAACTATTAACTCAATTCGTTGCTAGCTTTTTTCTAGTAATTCTTACAGATTCCTTGTAACCGAGTAAGATTACAAAATTTTTTTTAGTAATTACAAGGATCACTAAAATTTTTTTAGTAGAATGACTCTTTTTTACAGTGTAGGAAACATTTAAAAACTTTGAGAAAGTAAGAAACTATGTAGACAAATTTCACCAAAATTAAAGCAGTGAAATGAAGCCAAAATATGTGACAACTAGTGTTACCAGGTTGAGTACGACAAAAAGTAAGATAAGCAGACAAAAAATAGCGAAATAGCTTAATTCGAATACAAAAATACATGAAATCCTATATAAACGCAAAATGTCTTTAACGGACAACTGTCTTAAATGTTAAAATTTTCAAAACAACATTAAGAAATTATTAATATCTGAACAAGAAAATATCGAAATTTCCAACACTTAAAACGATTTAACTTTCACTGAAAAGACTTGAATTTCTTGAAGAATCATATTTTAAATCAGTATGTACTGTTAAACTTTGATCTAGTTGTAATATATTTGCCAGGTAGTTATAAAAAATCTTTAAAAAAATTAAACTATTAGAAATTCAAAGTAAAAACTGCATTTAAAATTTTCATTATTCAAAAGGCTTATTTAATACATACAGTATTTATATTACGTTGACAGATAAGAAATCTTAGAAATGACGTTTGTAAAATTTGTGCCATATTTATTAAACTCTTGTCTCTATAAAATGAAATAAGTCGGATATATTAAAATTTTTTTTTTTAGCTACGAGGATTATATCTAACGTTAAAATGTTTTCAACTTAAGTCAAAACTTTTTATTTCTTTAAAATTTGTCACTCTTATTTGACGAACAAATTTCTAAAACTTTTTATCATATTACTTTATTTAATTGGCTCTTTATTTCATGACCATGATATTTTGGAAGAATGAATCATATCTCCGATGACTTTATTTTTATTTAATAAAATAATAATCTCTTAAACAATCTCATTCAGGCAATAACACTGAAAACAAAATGCAAAAATATATATATATATATAGATATATATAAAAAAATATATAATATGTTGTAGCAAACAATACATATTATGCAATACAGTACTTGAATGTAGTTCCACGCATACATACACATGTGCTAAATAATTTTGTCCATAATGGACCAAAACAAGGCTAATTTTAGTAAAATTCTTATTAACACGCTTTATTACATTAATCTTTATTATTACCCATTTTAACAACAATCAACCTTAATTAAAAACATATTGCATTTTACAAGCTTTTAAATGTTTCAAAATAAAAGATGAAAAACACACCTATGCCACATGAATTTGAAAGTGCTTTCAAATTTATAATAATGACAATAAAGACATTCTTATTTAATTAATTTAAATATGTACTACGACTTTATGTTCCAGCGTAGCAAGTTTTGTCAATCTTCCTAGATGTAATAAAGCCTTGGACGATATGCAATTTACTGATGACAGCATAAGTAGTTGCAATAGCACCTTAAACTGGATAGTAATCTTTATTACAGATGGTAATCTTTATTACCTTAAGCAGGGTTATAAATATTTCTTTAGATTTTTTGAGAAATAATTTTTTAATTAATATTTAGGGCTACTTTTATTTCATAATAATATATTTACGTGATGTTTTAAAAGAATTCAAAGAAATGTCCTTGTTTCTGAAATTTTAACTTCAAATATTTTAATTCTTTAATTATTCCATCGGCACTTTTATTAAATGCAGTGTTTATACTTCATTGACTCGACTAAGAAATTTTAGAAACGAAATCTGTGAAAAATTCGTCCCCTTTTACTAATATCTTGTTTCATTTAAATGAAATGTGTCACATGTTTAAACTCTAGCTCGAAATCTAACGTTAAAATGTTTCAAATAAAGTCTAAACATTTTTTTTTATTTTATTATTATTATTATTTTTTTTTTAATTGAAAAACTTTTTTTTTTGAGATTTTTATTTCCTGATATCAATGTTTCGATTGTCAGTCTGTAATTCTACTTTGGTCTTTCCGGAGTTTGTACTTATTAAAAATATTAACAAAGAATGTTTTTTCGAACGTGATACAAAAGTTTTTAAATACGTACATGAACGAGAATATTAAACTCTGATCAAAGTTTTAAACAGCTTTATATATGAAGAACTTCATTCATTTTAAAAATGCATCAATTGTAGTAAAATCTACTTCTGAATAAACGGTTATATCAGCTCACAGTACAAATACGGATAAAAAGTAAATAAACCAACATATTTTATTTTCTTACAATGGACCTTTTACAAAATAAAGTAATTAAAATAATTGCACTTATAACATAATTATTTTTAATTAAAGTCAAATGAAAATCTACATGTAATTTGCCTCAAGTGAATCCACAAACGGTCGTCCATAAATAGAAAAAGTCCTTCCGGCAGTGCCGGGAGGAAGAGGTAGCTTTCATATACTTATTTATTTATTTTAAATTAAGTTATATTATTCAAATATACGAAACTCAAATTAGCTGAACCCGATTATATAATACTAGTCATTACCAAATGTCAATACCAAATATTAGTAGGAATTTTAAGAAATTAGTCATATTTTATTCAATCTGATTTTAGCTTACGCGATTTGTAGGCATTTGGTTTTGCGTGACAAATTTCAGACCGTTTCAATATGTCAATCATACTGGAAATTGAAAGCGCTAAAACTCAGCCACTTTTTAAGATACAGACGAAAAAAAAATACTCTGGAATCTTTGTATCAAGGTCAAACACACAAAAGAAAAATTATTTTCAATTTCTCACTTTTTTGTACTTAATTTTAAATTTTAAATTAAATAAAAAAAATTAATATTCCGCCATTTTGAAACAAGATGGAACTGGCCAACGAACTCGGTCAAGGCATCGGTATGTACTATCTACGCACCAAGTTTTATCCAAATCGGTTTATAAATACCCGTGTTATCACGTGACGAAAACCAGATCATTTCAAAATGTGAGTAACATTAGAAATTAAAAGTGATATAATTTTTTAAGATACAGACGAAACAAAAATTGCTCTGGAATCTTTGTATCAAGGCCAAATGCATAAAAGAAAAATCTTTTTCAATTTCTTACAATTATGTACCTAATTTTACAATTTAATTTTTTTTTTTAAATTAAAAGGCCGCCATTTTTAAACAAGATGACAGATGGAACTCGCTAACTAACTCGGTCCAGGCTTCATTATGTACTATGCACACATCAAGTTACATTCAAATCGATTTATAAATACGCGTGTTATCACGTGACAAATATCAGATCGTTTCAAAATGTCAGCCATAAGAAAAATTCAAAGTGCTATAACTCAATCATTTTTTAAGATATAGACAAAATAAAATGTGTTCAAGAATCGTTCTTTTAAGATATAACACATAAAATAAAAACATCTTTCAACTTTTATTTTTTTCTCATTTAATTTTAAATTTTAAATTTAAAAAAAAGTTAAATGGCTGCCATTTTGAAAGAAGATGGTGGCTGATGCTGGCCAACGAACTTAATATGTACTATGTACATACCAAGTTTCATTCAAATCGATTCATATATACGTTAGTTATAGCACGACAAATATCAGATATATATATGTATATATATATATATATATATATATATATATATATTGAACGGAGGGTGGTTTTGGGGTCTGGGAGTCATGATCGGTGAAAATATACCAAAATTTTCTGGAAGTGCTTTCCTCCGGATGTCTGCAATCGGTAGCTTTTTACTTTTTGTAATGAAAGCTACCCAAAACATAAATATTTACAAATCTGCAAATTATTTTCTATATTTAATAATAAATACACTGCATTAAACATTTATGAAGGGTTTATTTTTAGATTCCAGTTTTATATTCTGACTAGTATATCCTTCTATATTATACAACATCAGTTGAAGTTTTCTATAATCATATTTAATAAAATATGAATTCCTTTATAACATCATTTAAATTTTTACTTAAATAATGTTATGAAGGAATTACATCATATTTTCTGTTTAATTTCAGAAAAAAAAATTAATATCTTTTTTTAATATGTCAGCACATTTTTTCGTTATGCATTTTATTTTCCATAACTTTAAAAATTATTCATATGTTAAGTAAAAGCATAATGAGACTTTATTAAACATTCCTTGGAATATCTCCTCACCACGTTAAAAAATGTGAATAATCCTGTTTTAAAAGAAGCACTTGAATATTTAATAAGCAATTTGTGAAATCATTGCTTGAAAAACGTGAATTTGAAGACATGTAAATGTGAATTTTAAAACAAGGAGTAATAAAGTAGAGGTTCTTTTTCTGAAAATTAAATTAGATTTTCCTATTCCTCTTTCTACATGCTTTCTAAACATTAATAAAAAAATTCTTATTTTTTATACATAAGGCTATTGCATTCAAAAGAACTCATTAAAAATTTATGTACTATTTACATTCTAATTAAATATACAAGGTAAATACACTACATGGTCAAAGATGACCGTCCACTTGCGATTCTAGACATTTTGTTAAATATCTAGAAAAATACATGAGGAATTATCTTGAAACTCTAAATGTGTAAATATAATAGTAAAAGTCATAAATTTCCGTAAATATTTTTTCCCGGAACTCCAAAGGGGACCGTCAACAAATTAAAAAAATAATTAATATCTTTTGGATAACCCTGTCAAAACTAATGTAGCAAAAGTGCTCAAACTGTAGACTGTGATTAAGTGGCTTATTGCAATAAATTGTGCTCATTTTTTTGTCGATGGCATATATACTCGTAGAGAAATTAAGGTATTATAAAAACAGTCCCAAATCTTTCGAAGATTTTTGCTTATAACTTGCAGAGTTCTAAATATAAAAATATATTCATTTTTGAAAATATGGCAAATAATATTGCACAAAATACCCTATTATCAGAATTGAAAAATAATAAAAATTGTATGAAAAATGAGTCGATATACCAACTAATTTTTACTGCGCATGTGTCAACGATATAAAAATTTTATTTGCAAATTAAGTTAGATAAATGTATAGAGCAACTTTTGTGTAAGTCTCAAAATCATAGCTTCTAAATTCTGAATATTATCGTCTACAGAATAAGCACAAAATCAGTTGTTCTAAAAATGAAGAAAAAAATGAGGGGTTTTATCCAAATTTCTTTTCATATTTTGTGTTCTGTATTGACACTAATAAATGAATATATGAATACACCCCCTCTTGTTTTTGCTTCATTTTGGGAATAACGGATTTTCAACTTATTCTACAGACGATTATTTTTAGAATTTTCAAGCTGTGATTTTGAGACATTCACAAACGTTGTTATATATATTTAGCTAACATAATATGCAAATGGAATTTTAATATAGTTGATGCATGCGGAGTGAAAAATTATTTACTAAATCTACTCGCTTTTTATATAATTTTTATTATTTTTTAAATCTGATTACAAGGTATTGTGTGCAATGTTGTTTGTCATGTTTTTTGAAAAGAATATTATTTTATTAAAAAAACTCTGTCAATTACAAGTAAAAATCTTGGAAAATTTTGAGACTGTTTTTATAAAAATTTTAATTTTGCAGTATACATTCTATCGACATAAAAATGAACACAATTTAATACAATAAGCCACATAATCATAATCTACATTTTGAGCGTTTTTGCTACGGTAGTTTTGACAAAAGATATTGATTAGTTTTTAATTTGTTGACGGTCCCCTATGGAGTTTCGTGAAAAACATCTTCACGGAAATGTATGACTTGTACTAGTTTATTTATACACTTAGAGTTTCAGGATAATACCTAATGTATTTTTATAGATATTTTGATAAATATCTAGATGTATACAAAATGTCTAAAATCGCAAGTGGACGGTCATGTTTGGCGATATAGTGTATAATACAAGTCTTATTTTAATTATAATTTGTTCACTAGGCATTGTATGTAAATAATGTAACGTTTATTTAATCGTACTCATATGAATATTTATAGATGCTTAATGTCCACCTTCTGAGCATACATCTAACATATAAACCTTAAATGAATTAATTCACTCCCGAAGAAAAACAGCTTTTTGACCATTTACTACAGTGCTATTTGATTCACCCATCCATTCTTATTGCAAGGAGTGGTATATGAACTCCCTGAAACTGTATATTATCAACTCATTACACTGAAGGAAAAGTAATTCATCAACTGACATTACGATTTTAAAATGAATTATGTTTATATGGATTACGTAATGATGGAGACCTGTCTAATGTATACCGTATTATATGACTATGCTTCATGATATTCCTAAATTGCTACAATTTCAGCCGTTGTGTTTAGGAAAACTATAAATAATTAGTTTCTTTATTTTTTTTTGCAAATTTTTTAAGTTCTGAATTTTTAGGTACAGGACATTTCGGTCCCGCCGTTTCGGTCCCGAGACATTTCGGTCCCGAGACATTTCGGTCCCGAGACATTTCGGTCTCGAGACATTTCGGTCCTGAGACATTCCTGTTCTTGCCATTTCGGTCCCTTGTTATTTCTTTGCCCACTAGCTTATAACTCGGATACTACTTGTTGTGGGTCTGCCAAACGCTGTAAGTTCAGCATTATTCGGGCATTTTTTATTTCTTTTACTTTATTTTTTATTTTATATTTTTATTTATTTTTATTTTTTCGCCCCTCCTTTCCCACAAATTTTATAAAAAGCTGAATATAACATTACGGAAAATTTAAACTTTTATAACTCATGATAATGAAATAAAAGCGAAATGAAAATTTTGTTTGTTTAAACAAAGTGATTTAATTTTATTGCATACTAGCTGTTACCCGTGACGTCGTTCACGTAGCATTAAAAAAAAGATAAACGCTTTAATTAAACAAAACGGTTCATTAACAATAATTTAAAAAATATATAACATTTATCTTAAAAAAGGCTATGCAGTAGTTTTTTTATAGGGGACTTCAAGAGCTCAGTCAAATAAAAGGAAAATGTGTTAGATAATATGAACAATCGCGAAAATGAAATTGTAACCACTTATAATGTAGAACAACTGTAACGCAAGCCAATTGTACAGAAATCATGTTGTAGTGCATTTCAGAATTCCATATCAAAGAAAGAAAAATCATGTGTTAAACCTAGGTTATAAAAAAAATAGCCAACAATTCCATAATGCATAACTTCACCGGGATATTTTTTCTGCAGCTTAGTATATGATCTATGTGTTTGTAAATATTCTAAATACAATGCTAAAATTTTGCTTAGTGAGAAAAAGTATAACGAATATTAAAATTCACCTTTAACAATTTCTAATTATAGACAGAAACTTACTTGAATTCTTTTTTACAGTCCTGTATATTACGTGCAAATATGTATACGATCGCATATTTAGCTTAAATTATTCAAGCAAAAAACCCGATTAAAATTATTGAATTCATATTTCCGGGAATCGCTACTGTACTGGTGACCAATCCAGTTTATTGTATAGTCCGATACATGATTTATTTAAATTCTACAAACATCTCTTATTATATCAACTGTAGCTGAACTTCAGGATGCATTAGTTTTCCAAATACATACGATAATTGAAAAAGCTCTTCAGCAATCTTTTCTAATAGACCGTACTTTGGTTACAATATCTGAGATTTGGACACAGGTCCAAAATCTTTTATGCGTCTCTGTAAATGAACAACAAATGTGATGCAAATGATACTTAACTGCAAGCTTATTGTAGTAAATTTCAGTTTTTATCATTGTATTGATTATCTCAGTATATTAATTTCATCATGTTTGAAATAACGCAACACAATTAACGCAACGCTGGGAATATTTTTTTCTCCTTTGACTATTATATTACCGAACATTTTTCTGTAATCTTGTAAGTGCATGTTAAATTTTTTCACCCCATTTTCTACAGAAATCCTATTTTAGTGCACTTCAGAACCTGATATCAATTTCAATATTATTAAAATAACATTAATAAAATAACATTATTAAAATACGTTGCAAATGGTTTTTCTTCACAGACCATAATATATTGAAATACTTTTGAGCACCCTGTACGCACACTATAAGTACTACATTTAACATATTCGATAGTAACCATGTTCTTCTGAACCTTAAAAATGCATGTAAATTTCATTACATTTAAAATTATGTAACATTATCAAAATACACCACAAATGATTTTTTTGCCTTAGACCATAATGTAAAGTTTCCTTTTGAGTGCTCCTGTGATTCAGCTATAACTGCTACCTGGTCCATTTTCAATGCCGCATATGCTATGGTAAATCTCAATAACGTATGTTATTTTCGTATGAATTCCACTATATTTACCCAAGTTGAAAAACGGACAGACAGACGGCAGACCCCAGGCACTCGGCATCCGGTATACAGACAGGTTGAAGTCGTAAACACTTTTAGACCATGTTAGAAAGTGTCAAAAAGCGGGTAGTTTCCGTAAAACGAAAAAAAAAAACAGTGTTAGGAAAAAATATACTACAAAACTGTTTTAGGTGGCATTTTTGTATAATTTGTACATATATGCTCTGCATACCATAAAAATTTATAGAAATTTATTATAAAAAACATTCTTAAAACTCACAACATATTTTTACTTTTTAAGAGCTAAAAAAAATGTGCAATTAATATCCATTTACAAACTTGTTTCCAGTATACTTTGAGCACATTATGCCAAATTGAGATGTTGACTGAGGGAATGTATTTTCTCACAATTACATTAAAGATTTAGATTTTAAGCCCGAAAGTGCATTTTTAAAGTAATATTTATTTATATTTTCAGAATTGAACAATTTTCAGAATTAACACACAAAAATATTTTTTTTGATTAGTTGAGCTTTTCTTACTTTTTAAAAATGATAAAAAGTTTTTTCATTGATTATTACGTCATTTACGATATGTATAAATTATTAATATTTTCTAGTCGTTTAATATTTAACCTTTAAAAAAAACTTATTTCATTTTAAAATTAAATATTAACCACGCTCAGACGATAAACTTAATTTTCTTTAAATAATAACTTTTGATATCATAATTCAATCTCATTTCATTACAACATCAGATATATTTATTTTATTTTCAATATGTGACGTCACAGTCGTCTCTTTTTAGCACTTACTCAAAATTACATTGTGTTATTAAAAATGAAAACTTGAAAACTTATACTTTGTTTTATATATGACGTTACATTGATATTTTTAAAATTCTTAATGGAAAGTATTCCTCTGACGTCACAATTGGTAAAAAGTTGAATTTTATAGCCTCGAATCGAAAAAAAGAAAAAGGTTCATTTTGATTACGGATTAATATCTGGAAAAACTACTAAAATATTTATATTCTTGTAAAGTGTGAAGTTATATTCTTGTAAAGTCTTCTAAGTGTAAAAGAAATTTTATATAATCGTTTGCGGGATATAAGAAGAAAAACAGTATTCCTCTGACGTCACAATTGGTGAAATTGCGGTTTTTAATCTCGAACCGAAAAACAGAATAGAGTTCATTTATTTATTTCATTTTATTTTATCACGTGAAAATCTTTCAGTTGAAAATTAATTACAGAAGAGAAATAATTATTCCGGTTTTTTTATTTTTTGGCAACGAAAAAAGAAAGATAATTAAATATTACGGAAATTTTTTCAATTTATTCTGTATGAAAAATAGTGAAATATTCAATTATTAAGAAAAATATTTGAATAAAATAAATAAAAATTAGCCTATGTTTATTTCAGGCCAATAATTTACCTATATACAAAAATTCAAAGACATTAATCCATCCGTTTTGAAGCCAAGTTCATTCCAATTTTCGGACACACTTTCACATTTATAATATACTAGCTGTTACCCGTGACGTCGTTCACGTAGCATAAAAAAAAAAAAAAAAGATAAACACTTTAATTAAACAAAATGTTTCATTAACAATAATTTAAAAAATATATAACACATATCTTATACCAGGCTATGCAGTAGTTTTTTTTTTTTTTTTTTTTTTTTTCAGGGGACTTAAAGAACTCAGTCAAATAAATGGAAAATGTGTTAGATAATATTAACGATCGCGAAAATGAAATTGCAACCATTTATACTGTAAAACACCTGTAACTCACCCCAATGGTACAGAAATCATGTTGTAGTGCATTTCAGAATTCCATATCAAAGAAAGAAAAATCATGTGTTAAACCTAGGTAATAAAAAAAAATATCCAACATTTCCATAACACATAACTTCGCCGGCCCATTCTTTTCTGCATCTGTGTATGTGATCTATGTGCTTGTAAATATTCTAAATACAATGTTAAAATTTTGCTTAGTTAGAAAAAGTATAACGAAGATTAAAATTCACCTTTAACAATTTCTAATAATAGACAGAAACGTACTTGAATTCTTTTGTACAGTCCTGTATATTACGTGCAAATAATTACACGACCGTATATTTAGCTTAAATTATTCAAGCAAAAAACCCGATTCAAAATATTGAATTCATATTTCCGGGACTCGGTATTGCACAGGTGACCATATATCCAGTTTATTGTATAGTCCGATACATGATTTATTTAAATTCTACAAACATCTCTTATTATACCAAATGTAGCTGAACTTCAGGATGCATTAGTTTTCCTTAAAATACATACTATAATTGAAAAAGCTCTTCAGCATTCGTTTCTAATAGACCATACTTTGGATACAATATCTGAGATCTGGACATAGGTCCAAAATCTTTTAAGCGTCTCTGTAAATGAACAACAAATGTGATGCAAATCATACTTTACTGCAAGCATATTAGTAAATTTCAGTATTTATCATTGTATTGATTATCTCAGTATATTAATTTCATCATGTTTGAAATAGTGCAACGCAATTAAAATAAGCTGGGAATATTTTTCCCCGTAGACTATTATATTACCGAACATTTTTCTGTTATCTTGTAAAAGAATGTTACCTTTTCACCCCATTTTCTACAGAAATACTGTTTTACTGCATTTCAGAAACTGATATCAATTTCAATATTATTAAAATAACCTTAATAAAATAACATTATTAAAATATGCTGCAAATGGTTTTTCTTCACAGAGTATGATATAGTGAAATACTTTTGAGCTCACTGAACGCACACTATAAGTACTATACATAACATATTCGATAGTAACTATATTCTTGTGAACCTTAAAAATGCATGTAAATTTCATTACATTTAAAACTATGTAACATTATAAAAATACACCACAAATGATTTTTTCGCCGTATATCATAATGTAAGGTCTCCTTTAGAGTGCTCCTGTGATTCAGCTATAATTGCTACCTGGTTCATTTTCAATGCCGCACATGCTATAGCAAATCTCAATAACGTATGTTATTTTCGTATGAATCCCACTATATTTACTCAAGTTGAAACACGGACAAACAGACGGCAGAACCCAGGCACTCGGCATCCGGTATACAGACAGGTTGAAGTCGTAAACACTTTTAGACCATGTTAGAAAGTGTCAAAAAGGGGGTAGTTTCCGTAAAACGATTAAAAAAAAAAAAAAAAAAAAAAAAAAAAAAAAAAAAACAGAATTTTTAAAAATTTAAAAACTTATACTTTGTTTCAGATATGACGTTACATTGATATTTTTAAAATTCTTAATGGAAAGTATTCCTGTGACGTCACAATTGGTAAAAAGTTGAATCTTATAGCTTCGAACCGAAAGAAAGGAAAAGATTCATTTTTATTACGGATTAATATCTGGAAAAACTACTAAAATATTCATATTCTTGTAAAGTGTGAAGTTATATTCTTGTGAAGTCTTCTAAGTGTAAAAGAAATTTTATATAATCGTCTGCGTGATATAAGAAGAAAAACAGTATTCCTCTGACGTCACAATTGGTAAAATCGCGGTTTTTAACCTCGAACCGAAAAACAGAATAGGGTCCATTTATTTATTTCATTTTCTTTTATCACGTGAAAATCTTTCAGTTGAAAATTAATTACAGAAGAGAAATAATTATTCCGTTTTTTTTTATTTTTTGGCAACGAAAAAAGAAAGATGATTAAATATTATGGAAAATTTTTCAATTTATTCTGTATAAAAAATAGTGAAATGTTGAATTATTAAGAAAAATACTTGAATAAAATAAATAAAAATTAGCCTATGTTCATTTCAGACCAATAATCTATCTATATACAAAAATTCAAAGACATTAATCCATCCGTTTTGAAGCCAAGTTCATTCCAATTTTCGGACACACTTTCACATTTATAATATATACTAGCAGGCTATGCCCGCTTCGCTGGTCCATATTTCCAAACGAACCTTGACTCAAAAATAAAAAATGGTGATTTAAAAATTTTATTTTAAAGCAGTATAGACCACCCTGGAATGTTCTTCCGTATTGCTGAAAATCATGCCAACGCCATTGCAATATTGTACTATTGTAAGTCTTGGCGAAAATTTGGGCAATTAAGCACCATCTCTTTTATTTTATCATTTATAGTAAAGTTTCGTATGAACATGAGACCGTTATGACAACGGGAATCAAAATGTTCTCGAGTCATCACACTATTACATTAGAGGGCATTGCAATGATTAGTGAGATTGATTATCAAACTCTATTAACTTTCGGATTGTACATTATCATTTCTTAGTTCTTAAAATCCCGACATCTGAACTTGCACTATGTGTAGTTCTGGTAGCCTACATACAATGTCATTTCATGTTACACTTTTTAATAAACGTCCTCTTCTAGTAGGTCTACTGTAGTTTCCTATCTACCTTAATCTGTTCCAGCAAGAATACATAGAGTAAAAAATGTAAAGAATTATTGACAGATAAAGAAAAGTTTTTGTTTGTTTGTATTTATGACGGCCATTTATCTACACGTGGGATATAGGCCCTAAGGAAAGGATGGCCTCCGTGGGGGTGGCAGACGAAGAAGGGTGTTTCACTTATATATTTAGTAGAACAATGAATCATAAAAAGTATGTTTTAAAGCTGTATTATTTGAATAACATTAAAATTACATCAGTTTCACTGTCTCTTCCTTTTATAAAACAGTTGCTAACATGTAGCCGTTAAATCAGAATAATCTTGATGACTAAATTTTGTAGAAAAATAAGTCTTTAGTTTGCATCTAATAAAATCTTTCTACCTTCTGTAATCGATTCCATTATGATTTTTAGTGTCAAACATTAGAAGTGCTAGAAACGATATTGTTACAAAAGTACCAGACTTATTTCATGTTTGTCCTCAAATAAATGTGAAATTTACGATCATCCATTATTGGCATTTAATGGTATAGCTTGACGATAGTTTTTTGTTCGACTACTTGATTATTCCGTCGATCAATTTCGCCAAATTATACAAATGGACATAATTTTTATTTTAAATAACCAAAGAATCAATAAATTTCTAAAATGTTAATAGAAATACAAATAAACATCGAATTAAAATTGGTTGATGAAGTAACAATTACGTATAACAAATTTAATGTCAAATGGTCGATGGGATTATCTAGTATTACCAAATTATATAAATAAATTGTATAAACAATAATATTGCCAATAATATGTAGGGCAGGTGTCATCTACGGATCCCGTTGGCGCGATTGCAGCAAATTGCGATTTTATGCCTCACGTGGTAATCCGGTAATAGTTGATTATTTTTGAGTAAATTATTTCATTATTTTTCTTTTCTCTTTTAAAATTACATAAATTGTTTTGTTCCATAATTATTTATTGACTTAGTTTATTATTATTATTTCCTTTTTAAAATAATAGAAAATAAATAAGAATAATATAAATGTAATTGGTATTTGAAAACGCAGTGTTCTACAAATTGGCATCATAAAAAAAAAAAAAAAAAAAAAAAAAAAAAAAAAAAAATCACGCCAAGGTGATGCGTATATAAAAGTAGAAAAATTTTTGCAATAATATAAACAAAAAAAGTAAACAAATAATTAAAAATTCGCCATTTCGATAGTTTTTTAAAATAGCATAAAGTTAATTCTCTAATCGGGCAGCAATAGTAAATTTTCTTTTCTTCGTCTGTTTCATAATAAAAAAACATAAATTTAATAACTTCTAATTAAATAATCTGACTAATTTTCTGTCATCGGATTTATGATCTAAAAGATCGATAATTTGACTAATTTGGCGGAAAAATCATTTTCGAATACAAGTTTCATATATATATTTAAATTATTTTCTATTATTAAAAAAATAATAACAATTAGTATTTAAATAATAAGTATAGAACAAAACAGTTTACATAATTTTAAAGAAGAGAAAGGAAATAAAAAAACATTTTATTAATAATTAAATAACAATAGTCGGGTTGCCATGCCAGGCAAAATAACATTAATTTAGTGTCCATTAGTTACCTCGGTGTATATATGATATCTCTGTAAACAAAACTTCCGATAATATAAAAAATGACGTCATATTTATTTTCCTTTGATTTTTTTTTTTTTAATTTTTCACGTGGATACTGTTCAACTAAAAATTAATTTCCGAGGAGAAATTATTTTCCATATTTTGATTTTTTTGGCAACGGGAAAGAAAATGGTTATTTTTTATCGGAAAAATTTTAATTGATTCTGTATGAAAAATAATGAAATTTTGAATTATTAAGGAAAATATTTGAATAAATCAATTAAAAATTAGCCTATGTTCACCGGAAATAGTGTAGCTTTCCAACGGTGAAAGAATTTTTCAAAACCGTCAAGTAGTTTCGGAGCCTATTCAATTCAAACAAACAAACAATCAAATCTTTCCTCTTTATAATATTAGTATAGATAAGGATATAAGGATTATCTTTTTCTTTTATTATTATTTTTAATTAACAGAAGGAATATTTTAAGTTTTATTATTTATGTAATAAAGTAATGACGTCATTATTATTGTAAATAATTTTATTTTCAATTTTTAACTGAGAAAACCGAATTTTTTTTTCGTTTTTAGCACTTTCCAACAAAGTTGAAAAGTGCTTATGCATTCGGTTTGTCTGGCCGTCTGTCCGTCTGGCCGGATGGCCGTCTGTCCGTCTGTCCGCGCTCTAACTCCCGTAAATATACTCGGATTGCTATGAAATTTTTATACGTTATTGAGGTTTACCCTAGCACGAACCCTATTGAAAATGAAGTATCTACCATGATTAGTTTATCTACAGAGAGAATCAAAAGTTTCCCATTACATTACGGCCTATGGGGAAAAATCGTTAATATACTCGGATTGCCATGAAATTTTAGGACGTTATTGACGTTTACCCTAGCACGAACCCTATTGAAAATGAAGTTTCTATTATGATTAGTTTATGTACAGGGTGAATCAAAAATTTTCCATTACATTACGGCCCAAGGGGGAAAATCCTTAATATACTCGGATTGCCATGAAATTTTAGGACGTTATTGACGTTTACCCTAGCACAAGTCCTATCGAAAATGAAGCTTCTACCATGATTAGTTTATCTACAGGGCGAATCAAAATTTTCCTATTACATTACGGCCTATGGGGAAAAATTGTTTCAAAGAAATTTTAAAGATGTTATACCCTGTCAAACATATTAAAATATGCATTCTATAAAATATAAGGTGAAAATGTATCTATTACTCATATACAGGGCCACACAAAAGAATTCCATTAGATAATGGTAAAAGGGCGTGACATATATGTGTGTGACATATTTTAAATATATTAAGCTTTTTCATGTATAATAAAATTGATATATGTCACTGAAGCTTAATATAAATTATACGCTACTGTCTTGCATAATATGAAGTACATAGCATTTACAGGGCCATATAAAAGATTTCAAATAGTATATTCTTTCCGAAGTACCGTATATGTGTCCGATGATGGCTGATGGAGGGATGAAATGCATTTTAATTATGATATTCGCGTTTATATTTCGCTAAATATGTGCACATTATATGGTGTGTATAAATGTTATAGTTGATATACAGGGCTACCCAAAAGAGCTCACCAACGTTACTGAATATGAGCGTAAATTATTTAAACGTGGTTCTTAAATAAGCTATGCATTTTTACGCTGAGCTGCATTCAATTTATTGAGAAATGTTTGCAGAATATAGATAAAGGGATATACAGGGCCACGCGAAGAATTCGGTACATGGACGCCTATGAATGATGATTTATGAGAATGTGATTTCTGTTGTGTTAAAAGTGTTTTAGTTTAAAATAAATATTAGCCTAATGCTGACTTGTAATAAAGGTACAATGTAAACTACAGGGCTGAACAAAAGTATTCAAGTTTCTTTCCATCTAATAGTATGAATTGCTGAAAAAGAAATTTCAAGCTACTGGGTATTTTCTTGCTAAGCTAAATTTTCCCATTATATGAACTGACATATGAAATACAAGGCTGTTCTAATGTACTGGAATAAATATTTGGGTATATTTCCCTAAATAACAAAGTTTTGTTAAAGATTTCATTAAGTGTTGGAAAGTGCTTCATAATCTATGCTTAACGCATGATTTTTCTTACTTGTTTAATCTATTTTTGTATTACCTTTTAGCTCCCACATTCCCAGAAAAAAAATTCTTATTTTTATTATTAATTATTAATTATATTAATAATTTTAAGTTTCGGTAATTTTATATATTTAATAAATAAGCAAGCAAAGGATAAGTTTCAGTTTTTAACTACTATAAAACATAATGATGAACTAAATATAAATTAAATTATGTATTGAGTTTATTTTAAAGTAAAATTCGTCATCTGATATTAATAATGCTATTAATTTAATAAATTAGGGAAGTATTAAAAAGAAAAATATATATTTAATAAAATATTAATTTGATTTTTATATTAAAATTACTAACTGTTTTGAAAATTAAATAATTGCAATTTTTTTACTTAAAGTTTTAATTCAAAATTTTTTATTTATTGGGGAAGAAGGAACCGAACTTCTTGGAGTGAAATAGCTAGGGACCAAAATGTCTTGGGACCGAAACGTCTCGGGAACGAAATGTCTTGGGACCGAAATTGGCGGACCGAAATGGCGGTACCGAAATGTCCTGCTTCCTGAATTTTTATTGTAAGTGAAGGACTTTCAACAAAAAATGTCATAAAAGTTTTACAGCGTCAACAACAACTTGTTGAAAAAGTCCTTCCGGCAATGCCGGGGGGAAGAGGTAGCTTTCATATATTTATTTAATTATTCATTTATTTTAAATTAAGTTACACTATTCAAACATACGAAGCTCAAATTAGTGGAACCCGATTTTATAAGATTGAATTCTAGTTTTTGTCAATACTGAATATTAATAGGAATTTTTAGAAATTGGTCATCTTTTATTCAACCCGGTTTTATTTTAAGTGATTTGAAGGGTCGCCAAATTCCACGGTATCATGAAGCGTATGCCATTTTGAAGTAACATGATTGATCAAACAAACCAATGAGTTAGGTTGAAATCTTATTTCATGTACATATGCACATTCATATCGTAATCGATTAATATATACGAGTGCTGTCGCGGACAAATTGATTTTTTATTTAAATGTCACCCACATTAGAAATTCAAACTGCTATATATCTCAGGCGTTTTTTAAGGTAAAGACAAAGCAAAAAATACTCCGGAATTCATTATTAAGATAAATACATTAGAAAGAACCCTTTTTCGATTTCCAATTTTTTATTTGTATATCATTGTACATTTAAAAGATTTTTGACGAACTTAAATGGCTGCCATTTTGAAATAAAATGTCGGATAAAGTTGGCAGGTGAACTCGGCCAAGACATTGGTATGTACTAGGTACACACGGAGTTATATCCAAATTAGTTTAAAAATGCGTATTATCGCTTGTCAAATTTAAGACCGTTTCAAAACATCAACTACACTGGAAATTGCAAGTGCTATAACTCAGCCATTTTTCAAGATATAGATGAAACAAAAAATGCTCTGGAATCTTTGTATCAAGGTCAAACAGACAAAAGAAAAATCTTTTTCAATTTCTTGCTTTTTTGCATCTAATTTTAAAATTGAAATTTTAAAAAAAAAAATAAAATTCTGCCATTTTGTAACAAGAAGACGGATGGAGCTGGTCAACGAACTCTGAACAGAGATCCGTATGTACTATGTACACGCCAAGTTTTATCCAAATCGGTTTATAAATACGCATGTTATCACGTGACGACAATCAGATCATTTCAAAATGTCAACCATAAGAAAAATTCAAAGTGCTATAACTCAATAATTTTTTTAAGATATAGACAAAATAAAAAGTGTTTTAAAATTATTGTTTCAAGTTCTAACACATAAAATAAAAATATTTTTCAACTTTTACTTTTTTCACATTTAATTTAAAATTTAAAAAAAAATAAAAATTTAAATGGTTGCCATTTTGAAACAAGATGGCGGATGATGTTGGCCTACGATCTCGGTCGAGACATTTGTATGTACTATGTACATACCAAGTTTCATTCAAATCGGTTCATAAATACATTAGTTACAGCATGACAAAAATCATATATTTATATATATATATGTGTGTGTGTGTGGCTGTGTGTGTGTGTGTGTGTGTGTGTGTGTGTGTGTGTGTGTGTGTGTGTGTGTGTGTGTCAACATTCGAACGAAGGGTGGTTTTGGGGTCTGGGGGTCTTGATCGGTGAAAATATACCAAAATTTTCCTGAAGTGCTTTCCTCCGGACGGCTGCAATAGATAGCTTTTTTACTTTTATGATGAAAGCTACCTAAAAGCAGTAGAATGTGATAATTCACTAATAAGTAATGAGGGGTGTTTTATGCCTCGCGTATGTTGGAATCGCAGCAGATACCCGACCACCACGGGTAATAGGACAAAAGTGTAAATTTTGGTCATTGACATAGTTGTTAATTTGAATAATGCTTTAATTGCAATTAAATCTACTGCTTAATGAACGTAAATATCAGTCTGGTCATAGAATAAATTAAAATGTTAATAAAGTATTGATTTTAACACTTTTCAACAAAGTAGAGTAATAATTAAACTATAACAGCTTTATAATTTATTGTTACTTAAAACTAACATTTGATGTCATAAAGTTATTTAATCTGCTTTCTTGTTTTAAAATTAAAAGCTACCGGAAAACTGAGCACTGAGTTCGCTAGCAAAACTCTATTTCAAAATACTCACAAAACTTATTTATTAAAAATTTCCCGTTTATATTTTAACTATAACTTATCAAAAAATACATAGATTTAACCCTCTAATCACCTATACAAAAAAATCTTATTTACGTAGATGAATAGGCGTGTTAAGGACTGCTGAATGCCTTAAAACAGCTTTATATCTGAAGAAGTTCCTTAATCTATATTATAAAGGCCAAACGTATCTGTGCGTAACACATACGTCATTTTGCGAATGGCAACACTTTATTCCTGCAATTTCGGTTTTGCAATATTTGGCAACTGTAAACTTTACACTTCTAAAAATCACACATTTTAAATTTTTACACCGTCGTATAGATAAAAAAAATTTACTTTTAAATGCAATTTGTTTGAAAGCTGTATCTCAATTTATTTTTGAAATATTAATTTTTTATTGTTTTTAGTACCAGTTTTGTAATTGTTGAAACAGAATCAATCCATTTTCTCTTAAAATTGAAAAGAAAAATAGAATTAAAATGTGCGACACTTTTCCAGCCAATTTCGGTTTTGCAATTTTCGATACTGCAAATTGTACGCTTTTAAACATCGTACATTTAAAATTTTTACATCGCCGTATAGAGAAAAAAATTTACTTTCGTACTACTAGGTTATCCCATCGACCAAAAAATTATCTCCAAACTATGTTTAAATGCCAATAATGGATGATCGTGAATGTCACATTCAATGACATTAAATACGATTTACGTATTTAAAATGTCATTAAATGATTTTATTTTGACTTTTTATTTGTATTTTTATTCAGATTCTACTAATTATTTGTTTTTTCGTTATTTAAAATAAAAATGATGTCAATAGGTATAATTTGGCTATTAGTTTCGCGATTCGCATAATTTGGCGAAATTGGTCGACGGGATAACAGAGTAGTACCTTTACTTTTAAATGCAATTTGCTACAAAGCTGTATCTCAATTTATTTTTGAGGTATTAATTTTTCTATAATTTTTAATACCAATTTTGTAAATGTGGCAACAGAATCATTCCATTTTTTCTTTAAAAAAATATAGAAATTAGAATGCGTATATTATTTCAAAAATATCGTGATATAAAATCCGGTGAATTTCCGTTTTATTTCGTTCAATAATTTGAATAATTGAGTTTTATAGTTTTTTGCTAATTTTATCTTAATATAATATTTATTTGAGAGTTTGACTAACCAATATAAGGTGTATTTTCTACTGTAACTAATTTTGTAGATTTATTATAAATCAATAAAACAGTTCTTTCTTAAAGATTTTCTTTCGTCGAATTTCGACGTGCTTCTAACTGACAAGTGCTTCTAATTGAGCATGAGAGAGGATAAGGAGCCTCTTCTTGGCTGCAGTTCACTGTCAATGCCAAACTTAAAAAAAAAACATATTTGCGCTTTTTCCTTGTAGATGAAATCAGACACAATTATGATAAAAATGTGTAGCGCAAAGACATAGCCAGAAAATTAAGCATGAATGTAAGTCGATATAGTACCAGAAACCTTAGTTCCTGTAGCGTATCATACTCTTGCAGTGCCACCAAGCATGCCCACAGCATAGAACTGCACAGAAAACTGATTTGTAATGCAGTTGCAATGCAGAATCAACAGTGCAGTTTGCAGTGCAGAGTCAACAGTACAACTCACATGTAAAGCAGGATTGAAAATTTTACTAAAAAGAAAGACGGGAAGTCTTATGCAAATTCCTTCTACACGGAAAAGGCGCAAATATGATTTTTTCAAATTTGGCATTGACAGTGAGCTGCAGCCAAGAAGGGACTCCTTGTTTTAATAATGCTTCAATCACAGTGAAATATGTTGCTGAATGAACGGTTATATCAGTTCAAGCACCAGTCGGTGCAGATAATTACAAAATGTAAATAAAGCATTGTCTTTTATTTCCTTTAAAAGGACCTCTTACGAAATAAAGTAGTTAAAATATTTATAATCATGATATAATTAGTGAATATTTAATACGTGATTTATCACTTGCTACTATGAGTTTAAACCGACACGGTGTGAAATGTCCAAGCCGTTGTTCTAACCCGGATCTTTTGGAATAGCGCACAAAGAGCTCTTCAATTTAAGCTCCGAGAACGACGCCCAACTTCGCGTTTTTCAGTCCCGTACGTTAGTAAGGCTGCTCTGCAGCACAAGTTGGAATAGTGCTCATGAGCAAGCAATTTTTGTTAGATTTAATTTTTTCAATATTAATTTGAGAACAGTGCTCAGGAAGAATATTTCATCTTGTGCTGCAGTACAGTTTTACCAACATATGGGAGTGAAAAATTCCAAGCTGGACATCGTCCACTTAGCTCAAATGGTAGAGCACTTAGAGCGTTTTTCAAAGGATTTCGTATTCGGGACGCGGGTTGGACATTTTTCACCCCGTTGGTTTCTACTCTTAGTTAGCATGTGAAAACTCACGTATTAAACATTTAATAATTTTATGCATAATTTAATTGCTAAAAATTAATTGGAAAACAAATTAAATTGTAATGTAAATAACATAAATTAAAGTCAAATGAAAATTCACACACAATTTACACAAGGAAATTTACAAACAGTCATTCATCGATAGAAAAACACAAATATTTACTAATCCGTAAAATACTAATCAATTTTCATTCTTCAACTGTAACTACTCAGCAATAAACATTTATGAAGAGTTTTATTATTAGCTTCTAATTTTATATTCTGAATGGTAAATTTTTCTATATTATGAAATATCAGTTGAAGCTTTTTGTAAGCATAATTAAGTTATTACTTAAGGAGGCTCAGGGCTTGAAAACTTTTTAAAAAATCAATTTTTTTATGATCTAGTTTGATTATTCAATTATTTCTGAACTCAATGCAAAAAACCGCATAATAATATTTGCATTTTTAACGGAGTTATAAGCATTTATGTATCAAGACTTTCAAAGCCGCCCCCATAAAATTTCAACTTTAAGTCGCGTTTTCTCAAAACTTGATTTTTGACGTCTAACACCAAGATTTAAAAAAAACTATTTGATAGAATGGCTTAATTATTTTTAATGCATATAACATCATTATCTATAGAATGAATTAATATATTTTAGATAGTTTAATATTTTGAGTATTTTTAATGAAAAATAAAATTGTATTTTTTAGGGGAGGGGGGGTTAAATTTTCAAATTTGAGAGTTTTTTTTAAATAATGTTTTTGTTTTAGTGACAGTAATATCCTTAAATCATTCTATAGAGTAAAGTTTCCTGATCATTTTAAAGCAAAAATTAGGTTCTTATGTCAATTCAACGTTAAGATATCTTGCGGGTGGTGATATAACACATTTTTTTTTTCGAAAATTTTGTTACATAAATTTTGCTTTTTTTAATATTAATTTTCATTGAAGTACTTCATTTTATAATTTTACAAGACTACAAACATACCTTTAAAACATCAGAAAGTTTAAATTAATTACACTGAATACTTCTGTTTTTATATGGACTCGAAGCGAGAGCTCTGTTTACATGTTTTTACATATCGATCAAGCCTGAGCCTCCTTAATGTAATGTTATAAAGGAATTACGCCTTATTTTCTGTTTAATTTTAGAAACAAATACGCTTGAATTTTTTTTTTTTTACATGCGTCAGCACAGTTATTTTTTATGCAGATTCCATTATGCCCAAGTTTATAAATTATTCATATGATAAATAAAAGCATAATGCGAGTTTATTAAACATTCCTTGGAATATCGCTTCACCACTCAAATTAAAAATGTGAATAATCCTATTTTAAAACAAGCATCTCGAATATTTAGTAAACAATTTGTGAAGTGATTGCTCCGAAAAAGAGAATTTGAAGACTTGAAAATGTGAATTTTAAAACAAGGAGTAATAAAGTAGAGGTTCTTTTTCTTGAAAATTAAATTAGATTTTTCTTAATGATTTTTTATATGCTTTCCAATTATTAACAAAATAATAATAATAAATTCTCATTTTTTTATACATTATGCTATTACATGTTACAGAACTCATAAAACATTTATGCACTATTTGTATTCTAAACAACCATACAAGATAAATAAAAACTAGGCTTAATTTAACAAAGTCCTTCCGGCAGTGCCGGGGGAAGTGGTTTCTTTCATATACTTATTTAATTATTTATTTATTTTAAATTAAGTTATATTATTCAAACATACGAAGCTCAAATTAGTGGAACCCGATTTTATAAGATTGAATACTAGTTTTTGTCAATACTGAATATTAATAGGAATTTTTAGAAATTATTCATATTTTATTCAACCTGGTTTTATTTTAAGCGATTTAGAGAGTCGCCAAATTCCACGATATCATGAAGTGTATGCCATTAAAAAATACATGAAAGATAAAACAAACCAATGACCTTGGTCGAAATCTTAATTCATGTACAGATGCACACTCATATCGAAATCGATTAATATATACGAGTGCTATCGCGGGCAAATTGATTTAAAAAAAAAATGTCATCCACATTAGAAATTCAAACTGCTGTATATCAGGCGTTTTTTAAAGGAAAAGACAAAGCAAAAAATACTCCGGAATTCATTATAAAGATAAATACTTTAGAAAGAACCTTTTTTCAATTTCTAATTTTTTGTTTGTACATCATTATACATTTAAAAGATTTTTGATAAACTGAAATGGGTGCCTTTTTGAAACAAGATGGCGATGAAGTTCGCCAATGAACTTGGTCAAGACATTGGTATGTACTATGTACATACCAAGTTCGGAGTTATATCCAAATCAGCTTATAAATATGTGTATTATCGAGTGACAAATTTCAGAGCGTTTCAAATGTCAACCACTCTGGAAATTGAAAATGCTATAACTCAACCATTTTTCAAGATACAGGTAAAACAAAAAAAATGCTATGGAATTTTTGTATCAAGGCCAAACACCCAAAAGAAAAATCTTTTTTAATTTCTTACATTTTAGCAGCTTATTTTAAAATTTAAATTTTTTAAAATAATTTAATATTCTGCCATTTCTAAACAAGATGGCAGATGGAACTGGCCAACGAACCTGGTCTAGACATCGGTATGTCCTATGTAGGCACTAAATTACATCCAAATCGGTTTATAAATACGCGTAGTATAACGTTATGAAAATCAGATTAATTCAAAATGTGAGCAACACAAAAAATTAAAAATGCTATAACTCAGCCATTTTTTAAGATACAAACGAAACAAAAAATGCTCTGGAATCTTTGTATCAAAATTAAATGCATAAAAGAAACATCTTTTTAAATTTCTTACTTTTTTGTACGTAATTTTAAATTAAATTTTTTTAAATTAAATGGCCGCCATTTTGAAACAAGATGGCGGATGGAACTGGCTAACAAACTCGGTCCAGACTTCATTATGTCCTACGTACACACCAAGTTACATCCAAATCGATTTATAAATACGCATGTTATTACCTGACAAATATCAGATCGTTTCAAACTGTCAGCCATAAGAAAAATTCAAAGTATTATACCTCAATAATTTTTTAAGATATAGACAAAATAAAAAGTGTTCTGGAATCTTTGTTTTAAGTTCTAACACATAAAATAAAAATATTTTTCAACTTTTAATTTTTTCGCACTTAATTTTAAATTTAAATAAAAAAAAATTAAATGGCCGCCATTTTGAAACAAAATGGCGGATGATACTGGCTAACGAACTCGGTTCAGACATTTATATGTACTTTGTAACTTTTATACTATATTAATTTCCTTTTAACAATATTCCGTACTTAGTTCAACTTATTAAATTAAAATCTTGTTTCAAGATCTAATCTATTAATCTTTATGGAAAAGATATAAATTCTTAATTCGCCTTAAAAGACATTTATTCCAATATACGTAAATTTAAAAAGATGGCTCTTAATTAAAAATATTCTTAATTAAACTTATTTCTTAATATTCCAAATAAAATTCATTTTTTCTATGTTATTATCAACCCTTTTTAAGAAAGTCTTATTAGATTTATTCCAAAATCATGTCTTTCAAAAAATATCATTATTTTTATTTATTTATTTATTTTCCCTCCTTTAATATTTGATATTTGCGCATAACAATAAATTAATTTCTTTTCTTTTTCTCTTAAAATTAATCGCCTGTAAAACAATCGTCTGCCTAATATATTCGAAATTTTAAGTCGATTATAAATTAGTTAAATAATATTTTTTTAAAAATAAAATTATCGTCTGTGGAATAAAAATCTCGACGCTGGACATGAATTATGTTTACATGGAAAAATGTTGGTTAGGGAGTAGAGAATTTTATAGAACTTTGTTTTTAGAATAAGAAGGAAGCCTGGAGGTGGTGAGATAGATTCTGTGTTTTTTCTTCGATGAGTACGACTTGCTGTAGTAATGATGGAATATTCTTTTAGATGTTTCGGTAAAAGATTGCTTGCAAAGGGAGCCTTTCCCTCTTTCATGACTACAGTTTAATAAATTAACTTGCAGCAGCCAATGTGTAATTTAATGAATCTTCTACATTTATTTATTTTTTTTCCCTCGCTTGCCACGACAGAGTGTTTTTAAAAAAGGGGAACCAGTGAAGATTTTTCGAGTTTCTCCCTTAAATCGTCACACACACACACACACACATATATATATATACATATATATATATATATATACAGGGTGATTCCAAATTTTTTTTACAATAAAAGAGGGGTGATAGTACACATCAAGACAAACAATATTAAATAGGAGACCAAGGGTCCAAAACGTTTTCCTTAAGAGATAGCCGACATTAAATTTAGGGACCAAAATTTCAAATAAACATAAAAAACGGAAAAATTGCTCGATTGATTTGCGGTTTTCACTAAAATTATTCTTTATGTCGGCATTTTCTTGAAATTAAATTATAAAGATAAATTTCAAAAAATGCCGATAGAGGGCGCTTTAGACTTTGGAGTAAAGAACAACTATTTTTTGCCGGTATGTTTTGCATCTCACTAAATGTTTTCGTAAATTTACACTCAAACTTAAATTTTGAGCTCAAAATCTGTAGTTGGGAGTGGTTAAGTAACACAAACTGAGCTGTGTTTAGAGGGTTCAAGTTTCAAGTGATTAAAAAAAACGGAAGAATTGGTCGATTGATTTGCGGTTTTCACTAAAACTATTCTTTAATTAGGTATTTTCGTGAAAATAAATTATAAAGATAAATTTCAAAAAATGCCCATAGAGGGCGCTTTAGACTTTGGAGTAACGAACAACTATTTTTTGCCGTTATTGTTTGCATCTCTTTAAATGATTTCGGAAGCTTAGACTTAAATTTTGAGCTCAAAATCTGAATAGTAGGGAGTGGTTAAGTAGCACAAACTGAACTGTGTTCAAGGGGGAGGGGGAGGTTCAAATTTAAAGAAATTATAGAAAATGGAAAAATTGGTCGATTCGTTTGCGGTTTAAAATAAAACTATTCTTTAAGTCAGTATCTTCTTGAAAATAATCTCAAAAAATTCCGTCAGAGGGCGCCTTAAACTTCAGAGTAACCAACAATTCATTTTAACCATTATTTTTTGGTTCTAATTAAATGCTTGCAAAAGCATTTTAAATGTTCTCGGAAGCTTAGATTTAAACTTAAATTTTGGGCTCAAATCCTGAATCGTTATGAGGAGTTAAGAAGTGCAAACTGAAGCGTGTTCAGGAATTGAAATTTAACACTCTTTCCTCCTCGAACACAATTCAATTTTTCGCTAAAACTTCTTTAAACACTCCCAACAATTCAGAATTTCAGCCCAAAATTTAAGTCTATGCATTTGAAAGCATTTAATGAGATTAAAAAAATAACAGTTAAAAATAGTTGTACGCTACTCCAAAGTTTAAGGCGTCCTCTATCGGCATTTTGTGAAATTTATCTTTAAAAATTATTTTCAAGAAAACACTGATTGATCAAGAAAACTGCTGATTTAAAAATTAGTTTTAGAAAAAACCGCAAACGAATCGACCAATTTTTTCCGTTTTTTACAATTATTTGAAATTTGAACCCTCTGAACACAGCTAAGTTTGTCTACTTAACCACTCCCAGCTATTCAGATTTTGAGCTCAAAATTTAAGTTCAAGTCTAAGCTTACGAAAGCATTTAATAAGATGCAAAAAATAACGCCAAAAAAGAGTGTTTCGTTACTCCAAAGTTTAAAGCGCCCTCTATCGGCATTTTTTGCAATTTATCTTTATAATTTTTTTTCACGAAAATACCTAAATAGAGAATAGTTTTAGTGAAAACCGCAAATCAATCGACCAATTTTTCCGTTTTTTATAATCATTTGAAATTTGAACTCTCTGAACACAGCTCAGTTTGTGTTACTTAACCACTCCCAGCTACAGATTTTGAGCTCAAAATTTAAGTTTGAGTCTAAGCTTACGAAAACATTTAATGAGATGCAAAAAATACCGGCAAAAAATAGTCTTTCGTTACTCCAAAGTCTAAAGCGCCCTCTATCGGCATTTTATGAAATTTATCTTTATAATTTAATTTCAAGAAAATGCCGACATAAAGAATAATTTTAGTGAAAACCGCAAATCAATCGACCGATTTTTCAGTTTTTTATGTTTATTTGAAATTTTGATCCCTAAACTTTAATGGCGGCTATTTCCTTAGGAAAACATTTTGGACCCTTGGTCTCCTATTTAATATTGTTTGTCTTGATGTGTACTATCACCCCTCTTTTATTGTAAAAAAAATTTGGAATCACCCTGTATATATATATATATATATATATGTAAACATATATATAGATGTCAACGGAGGGTGGTTTTGGGGTCTGGGGGTCATGATCGGTGAAAACATACTAAAATTTTTTGGAAGTGCTTTCCTCCGGACGGCTGCAATAGGTACCTTTTTACTTTTTGTAATGAAAGCTACCTAATAATTATATTTCTTAAAATAGGCATTGTATGTAAATAATGTAACTTTTATTTAATCGTAGTCGTATGAACATTAATAGATATTTAATGCCCTCCCTAACACATACCCTAAATCTACACACTATTTCCACAAGGAAATCTACAAATGGTCATTCATCAATAGAAAAACACAAATATTTACTAATCCGTAAAATACTAATCTATTTTCATTCTTCAACTGTAACTACTCAGCAACAAACATTTATGAAGAGTTTTATTATTAGCTTCTAATTTTATATTTTGAATGGTAAATTCTGCGATATTATAAAACATCAGTTGAAGCTTTCTTTAAACATAATCAAGTTATTCTCAAGTAATATTTTAAAGGAATTACACCACAGTTTCTGTTTAATTTTAGAAAAAAAAATATTCTTGAATTTATTTATTTTTTAAATGCGTCAGCAGAGTTTTCTGTTATGTAGATTCTATTATGCGCAAGTTTATAAATTATTCATATGTTAAATAAAAGCATAATGCGATTGTATTAAATTTTCCTTAGAACATCTCCTCACCACGTTAAAAACGGGAATAATCCTGCTTTAAAACAAGCAACAAGATTATATAATAAGCAATTTGTGAAGTGATAGATATGAAAAAGATAATTTGGAGACGTAAAAATATGAATTTTAAAACAAGGAGTAATAAAGTAGAGTTCTTTTTCTTGAAAATTAAATCGGATTTTTCTTAATGGCCTGATTACATACTTTCTAATTATTAAATAATAAAAAAATAATAATAAATTCTCATTTTTTATACATTATGCTATTGCATGTTACAGAATTTATAAAATATTTATGCACTATTTGTATTCTAAAGAAATATGCGAGATAAATAGAAGCTTGTCTTAACTTAATATAATTAAATTTCCTAAATTAGGCATTGTGTGTAAATGATGTAACTTTTATTTAATCTTACTCGTATAAACATTAATAGATTTTTCAATGTGCTCAGTCTGAGCATGCATCTAACATTATAGAATGAAACTGAATAAATTCTACTCTCGAAGAAAAACAGCTTTTTGAACCATTTTCTACATAACTCTTTGATTCATCCATTCATGTTGTTAGAAGTGATTTATAAACTTCCTTAGCCCCTGGCACTCCATTGTCTCCGCTGCGGAGACATCTTATTTCCTTGCAAAATTCGTTTTTGTGATCAGTAATAAAGAACAATAAAATTTACCTTACTTAATCAGAGAATTTTTGAAATTGTGTTCTTGAAGGAAACTTCTTTTAAAAAAGTGGTGCCGGTCAAATAAAATTTGTGTAAGGGACGCCGGAGACCGAAGGGTTAAATGGTTCATTATCAAGTCCTTACACTGAAGGAAAAATAATTCGTTAACTGACATTATATTTATAAAAAGAATTGTGATTCTATGGATTGCGTTATTCTGGACACCTATCTGCTACAGGAAGTACTGTATGACTGTTTGTCATGATATTTCTTAATTGCAACAACTGCAGCCCTTGTGCCGTGGGAAACTTTAAATCGGTAATTTTCTTAATTATATGCAGATTTTTATTGCAGGTGAAATATTTTCAACAAAAATTGTCGGAGAAATTTTACAACATCAACAACAACTTGCTGAAACTAGTCGTTGGGGGCCACCGTAATACTTACCCATCATGGATGTGTATATGAAAATAAAACATGTGAAACTATTTATACAATACATTGCGATTCATAAACAAAATTTAAATATTGTTAATATACATAGTAATGCTATATTAAAGAACTGCTGATGTACCAATTTCCACAAATTATATAAAACGCCAAACTACTCAAGTGGTACCGAACTGCGTAAAAGAAACATCCTTATAACTCCTAAAATAATAATTCTATTAACTAACAATTAACTGCGTCGGATTAAGCGTCTCATTTCCAATTAAAATATACTTCTGAATTGAAATTTGAATGAAATACAGGGTCATGAAAAATCGAAGAATGTGGAAAACAAGATTACAAATATCTCGGCAACTAATAATCCAATTGACTTTGTACTATATGCAAAATGTGTGTTATTTTATTGTCTTTTGCGTCCATTCCTCAGAACAAAAAAATTCGAAAATTTTTATATACCTTTCATCAGAACGAATTTTTTGAGAGTCCAAAAAAATTGTTCCGGATGATCGATGTTACTGAGATTAAATAGGCTTCGTCCCATTCTTACATACTAACTACATACAAAATTTCAAGTCTCTATCTCAATTTGTTCGGGAGATAGAGTGTTTACAGAGAGACAGACAGACGGCAAATTTTTTTTTCTAAAAATATATTTTTCGGAATCTCCACTATCTAAAACGTGTAAATCCGTCAAAAAAAATTTTTCGATTTTCAAAACGATTGCAAGACTTACCCTATACTACGTATGATGGGTAAGTAAAAGCAGTAGAATGTCATCTTTACGTCAACATTATCTAGAATGTCGTCTTCACATCGAAATTCATGTAGAATTTCATCTTTACGTCGACATTTACGTAGAATGCCATCTTCAGATCTAAATTCACGTAAAATTTCATCTTCACGTCTACATTCATGTAGATTGTCATCTTAACATTGAAATTCATGTAGAATGTCATCTTCTCATCGAAATTCATGTAGAATGTCATCTTTAAACGTCAAAACTTCAATTATTAAACGTCAAAATTGATGTAGTATTTCTCCTTCACGTCGACATTTATGTAGAATGTCATATTCACGTCAGCATTCATATAGAATGTGATCTTCACTGGTAAGAAATAATAGGGCTGTTTTATGCCTCGCGTATGTTGGAATCGCATATAAATGGTTATATCAGTACACCCCTCAGAGAAGGAAAAAATGTAAATAAAGCATTGTTTTTTATTTTCTTTGAATGGGCTTTTTACGAACTACAGTAATTATAATCATGACAGAATTATTTTTAATTAAAGCCAAATATTATTGTACATTTATTTTTCACAAGAAAATCTACAAACGGACGTCCACAAATTGAAAATCGCAAATATTTACAAACCTTCAAACTATTTTTTTCATTAGCTATACATTTTCTTCATTAGACATTTATGAAAATTTTTATTTTTAGTTTCCAATTTTATATTCTAAATTGTAAATTCTTCTATATTATATAACATCAGTTGAACCTTTCTTTAAGCATAATAAAATTATTACTTAAGTAATGTTATAAAGGAATTACTCCATATTTTCTGTTTAATTTTTGAAAAAAATATCCCTAAATTTATTTTTTAATGCGTCAGTAGAGTTTTTTGCTATGCATATTTTTTTTATGCAACTTTATAAATTATTCAGATGTTAAATAAAAGCATTATGCGACTTTATTAAACATTCCTTGTAATATCTCCTCGCCACTTTTTTAAAAATGGGAATAATCCTGTTTTTAAACAAGCATCTTGAATATTTAATAAGTAATTTGTGAAATCATTGTTTTCAAATAGAGAATTTGATAAAATGAAAATGTGAATTTTAAAACTAGAAGTAATAAAACGGAGGTTCTTTTTTCTTGAATATTAAATTAGATTTTCCTAATGTTTTATTTTACATGCTTTCCAAACATCAAAAAAAGAAAGAAAGAAAATATTCTCATTTTTTATACATTATGCTATTTTATTCGACAGATTGTATTTAAAATTTATGTACTGTTTATATTCTAAACAGATGTAAAAAATAAATAAAAAACAAGCCTTAATTTAATATAATTATATTTCTTGAAATACGCATTGCTTGTCAATAATGTAACGTTTATTTAATCGTATTCATATAAACACTGATAGTGTTTAATGTGCTCATCTGATTATACAGCTAATCTTTAAATCGTAAATAAATTAACATTGCTGATGAAAAAAGGATTTTGGCCCATTCAACACATACTTCTTTGATTAAATCATCCAATCATGTTGCTAGAAGTGAAATACAAAACTCCCCCAATCTGTTTATTATTAATCCTTTCCACAGAAGGAAAAGTAAATCATTAACTGACAATATAAATACAAAAGGAATTTGAAAATATAAAGTTATCTTGCGCGCAATATGTACCGAATTATGAACTCACAAGGAAGGTTTCCATACGGGCATACTCCGAAAAATCTTTAAAAAATAAAGAATGTTCTTCTGATGAGGCTATATAGGTTTATGAAAAAAATTTCGGTGGAACCTCCATGCAGTGTAAGTAAAAAATTAATGAAAATTTCGTTATTTGGCGATTTATCATCGGTTGGCGATGGTATGCAATTTCAAAAAATACTTTTTCACGTCAAATATACTTAAAGTTTAAAAAAAGTGGCATGTTGAATTTGTTTAGATAATTTAATTTAAATAATTTTAGTTTTGACAGTTTTGGGTTGTTTTAAGTATAATTTTGTTATATCGATATTTATATGTATTTATATTCAAATTTAATCATCAAAATTTGCGATTTAAACCGAAATTCATAATTTGAATTAAAGTTGTTTCAAGCTCAAAGACCAATTGAACATTGTCGATTCGATTTTGTTGCCTTGGAAACATCTGGCTTTTATTTGTAATACGCTTAAATGTATAAAGATAATTTTTCTCAATATGAATTTTTTATCTATGATTTTTTTTCTAGTGATTAATTAAATAACTATTTCGACAAGTAATATATATATATATATAATACAATATGTATATATATGTATATAATATATTAATGTCTGGCTTTTATTTTTAATACTCTTAAATGTTTAAATTCATTAAGTACAATTAACATGCATCCCAAACATCCAACATTTTCAGTTACATTTAAAATAGTTTGCTTTTGGTGAGGAAAAGTGCAGCACAACAAATCGCTTGACGCTTTCGTCTTTTCACGCCAAATATTCGAAAGTATTTTATTTTTTTACATACTTTCAACTGTGATTCCACCGCTAATTTTGACTGATCCTATATCACATACAGAAGTAGTTTAATTAGTATTTTTTTCAAAAAATTCTGAGTATGCCCACTATGGAGACCTTCCTTGTTAGTCAGAAAATCTCTTTTCCATCTCCAGCTTTGAAAAACAGATTTTAACTCACATTAATTTTAAATTATATATACGTAGCAAGTTTTCAAGTTAACTTCAAATCATTTACAAATAATTATTTCTGTTAGTTTTACCCATGGTAGCGTATCTGCTATCATTAATATTTCAAGTTTAGTGCATTCAATCTGGATATTTCAAATTCATAAGAAATATTTAAAATTGCAATACTTGCTTTATTCAGTAATTAATATTTTTTATTTAAACAAAGCGAAATGCAATATCTAAAATTTCTGGTATGAAATCATATTCTCTCATTTACAGAATTTCCACGACTTACAAGAAACTTTTCCTGTCAGTTTCAGAGAAAATTTTATAATACCTGGACATTCAATATAATTGGTGGAAGTTTTTCTCCCCGGTGGTAATGAGAGTGGTAATACCCGGTAAATCATGGAAGTGGTTAAAACTGTTTAACTCTCTTTACGGCACAGGCAAATTCGGTTCGTAAAATAGCAAAATTATTGACTGACACCCGTATTTACAAATGACCTTTTTAGAAAGTAAAACCTCTTTAATTTAAACTTCCATTGTAAAAGTAGATATTTATTAAAATAATGTTGATGCCGTTTACAAAATTGAAATTAAAATTAGATGTGCTTTAAGTACCACTTTGCCGGAAAAGGTTAAATTATTTCATTAACACCCCCTTCTTTTTCCTTTTATCTTTTAACATATGTTTTAAAGAAATTTCCGATTCGAATGTATTTATGTGGTAGAGGCTGAGATGGCTTCTTTTCATCATTCTGGTGTTAAGAGGGCATGTCAGTTAAGCTTTATTGATAGAACTGTGGTTTCGACAAGGAAGTTATGAATAAAGAGGTGGAAATATCTATTGTAGAGCATGGAACTATGAAAAAAGAGGAACTCGCATGTCATTAACCCCTTGGGGACGAGCGACAGGTATAACTGTCTTAACAAGGCTTAAGAATACTTGTTTGTCCCCACTAGTAAAATTTTACTGTAAAATTTGCCTTATCCAATCGGAGCATTTTCTCGATTTAACAAGACACAAATTTCTGTTTTTAAAAACCGGTGACAAAACATTAAAATTTCGTAAAAGACTCCCGTCGCGAAGGGTTTAAAATAGAGAAACTTCAACTGCAACCGCTTCCGCATGACCTTAAGCCACCATCGCCAAAAACCACCCATGGCCAAAAACCACCACCTTATATTTCTACAAAAAAGTTCATGTAGAAAATTTCTGGCTATTTAAACGCCTCATTAATAGAAAATACCAATAAAAAAATAATGTTAAAAACTGCTATTTATTTTTACTGGTCGAAGTTTACTTTCGAATGGTAAATCCGCCACATTTTGACAACCAATACAACCTTCTATAAGTGTCTGTTAACCCTTTCCGACCCAGACAAATTATGTTAATAAAAGGAGAAATTATCGACTCAGACCGGATGTTAAACACATTTTTTTCAGTAATTAAATACTCCTTAATTCAAGCTTTTATTGTGAAAGCAAAAATTTTTTAAAAATATTATTAATGCCAATTGCAAGTTTGGAATTAAAATTAAGTGTGCCCGGTTTGTATTGACCCGAAGATGGCTAAAAATTTATAATACCTAGTTAATCTGACACCAGTAAAAATAAATAGAAAATTTTAAGCATATTTTTAAAAGGAATTTCCCGTCAATAATGCGTCTAAAAAAGATAGGATTTTCTATTGAAGTTATCTAGTGGAAGTTTTCAACAGCGGTAATTAAAAATTGTTGATCCAATCAAAAAAAAAAAAAAAAAAAAAAAAAAAAAAAAAAAAAAAAAAGTTGAATGTAGATTTTGCCATTGCAGAATTCAGTTTCGCCTCCGATTAGGAAAACAAATCGATAGAGGCCTTTTAGAAGGGCGACGCCGTTTAGCTAATACCGCAATGTTAATAATTAGCTATACCGCTGTTACCGCAATGAACCAACATCATTTTTCTTGAGTTTATCAATATAATAGCAAACAGAACGGCTCGAAATACCCAATTGATTAACAATTTCTCTCTGAGACATTGGAATTGCGGAATAATAAAGAGATACAATTTGACGTGCTACTTCTTCATTGACTAGATTCATCAAAAACGGATTTTTTCTTTAGTTTAAACGCTTTTTTATAGACTCTGGGGAAAAGGAAATGCATTTTAACAATAAAACGAATGGAATCCCGTCGAAGTCTAAAAGACCCGATCGATTTGGTTTTAAAAAAAGCAAAAGTAATTACATTATTGAATCAATATATAATAAATATATTTCCAAACTTAATGTCAAGTTTGCCAGTTATAATTTTGCATGCAAATATTCGCACATCTTCAGTTAAAATTGTAATCTGAGTGCCGGCGAAATCCAGAAATTTTATTTTATATGCACTCACACAGAAAAATAGTTTTATTAAAAAAAACTAATTTCATTTTTAATATGATATTATTTTAACTAGCTAAAATCATCTGAAAGTAAAATCTCAATCTCAGTGTCCATAATGAAAAGAAATATTGAAATGTAATATCGTTATGAGTAAAAATGCGAGGTTTTAAATAGTGACGACATTTTCTCTTCAAATGTTTTTTGAAAATTACTGTTATTAGTAATATGAAAAAGGCATCCGTAATAATAATGCAATTCCCATTTATCTGGTTGCTGAATGACATCATTTTCCTCATTTGAAATTTTTCTTATTTTGCTTTAGACATTAATTTTTATCATAAATTATTTTCTGTTATTTTATTTACATTATTAATATCAATTTCTCAGTAAATATATATATATATTTTTTTACCTCAATTAGTGCATAATTATATCTAATCATTTTATTGTGGTTAAATTTTACGAAAACAATTAACTTTTTTCTTTTAAAAACGAGGACATGTTCACTGATGAATTAAAGCTTCTGAGTGATGGAAACTTATAATGGAAAATAAATTTTTATTATCGAGAGAAAAGCTAAACTGAGATGCCACCATTTTGAAAAAATATCGTGAAAAGCATTTAAAATTAAAATATAAAAATGGAAATGAATTAAAATGTAGCTAAAATGGGCACAACTACAAATAAATAGCTTTCATTTCAAAAAATAATTTTCAAAATCGGTTGAGTAGAAAATTGAGGGCTGATGACTAAAAAAACAACCAGGTCTTTTAAATATATAGATTGTATGAATGTCTCGTTTTAACGGCCAGATTATGAAAAAGTGGGCCACAATTTTTGAAACGACACTTTTTAGCTTGTCTGAAAGAAATAGCATAGGAAGCTAATAATAATAATAATAGAAATAATAATAATAATAATAATAATAATAATAATAATAATAATAATAATAATAATAATAATAATAATAATAATAATAATAATAATAATAAATCACATATTATTTTGAGACAACTTTATCAGTTACGTCACTTGCAACTGATAGGAAATACATTATATGTCTCCAACCTTTTATTCATAACTCTATTCTGTAGAGTTGCGAGTGAAGAAGTTATAAGATGGCAGCTGATCTGTTTACGCCAGAACAACAGTTTCTAATTACCATCAAATCAAACACCCATCCGTACATTTTGAATAGAAAATTTCGCCTTTTTTTAGCAGCTTATACCTGCAAATATTATGTAAAAGATAAGATAAAAATATCTAATATGTTTTCACTGGTGGGGGTTAAGGCCGGAAATTATAATTTCTTGCATGGACACTGATATTACCTATTTTAGGTTGCCGTAATATGCAGGACTGCCACGTTGTCCAATTTTTAACACCACTTTTATTTAAAGAAAATCCTCGTTATAAACTTTGTAAAAGCATTTGTAGAGGCATCATTCTTCTTGCAATTGCTACAGAAAACTACCACAAGCCAAATTTTTTACAAATTTGTAATTCATTTTAGGTTCAGGGCATAATTTATTATCGTGACAAACATTAAGTATTTTGTTTACCACAATTTCATAAAAATATTTTTCGTCTTAAATTGTTGCAGATTATATGCAGTAATCTACGGTTATAAAGTTCACAGAGTTTCAAACTTTTTGCACTTTGCTATTACTATTTTAAAACTAGAAGCGCCGGAAATTTTAGTCAAGTTAGAAATAACAAAAAAAAAATTGCTTTAAAAATTTTATTTAAGACTTCTTTACTTGTCTATTTAACTTAGTTTTGCGCGATTTCTATACTTTAAATTATTAATCTATGTGCCTATCGATTTTTCTAGGTTTTATATCATTTCAAATTGGGGCCATTTATACATGTTAAAATGAAATAATATCTTCAAAAAATCAGTTTATGTATAGATATATAACTGTGGTTACACTATTAATTGAAAAAGAAACCTTCGTTTGTTATTTGTTTTGGACATATGTTTAACTCTTTTCAAAGAAATTTCTTGTTCAATTAGAATCGTACAAATATGATGGCAGTCAGATTAACTGCTCTTGCCTCTTCTAGTATTAAAATATAAAATTTATTGTATTATTTCTTTTATAATGTACAAATATATCTATCTAGAAAATTATTTAATTTAAAATATTTCTAGCACAATCAGAAAAATGTACGAAAACTGAGATCCCTGCGACTAATTAAAGCGAAAAACTGTTAAATATGCAGGGGTAATATAGATCCGAAAACCTTAAGGGTGCTGTCCCTGCCCGCGAAAACACTCGCGAGCTAATGCTGTTCCTATGGGGAGACCTTTTTTCTATTAACTCTTTCGCATTTTGACATTTTTAAATAATGTTTTTTGCATTGGATAGCTGAGGTCCCTCTCAAAAACTCTCTTTGTTTACTTTTCCGATTTTGTCGCAGGTATTTTCTGTAAAGCTACTTTTACTTCCAAAACCGGTTTAGAAAGTTAAAGTAACTTTATAGAAAGTACCGGCGACCAAAATCGAAAAAGTAATCAAGGAGTGATGTTGAAAGGAACCCCAGTTATCCAATGCAAAATAAATAAATAAATAAATAAATAAATAAATAAAAAATAAAATGTGAAAACGTTATAAGAAAAATGCCCCCCCCCCCCCCATAGGAATAGCTTTAGCTTGCGAGTGTCTTCGTGGGCAGGGACAGGACTCTTTAAGTTATCTACTGTTTCGATCTAGCATAACTCATTTTTTCATATATCGTTGTGCAGAATATATGTCTTGCTATTTTAGTCACTGCTGGTAATTAAATTGCTTTTAATTAATGCTGTTATCTATCATGATATCTAATAATGTAGTGCCCTTCTCTATAATGATGGGGGGGAGAACCAATATGTTATTTTGATGTTTTCATTACATAATACAATTAACCCTTTTTACCAGCATGTAACATTTTTTTGCCAATTTATATTTTCGAGATTTTTACAACGATTCTTACCAAGATTTCTTACTCGTACTTATTTATATTTTTTATTTAATGTTAATACATTCCGATTAATTAAGGGTAATAATACAATTTTGAAAATGCGGTACTGGTTTAAATAGAATTACCAATACAATATGGCATTCACAAATGATGGTATGGTCTAAAGCACAAACAATTATCGGTTCAAATAGAAAGGTCATAATTGTTCAAAGCCTGAATTTACATCCATGTTAGATTTTTTAAAAAAGCGTGTAATACAGGGTCGTATGTGAACTGAAATTTCAAGACTGAAAAATGCATTGGTACCGTTATTTTCTTATGGAAAATTTCTTCTTAAATATGGCGCAAGATAAATATATTAAACCCAGATTTATTTTTCTATAAAAAAAAAGCACTGATATCTGTCTTGAAAATTTCCTCAAAGGAATACTCCCTCGTAATAGCACCAGTATTTCATGTTGTCACTAATGCATTGCAGACACACGGACACACACACACACAGAGCGTTTTTTTCTTTTATTAGTATTGATGTCAGATGAACAAACCCTAATATCATAAAGCCTTAAATTGGCAATAAAAATACGAAATTTCTTTTAATTAAATCCATCTTATTATTAAAATTACAACGTCCTGCTCCGGGGCTCGATCTAAGAACTTTCTGTTAACTAGCTAGACACTTTACCTTCAACCTATAATGTCGACACACAAAATGTTCAGAATAAAGTTTTATTTTAAATTTAAATAGTAAAAATGAACGGAAAACAATAGATAATTTCAAATATTTATTATATCTTGTGTGGTTTGGTTTATTTTTGTCGTTCGATTATCTACGCTAGGGATATAGGACCAGGAAGAGTGCCCTTCGTGGGGGTCTTTCTAACGGAACCTAACCTGTATTTACGCAAGGTCCGAAGAAAAACACGAAAACTCCGAACGGTTAGGCCGACGGCCGCGATTGGGTTCGAACCCAGCACCTGCCGTCTACCAGTTGAGAGGTCAGAACCTCTCGGCCGCTGGTGGGGCTATCTCTTGTGTGAAACGAAGAATTCAACTTTAAGTACACAAAATTAGAAGTCTCTCATTTATACAGTTTTGGTGAATGGTCTCTGTGATGGACGAACAGACAGAGTACAAACGAATAATATTTCGCCAAATGAACGAAACCCAAAAAAGCAACCGCATGTTAGCCAGCTTTCGTATTTTTTTAATTATTTCTAAAAGTCTTGTCAGTATTTTTTATATGTTTAAGGGATTCTTAAATTAATTCTAATTAAAACGTGACACCACTTTTTCGACTCCTGGTAGAAATTAAATGTAAAAAAAATGTTAGCAGCTAAGCCTTTGCTGTATGCCCGATCCATCCATTCGAAAAGTAAAATCATTACTTTTGTCCATCACCAACAAAAGTTACGTTTTTAGAGTAGTTTGATAAAAGAAATTGAAATACAAACCCTCAAAAGTTAGTATTACTGTGTAAAAATTGAAAGTTTTTGAAAAATTTCAATGTAAACGCTATCTTTTATGACAGGACAGACAAAAATAATTAAATATAATTGTGAATTACTTCATGCAAATCAAAACACTACTGTCTTTTTTTCCGTTCACAATAAATTCAATTATAACATTTTTTTTTTTTTTTTTTTTTTTTTTTTTTTGCATATTATATGTTACCGTATGTATTCGCGTATAAGCCGATTTCTGAATTCGAGAAAAAAAAGAATATATTGCACACCAGCAGTTTCATGTAGCTTATATTTGCCTTACTAAATATCAACAAATTCAGAATTTAAGTTGAAAATAAAGTTTTCGAAATACTGGTATTTATTATTAAGTATCGGCTATCGTATTATTATTCAAATATTATGTTATTGCTCTTGAATTTGGGTTCAGCTTATACACCAGTATACACGGTATATCTCTGAATGTAAATTATCTATTATAGGTCAGAACTTATCCTAAATAATTTACATTCTCCAGAAATTTCTCAGTGCATTGATAGGCAGAACAAAGAATGGATCTGTTTGTAATAGACAAATTACAAAATAAGTATAAAAGCTAAAGTAGAAAAAAAAAAATCTTGAAACATAAGTCGCACTCTCGATATTCGAATGTAAATAGGAGAGGCGGGTAAGAGTTTCTATCTTGCGTTGGTTACGTGGAGTGATGGCCCTTGAAGCTTAACCTGATAATATGTTCTCTCTTTATAGTTTTAGTTCAGTAGTAGTTTAAAATAAGGACTTTTAAAGTTCTTTCTTTTCTACAGAAAGAGTTCCTTCTGGTGCATGTAATTGACATAAAAATCTTACAATTGCTGAACAATCGTGTGCTCTGACTTTATTAAAATAAAATATTCCTGTAGGTCGGAGAGCCTTAGATTTAAGAGAATAAAGACAACTATCTATGTCCTGAAAAATGCAAGATATATGTACCACAAGGCAGTACACCAAAATTGGAAATCGATTCAAAAAGACCGAGACAACTTTCTCGCCGCGACGAGCGGTCCATCTTCGCCGGCGACCCCTACCTAACTTCCAAACAATAAGACTCTTCTGCTCGACAGCGCTGTCTTTGATAAGTGACCACGAACAGCGTCAAAATTCTCTACCTACGTCCAGAACATTCTTACTCTCTTGCGCGAAGTGCTGTCGCTGGGAAGCTGCCACAAATAGCGTCAAAATTCTTTACTTACGACCCTAATGTCTTGGAATTGATATCTGCTCAGCGTTCTAGTGTTAAAAAAAAAAAAAAAAAAAAAAAAAAAAAAAAACTCGTTTCCACGGAGCTACAAGGTCAATTTTGATAAAAATTTTTTATCATGGTAGAGTATAAATATATGATCATATCGCTCATCAGCAAGAAAAGTGACGCATCTTGCCAGAAGTAAATTTTACACTGAACAAAAAAGAAAATTTACTTGGTTTTATTGTGGCATGAGATTATAGCACTTAACGCTGCATGCAAAAATAAAAAGGTGCACAAAAGTATAAAACTATTACGAATGAAGGCATGTGATATGATTTAAAAGGTTGAATACATTTACATCCCCACACAAACTACCCTTCTTCAGTGGTCACGAATGGGCAAATAGCATAATTCAGTCATTTTCCACATAACTGTTTTTATCAAACTTTTTGTATATAACAAGACACACCTATGAAAGACATATTAGTGCAATAAATTGCAAAATAAAATTTTGCATGAGGCTTGACTTCTCTTGCAAGCCAGTTAAAAAATAATAATAATTAGTATCAGAAGAAAAAAATTTAAAAAATGAAAAATTTCTAAAAGGATAACAATTATAATAATTTCAAAAGTAATCATTATAATTTAAAAATAAAATTTAGTCGTAGAAAAATACTGTCTCCCGTAAATCTGCATCATAATCCAAAAATACTGATTCAAAATGTCATTAAAATCGGTCAGGTAGTTTTCAAGGAAAGAATCTTAAACCTTGCATGTTTCCATTAGAATTGTACCCACTTTTCTCTTCCCTTAAATTAAAGAATATTATTATTCTGAAACCTAACATAAGGGGATCAAGCTCTGGTATTTATAATGTTTTTGATTAATGTATTTCTAAACGTTTTATTTTATCATGTTAAGTCGCTGATAAACAACAGTTGTTATTGATATACATTGAACTTGAAATAAAAAACTTAAACAAATAATTTTCATAAGATTAAAAGTATTTCTTTAATATTACTTAAAGTGAAAATATACTTTAAATTGATGTATTTTTTAATGTAGAAAAAAAATTTAATCAAACACAGCTTATACAGTAAATAAACTGAGAAATTATTATTGTTTCCAGTATTTATGAAAAAATTAATTTCTAGAGAAGACAATCTTAATTCACTGATGAAGAATAGCAACTGTTGTTATATATTGGAACTGAAAATAAATTTTAAACAAATACTTATAATACGATTATTCAATTTAAACTACTACTCATTTATGCGAAATTTTTAATGTGGAAAAGTGTTAACATAAGATTTATCATCAAAAACCTAGAAATTTATCTTATACTGATTATTGAAACTTGTCTTCGCAGCATAATGTAACAAAATATATTCAGATAGAAATAATAATGAAAAGAATATGACTTGAAAAATGACTTTAAGAAAATTAATCAAATAAGAAAAGAAAGTTTATTCATGTTATAACAATACCAAAACTTTAATAACTTGAAATTTGTCTTTGAAAAAATCGAGAAAATGTGTTTTTGTCAGCTACAAAGAAAACCAATTTAAATGTGAAAACTTTTTTTATTTATATATTTTGATAGATGTGATTAACTGGAAAATGTATTGTAGAAATAAAAGGTTTACTGAAAACGATATTTGAATATAGCCTGATTAAAATATTTAATTGTTCCCTACATGTAAAAATCTATACTTTTTATGTATCCGTTTCCTTGGGAAACATGCAGTATAAAAGATACTTTATGTAAACAATAAAAGAAGAAATGAATGTGATATGCAGAAAGCTTCAAATTCCTTATCATGAATCCTAATTTTTTTCTGTAAATATCATGCTTAGAAAATAGAGGCATATGAAATTTATAATTTTGCTTCTTTCTAAATTTGGATAACAATGTTTAAAGAAAAATATCTTTTCTATAAAACTACAGAGTTAATAATAATATAAAATAATAAATCAGAATAAAACAGCACGTTCTAAAATATTATTAGGTATACTACTTTCATTTCATTTGGTTGAACAAAATTTCATTTAGTTTTTGGATTGCTTAAATTTTATCTGTAAATTTTTGATAATGCTTAAAAACCTCATTCCAAAATATAAATTAATCTGTTTTCTCTTGTTGATATTTGATATACAATTTGTTCTTCACATAATACTAGTAAGAATGTCACGTGACTGAAATAATCTGTGTTATTTTTTGGAATAAGAAATATTTTTTGTCAGACTCGATTACATTACCACTTATTCGTTGCACTAATGAAACTAATATATTACTTCAATTCTGGTAAAAAAAAAAAAGTGCTTATGATGAGAAATTTATGCTACGGAACAGCTGGATGCATTTTTTTACATCTCCATGTTCCAATTATTCTGTCTCATAAATTTTTTCAAGCGAAATATGTATTTTATTTGTGTCAAAATAAATAACTGCGATGGAGTAACTCAAAATGTATAAAGAAATAAGTTCCATTTGCAGTCAGTAGAGAGGTACATACGTGGTGCTATCAATAATTGAGTTTCGATGTCTTATCCAAAAATACTTAATGATAATCCATTTTCTTTCAGTTTCATTTAAAAATTAAATATTTTATAGATTTTACATAATAAGTAACTTTTTAAAAAATCAATTCCTTTGTATAAAAAAATAATAATACAATACGGATGTGAAAGAGTTAAAGATATTCGGTTTTTATAAACTCGAGGTGGAATCCGTCGAATTTTGACGAAAGAAAATGGTTAGGAAGGAACTGTTTCATTGATTTATAATAAACCCACAAAATTAGCTACAGTAAAACATGCATCTTATGGTCAGTCTAACTCTCAAACAAATATTATTTGAAGCCAAACAAACAAAAAGAAAAAAAGCTGTTTCTATAAAACCCAGTTGTCCAAATTATTAAAATTAAAATTTAATCGCATATGTAATCAGTAGAGTATAGCAAATGTCAGTTATTATGATGAAATTACCAGTTCTTTCCTCTTATGTTTGGTATAAAGCAAATGAAAAAGAAAATTATTACTAATGGACATGATCATAGAATTCCCATGTTTAATCTAAACCCATCATTATTTTCATCGTCTCAAAAATTATATACGCACTTCTCATAGTACTTTAATTTGATCATTTTAAAATCACTTGCTTCTTTTTTATATAAAAAAAAGTTATTTGCATCCGCTAAAAGCATTCCATTTTTACGGATCCAGTCTTAAACAACATTTATCGAAATGTATGCATATGACGTCATTAGAACGGAATATTACACAAACGCAGCAAAAACAATATCGGATGTTTGAAATTATATTCTCGGCAAAACAAATCGGATATTTGATGATTCACAAATCTTCGCTTCTTTATTTATAATAGCTCCGTATTTTATCAGAAATTATTCATTTGTATTTTTTTTTTTTTTCAAAATTTAGAAAATATCATTACACACGGATAAATAAAAATGCGCTCGTTTAGTTTTCCTATATGAACTGAGTAAATGCGGCGAGGTCACTCGAATATTATTTAAAATACATTTTTGTAAAGAGAATGTGTTGTATCCTTTGTAAATTAAGTTTGCAATAAACTAAAAAAGCATTTAATTGATGAATAAAAACGCAATAAAACAAAAATTCATCAGATTTTATATCAGCTGATTTCTTTTTATATGATGTTTTTTATTACAGTTTTTATTAATTTTATGAGAAAATGGAGTATTTCTGTTGCCACAATTACAAAATTCGTACTAAAAACTATAAAAAAGTTAGTAACTCATAAATAAATTAAGATACAGCTTTTAAATAAATTGCATGTAAAAGTGGGGGGGAACTGGGGCACATTGATACTTGGGGCACATTGATACACCCCCTGTATAGCACACAGGGTCATTACAGGAAGTTTCACAACATCTCCAAAAGGTGATACTAGTGAAATTAACTACATACAGAAAGTTTTGGAATGATTCAAAAGTTTGATGAAATGGGGTGGGTGATTAATTGTTTTTGTAGGTCAAAAATAAATTTGAGTTGTACAACTGAAATGGTATTATACAATTGTTCCAGTTTTTCAACCGAAAAGAATACCCTCCCTGGCAAGTAAAGCTACTCTTTATCAGTTCCTCATTCTTTATTGTTAGATAAATTATGAAGTGTTGGATTTGCTACTCATTTTATTCAAAATAGCTGTATACAACACATTGATACAGTCTTTGTCGGGGCACATTGATACAACATAAATCCTTTTCTAGTTCATTTTTTCATTACTTTTTCTTTTTTCTTTTTTTTACCATACACTCCTTAATTCAACCTTTTTTCGTCAAAAATTTCTACTATTAGTTTTTATTGAAGTGAAATAGCTCTAATTTCTTTATATTAGAACATTTTATAGAATTCTTGCAAATAGAAGACGTACAAACTTACACAATATCTAGTACTAGTAGAATTAACAAAAAAATGGACGGCAATCTGGCAAATCTCAAATTTATATCGATTCTTCAGAGAAAAAAGTATTATCGACATGAGAAATATTAAGTAAGAGAAACAAGCTGCAGAACAGTACAGGATAATTATATTATAAACATAATTTCTAATATAATTACCCTTTATTTTCTGTTTGTAAACTGATTTATAAACAGAAAACCTGGTAATTCTTTCACCTTAAAGAAGATAATTCTGGGGTTAAAGTGCCAGATATAACAAAGTTACCGCAGCCGGCAAATAGACAAGGAACAGCCAGAACATCAGGACATTATACATTTCATTTTGATTGCTAATATTGCTTACAAATAAATTGTGTGCGATTTTAATGTCTATAAATATATTTAAAATGGTTTGCTAACTATTTTTCTATGAAAAATATGCATTGGTGTTATTTTGTCTCCATTTTTCCCAGACGTGTCGAAGTGTATCAATCTGCCCCGGGATTGGGGTACATTGATACAAATTTCTTTTTTTGATTTTTTTAAAATTACATGAAAAAATAATATATAAAACAACGATTGTACATTTTTATAACACTCTACACAGGTTTTGCTGACATCACATAGAAAAATGAATTGAAATTTCTACACTCTCAAAAAAACTTCCGTCTTTTTACAGAAAAAGTACTGGCAGCTCTGCTGCCAGTAATTGTCTGTATATTGACGATTATCCGTTTATTTTTTTCTCCGTCAAAAGAGGTAAAATATCCGTCATTTGAAAAAAATAAAAATTCTTGAAAATATCAATCCGGCACGGCTGAGGATCGAACTCACGATCCCAGCATTGTCAGACGAACGCGCTACCTCGACGCTACCGTTGCACATTAATGAAGTGCTTTAAAGTAGAACCATTCATTTCATATGGGTGTGATTGGTCTATTTCGTTACAAAGCTTTGAATTTTGAAGTTATTTTCGGAAAGATTTCATCTTTCATGAAACTGTGGCTGGGTTTTTTTTTTTTTTTTTACGTTTAGTATTAATATACTATAAAAATGTAAATTTTAAATATATTACGTAGATTGCTAAAGAAAAAGTTTGGGTATTATATTTTTATTCGATAAGATTTTTTTTTTATAATATAATTTTTTTCATTTTATTTTTTAATTAAAATATCTTTTAAATGTGTTCACTTAAAGTATATTTTAAATGCGAATATTTATTATATAAATAACTTAGTATATTCAACTTTATTCATCTTATCCAACTTTGGATAACAAATTGTGAGAACTTTTGAATGAATAAAGAAAGTAATTGTTATTTATTTTTAAATTCGAAAACATTTTTGTCTTTTTAAAACTAAATTAGACATTATAATTTGTTTATTTTGTTTTTCATTTTAAAAATAAATTAGAATTTATTACTAACAGACGCAATACGCATGCGTGCTAGAAATAAACAGAATCTCTCCCTCATTTTTCGACGCTCGGAATGAATTCGCAGACCCAATACGCATGCGTGCTAGAAATAAACAGAATCTCTCCCTCATTTTTCGACGCTCGGAATGAATTCACAGATCAAATACGTTTTCTGTGAGTACGGAAATTATTTGTGAAAAAATGAGGATAACTTAGTGTATTTTGACGAATTTTTCTGACAGTGTACTTTCTAGACACCAAAAATATTTTTTGAAAAAAGCTGTATCAATGTCCCCCAGTTCCCGCTACATTTTTTTCTCAATACGACAATATAAAAATTGAAAATGTGCGGTGTTTAGATGTATAAAATTTGCAGTACCAAAAATTGCAAAACCGAATTGCATACAAAAATGTTGCCATTCACAAAATGACGTATGCGTTACGCACAGATACGTTTGGCCTTTATAATATAGAAGATACATGTGTGAACTGTTAGCATCCGTTTGCCGTTTTTACTTGCACTTACTGAATGAGTATGTAACACATCTATGTAACTGATTTTTTGAAAGAAAATATTAATTATTCAATTAATCACTTATAACATTTGAGAAATTAATATAAAAGATATTTTAGTCAAATGGGCATTTTCTAAATCCAAATACATAGCCGGCATTAAACAATAAATTAATTTTTCAAAAAATATATATTTTTAAATACATATTTAATTTAAATGTTAGTCTATTATCTTCATACAATGTTTTTCATTGACAAACAATTTAATAAAGTTTAATTTTTAAAAGCCTAGTTAAAGAAGCAGAATGATTAATTCAATCTATAGTGACTTGTATAACATAACAAATTAAATTTTTAATTTGGTTTTGATTTTTTGTACTTGCAAAATCTTTGTTTTTATTTCATTCTTTTACATAAATGTATTTTGAAATGCTTTTTACTCTTTAAAATAGGTTAATTAATTAATGAAACCTGAAAATTAATTTAAATATTTTTGGTTCCTGGATCTGATTTTCTATTTCAACGAAATATATAAATTAAACTATTTACAAGATGGTTATGAATGTATATTCTAAATTTACAGGATTATTAAAAGAAAAAAAAATAAAACAATGTTCCTAATTCGAAATGAAAAATAAAAGAAATAATGAAGAATTAACTGCTCCAGAGAAGCCAAGAAATAGCTATTACATAAATTGTTAAGAACACAACATATAAACGTAATGTATCGACCAAGGCACAAACTAATATGTGCAAAATTATCCCAATAATTAATTCAATACGATGTTTGGTGAAACACAGGTTCTTAAAAAGGAATATCTCAAATTTACAGAACTATTAAAAGAAAATAAAGAAAAAGTAAAAATATTTCGTACATTCCAATTAAAGATAACAATTGAAAGTTTAAATTCAACACAGTTATAAATGCTCAATGTTAGCCTTTCCAGAAACATGAACGATAATTCATCCCACGCATTTTTTAGTATGTCCGTTGTGACTCATGGAGATATGCGTGTCCGAAATTAATAACGATAGAGGATAGCGGTCACACAAATACAAGATCTTTGGTAAATCCTCCCCCCCACTAAAAAAATCATACTTAAAAGAGTGTGGTATGAGTTGCCGTACCACCTCGATCTCGTCTATGTTTCTGGTGGGGGGGGGGGGGGGGGGCTCACATTGAACACTTACAAATGTGTTGAACTTAAACTTTTAACTGGTATTTTTGCTTTGCGATAAAACAGCAAGGTTTTACATTTTTTGTTGTTGTTGTTTTCTTTTAATGGCCCTTATCTAAGCTTATTTAGTTGGGATATCCATTTCTAATAAAACTATATAACGCACTTTGCTAAAATAAATAAGGTAAATGATGTTAATAAATAGCAGCAGTCATTTTTCATTAATAATAGTCAAGATACATTTAATTGTTGGATTCACTTCAGTTCTCTTTAGTACTCCTTGATGAAACTATTAAATTTATTTGCCAAAGCAATTTCAATAACTACTGATGTAATAACTGAATACATTTTGAAAAATGGCTTGAATGGAATTAAGCTAATTGAGCACTTTGAACTACGGGCACCGTTCTACTATTAAAAATAGAAAATTAATACACAGTGTTTTTGTTTATTTCACGAAATATAAGCACAGTGTATGTCACTATTAATTGGATGAAAAAATATTTTTGTAAACAAACAAAAACATAAATTAGTTGCAATATATAATTGCAATTCGACTTAAAAATTTAAGATTTTCAGTTACATTTGAATTTAATTTTAAAATGTGATATATAATAATAAATATGTTTAATGTAACTCTGCACAATAAATGCGTGTTACAACAGTAATCAGAATTCACTTTTCTTAATAAATAAAAATAATTAACTTTAATGAATGGCACAAAAAAGAGTTTGTTTTGAAATAGAAATTGTTAATAATTAATTATAGTTTTAGTTTGCATTCTCTCCAATAAGCGCAAAGCAAAACTACTTAACTAATTTGTATAAATGCTATTACCATATTTACCTAATGCATTAAAGAAAATAGCTAATTGAGTATTTACTAAATGCGAGTGATGTTCCGTTATCAAAAACAAAATTAATGATACAACAAAGATGCACAAAAATATTTATTGTACGTACTTATTTATTATATAAGTATAGTTTTACTGACAGTAAATTAAATAAAGAAGTTTTTTTATTAAATATAGCGTAAAAAAGAAATAGACCTGAATTGCAAAGAGTAGCGAGATTTTTAAGATAATAAAGTGTTCCGCAAAATTATATATACGATTTAATATTTTTGAAGCATTTATCCTTGTCACATTTTATTAAAAGAAAGGATAATTATTGAAACATTGAAACATTATATTAAACATTTCAATATTTAATACAAGAATGATTTTAAAGAAATAGGTTTTTTAGAATGGGATATTATATGAACTATGGCATGTAGCTAATAATTAAAGAATTTTTTAAAAGATCTAGATTAACATTGTAAATCAAATGGAAATTTAGTAGGGGTAAAAGTAATAAAAATTTTAATTGTTATTGTTTTTAATTTGTTTTATTTAATTGTTTCACTTAATTGTTAGAATATAACTGATAAGCGTTATTATTTTAGATAATAGCAAATTGGAATGAATATTTTTAGGAGGATAAAGAATTTATATATTTCATGTACAGATTGATAGGTTAGATATAAAAACTGCTTTTGCATTCAATAATCCGGAATAATATATGGAACACTTCTAAAAGAACAATTAATATACAGGGTGAGTCATAAATATCGAAACAATAGGCTATCTCCTTAAATATTGCCCCTAGACCCATACTTCCAATTGCAAAAATTCATAAAACAAGGTGAAATTTTTGATAAGATAAATTGCAACTAAATTGTGTGCCTATTTATCTTAATTTCTGTTTAAACGAACTATGGTCGGTCTTTCCTTGTTCCGATAGTCAGCGCTGTACTGTTTTTCTATTTGTCTTCATTTTTAATTAATTTATTTAGTATTTTGTCAATTTAATGTAACTAATTTTAGACAATTTAATTCATTAATAATCATACGTATAATAGATTTTACGTTTTTTCCTAATGCATCATTATTGAATATAGAAGCAGCACACTCTAAAAAAAAAATGTGTAAATTTACACACAAAAATGTGTAAATCGATGATACAAAAACGACATGTCTATGTGTGTAAATTTGTGTGTAAATTGCGCCAAATGTGTAAATTTCAGAATACACATTTTAATGTGTAATTTGATGATAAGTCCAAATGTGTAAAAGTTATCTGATAACTCTTGAAATACACACTTTAATGTGTGAATTGCACTGAAATACACATATTTCTGAGCACTATTTTTACACATACATATGTGTAATACTCTTTTTTTACATATATTTTTGTGCAATAGGAAAATACCTACAATGTTGTGTAATATGCAAAATACACATGTTTTTGTGTTATGTACAGAATGCACAGATTTTTGTGTAATATTCTCTTTTTACACATATGTCTATGTAACATGGAAAATACATTTTTGTGTAATATTTAAAATACATAGGTTTTTGTGTACAAAGATTTACCTTATTCCTTGATGTGTAAACTGCGAAAAAGTTTTTAAAATAGCAAAACAAAATTACATGAAGAACAAATTCGTATGCTTGACTTGTTTCTAAGTACGCGATCGTAATTATGTAAATACGTAATAACTATAGTTGTCATTCAATCCGTCCGTCTGTCTATCTGTCCGTTCGCATATAACAACGCAAAAACTACTTAATCCGAATTGTTTGAAATTTAAAATACATAACTCTTGCATAATTTTATCAAGTCATTTCAATTTTTATGAAAATGAGATGCATAATTCAATTATAGAGACAGTCAAAAGCGTTCCCTTGCATAACGGCCCATGTATAAAAATAGTTTCAAGTGCCTTTTAATAATGTTACACGTTTTCGAACATAATAAAATTGACTTGCATCTATGAAGTATATACTACAATATAAATTCTGCATAATCTGTAGTACAGAGAATAGTTTTTATTAATTTACAGGGCCATACTAAAATATTACATTACATTATGGTAAAGAAGGAAACATTGTTTGGGACGCGTTTTAATTTTATAAAAATTTATCTGAAAAAAAGTTATAATTGCTTCTGTGTCTGTAATTGGATTTGGTGTAAACATTTGAATTTTTCGGACTAGGTTAAAAAAACTATTTCTTCTGACATCAAATGACATTTTTTTTAGAGTTTTTATTTATTTTTCTTGTAGTTTTTGAATGCAATACGCTTACAAAAAGTCTTCAATTTAAAAATCACAAACGAAAAACCATGAATTGAAATCTATGAAAAGCTGTCTTTTGTCATCGGTATAAAATGAAATAAGAAATGTATAGCATGTAAAATAATAAAAACTCGAAGTTTTATAGCAAAATATATTATAAACACGCTGAAATAGATAGTATTTAAACCGAATAATTATTTTAAATGCTATATAATGTTAAAACTGCAAATATTTACTCTTATGTTACAATATGTGATTTTAAACATGAAGAAATGATTTAAAACACAAAAATAATAAATTATTTTTTCCAAATTTGTAATAAGCAGAAAATAACACACTTCTCATCCATATTATAATTTTCAAGTGTTAAATTGTAAAATAAATGAACTTACCTTTGAAAAAAAATCTGTTCTGGGCTATCAAAATTCAAAATTCATTTTAGCAATAATGATCTAAAACTGCTCATGTGATCAAACTCAGTATCGTCGTATGTTGAGAATTTTAAGAACATATGTGGCAAAAATGCTATGATGGATGATAGCAGTAATAAATAAGACCCCCGATTAAGGGTGTATTTCAATACAAATTACCTTTTTTCTGATTTATTTTTAAATTCGTTTTTTCTCTCAAGCGCATCAAACTGGCAAATTCTCTTATTTAGAAAGTATATTAGGTCCCGTGCTTTTCAATTTTTTGATAAATGCAGAAAATATTGCAAAAAAATGCTGTTAAAGTCAACGTTTTAAACCGAATTTTCCGAAGCGGGAGATCTGGGAACGAAAAAAAGAGTCATACTGGGGAAATAATAGTTTATAAATCCAATTCTAATGAATTTAACAAAAAATAAAATCACACGACATCTTATAGATCTCTTTAAAAGTCACATCAGCAAGTTTCGTGTTTTTACTTCTAAAAGTGAGTCTGAAATTGTATCAGAAAATTTCGAACTGTTGAAGGTGAAAAAAATGTTTTCGAATGCACCCTTAATGCTCGCTGGTCATTTTGACTTTAGTGTACATCGCAGTTATGTAACACGGAGATACAAAGGTGTAATTCACTTTACATTATGATCTGACTGAAGCAAAATTCAAACTTTAAAAAATTTAGTTATTAAAAAATAATTTTAATCATTCATTGCGAAAATTACATTTTTATTTATAAAATTGTACATTTAAAAATAATAACTCTTGCTATCTATGATTATCATTTTTGAAAACAAAGCTCATTTTTCAGGTCTTATATGAAAGTTTTTGCACAATTTTCCAAGAATCTATGTTGCCAGGGCCAATATCACTCTGATATCGTCATAAAATAATACAAGCGGATTTATAAGAATTTACTATAGTGGCTTTAAATGAAATGTGATAAATTTTTTTCCATATAATTGTCTGTTAGAAATCCATATAACCGTACTTATTTTTACCAGACACAGCTAAAAACAAAGTAGGAATACACAGTTAATAACTTTTTTTTATGTGAATGAAGTATAAAATTGCAGACCATACATAAAATAAAATCACACTTTGGTATATTATCATTAATATTTTATTTACAAGTATGGAGGATAGTTATAAATAACAAAACTTATTTTAACACTCCGCCTACCAGACAGTTCCCTCGTCGGATCGGCCAACAAAAATTAGTTTAAAATTCCGTAAAAATAGGGTGTAAAAAAATCATGATTTAAAAAGCAATAATAATAAAGATCGAATTTTTGTATTTAAATCATATTTTTTTTTATTTGAATCGGATTTTTTTTTCTCTCCAGCATTGAAATATTGAATAGATGAAGGTTTAGCCTAGGTTTCTAAGATTAATAGATTCTAGGTTTCTAAAAAATTAGACTTTTATTTACTAACATAATCTATGTTTTTGCACTTTAATCAATAAAATTTAATTATTATTTAGTAACTACAAAAATTATAAAAACTGTAAATTAGTAATTTCATTAATTAATATAATACTATAAAGTTATATACATTAATATTTTGCAATAATTATGTAAAACTATATTAAAAAATAATGATTTTACATTTATTAAAATTATCAGTTGCTGCATTTAATTTTAAATTGATTACAATCTTTAATTAGGTATATAATGCATATTGTAATGCTTAAATTAATAAACGATAATTCAGTATTTAATATTTATTCTAAAAAGAAAAAGGGCAGAATGCTTGTTCTAAAAAAAAAGGCACTATTACATAAGAAAATATATTACTAATGTGCTTAGTAGCAATAAAAATAAGTACATAATTTTTTAGTATGATAAATATAAAAATCATTAATTTTCAATATTTCTATAAATCACGAATTGAAAAATACAATTAAATAACATGTTTTAATAATATCCTGCTTTTTTCCAAGAAATAAAGTTCTATCATTTTTGTTAAGTCTTAGGTGCACATATTTAGAAGTACTGCGGTATGGAGGGATTTATTTCAAAAAAGATCTGGCTATATTTCACTATTTTTTAAAAGGTAGGGTGCATTTTGTTAATTTCAAAAGGGGCAAAGTGTTGCAGCCTTAACAAATAGCCAAAATGAAACAGTAATCAACAGAATTAATAAAAACAGCAAATAAGTAATTTCAATATGGCATAACCAACATAACTAACAAATATTATTGGTAGCTCATTTTGCATTTGTAGTAACAAAAATTACTGTTAATAGCATAAATCATACCTTACACAATGTATGTGCATACTAATATATATATATATATATATATATATATATATATATATATATATATAGCCTAAATTTAGCATACTTTAAATGCTTATTTCATATAAAAGAATAAACAATTTAATTACTTAAAGGAAATTATGACATCACAAATTATATTAGATTTAGATTTAAATATAATATTTAAATGAAATATCTTTTATGCCTTAACAAAGTTATTGTATTTAATGTTTCGCAGGACTCAGAAATTAAGATTAGAAACAATTATTTAAAGCTTTTTTATCAGATTTTGGTGTACTGTATACAGTATTCCAAATTACATTAATTTTAATACACTTTCCAAATTACATTAATCTTAGATTTTAATACGTTTGTGTCATTTAGAACAATTAGATTTAAATCAATTTTGATTTAAATAATTGATTTTTATTTCAAATTGTTGATTAAAATAATGATTTAATCGCTAGCTTAAATCCACTTTTTAAAATAGTTAACACCCTAAGTAAAATCCAAATGAATGCGATAAAATTTAGAAATTGGTTTGTAAACTTGTTTTATTAGATCTAAATTCATAAAAATCTCGAAACATTTAAAAAATATATCGAATAAAAGCTAATGAATTTTAACTGTGGTTGTATGCATTATTGTAATTTTTGTGCACTGTTTATCTTTTATTTCTTTTTTCGTGGGTTAATCATATATTTTCTGATACTGTGTATCGTATAGATATTTTGAAATTCCTTTCATTAAAATCATTCACAAAATAAAATAATAAAAGCTTCTAGAATTAAAAAAAAAAAATAAATAGACAATATAATTATGACATCTCAGTCTCATTCCTTCAAACATATGGATTATTCATAGATTTTTATTTATTTCAACAAAATCATTGTAATTTAAAGAAAAGCAAACAGAAAAAATATTTTTCATACCTATTTTCCATCGACATATTTCTTCATTTTTTGATGGTAATCCATAGAATCATTTGTAGAAAACAAATAGTCCAATATTAATTACAAAAGCAATGGCATGAATCTATTTTACACATACCAACAGCATTTGTAAACTTTCTTGGACGTATTTTGCATGAAACACAGAATTTTGCGATACTCTTGTAATATTTTTTGCTTAAATTTTTAAACTTAGACGGACTATACGTACATAAACGGCTATTTTTACAAACAAAATGTTCTCGTTCTCTGTGTATTCCAAAGATCAACAAATAAACTTTACTGTCTTTAATTAAAAAATCGTCTGCGAGTTTTCCCTATTACACATGGCATATGCGCATGCAAAAATTATAAAGCAAAAAATGCTTACATTACTAAACTTTCAAGTTTATCACCTGTTCGTTCAAAACAGCAGGCTTAATATTTTTTTTTTCCTTTTTGAAACCACAGAAGTATAAGTGTCGCAGAAGTGTGTTTTGTTAACGACAGCTGATTGTTGACAAAAAATCACCGTAAAAGATAAACTGACATATATACCTGAACCTGAAACATTTTTACACTCTTCTATTTTTGCAAGAAAAAAATACTAGATTCGTGAAAATTTTCGAATTCTTGTTTTTAATGGATTTTACACATTTTATAAGGTTAAAAATGTTTTTATAAAATGCTTGTTTGTATGTCTGTGACTCTGTCTGTCTCTATGTGATATAAATTTTGTTGGCTCTCTATCTCAAGAACTAATACATGGAATACGTTTTCATTTTATTTGAACCTTATACATACACATGCATATATATATATTTGTGTGTTAGAAATGTGATTCTATACGTCAATAATTAATTTATAACAAGCTGAAAATTGCATTTTAAACGTAGCAAATGAGATGCGTTCGTGCTATGACAAAGTTCTAAAAATATTCAGTTTTTGGTGTAATGGATACAGTATTTCGGATACAGTATAGTGTCCCTGTAAATACTATCTGCTTTCTGTCAGCGGTGTAGTCGTAAAAAAAGCAAAGGGTATATGCATAAAACAGAGGGTATACCCTAGAGTGTATACACTGTAGCTCTTTTGAGAAACAGAGGGTATACCGAGTTCCTTAAAAAAATCCAAAGGATATACGGCGTGTACCCGCGTATACTCTCCACTACATCCCTGCTTTGTATTATACAGGAAGTAACTTATAATAAACCTCAACAACGTACATAAAATGTGAAATAGTTTAATCGTATTATAACGCGCCCCGAACGGTATCTCCCCTATAATATTATGTAATGGAATACTTGTGTGTGGCCCTGGAAATTAATAATGAATATTCTTTGCACCACCGATTGTGCAGAACGTATATTTTATCATACACTTCTTAGATACATATAGATTGTATTATATTCGAAAGCGTGTAGCATCATTAACAAATTGGAAATTGCGCGTCAAACGTGGCAAATGAGCTGCGTTCGTACTACAATTAATTTTATAAATATTCTGAGCTTAATACATTAGCTGTTAAATTCTTATGCTAAAATGCATGAATATAAAATTTGATACGATTATATATCTCCAATTCAGTAACACGAAAATAATAGGACCTCTTCTTAAATAGGACGCAATCAAGATCGCAAACCTAGAATCATTACTTATCATGGGATACCGTGAAAATGCGTAACTGATTCGAAAACCACTGCTATTTTCATTTTTACTCTGTAACTCTTACAGATTCTTTTGTGTTACCCTGTATATGATTTACAGCATTTATATACACAAAGTAATATGCAAAAATATGGTTACACTTAAAAACTCATATCACAACTAAAAGTGCACTTCTAGCAAAAATCTGTAACGTAGAGTAGTTCTGGTGCAGTATAGTATCCGAAATCTTTTGTGAGTGCCTGTAAATACTGTTAGCGCTTTCTATTATTAAAGAAGTAACTTGCAATAAAACTGAGCAACGTATATCAACTTAATTATATACGAAATAATTTAACATGATTGAAATACGCAGAAAACAATGTTTTCCCATATATCATTATGTGACGGAATTCTTTTGTGTAGCTCTGTAAATGAATAATAAACGTTTTTTCACCATATATTGCACCGAATGTATATTTTAATACGCTTCGGTAAATGTATATATTTTTTTTCCTGCTTGGAATGCTGTAACACCATTAAAATGAACTTGAAACATTTTTTTCTCATTGACGGTAATGTAACGTAATACTTTTGATTATCCCTGTAATCAAACTATACATCCGATTTTCATAAAATTTGAAAAACTCGACAAAATTATGGAACAATTTTATATTTTAAATTTCAAACGATTCGGTTGGATAGTTTTTGCTCTATTATATGCGGACAGACGGACAGACAGACGAATGAATGGACTGAACAACGTTATCGGTCTTACATACATACATAATTATGAACGGACCTAATTTTGTATCATTTTGTATGTATTAATCACTTAAAAAAAATTTTATCGTTTTCGTTTTCGGCCGAAAATAGGATGAGTACCAAAATTCGGTTTCAGTTTCTGTTTTGATCTTAAAAATCGTTGATTCAGTTGATCCTTAATTATGATTAACACTTTCATTCGTGTAAATGCAAGTACTTTTCTACATTTACACATCTGTATGAGTTAATCAAGCGATAACAAATTGCACATTTGATTTTACATGCTAGGTACACATAAAAAAAGGTAATTTTTTGTTCAAAATGTGTAAATTTTATGACAAGTATGCATTTGTAAAAAATTACTCACTTATGTGTGTACTTATAATTAAGTTTAAATTAGACTAACACATAAATAAGTGTAAATCCAAGCATTTCTAGACATTTACACACTTGTTTGAGTTTTTCAACTGATAAAAAATTACACACTTACTTTCACATCCTAAATACACATATAAACAGGTAAATTTCAGAAAAAAATGTGTAAATTTTACGACAGGTGTGTAATTTTAGAAATTTACACATATATTCGGGTAAAATTAGCTATTTTACACATTTATTTTTTAGAGTGCAGCTAAAAATATACACATTTTGTGAACTCTTACATCTTTTTAACGGTTCGGATATAGCGAACCACTGGATATAAGGAACAAAATCTTCTGTCCCTTGCAGTTCGTTATAACGGGGTTGACTGTATAGTTTGCTTAGAAGGCCATCAACCTATCAAAACAAATCAAAATTTGTTTTGATTAAATAGCAATTGTTAATTTGTCAACCTAAACATATTTTACACCCTTCATTTAGCATAAATCCAATTTTGCAGGAAATTCTTATGATAAGTTTCCAATAAATTATTATTTCATAACTGAACATATTTTGGGAACTGTATCCCTTTTAAAGTTTAGTTCACAAATTTAAATAGCATAGAATGAGTATATAATTTCTATTAATGTATTATGTCTTTCCAATATGGACATTTCACTCACTTAATATATTTTGACTATTGCCAGACCTATAGGTTCTCATTAAAATGGGAAAATTATTTTTTTTTTTTTCAGATTTTTTATTCCGGATTTCACTGACGACAACTTTAAATCCTCTTTTTGACATTTTTTACTCCTAATTCGAATACTACTTGGAAGAAAGTTTTGAAATTGAGAATTGAAGCAGGAAGCATTTAAATGATGAATTGAATTTGAAGCAGGACATTATGAATATAAATCGGTCAAAAAAATGTCGGTTTCATTTCATACTTTTATCGAATATTTCTTTTATAATTAATAATTCATGTTATAAAATTCTTAAAAATACAAATTCAAATATATGTTTTTTTTTCATTATAATCAATCAAAAACATTATCATATTGAAATTACAATATCGTGGCTTATTAATAAAAACATGAAGAGATAACATTAGAAGCAGTATATTTTAAATTTTTATAATTCCAAAACTTATATCCAAATGACTTGAGCATTTATTTCTAGGTATAGTTCTAACGAAAGACTTAGAATATATTATCGAAATCGGGTATTGATATTGGAAAAAACTAAATTTAATCAGTTTTTTTAATTGTAAATGAACCTTTAAGCAAATTTTATACATCACGTAAAAGTAAACTTATTTTCAATCGTTTGGTACCTGTAAATTTACTCTATTTAAAATTAGTTGTAACATTAGTCTGTAATGTTTACTTTTTTCCTAAGAATATACATAGAAAGACTCAATTGAGATATTGGATGCTTCCACTTGTAAATGTCTCTAAAACTAAGACAGTTATACTAAACTAACTATACTAGTTATACTAGTTATACTAGTATACTAGTTAGTTTAGTATACTAAGTTATACTAAAACTAAGACATTATAAAAAAATAAGTTATTAAAATACCTACTACCGATAACTTTAATTTAATAACTACAAAACTTACAAAAACTTGACTATAACGAACACTTTTTAGGTGAGTTCGTAACTATGTAAATACGTAGCACCTATAGTTGTCGTTCAGTCCGTCCGTCCGTCTGTCCGTCCGTCCGTCTGTCTGTCCGTCCGTCTGTCTGTCCGCATATAACAACGCAAAAACTACCCAACCGAATGGTTTGAAATTTAAAATATATAATTATTACATAATTGTGTCGAGTCATTTGAAATTTTATGAAAATCGGATGCATAGATCAATTACAGGGACAATCAAAAGGATTCCGTTACATGACGGTCAATGGGGAAAAAGTTTCAAATGCATTTTAATCGTTTGAAATTTAAAATGTATAATTGTTGCATAATTTTGCTGAGTCATTTCAAATTTTATGAAAATTGGATGCATAGATCAATTACAGGGACAATCAAAAGTATTCCTTTACATTACGGTCAATGAGGAAAAAAGTTTCAAATGCATTTTAATGGTGCCATTCGAACATAATAAAATTAACATGAACCTATGAAGTATATATATATATATATATACCAAAATATACATTCTGTACAATCTGTGATGCAAAGAATATTTTTTATTAAATTACAGGGTCACACAAAAGTATTTCACTACATAATGCTATACGGAGAAACACTGTTTGAGGCGTGTTTTAATGATATTAATCTATTTCACATTTTATGAATATGATATACGTTGCTGAGGTGTAATAAAGTTACTTTCTGTATATTTACAGGAACACAAAAAAGATTTCGACCACTATAGTGTATCCGAAGTACTGTCTACTATGACAGCAAGATCTTATCATTTTTAAAACTTCGTTATCGTACGAACGCATCTCATTTGCTACGCTTCACGTGCAATTTCCAACATGTTTATTTTATTTGTGATGTTCATACTCTGAATTAATATTTCTATATGCTGAATACATTTTCATTTATTTAAATATTTTTAACTCTGCCATATATGGATTATGCAATAATTTCAATCCTTCTGATATATTATCTAATTAAATTATGTTAATATTCTGATTTTCTTTCATATTTTAATGTAAGATTTATTCATATTACTTAAACAATTTGAAATTTGAAGAGTTATTCAAATATTTCTTTGAAGTGCTAATGATTATAAATATGCAGATAATAGATATGCAGCGTATATCTATAGGTATTGTTTGCAAAATCTGAGCTGGAGAACTTTGTTAGATATATATACATAGATTCATGTTTCTCTCCGCAATTTGATTAAACAGTAGCATTTTCTAACGCAAAATATTCTACATTCATATGGCTTTTTGATCAACATTTAAATTTTAAATAAAAATAACAAATCATCAATCATGAAAACTTTTCTATGAATTGTAAAATGTATTCAGTACATTTGTTAAATCATGATATTTCGTGAAGTTTTAAAAAACATTTGACTGGTGTTTTCTGATGCAATTTTGTAAAAGTGACTTAACTAAGGACGTCTGAAACTTAAAATGTCTCAAAAAATAAGTAGAAGTATCGCAAAATTTTGATCAGGCAAATATTTTTTTTAATACTACCTTGCTTTACTTTTTCAAAGCAAAAAAAATTTAAATATGCTTTACGAAAATTTACAAGAGAAATATACTATGAAATGTACTTTTAAATAATAAGGATCAAAATAGAATATAAAAACATTCACATGTAATTGAAACTTTGCAATACCCGCGCATAATCGTAGAGCAAAATTTTAAATTAATAAATTTGTATCCTAAACTACAAATATGAACAACCTAGAGAAACGAAAACTTAATAGTAACCACATGCGCTGTGTAATAATATTTAGATTATACAGGGTGTCTCAGAAGTAATGGGACAAACTTTAAAGGGTGATAGTGTAGCGAAGATTATCTCTACATATCTTTTCCCCTTCATAAATGCAATAATTATTTCGCTTTAATAAATTCTTAGTTTTATTTTAGATTCCCTTTTCACTAATAAACCCATTAGTTTAAATTAATTCTACATTTAATAGTTAATTTTTAGCTTTCATACTCCCACTATTAGAAGTTAAAACTTTTCATCTTTTGGGGCTCTCTGTAGAAAATAATAATAGAACTTCCTTTCTCACAAATTTCTGTTGTGTCTTTGAAAAACATCTGCCCAACAGATACCGCACTTATTAACAAAATAAAGAACATTCTGGGCTTGGCTCATCATAATCTTTTATCCGTCACATTTTTACTAACATCTGCCTTACTCACCCTGTTTTCATTCTCACAATTAATGCTTAAAACTAGAAATACTTTTATCTCTGTTTATCCTGACTGTGCTTTCTTATCTGTTCAATTGCGCATCTGGATAATATAATTTTGGTCAGCAAAACTCGGTATGTAACGGCCTGCTTATCTCAACTACTTCCCAGGCTTAAAATATTTCTTTAACTCTAAAGATTTTCGCACATGTAAAAATAATCCTTGGGTTCCTAAAGCGCGAAGTTTAGCCGATCCTGAACGTGTGGTCTACCAAGGTAAATTCGCCAAAAATCTTTGTATGAAAAACTTCTTACACCTCTTGGCGATAAGCGATATGACGCTGTGTCGTCACTTCACTGTCTGCCAACAGTTTGTTAACATGTAGCTCTGTAGAGCTCTGTGAATTCCCTCCCCCTTATGGGGGACTTGCAGTGTCTTAACTCTCGCTAAATAAATGTGTCGTTAAAATGTAACTCTCTCTTTTCGGAGTTTTTTTTGTGTGCTCTCTTTTTGGTAAATCACCTGGTCCGATGAACAAACACCCACACAGATAGTACACATCAAAACAAACAATATTAAATAGGATACTAGGGTCCCAAACGTCTTCTGAAGGAGATAGGCACCATTAAAGTTTAGGGTCCAAAAATTCAAATGATTATAAAAAATAAAAAAATTGGTCGATTCGTTTGCGGTTTTCACTAAAACTATTCTTTATGTCAGTATTGTCTTGAAAATAAATTATAAAGATAAATTTCAAAAAATGCCGATAGAGGGCGCTTTAGACTTTGGAGCAACGAACAACTGTTTTTTACAATTATTTTTTTGCAACCCATTAAATTTTTTTAGAAGCTTAGACATAAACTTAAATTTTGAGCTCAAAATCTAAATCGTTGGGAGTGGTTAAGTAGCGCAAACTGAACTGTGGATGGAGGTTCAAATTTCAAATGATTATAAAAAACGGAAAAATTGGTCAATTGATTTGCGATTTTCACTAAAATTATTCTTTATGTCAGTATTTTCTTGAAAATAAATTATAAAGTTAAAATTCAAAAATGCCGATTGAGGGAGCTTTAGATTTTGGAGTAACGTACAACTATTTTTTACCGTTATTTTTTGCATCTCATAAATTTTTTTAGAAGCTTAGACATAAACTTAAACTGAATCGTTTGGAGTGGTTAAGTAGCGCAAATTGAACTGCGCTAAATGGGAATGGGGAGGTTCAAATTTCAAATGATTATAAAAAACGGAAAAATTGGTCGATTCGTTTGCCGTTTTCACTAAAACTACTCTTTATGTCAATATTTCCTTGAAACTAAATTTTAAAGATAAATTTCAAAAAATTCCGCTAGAGGGCGCCTTGAACTTTAGACTAACCAACAACTATTTTTAACCGTTATTTTTTGTATCTAATTAAATGCTTGAAAAACCTTAGACTTAAATTTTGAACTCAAATTCTAAATCGATGGGAGGGGTTAAGAACCGCAAACTGGACTCTGTTCAGAAGTTGAAATGTTACCCTCCCCACCCCTCGATCACAGTTCAATTGTCCGCTACTTAATTACTCACAACGATGCAGATTTTGAGCTCAAAATTTAAGTTTGAAATTTTACAAGCATTTATTTAGATACAAAAAAATAACGGTTAAAAATAGTTGTTAGTTACTCTAAAGTTTAAGGCGCCCTCTGACGGAATTTTTGAAAGTTATCTTTAAAATTTATTTTCAAGGAAATATTGACATAAATAATAGTTTTAGAGAAAACCGACCAATTTATCCTTTTTTTTATAATCATTTGAAATTTGAACCTCCCCACCCCCATTGAACACAGTTCAATTTGCGCTACTTAACCACTCCCAACGATTCAGATTTTCATCTCAAAATTTAAGTTTATGTCTAAGCTTCTAAAAAAAATTTTATAAGATGCAAAAAATAACGGTAAAAAATAGTTTACGTTACTCCAAAGGCTAAAGCGCCCTGTATCGGCATTTTTTGAAATTTATCTTTATAGTTTATTTTCAAGACAATACTGACATAAAGAATAGTTTTAGTGAAAATCGCAAACGAATCGACCAATTTTTCTGTTTTTTATAATCATTTGAATTTTTGGAGCCTAAACTTTAATGGAGCCTATCTCTTTTGAAAGACTTTTGGGACCCTTAGTTTCCTATTTAATATTGTTTGTCTTGATGTGTACTATCACCCCTTAAAGTTTGTCCCATTACTTCTGGGACACCCTGTATATAGCTTTGCGTCTAATCGAATAATTAAGATATATATTCTTTCACGTGTAGATGTTTGATTTTATATCAGTACAATAAAAAAAATAATAATAATCATGTTGTATTTAAAGCTGGATAATAGTTTCAAAAGCGTAAAATATATCATTTGTTCTTGGCTCATTTAAATATCAGTGCTCTTTTTACAGCCTTTTATTGCCATAAAATGTTAGTGAGTGAATATGATTTTAATTGAAGCGTTATATAGTAAAACTAAACAGGGATCAGCATACTCGCAGACCCTTAATTTTAAGCCTTGACTTTGACTAGAAAATAGTGTCTGGTATATGTGATTTTCTAGATGTACGAATGGGTCCTTTAAGTTTGCTACTACTCTTTCGGAAATTAACCTTTGCATTATGTTTCTGTAAAGAAATAAAACAACGATTAGAAATCTAAAATAGTAACTTAAATAAAATATTTTTTTCTAGTTTCAAAAGAAGTATAAGAGCAGTAAGATTTAGAAAAGCGGTATCTTGTCAGCTTTAAATAGACTGCTTCCATATAAAAGTATTGAGTAAAAATCTATTTCTGTTAAATTGTTTTAAACTTTCTGGAATCAAATTATCTGTGCAGTTACATATTATTTCATACAAATTACAATATATTATCAGTCAAAATCAATCAATCTTATTTATTCAATAAATTCATATTTTAATTGCAATATACTCTTACTAGTATTCTTTTATAGTTTCGAATAGTGAAGTTAATTAATTAATGTCCAAATTCTTTTAAAAATTCATTTAATCGACACTTTGTTTTTTAGAATATCTTTATAAAATGAAAAATTAGAAATTTCTGAAGTCATTCTTCTAATACATAGTAAATCACTTATAAAAACAAATCATGTTAAAAATAGGTAATGCAAGATGTTTTGAAACAAATTCATTTTTTCATCAGATGCAAAAAAAAGACCTACCATTACAAGAGCAGAAAGAAATCTTTTTTCCTCTATAGTAATGGTAGTAAGTACTACAGATCATACATACACAGCACAAATATAGTACTATGTAAAAAATAAGGATAAACAATTACTCTATAATCAGAAAAATGTCGTTTTTTGGCTCCATCTGATGACAAGATAATTTGACCATACCGGTTGCTAGTGGAATGGAAAGGTGAGAAAGAATGATGTATTGCAAAATTTTACGCAAAAGAATCAATAGCTCATAATAAAGATTAGTATCTAGGTCAAACTGAAGCTAATATTATTATAAGATACTTGGCTTTAGTGGGTCAAATTTGGTTAAAAATACTGCATGCTATAAACAAAAACAACAACAAAAAATTTTTTTAGCAAAAAAACAATACTACATCCACGAATATTTGTGCTATGTTTAAACAAATGCATACCATTTTTATACAATTCTGTTATTATCTCTTTACAAGAAGAAAGTATTGGGTTGATAAAAAGTTTCCAAATATGGTTTTTACTTATTTACACATTTTAGGGTACAGAAGTCCCGAAAATTATAAAATGTCTGTATGTGAATAAACACAAGTCTACATGGCCAAAATTTTAAGCCACCTTTTTAGGAAAAAATTATCTTTTTAGAAAAAAATTATAAGTCAATTTTTTGCGATTTTTTTTACTTCCTGAAACCACAGCGGAACAATTTTTAGAATTTCTGAAAGGGAAAATTCTTCTGCGTCTAGCTGTGTAATCTTCGAATTTCGAGGACTAGTAGAATTAAAAAAAATTCTTTTATAGAAAAGTCCTGTATACTTTTCACCGTAGGAATGCTGTATTTACATTAAACTCTTTCTTTGTCTTATAATTTTCAAAAAATATGTCTACGGTTTTATAAAATCTATACTTTTATCAAACCCTTTGGGCTGTTGTCACAAAAATCTTGAACCTCGTACATGCCGTAGATTTCGCTAGCCATCGCACACACAGACAGGCAGGGCGATTTGTCCTTTTATTAGTATGTATAAATCTTGCAAGAGGTGGCATTGCTATGCTGCCTTTTTCATGATTTCCTCAATAGTTACATCTCAAAAACTAATCTATGGATATTCATAAATTTCAAATTAAGTTGGTCCTTAATACACTTTACTGCTGATTACGTTATTATGTAATTCGCCCAACAGGCATCACTGTTGTTCTGCATTGTTAATAATAATCACATTAGCTCTTTTTTAAGAACTACTGCACCACTTTTTATCAAATTTCTGATTCATTTAGTTCCTGATACGAAATACTGCTTTTTTTTGGGAGGGGGGCAATCGTCCAAGAGGTGGCGCTGATGTACTGCAATTTTCAGGATCTTCGTAATCGCCGTATCTAAGAAATGAATGCATAAATTATCATGAAACTTCAGATTGAGTTAGTTCTTGATGTAATATAGCCCTGATTAGTATTTTAGTGTAAATCGCTCAACATTTGACATTATTCAATGGTTAGCATCCAACAGATTTTCTTCAAACATCAGATTCAGTTAGAATGTGGCATACGTTGCTAATCATTAGATTTTGGGAGAAAATCATCTAACTGGTGATGCTGTTATGTCGTTGTTGTTATTGTTTTTTCAGGAAATTTGAACAAGTATGAAAAATATTTGAGAATGTTTTGGGACTGCCATATCCGGCTAATGTTATACTTTTTTGATTTTCTTTGGGGAAAATATTTTATTAATTTTAAGCATTATATATTTAGGTTTAAGTATAGTAAGTATATTATACTTAATAAAGTTAAGTATATTTTAATCTAAGTATTATACTAAATATTATAGTTATTACTTATCCGTCATATATAGTACACTGTAAATCTTGCAATCGTTTTAAAAATCGGAAAAAAAACAACGGATTTATACGTTTTAGGCACTAGAGGTTTCGAAAAGCATAGTTTTACAAAAAAAAAAAAAAAAAAAAAAAAAAAAAAAACTTATGCCGTCCGACTGTCTGTCTCTAGTTCCCAAACAAATTGAGGTAGAGACTTAAAATTTGGTGTGTACTTAATATGTAATAATTGTAAGAAAGCTTATTGGATAGAAGTAACCTAGAATATCAGGGACTACTTTTTTCCGACTTTCGAACTATTCGTTCTGATGAAAGGTATATACAAATTCTCGAATTTTTTATTTTAAGTAGTTGCTGTAAAAAACAATAAAAATATAAATTTTGCATAAAAAATGAAATCAATCAGGTAATTAGTCGCCGAGATGTTTACAGTCGGATTTACCTCACTATTCGTCTTTTCATGACTCTGTATTTCATTCAAATTTCAATTGAAATATACAGTTTAATTGGAAAGAGGCACTTCACCCGAGATGTTAAATTGTTGGTTAATAAATTTATTATTTTTGGATTTTTAAGGATGTATCTTTTGCTACTTGATCAATAAGTCGACCGAAAGACTTTTGCCAAACAATAAAATTAAATACCAATAATGGCTTGTTGTAAATGTGACATGCACGTGACATTATATACGTTAAGTGTGTTTATGTATCATAACTGTTTTTTAATTTGACGTTTTATTTGTATTTTATGAATCTTTTACTAATTTATTTGTTTTTTCGTTATTTAAAATAAAAATTATACCAATTTGTATAATTTACGAGTAGTTTGACAGTTTATATAATTTGTCGAAATGGGTCGAAGGGATAATCAAGTAGTACCCGCTATTCTGTAATAGAGCATTGTTATGAATTAAAAATATTTAAATATACGCTTTAATTTTATTTTAGAATGCGTTTTATAAATAGTTTACACGAGTTTTATTTTCACATATATAGTATGCATATCTACGATGGGTAAATATTACGGTGGACTCCAAAGACTAGTTTTTTATTTTGTAAGTTAATAAATATTTGTTTACAAACTCTATTCCAAAACGATCAAAGGAAAATTTATTTCTTCCATTAGAAATTGACAAAAAGTTTTCTGTATATTATACTAATAATAAGATATTAAAACTAATAATAAAAATAAATAGTACATTATACAATGCATACAACCTTATTTATTTCTTATAACAATAAATATTTTTGTTTGACAGTATTCTATTACTGAGCCCATTCATTGTACTAGTAAAAGTAATATCATATTTCGGATATGCTAAAAGAACAATTTATGAAGAAAAACTTCTCTTATGCGTATTTTTATATCACCAAAATCCAATTATTCTGTGTCATAACTTCTGTAACCAAAATTTTTCTTTTATTTGCGTCATTATAAAAAAGTGTGATATATTTACATAAAATATAGAAAAGAAAAGCACATACATGGAGTTGGAAAATTTATTTAACTAATGTAGTGGAATTTTTTCTAAAAAATTATAATGAATAGTTGGTAATATAGTGTAAAAATTATAATTATAATGAATATATAATTATTATTCGTAATTATTAAAAACGTGTTTCGTTCAATCCTTAGACATAATTGTGAAATTTTTCAAATGTAATTTCAAAAATTCAAGGAATATAAATGAAATTTTCAGATGAAAGTTTCATGAACTTCATTGCAAAGTTACAGATTTCTGTTACTTTACTAAAACTATTTTTGTACATTTACATCTTTTCTTGTAAAGTGTTCAGATAAAAGTTTAATAAAAATACATCTTCGGCAACTTTACATTTGTAGGATTATTTTTTTTACAGTGTATCTAATAATAATTAGATGCACTGTATACTTTCGGAGTTGACAATGACAGTTGAAACTTTCGGAGCGAGTGTACTATTATTTCTTTGTTCTGTAAGACTTTTTAATTAAATTTTGATTATAATTATTCTATTTTCCTTTACAATATGTAAAACATGCCTAGAGGAGGCGTTAATGAACCCGATTCTTTTTGGTATTTGTGCGGGGAGCTAACTTTGAAAAAGCATCGATCCGCTTTCACGCCGTTAATAAAGACTGCCTATCTTTGGATATCAAGTAGGTGAACAAGATAAGAAATGGGCACCTCATTCTTGTTGTACACGATGTGCTACAAACCTCCGGGCGCGGATGAAACGTACAAAAAGTTTATTTCCTTTGCTATACCGATGATATAGCTCATGCCGAAGGATCATATAACTTACTGCTACTAATGTATTACAAAAATTAAAGGCTTCTCTGCAAGAAGTAAACATAAAATTAAGTACCCGAACTTAGATTCAGCAATGTGATCAGCATTACATAATGATGATTTACAAATACCGAAACCTTTAGAGAATTTTACATATGACGATGCAGCAATAGAAATGGAAATTGATGAAACTGAAACTTCCTTTACATCAGATATGAACTATTCTCCTGGCACAAATGAAGAACTACACCTAATTACTCAAAAAGAACTAAATGATTTTGCGAGAGACTTAAATTTATCAAAGAAAAACTCAGAATTATTTGGATCAAGATTGCAAGTTTGGAATCTCTTGAAAAACAATACAAAGATATCTATCTATTTATCGAGATTGACATAAGAAATATTCTACATTTTTTTTTCAAGAAAAGATGATTAATTCTATTGTAATGATGCAAATGGCTTAATGTTTGCTTTAAATTGTCAATATAACTCGGAACAATGGCCTATAAGAGAGCAGCCACAGATAAGACATTTACCGCTACATAAAGTATGAAATTTCTTATTACTATCATTTCTTTTTACAAAAATTCTTCTATATTTTTCTGAAACTTTATAAACAATGAATACTTTCAGTGTTTTAAATATTAATTTTAAGCTTTATAAGTGTCTATTAAAAAGTTTGTCTTTACTAAAATACCAAATGATAAATTTCATAAGGTATATGTGTTGAATAAATACTAAAAAATTCAGATTTTCAAGATTTTGAATTTTTTAAAAATCTGTGGGTGATGGAAATTTTTTAATGGCATATTCTTTCACAGCATCACCAAAAATATAAAAGTCACCACATACTTAATTAGAAAAAGAAACCTTGTTTATCAGTGTAATTGAAATTTTAATAATTTTGATCACCTACCTATTTTTGGTCAAAAACGAAAACGATAATGCTGAATTTTTTAAAAAGATTTTAATAAATGTATAAATAAGTATATTATTAATTATACATGCATAAAGTTACATTTCAAACAAACATACATACGCACGTAAATATGTATGAGTGTGCATACGCTTCAAACAAAAATGAAACATAGATAATAGTATAACCTTTATATTTTATTACTTTATTACATTATGACAACCAATAATCATAATTATTTTTCAATAATTATTAAACATTGTAATTAATAATGAAGAACAAATGCCATAATGAATATTTAATTTTTAAATATACCAAAATTTTCAGTTATTTGATATTTCCGCTTGAAATTAACTGAAAGAAACTACTTAAAGGAATGTTTTTTTATGAGACTAACATTAAATAAGTTGTAGTAAAAAAATAACAATTTTATAATTATTATTAATTTAGCACAGATTAAATATTGATAAGATCCATACTTATAAATATTTGCTTACTTCCTCCCAAGTAACTTTTCCCCGCCCCTTCACCTTTTCTACGAATCTCTTCTAAAAGCGCCTTTGTTTGAAAATTGTATTTTTAAAGTCCAAGTGGGCTGGCTCTCTGTTCCTCTGTCCAAAACATCTTATTTTTATATAAAAAAAATGTAATTAGTTCATCAACGACAAAGAAAAATAGTTGTTTCTGAAAGGGATCTGAAATACTTCTATGATTTCAAAATTAAAAAAATTTCTATTAATGTGCAGCTTTTAATGAGTAGGTGAAAATCATCACATGTGTGCGTTGTTTGCTTTATAATTTGATCCCAAGTCTTGCATAAATCATGACAGGTAATTATAAATAATAAAGTTCATATCACTAAATAAAGAGTGTTTAATAGAACGGAAACAGTTCAGATAAACAAATAAAGTTGACAATTTCCAAAGGAAGAAGAAAGATTTCTGGAATTAAGATTTTCAGCGGAATTTTCGGAAACAAATTTCCACGAAACGAATTTTCGGCGAATCTCATACTTTTGGCCGAAAAGAAAACGAAATAGAATTTTTGGTCCATCTCTAATTATATTGTTTAACAAGTTTCAGGAGGTTTTTGCAAGTTAAATTTAATTAAATTAATTTTGAGTTTACAGTCATTTGTGCAATATTTAGAATTCCACTCGAATCTTGTATTTTAAAGTTTTCTTAGCATTTTATAGAATTGGGAAACGTACAAATATGATTTTGGGACAATGGAAAAATAGCAATACTTTCCTAACTGAAAGGTTTTCCTCACAATTTTCCAAAATAAAGAAATCTGAAGATGTGCAAAGGAAAATGAAATCATGTATAATTAAGAATGTATTCGTCAATAACACATAACCTTTCTCATTGGTACACACAAAAAAGAATTTAATATGAACTTGTACAGTTAACAATGAAGTAAAATTTAAAATTTACGTTTCGAGCTACTTCTGCAGTCTTCCCCAGGATAAAATGCAAATTTGAAATGATTAACAGTTTACAGATGAATACTTCATATTCGAGAAACGTTTTGATGAGCCTTAACAAATTGTATGAGTTTGAAATGAATAAAGTTCGATTAAAGAACATCGAGTTTTGCCATCTATACATGAGGAAAAGAACAACATTGAAACATAATTCTTTGGAGGAAAGGAGAATTTAAAAAGCTGTTCAAAATGTTTCAAGTTTAAGTTAAAATAATGTAAATATTTTAACTGTGTTTTTAACGAATACATTCTTAGTTATTTTATCTTATGGCATAATTGTCCAATATGTGTCAAGAAATCGTCTTTTTAAAAACATTCCCGTTATGGGCAACCAATAATATTGTTGAAACAAGATAAATTAAAGCATCTAAAACTAATTTTAAACTGCATTATTACTGTAGTAAACTAGTTTTCTAAAAAGCTACTTTAATGATACTTTGAAGCATTGTCATGGTAAAAAAATTAAACTAAGTTTTGTGAAATAAACATATGTAATATAGGAACATAAATGAACAAATTTTCGTTGATGAAATATTATTAATTTAATAACAATCAATATTATTATCTTTCACAGCTACAAATATGCAGTTAGAGGAAACATGATACATGTTTTTGAAACTGATAATTCATTCAATTCGTTTGAACTGAAATGACTTTCTATCCAATGTATATAATCAGTATATGTATAATTAAAGATAAAATAACAGCTGATATACAGACACAGCAAATGAAATATAAATATTCAATTACAAATGCAAATATAGGAAAAGTAATTATTGGATTTTCCTGCCAGTTTAAACATTACGAAATATTTGTATCCATTCACAGAAATAAATGTAGAAAAGATTAGTAAAGCTAATTTTTACATTAATTGGTATCACACCCGATCGAAATAAAGCAAAGTATTCGTGAACATTAATTAAGAAAGTCGTTTACCTGTTATGTACCTGTTCAAGTAGAATAAAAAGAAAAGTGCCCGTTTAAACTGGTGACATTGAGATCACAGGCTATTTTCACTGACTGTATATTATACTCTTATTTAAAGGAATAATGTCTCTTGAAAAATAAATAAAATGGATTAAAACCTCCATTTTTCTTTTATAATATTTAACCAAATCAAATCCAATCAGGTAAGCGCTTTAAGAGAATAAACCTTTGTACCAAACTGAAGAAAACCGGATAATTCTGCTGAAAAACTCATTTTGCTAAATTAGGAGACAGATTAGCTCCCCAATTTCTCTTTTTTACTCTTACCAAAAAGTCTCAAAATCTAACCAATGAAGTGTCTTATCAAAATTAACCGGTATATCATTTTTGAAGCAATTCGGATAGTTTTGCATAGGTAATCAGTTTATAAAAATTAAGAGGATTAGAACAGCGTTCAATCCATTATACTTAACCAATTAACCTCTAAATTAATCAGGGAAGTGTTAAACATAATAAACGAGTGTACAGGTGTGAAACAAACAGATAATTTGGTAGGGGGTAATTCTGATAATTAAGATAGGGGGTTAGTCCTTGTTCTCTCCCTTTTTATACTTAATAAATGAACCCCCAAAAATTAATCAGAAAAGTGCCTTATCAGTATGAACCTATATACTAGATTTGAAGAAAATCGAAGATTTCTCTTAAAGATTGGTCTCGTATGTACAGACTTCTATCTGTGGGTCTGTGATTTTAAAAATTAACTGCAATCTTAAAATAATTTGAGCAGATTTAAAACATTTAATTTTTGCTTTTGCTGTTGTTGTCAAAAAGTAGCACTTAAATCTTCACTGTTAATTCGATAAAAATATTAATATGCATAGCTGTTTTATTTATTTTGTAAATATCTGCAGCTAAGGTATCAACATAAAATAAGAGACGCTCTATTTCTGTTATAACTCTGTGACTGATAAAAACATAAAAAGACTGGTAATAGCTGACTTAAAATAGTGTCAAAAGATTGATTATCACTTCCACAAACAACTAGCATTTCACCGTGGATTCACAAGGCATTTTTGAAATACAGATACTGCTAGCCTGTATTTTATCCATAGTGCTGGTTGATTCAATCACCAGCTTCCTGAAAAAAATCATCATTAATAGCTGCACATTAAAACATTAGGTTCCCAACGATTAATTAATGTGCAGAATTTTTTTATGCAGCTATCTCAATTATTTCCTAGTGAAAATTAGAATTTTATGATATACCATTTATAGTTGTCATCTGTTGCATCTGTTTTTCCGTCTAGCGAAAAACTACGCTATCTAAAGGTTAGAAATACACATAATCGTGGCAGAATTTTGTCTGAAATTTTATGAAAATAGAAAAAAAGCTTAAAAGGTGTTAATTATTGTTCTCTTCATTCTGTTAAATTCTATCTAGGTAAAGAATTTAATGTCTACGTATGTAAAGATTCTATTTTGCACGATGATGATACTCTAATTAAAAGAGTGCGGGTCATATTTTATTTATTAAGTTAAAATCTTGAAATTTTTTGTGATGGTTAACAATATTATTTGTAAACAGACACACACGGTATAAGTTTGGATTTTTTTTAAAGTTCAAAATTTATTTAAAAAGAAAGATCATTTTAAATCGTTTTAACTCGAAATATTGCTTGTAGAATTAAATATATTTTTTTTTTCATTTAAATAAGCAGAAATATGTAAATTTTAATTTTGATTTTGCATTTTAAAGAATATTAATAAAAAAAATAGGAATATTTAAAGGAAATTACAAAAAATGAAGAAGCTTAAATAAATAAATACATATATATATGTAATAAATAAAAAAAATTGCGCCATTTTGCCCGCCCTGAGTTTTAATTCTAACGTTTATGGAGCATATTTTTATTCTCAGTTTCCGTAATGTATTAATATTTTAACAGCTAAAGTTCTTTTATCTTATTTTATTTAACTTAGTAATAATCTATTGATTATTTTCTTAAAAAGGGCGGGAATGTTATTGCGAAATCTTTCTTTCAGTACACAGGTTCATTTTCCTTTTTGAAATTTTTTTTTCTTGAATATCTCACAACTAAAAGATCTCTCATCCGTATGCAAGAGAAGGTGCACATTCAAGTGTTCTTCTCTGAGGAAAAGTCCTGTGGCACATCTCACAGCTAAACTCATGTTCGTTTAGGGTGAAAATAAACAGGGCAGAAGTTCTAGTAATTAGTTTCAAACTCGGCGAAAATGGCGCGTGCACAATCAGCGTTGTGAAGAAACTCTCAAACAAAGGGTCAGTCGGTAGTTGTTAAGCTACGATAATTTTTTTTCTCAAAAATTGTACTCCGGTTCATTTAAATCCTAGCCGGCTTTCTGAAATAATAAGGCGATTTTCTGTAATAATATATCAGTTCTCGTGGAATACCATCTTTGTTATAAGAATAAGTCTTTTCCTTTGAAAAAAAATAAACAGGCTCAGCAGTCGTCGTTGTAAACCATGGATTTGTGTTCCTTTAGGATTTTCTACAATAAAAGGCAAGACAATCAGTTTCTAATCCTTTATTATTTAGAGCACGAACATAAGTTACACCACAGGTCACCAGATAAATATGATGTAGGAAGAATTAATATTGAACCTAAGCATATTTTTCTTAAATCTGACCTAACAATATCTTTGAGATCTTATCGTACATCCACTGCTGATGAAAAAGAAATTTCCCAACAAATTCAATCATTATTAATTTCTGGATTAATTAAGGAAAGTTATAGCCCATATTCTTCCCCTGTTACTGTAGTAAAAAAACGCGATGAAGGTAAAAGAAAACTCGAATGTGTGTTGATTACCGAAAATTAAATTCTATTATGAAAAATGATGCCGAACCGATACCCAAAATTGATAAAATTTTAGACAAATTAAGTGGTGCCCATTATTTCTCCACACTGGATTTAGTCTCAGGCTACTGGCACATACCTATTCAGCCAACAGATTCAGAAAAGTTAGCCTTTACTACCAGTTGTGGGCTCTAGGAATGGAATGTTCTCCCCTTCGGTGTAAAGGTAGCCCCCCCCCCCAATTTTCAATAGGACAATTAGAAGAATTCTTATTAAACATAAACGTTAGAATTAAAACTCAGGGCGGGCAAAATGGCGCAAAATTTTTTTATTTATTACAAAATCTTACTTTCATTTTTGATTTAAGTACTTTTACTTAATCCGAATACAGGATTAAGTAAATGATTACATGATTGATTATATTCTTATTCTATTCTACTTCTCTCTATATTTAACCCCAAATACATGAGATGAGATAAACGGTATTAAGTATAAAAACAAGTTGGAAATTGCACGTGGACGTAGCAAATGAGGTGCGTTCGTACGATAACGAAGTTTTAAAAATATTCAGATCTTGCTGATATAATAGAGCGTACTTCAGATACAGTATAGTAGTCGAAATCTTTGTGTTTCTGTAAATATGCAGGAAGTAATTTTACACCTCAGTAACGTATATCTTATTCATAAAATGTGAAATAGTTGAATATAATTAAAACACGTACCAAACCATGTTTCCCTGTATAGCATTATGTAGTGGAATACTTTTGTGTGGCCCTGTAATTTAATAACAAAAATTCTTTGCATCACAGATTGTACAGAATGCATATTTTAGTATATAATTCATAGATTCATGCCAATTCTATCATGTTCGAATGAGTGTAACATCATTAACATGCATTTGAAACTTTTTTCCCATTGACCGTAATGTAATGGAATAATTTTGATTGTCCCTGTAAATGATCTATGCATCCGACTTTCATAACATTTGAAATGACTCGACAAAATTACGTAATAATTATATGTTTTAATTTTCAAACGATTAAAATGCATTTGAAACTTTTCGCCCCATTGACCGTAATGTAACAGAATCCTTTTGATTGTCCCTGTAATTGATCTCTGCATGCGATTTTCATAACATTTGAAATTACTCGACAAAATTACGCAATAATTATGTGTTTTAAATTTCAAACGATTAAAACGCATTTGAAACTTTTTTCCCCCATTGACCGTAATGTAACAGAATCCGTTTGATTGTCCCTGTAATTGATCTATGCATCCGATTTTCATAACATTTGAAATTACTCGACAAAATTACGCAATAATTATGTGTTTTAAATTTCAAACGATTAAAACGCATTTGAAACTTTTTTTCCCCATTGACCGTAATGTAACAGAATCCGTTTGATTGTCCCTCTAATTGATCTATGCATCCGATTTTCATAACATTTGAAATTACTAGACAAAATTACGCAATAATTATGTGTTTTAAATTTCACACGACTCGGTTGGGTAGTTTCTGCGTTGTTATATGCGGACAGACAGACGGACGGACAGACAGACGGACAGACGGATGGACTGAGCGACAACAATAGGTGCTACGTATTTACATAATTACGAACGCATACTTATAAGTTAAAGAATGTCTTTTGTGATATTTATTTATAGTTATTAGGAGATTTACTTATACCCATTATGAGATTTACTTATACTTATTATGATATTTACTTATATTGGTATTTTTCCTTATTATGTTTTTTTATTATATTGTTTTTTTATTACATTGTTAAAATTTATTATTACTGTATTACTATATTATATATATACAGGGTGATTCCAAATTTTTTTTACAATAAAAGAGGGGTGATAGTACACATCAAGACAAACAATATTAAATAGGAGACCAAAGGTCCAAAACGTTTTCTTAAGGAGACAGCCGCCATTAAAATTTAGGGACCAAAATTTCAAATAAACATAAAAAACGGAAAAATTGGTCGATTGATTTGCGGTTTTCACTAAAATTATTCTTTATGTCGGCATTTTCTTGAAATTAAATTATAAAGATAAATTTCAAAAAATGCCGATAGAGGGCGCTTTAGACTTTGGAGTAACGAACAACTATTTTTTGCCGGTATGTTTTGCATCTCATTAAATGTTTTCGTAAGTTTACACTCAAACTTAAATTTTGAGCTCAAAATCTGTAGTTGGGAGTTGTTAAGTAACACAAACTGAGCTGTGTTCAGAGGGTTCAAATTTCAAATGATTAAAAAAAACGGAAAAATTGGTCGATTGATTTGCGGTTTTCACTAAAACTATTCTTTATTTAGGTATTTTCGTGAAAATAAATTATAAAGATAAATTTCAAAAAATGCCGATAGAGGGCGCTTTAGACTTTGGAGTAACGAACAACTATTTTTTGCCGAATTGTTTGCATCTCTTTAAATGATTTCGGAAGCTTAGACTTAAACTTGAATTTTGAGCTCAAAATCTGAATAGTAGGGAGTGGTTAAGTAGCATAAACTGAACTGTGGGGGAGGTTCAAATTTAAAGTAATTATAGAAAATGGAAAAATTGGTCGATTCGTTTGCGGTTTAAAATAAAACTATTCTTTATGTCAGTATCTTCTTGAAAAAATTTTTAAAGAAAAATCTCAAAAAATTCCGTCAGAGGGCGTCTTAAACTTCAGACTAACCAACAATTCATTTTAACCATTATTTTTTGGGTCTTATTAAATGCTTGCAAAAGCATTTTAAATGTTCTCGGAAGCTTAGATTTAAACTTAAATTTTGAGCTCAAATCCTGAATCGTTATGAGGAGTTAAGAAGCGCAAACTGAAGTGTGTTCAGGCGTTGAAATTTAACCCTCTTTCCTCCTCGAACACAATTCAATTTTTCGCTACTTAAACAATCCCAACGATTCAGAATTTCAGCCCAAAATTTAAGTCTATGCATTTGAAAGCATTTAATGTGATTTAAAAAATAACAGTTAAAAATAGTTGTACGCTACTCCAAAGTCTAAGGCGCCCTCTATCGGCATTTTTGGAAATTTATCTTTAAAAATTATTTTCAAGAAAGTACTGATTGATCAAGAAAACTGCTAATTTAAAAATTAGTTTTAGCAAAAACCGCAAACGAATCGACCAATTTTTTCCGTTTTTTACAATTATTTGAAATTTGAACCCTCTGAACACAGCTAAGTTTGTCTACTTAACGAATCCCAGCTATTCAGATTTTGAGCTCAAAATTTAAGTTCAAGTCTAAGCTTACGAAAGCATTTAGTAAGAATCAAAAAATAACGCCAAAAAAGAGTGTTTCGTTACTCCAAAGTCTAAAGCGCCCTCTATCGGCATTTTTTGAAATTTATCTTTATAATTTATTTTCACGAAAATACCTAAATAAAGAATAGTTTTAGTGAAAACCGCAAATCAATCGACCAATTTTTCCGTTTTTTATAATCAATTGAAATTTGAACCCTTTGAACACAGCTCAGTTTGTGTTACTTAACCACTCCCAACTACAGATTTTGAGCTCAAAATTTAAGTTTGAGTCTAAGCTTACGAAAACATTTAATGAGATGCAAAAAATACCGGCAAAAAATAGTTGTTCGTTACTCCAAAGTCTAAAGCGCCCTCTATCGGCATTTTTTGAAATTTATCTTTATAATTTAATTTCAAGAAAATGCCGACATAAAGAATAATTTTAGTGAAAACCGCAAATCAATCGACCGATTTTTCCGTTTATTATGTTTATTTGAAATTTTGGTCCCTAAACTTTAATGGCGGCTATTTCCTTACGAAAACGTTTTGGACCCTTGGTCTCCTATTTAATATTGTTTGTCTTGATGTGTACTATCACCCCTCTTTTATTGTAAAAAAAATTCGGAATCACCCTGTATATTATATATATATATATTACTATATTACATATTATGTATCATATTGTATAAAAATATGATTATAAAAAGTATTTTCACAAAGGTTCCAAAAATGGAACTGTTATGAATGTTCTAGGACTTTCTTACAAAAAAACTGAACTAATATCATGACGTTAGATGATGATATTGGATAGTCTATAACGATATAATTAGACATCCTTGAAAGGAAGTAATGAACTATTCCATTCCAAATGTGACTTTTAGATGGATTTTTGAATACAAACTCTTAAATTTGATTTACAGAAATTTCTATTAAATTTCTTCATCATATTTAGGTTCTTAATTGTTAAGAAAGAATTCAACGTTATTGTTTTTCATTTTCACGTTAAAAAATATACCATGATTAATTGCTTATATTTTCAAATTACTATATGATGTGTATTTTAAAACAACATCATATCTTGTATTTTTGTTGATTCCTATTTTAATATGTAAATTTAAAAGTTATTCCACACATCACCTTAGTGCTCCTAAATTTAAATTCCATATTTAGAAGAAAAAAATTAGTTTAATTTTTCTTCTTATTATTATTTAGTTATTATTACTTCTATCGACAACTTCGTGATCTAAGTCTGCATCATCTCCCTTTCAGTGAACTTGCAGGTCTCAGACCTACATTTTCAACCATCTTTTTGTGAGGGGGAATTTGTAATAAATAAAAAAAATTTGCGTCATTTTGCCCGCCTTGAGTTTTAATTATAACATTTATGGAACATACTTTTATTCTCAGTTTCCGTAATGTATTAATATTTTAACAGCTAAAGTTCTTTTATCTTATTTTATTTAACTTAGTAATAATCTATTGATTATTTTCTTAAAAAGAGCGGGAGTGTTATTGCGAAATCTTTCTTTCAGTACACAGGTTCGTTTTCCTTTTTGGAATATTTATCGAGACTTTAATTTTGTTTTATTATTTAATTAATCGTCTGCTGGAGGATGTTCATGCGCCTTTGCGTGTGAGTACTTTGTGCTATTACGCAGTTAGGTAGTAAGTTCTTACAAGAAGTCACGCCCAGCTACCAATAGTGGATGGTGAGTTGGGTTTTCTTTGCGTTGAAAATAATCTTAATGGATAATTAAATTTCTTACTTGGAAAAGGGGAGGGGCTAGTTTTGTCTTGGAATTTGGGAGACTCATTTTGCGAGACGAGAGCATCAGAATTCAGCTAATCTTTCAAATGTTAGGAGGCCAGTCTCATCTTGGCATAATTTCGAACGTCTTAAGAGCGAGTTGTCTAGTGTTAATTTGTGTGGAATGGTGACCTGTGGAGTAATTTATGTTCGTGCTCTAAATAATAAAGGATTATAAACTGATTGTCTTTCCTTTTATTTGAGAAAACCCCAAAGGAACACAAATCCATGGTTTACAACGACGACTGCTAAGCCTGTTTATTTTTTTCAAAGGAAAAGACTTATTCTTATAAAAAAAAATGGTATTCCACGAGAACTGATACATTATTACAGAAACTCGCCTTATTATTTCACATATATATATATATGTGTGTGTGTGTGTTTATTCTATATTCATTGTACAGGTTGAATTTTAGTATTATATAATGATTATATATAGATAGATAGATAGATAGATAGATATTCAGAAGTAAATAGTTTTTGCAAATTTTTCTGAATAAAAACTAAAGTAAAACAACTGGAAAAGACATATTCCAAGCTTCAACTATTCATCTTAAACGGTTCTTGAGTTATAAAAATTTAAATAGGAGAAATGATGAAAAAAACCCATCATGAAAAAAATGAATTGTCAAAACAATTCGTTTTTATAACAACCATTGGCTGAAAGCTACATTTTGAAAACAAACCAAAACGAAAAAGAATTAAATATCTTGATCCAATTAAGATAGAAACATGATTAAAGTTTTATTTTAAATAGAAAAAAAAAAAAAAGAAAAATTTTTAATGCAATATTTTTTTTAGAAAATTTGATTTTTTTTTATGTCTCGGACCTCCATAAAATGAAGTCCTGTTATTTTTGTGTTATAGAATTGTAATAAATTTTTATTTCATACATTTTTGCATCAGTGCAACAGCTATTGCACCAAGATCGTTCATAAAACTACCTATAGTACGAAAGCAATGCACTTGCATCGTTTGACGTACATTGTCCAGCATGTTTATGCTTTAAATATACAGCATGTCCAGTGAATAATATCTTGATTTTAAAATAAAATTTCTCTAAAACAAAGATGGATGGAATTAAGCGATAAACAGTGTGCTTATTAGGCAACTTGTAGAAATCTTATACAGAAGTTTCAAACGGTGAATATTTTGAAAAGTTTGTTTTCGAATTTCAAAGAATACTTGATTTAACATTTTTCTTGCTTTAGACTGCCTGCTGAGAACTAACTTTTCGGCTTTAGCGATTTTTCGAATTAAATTTTTGAAATTTTGAAATTCCAAATACTTCGAAAAATTGTTAAAATATTCACTGTATTTCGAAAAACTCTAATCACCCAAAAACAAGAAATATCCCAAGTCAAGCATTCTTTACTATCAGAACAGTCTTTTAAAAATATTCATTGTTCAAAACTTCTGTAATGTATTTTTAATGTTTACTTGCTAAAAAACCGTTTACAGCATAATTCTATCGATCTTGTATAATTCTATCGATTATCGTTTTTGAGAAATTTAATTTTGAAATCAAGGTCTTATTCGCTGCACAACCTGTAATTAGATTTAAATTTAAAATGATATCAATACATAGATTTAATGTTATTCAAAATAAAAGATAGGCACTGCAATTTTTATGCATTTACACAGTGAAAAAAAATGCAATTAATATTTTGACATCGAGAATGATATTTTTCAAAATTATGTTCACATTTATGAAAAGGTACGTTGTAATATATAGTAAAAATACATCTATTATTTAAAAGGGTCGTTTTAGAAATTTCTGTACTAAGGCAATAAAGAGAAAGAAACGTAAATGGGAGAAAGGGTAATATCACTTTCACTGAAGAATGTTGAACAAAAATGGTTCTTTCTGTAGTTGTGATTTCGCCGCAAGTGTAGTTAATAGCGAATGCAAAATGTGAAGAAAAAAAAAAAAGAAAATTGCTTAAGAGATGAGTAGAACGCATGAATAAAATTAGCCAGATATGTGTGATAGCATAAATGTGTTAATGTATTTGTAGATTTACTTGTTCAAATATAATACAGGGTATTGCAAAAATGTGAGGCGAAAGTAAAATGTGATTAAAAAAGGCCATCTATGGGGGAAAAGACATGCGGTTTGCAAGTAAATATTCAGTGTGGCTTATTTAACAAATCTGCATATTTAACGAATCCTAATTTTGTTTTCCGTTAGCAGTAGCTAATTCTGGTACCATAAATGATATCTACACATTTTAATTAGCCCCAAAACAAATTTTCATGCAATTCGTATGGTAGGTTTTTGACAAATGATTTTATAACGAGCATATTTTATGTGCTGTAAGGGTCATTCCATGTCAAATCATCCAATAATTTTAGGAAATGTCACCCACCATCTCAGATTTTGACGAAACTTGGTACATGAAAACATACATATTTAAGATACTACCATGTGAAATTTTGATTGCATCCAATTAAAATATTTGAAATTACAGGCATCTGAACATGTGACACTTTTTTTTCTATCGACATTTTTAGAGCGTCGATTTTCTGTATGGTTGCACAAATTTCTTCATAACACTTCAACAAATAATTAAAATGGTTAAAATTTTTGAAAGAATATTCTTTATATTATATAGTTCATAGAGTTATACCAATTTTTATTTTCTTTTTACAATAAATAATTTTTTTTTATTTTTCAATTTTTGAATATCGATATAAAATTGACATTTAATATATGGATTTCAAAAAAATATTTTTAAATGTGCCACCCATTTTATTTTGCTAAATATTTTTATGAGCTCTTTATTAATCTGTCTTTTTTCAGTAAAAAATTAAAAAGGTGTTTTTTGAAAAAATTGAGAATTTTTTTTTTTTTACTTTTTGAATATGCACGCAAAATCGACATTTCATGTATTATTATTATTAATAATAACACATTGCTCAGTGGTGCACAAAACAGGAATTTTAATATACATTTGTACATATTAAAATAAAATAAAACTTTCAACGTTTCGCGCCGTCTTCTGCGGGCGTCTTCAGGAAAATATGAAATGGAAGGACTACTTTTGCATCTTGTTCGAGAAATAATATTTCTACAAAATTAAAAATTAAATGAATTAAAATTGTTAAAAAAATGTTGCCATTAACACGTGAGTAAAAATTAAAATGCTGCAAGGAAATAAAAATTTTAAGATTTTATGATGTTATGCCATATTTTTGGTATATTGTAGGATAAATTATCATTACATGGTTTATTTTCTCGTGCTATATTGTTTTTATTGTTTATATATATACTGTTTATATTGTTTTATATCTCTGCGAGATATAAAACAATATAAACAGAATACTGTCCTTGCTCGCTTCTACTTGGCGAACAAGGGTTGCCATATTAATTTTGAGGAAGTCAAAATCATAGTTCCATGCAATAACCCAGTTCAAGGTAAAATAAGAGAATCCATCGAAATCATAGCACGAGAAAATAAACCATGTAATGATAATTTATCCTACAATATACAAAAAATATGGCATAACATCATAAAACCTTAAAATTTTTATTTCCTTGCAGTATTTTAATTTTTACTCAAGTGTTAATGGCAACATTTTTTTTTAAATTTTAATTCATTTAATTTTTAATTTTGTAGAAATATTATCTCTCGAACAAGATGCAAACGTACTCCTTCCATTTCATATTTTCCTGAAGACGCCCGCAGAAGACGGCGCGAAACGTTGAAAGTTTTATTTTATTTTAATATGTACTAATGTATATTAAAATTCCTGTTTTGTGCACCACTGAGCAATGTGTTATTATTAGTTAAATTTTATGGTGCAACTGTCCTATATATATTTATTATTATTATTATTTTTTTTTAGATGTGCCACTTTACTTTGCTAAATATTTTTATGAGCTTTTTATCAGTCAATCTTTTCTCAATAAAAAAAATAATGGAATGTTTTTAAAAATTAAAAAAAAAAATTCTTTCAGATTTTTTTTATATACACAAATTTTGAAGATACATAAAGATATATAAAGAAATAATCTAGCATAAAGATGATCTGGAAACCAATAAACTTTATTAATATTCAACCGACTCGTAAATTATTCCAAAATTGATAACACAATGGATGCTTCACCCCCCCCCCCCCACTACTACTACATTTCAAAGATTCCTGAGATACACATTTAGACAGATAGTTCAAAATAAGCATAACTGCCATATTTTTCCAATAAATCTAGCCCCCCAGGCGGATAACTTCTTTAGGTATTCATGGGTTTCACAGCCCCGGGCACCTGAGTGATCTTTCTCCTTTCCTTTTCCTCTTACTAATCTGGTCTTCCTTTCCTCTTTGTTTCACTCTCATTGTGGTTTCCTCTTCGGAGGTGAGGGCAATTCTGCATGAGCCGATATCATCCTGTATATCGACTCATGGAGAATTGTAAACCATCCACGTGTTGATCGCTTGTGGCGACCCGTGTCCCTGAAAAGGGGGATCCTGGCAGTTGAGGGAAACCAACACACTGCTTTGGCCTCTGCTTCGGGTAGACGGGGGATGCATATTGGTTCCGTATGTACCAATCGGCTGGTCAGCTGACTTTTGCCAATGGCTTTAGGGATCAAGTGATCGAGCAAATACTAGTCATCTCGTTAAGGGTGGAGGCTGACATAGGTTTGTCTTGTGACCGTATGGACCCTGGTTAGCACTGGTGCACGAATGTGCATTCCCTCGTTGGGCTCGGTAGTGGGTGGTGCGGCCTGGGTCTGAATATTATTATTCTTATCATAGATGGAAAAACTTCATTTCCTTTTATTTCTCTCCCTAGTGGAGAGCAACAAAATGTACAGACTTCTTCCTTCACACGCTTTTTTATCAATAAACGTACTGATATCCATTCTGATTGCTCCTTCAAAAAAACTTCACCCTTTCTCATTCTAAAACTTTTCAGTCAGTCTTGGGAGATGGCCTTTCTCTCAAAAAACTACAATCTGAGGATTTGCTAATTGAGGTTTCTTTAGCCCAACAATCACAACTTCTATCTAATTTCTCTATAATAGGCTCCTTTTCTGTTTCTGTACTAACTCATAAAACGTTTAATACGAGCCGCGCTGTAATATCTGAACCTGACCTTTTATACTCCACCAAAGACGAACTTTTAGAAAATTTAAAAGACCAAAATATCAGAGATGTACGGCGTATCACATCCGTAGAAATCAGCAGATAATTCCCACTAAACACATTATCCTAACTTTCAATAGTCCCACATTGCCAACAAGAATTAAAGCTGGTTATCTAAGCTGCCCAGTCCGATCATATATACCAAACCCTCTCCGATGTTTTAAATGCCAGCGTTACGGCAATACAAACAAAAATTGTCGTGGATCTGTTACCTGCACACGTTGTGCAGAAGTCGGCCATGACATTAAATCTTGTGAAAAAACCGAACGCTGCGCAAATCGTAAAGTTCTCACAGACACAAAATCACATCTTATTCTCGCACTTGTCCTAATTGGTACCGGGAAAAAGAAATTCTTACTCTAAAAATTACTCAGAATTTATCTTACCCCGATGCCTGTAAAGTTGTTGAATGCAGAACCCCATCCGTTGGAATTTCCTACTCCAGTATACTCAAGCAGCAGTCAACATCCGTAAAACACATAAGTACTCAAACTGATTCCAGATTTCCACACAGTAAATCATCCGTAACACAATCAACCAGCACTCCAATTAAACAATCCCGTGATGTCTGTCTCCCTACTAAAATGACTGAAAACCCACAATTAGAATGTTGGCAACTATCTTCAGAACCCGTTAAAATAATTCATTTAAAAAAACCGGCAACAGAAATTGTTAGCTCAATCTAAAGAATCATCCAAACTCAAAACTAATACTTTGACTGCTCCATCCATTAAAACTCAAAGTGAGACTAAGGCTGCTACATCTCCGTGTAATCTCCAAATGTCTAACCAATCAAAGACCAAAGTTGCTACTAGTACTAAAGTACCACACAAATCTGATATGCAGCGAATGTATAATCCGAAACAAAAATATTGTGCTCAATCAGTCATCAAAAAATCTTCAACTCCTGCCTCTCCACAGTGGAAAACTGTGGCGAGGAAGAAGAAAAATTCAGACCTAAGCCCCTGTGGCAGAAGTGTTAGGGATCCTAAACAAATGCAACACTGTGTAGAGGAGGCCATGGAATCAGAGTCTTATGGCAATGACTCTGATTCCGATGAAAATACAATTTGAATACTGGTAGATGGTGACACGTGCCTAATCTTATAATATAATATTTTAATCAATCGTCACGTAAGTTTAGACCAATTTGTTTGTTAAAAATCTAAATTTACGGAAAGTGTGAATCTTTAACCCCACCTACTCTATATATTCTTCAATAGATAATACCTATTTTCTGTTATACATATGCTCTGAATATTTGATTATGATTCTGCAATACAGTACACAACATTTTAAGCTGTGTCCTACAATAAAATAATCATAAAGTTAATTTTATGAAAAATATTTTTTTTTTAGAATTATATTAAAAATGTATTTATTTATTAGTGGATTTTTATACTTTGCTGACTAAACAGTTTTAGATTTTAAATAAAAGTATATGATTGTTATAATATATATGTTTATATTATTTTTACTATTTATATCATTTTGAAGACTATAGGTAAAACAAAATTTAAAGTACCAATAGCAAGCCAAACCTTTAGCAGACAGAAAAATCTAATAATTTTAAAGGGGATGCTTATAATTAGTACTTTTGTGAAATAGATAGGTAAAATTAGGAAAGCGAGGGGATTTGTTTGGAATTTATAAATTTCTCAGAATTTATGCAGCTTGCAAAATATATGAAAGGAGGAGTAATGTTTGAAGGGGCTTATTTTTGGTATAAATTTATACTTTCCACATTTTCTAAAGATGCAAAACTCAAATTGTTTCAATGAATAGTTTTATAAATCAGTTCATATTTAATCTTATTGATTGTTTTTCAATTAGTATAATGCAAGATTTATTTGAATGCATGTAGGAAATCAATTTACTATAATATGAATTTATACTTAATTTATTAAAATAACATTAAAACAAGTTTTTAGAAACAAAATTACAGCCTAGAATTTTGAACTTTAACAATACTTTAGACATAGTCTGTAAAATTAACAAAAATTTTTTTTTATCAAAAATTTTAAAAAACACCTTTTTATTTTTTTTATTATTAAATGGTTTCTTTATAAACTGTGTATATAAAAAAAATTCAGCCAAATCAAATGGGTGGCACAGGTGAAAAAATTTAATTACATATTTTCATATTTTTCTTAACTTCTTTAATAAAATATTTTTTAAAAACAACATTTGAATTCTAAAATTTTTATTGTGCATTCTTTTAATAAAATGCATTATTAAAAATCTCTAAAAATCACATCTAATTTTATTAATAATATTTAGAAAAATAAGCATTTTTATCCAACATTAGACGTTTGACGGATGATCATTTTCAGCAAAAAATTGACTGAGAGGGGCATTTTTAAATGCTTGTAACTCATGAAAAATTCATTATCTTAAACTGAAATTTTGTGAATCAACATATCTTTAAACATTGTTTTTACGTATAAAATTCCATAGAAATCCGTGACGGTGGGTGACATGGTATGGATGAAGTGACATGGAATGACCCGTAAGCAAATTGATATTCGGTACTTGATTGTTGACTCAGGGAATTCTATTCTTGATCAAGGAATTTTTGGCGAATCTAGCAGTCATTGAAGTCTGCTATATCACAGGATAGCGTAAAAAGTTTTAAAATATCTAGTGGCTTCTTTCGTAGACAACCTGCTTAATCTAACTTTTTTTTTTTTTTTTTTTGATAATTTAAAAATTACTTGGAAGATAAATTTGAAATTTTGGATTTCCATAAATCAGGAAGAATAAATCTAAATACATAAAAAAAATTGCAGGTTTCAATTCATATTTTTATCGAATATTAACTTCATAATTCATAATTTATATCATAAAATTATAAAACTTGTAAATTCAATCGATTTATGATTAAATATTATAGTATTATTGTAACATAAAAAATTAGCTCATTAGGAGTATAATTTCAGTAGATATCAATAAGAATATAAAATTTAATTTAATATTAGAAGTTAATACAATAAATTTTGAATGTTTATAATTTAAAAACTTTACAGTTATGTATTGTGATTGAAAAAATTGAGGTTTGAGTTCATTTCAAAGTGTAGATATCACCCTAAGCAAATTTTATACACATCTCTTAAAAGTACATTTTATTTCCAACCGTTCTGGTACTAATATTTTTCTTCTACAATAATTTGTTGAGGAGTTAGTAGGGGGTATTTACTTTTTAGGTGCGTTCGTAATTATGTAAATACCTAGCAACTATTGTTGTCGCTCAATCTGTCCGTCTGTCCGTCTGTCTGTCCTTCTGCATATAACAACTCAAAAACTACCCAACCGAATCGTTTTAAATTTAAAATACATAATTATTAAATAATTTTGCAGAGTCATTTCAAATTTTATGAAAATCGGATGTATAGATCAATTACTGGGACAATCAAAAGTATTCCGTTACATTACGGTCAATGAGAAAAAAGTTTCAAATGAATTTTAATGGTATTACACTCATTCAAACATAATAGAATCTACATGAATCTGTAAAGTATATATTAAAATATACATTCTGTACACTCTGTGATCCAAAGATTATTTATTATTAAATTACAGTTCCACACAAAAGTATTCCACTACATAATGCTATAAGGGGAAACATTGTTTGGGTCGTATTTTAATTATATTAAACTACTTCACATTTTATGAATAAGATATACGTTGCTGAGGTGTTGTAAAAATTTCTTCCTGCATATTTACAGGAACACAAAGATTTCGACTACTATACTGTATCCGAAGTACACTCTACTATATCAGCAAGATCTGAATATTTTTAAAACTTTGTTATCGCACGAACGCCCCTCATTTGCTACGCTTCACGTGCAATTTCCAACTTTTTTCCCTATAACTGTATCAAAGAATCCAAATATGATGTAAAATTGATGTGTTACAATTAAAAGCATCTTATTATTATTATTATTATTATTATTATTATTATTTCTAAATGTTGACAATTTAATAATAATTTAGTTTGTCATTAATTAATGAACATTTAAAAAATTTAAATATTTCATTCACAATAAGTTCATAAGAGATAAAAATTTAACCAAATAGCAGAAAACGGATTTTTTTTTTTTTTTTTTTTTTTTTCCGTAAAACTTTGACATGACATTTAAGATTAGTTCAGCATTATTCAATTGAAAAGATAAAAAAAATGAATTAAATGTGTATAAATTAAGCATTAAGTTCCTCATTCAGTAAGTAATTTTCTTATAATTAATGAAAGAAATTAGGTTGACACACATTAGCTGAACGAAAGCGTTACTTTTGTAAGCAATTTCTTTGATGGAGAATATTCAGCAGAATTTTATTTAAAAGAATTAGTTTAAATACCTTAATTATACGGATCTTTTCATCTCAGTAAAATACTTGAAGATATTTTTTCTGCATACAGTTAATTAAATGTAAATTAGAGGCGACATTTATATAAAATCAAATGCAACATATATTGGATTAACAAATAAAAAAAGTATAATGTGATTTTTTTATGATTTAAAATAACCTTAGTTAAAGAAGCAGGGAATGATTTTAAGTTTTGTTAATTTGTGCGAATATACATGCTTAAATGGAATTACTTCCTTTGGTTCAATTCAAGCCCATACTATATTACTACAAATGTATTATATCAATATGCAGTATATAAGTAATGTATTACTATAACTAATATATATATATATAATTATTATAATCTTAATATATTACTAATATATTAATATACATGCTATTCTTACAAAAATCAGTGTACATGTTGTACAGTATGCACTTATTTAGAACTCATGTGATAATTGACTAAAAATCAACGTTTTGAGAAAATTGATTATAAGATCAATTTACCACTTTATCACATAAAAAATACGCAGACCTTTTTTAAACATAACTTCCATTCTAAAATAAATTATCGACTGAAGTCACTTTTAAAATCTTCATAATAAATGAAAGTTAGTTATAAACTATTAAAGTACATTAATTTTTAAATTCTCGAAGGTACCAAACTCCTTTATGAGCCTTTAAATTATTGGTTAAGGAGGTTAGGGCGGTTAGCATTCTGCTTTTCATGACATTGATTTAAAGAAGTACTAAAATTTTTCTATTCAGCGGATGCATTTTATAGTAAAACTTCCACATAAGCTTCATCGTTGCACTTAAAGACTACGTTATTAAGAAAAGTAATTAAAAAAGAATAAATTCAAAATTATAAAATTTGTATAAAAAAACATATGCATTAAATGCAATTTTTGAAAATGCATTTTAATTACGGTAGTAGTTATATTTTTAAAGCAATTTAGACAAACGAGATAAATTTAACTAGAATAATAAGGGGAGGTCATTGAACACTAAAGCGTTACGAACCTTTTTTTTTCCCCAGTGTTCTAAATCTTTAACATTAGAAGATGTGTGTAATATTCCTTTGTGCAGGTTTCTTTAAAAAAAATACACCATTAAAATTTTTTTCGCACTTTTGTAACTATCTGAACAATTTATGTTTTATCAAGAGGAGGCAGTACAGACAACCAACTCATTGAGTTCCATCGAGTTTCCAGTGAAATTCCAAAATTAATTAACATTTGATTCACATATTAAAACGCAATCGGTCTGCCAAGTCACATATTGGTGGAAAACATGTAAGAACCCGACTTCAACTGTTGGTTGTAGGTTTACCGTTGTGTTTTCCTTCTCCCAATTCTCCATGTTTTCATGCTTTCGGATGCAGTAAAACATAGCGGTAAACCTAAAAGTCAAGCGCTAAAACTGAGTTTTTAGGTGTTTTCCACCCAGATACCCGATGAGACGTTTGTTTTTGTTACCGCCTCCCGGTCTATCTGTAACGTTTTGATGAAACTGGAATCCAGTTCTTATTGTATAAAAAACTTTTAGGTATTTTTTATGCAAAGGAAAATGACGAAATAAATAATTTCATTTTCAAACAATCACTTGAAATAAATTCATGCATCCATTGTAACACCAGCCTGTCCGTTTAAATGTTATAGATGCACGAATGTGGGGATAAATTTCGTTATATGGAATACATTTCTTGTAGAATATATTTCTATTTATATGATAATGTTGTTCAAAGTCAAGTTATATCAGAAAATTTCCTTACATAGAAAACTACACGGGAACTTCGTTAATGGTACATTCTACTGCAATTAGTCAATTGCTTATGATATTAACATAATAGTGAAAACATATTGTTAAAATTTAAAAGATATCAACAAGAACTAAATCAATCAATCTTATAATAAATTATATCTAATTATATTTAAAAATTTACGCTTTGAATTTTTTCAATTCTATAAAATCCTTATTCACTATGAAAGGGCAATACCTCTCCTGAATAACTTTTTTATACTTTCATCTAGAGCTAAAGCGTTGTAGATAATAACATATAATATCCCGATTGTTATATCCGATTAATCTTGCTTTTCTGGTTTTGTATTTTGTAGTCGAAAATATTGAATTTCAAAGAGTGAAATACAAAATCCTCCCTTTTTTTCCATTTAACATAGTAAATTCAAAATTGTTTTGGGCATATGTTTTAGAAAAATAATACTTTCTGTTGTATCTGAATTCTGCATTGGAATAACAAATGTATCAACCTGAGCATGAAATTGTCGTTATATTTTAGAATAATTTTTTAAAAGAAGTATTATGCTTTTTAGCATGTTGCATTTACGTGTTTTTTATCTGAAATTTCTCCTTGTAATTTTTATTCAAATATATATAGAGCATGAAAATTTTACACTATTAAAAGGCATTTTTTGCCTTTTTATCATTAAAAAGTTAAGTGAAATCAGAAAATTTAAAACATATTAACATAATTTTTATTATTTATTATCCAATCGTAAACAGATTACGACACACAGAAAATGAATGTAAGCAGTACAAAAAGCAGTTTTTTGTACAAATGATGAATTTATAGAAAAAAAATAAATTATCTGTTATTTAGACTATTTTATAAACATCTTATTAGATCCTTGTAAATAAAATACCATTTATTTACATTAGGACAAGATTAAACCGTTCCTCTCTGAAGCTGTTAGCGGATGTTTATCACTAGCCACCTAGCCACCATTATTGCCGCTTATAGCCATTTTTTTTTTAAATTTTGAATCTACACCGCAAAAATAGAGATACGTTTCTTTAACTGTATATATGGAAAATCAATCATTTTGTTAAGCAAAAATGAATTAAAACTTTCTGGCGAGAATTCGAAAAGTCATGGCATACGTCAGTTAGAAATGACCAAAATCTCATATCAAATGTACGTCATACAAACCCCAAGGGATTGAATTATGAGTGATAAATATGTAACAATCCACAGGATGAAGTATCATGTTATAAAAGTAGACTTACAATTTAGATAATTGTTTATGGATGCTTTATAAAAAAATTTCAGTTGATCTTGGTAAAAGGAGTCAAATTTATATGAAGTTGATTTTAAATTGCTTTACTATTTAAAATGTCTCATTAGTTAGTTCAATATTTATGTCAAGAACATACGATGAGCTAAAATGACTTTTTTGCTAAAATATATATGCAAAGCAGTTTAGGTCCATTATTGTAACAGACAATTCCATGTATCTTAAGTTACTGTTAATTGTCACATACACTACCTGGCCATTGATGATCGTCCACTTGCGATTTTAGACATTTTGTTAAATATCTAGAAAAATACATGAGGGTTTATCCTGAACCTTTCAGTGTATAAACATAATAGTACATGTTACATATTTTCTTGAAGATTTTTATCCGAAACTTTATAATGGACCGTCAACAAATTAAAAAAGAATGAATATCTTTTGCATAATCCTGTCAAAACTAATGTAGCAAAAGCGCTCAAACTGTAGATTGTGGTTAAATGGCTTATTGTAATAAACTGTGTTCATTTTTATCTCGATAGCATGTATACTTGTAGAGAAATTAAGGTTTTTATTAAAACAGTCCCAAATTTTTCCAAGATTTTTGCTAATAATTTGCAGAGTTCTTAATATAAAATAATATTCTTTTCTGAAAATGTGACAAACAACATTGCACATAATACCCTGTAATCACAATTAAAAAATAATACAAATTGTATGAATAATGAGTAGGTTTACTAAATAATTTTTCACTGCACATGCGTCAATGCTATCACAATTTAATTTGCATATTATGTTAGCTAAATCTATAGAGCAACTTTTGTGAAAGTCGCAAAATCATAGCTTGAAAATTCTGAAAATAATCGTCAATAAAATAAATTGAAAATCCATTATTCCCAAAATGAAGCAAAAATAAGAGGGGTTGAATCCTTATATTCATTGATTAGTGTCAATATAAAATACACAATATGGAACGTACTACTACATTTGGATAAAATCCCTCAATTTTTTGCTTCATTTTGAGAACAACGGATTTTATATTCTTTCTTTAGACGATTATTTTCAGAATTTTCAAGCTATGATTTTGAAACATTCACGAAAGTTGCTCTATACATTTAGCTAACACAATATGTAAATGAAATTTTGATATCGTTGACGCATGCGCAGTGAAAAATTATTTAGTAAACCTACACATTTTTCATACAATTTTTATTATTTTTTAATTTTGATTACAGGGTATTATGTGCAATGTTGTTTGAACCATTTTCAGAAAAGAATATTATTTTATATTAAGAACTCTGCAAATTATAAGCAAAAATCTTGGAAAAATTTGGGACTGTTTTAATAAAAACCTTAATTTCTCTACGAGTATACATGCTATCGACATAAAAATGAACACAGTTTGTTATAATAAGCCACTTAATCACAATCTAAAGTTTGAGCACTTTTGCTACATTAGTTTTGACAGGGTTATCCAAAAGATATTCATTCTTTTTAATTTGTTGACGATCCCCTATAAAGTTTCGGGAAAACATCTTCACGGAAATATATGCCCTGTACTATTATGTTTAATACACTGAGAGTTTCAGGATAATTCCTCATGTATTTTTCTAGATATTTAACGAAAGGTCTAAAATCTTAAGTGGACGATCATCAATGGCCAGATAGTGTATAAAAGAAAAGCTCGATATACATAGAGCAACAAGTAAGGCAAATTTTCTATCATATATAAATTGCAAACGTATCCAGATGAGAATTCTTGTTCTTCATTTAACCCGTCTCACACGTGTCAAATTTTGTAACGTTAGCAACACAGGAGATAAAAAATCATCTCATTTTATCTCCAATTACATTATTGGCTAAATTTGTTTTAGAAACGAATCTACTAGTCTGTGCTGTAGAATGCAATGGTACTATTTCTTTTAAGATTTTTTTTAATACACTGCTAAATATCTTATCCTAGTTTGAACCAAACTTTTGTGCTTAGTAGCTACCACAAAAAAATGGTGAAAATTATGTATCAACATTTGGAGATTCCTATTTCAATCTCGTTCCAACTATTGGAGCTATGCTTCCACAAGAACTCCAAATATTGGTTCAAGATTTCACCATCTTACAGTAGCAGCTGTTGAGCACCAAAATTTGGTTCAAACTAGGACAAAATATTTAACAGTGCAACAGTTTCCGAGAAAATTTAGTATTTTTTTTTAAAAACATGCAAACGATTTATTTTACCGTTTGAATTATTCCATAATAGATATAATTACGTTTAATAACCTTTCTTCAATATACACAATAAGCTTTTATTTTACTCTTTCATTAAATTTACTTTAGTGTATTTTTTCTCATAAGAAATAAACATATCGATATAAAACTTTTGTACACGCGCGGAATTGTTTCATTTCAAGAGACTGATTTCTCCTTCCTATTAAACCAAAAGAAAGAAAAAAAAAAACATGCCTTCACCTATTGTTTATAGGCCTTGACCTTAAAAGATACAAGATAATTCAAGAACGTCAATATTTATCTCGGCTCGTGTACTTACGGATTAAATATGAGATTTTGAGAAAACTCTTTTACTATATTTGTGGGCATTTTGTTGTTTTTTACATCTTTCAACGAATGTGCCGTATTAAAGATCTCGTTTTCGAGGAGCAGAAATCGCCTACATCAAGAAATGATTTGAGCAGGAATACGAATAATGGCTGCGTTTGCACATTCTGAGTAAGAGTGAAACTTTTTAAGAAAACTTTTAACAGAAACTTTTTTTTTTACTTAAGCAAAATGTAATATCACCAAAAAACAATTTCATTCCTTATTAAATGTAATTTTGTGAAATTAGTATCACATTTTCATTGTTGCGGAGTCTACATCTTTCATTTAGCCGAACATTTCATGTAAGAAAATGATTCTGCAAGAAACAAAATATGAAACAGGGTCATTCCACGTAAAATGAGCAAAAATTTAAAAAAAGTCGTGTCTCCATGATAACAGATTTTAATAAAATTTGATACAAAGGTTCAATTTATATTCAAATAGAGCTCTGCAAAATATCTTGACAAAAAATGAATTATTTTAGCAGTTTTGGACATTTAAAAAACTTGTGATATAGTATTGCATGAGTACAATCGTCCAAAATTGCAAGTTTTAGGTATTATATCTTGAAAATTATTTATCAGAAGTAAGTTTTTCTTATAGCATTATAACCTCTGAAAAATTATTTTCTTATTTATTTAATAATAATAACCTGGTAACGCCACGATTAATTTTAAATTAGTCGTAAAATTGAAAATATGTAAATTTTGAGAAAATTTGAAACGTTATAAAAATTACAGCAATTAAAAAATTGTGTAAAATTGACTCCTCATATAGTACTATAAATATCGATTTCCTCAAGTTTGAAAGTTATCATTTATTTCCTTCAACTTCAATAAACCTTAGAAACTTTTAAAAAAATTGCCAAATCGTAATTTTGCTTCTTTCGTATGAACAAAAAATAAATAAAGGAACGATCCGACCTTAGCAACATTGCACAGACATAAAGATTTATAAGTGTTTAATATGCTAGAAAATTTTCAGTATTCCTTTTGATTCCTAACATTTAAAAAATGGGTTCAAAAAGGTAATTTTGTTACATTCTAAATATTTTGTTACATTCCACTGCTAAAATCACAAGCTGAAACAGCCTTCAATCTTATTTAATTAAAATTTATATTCTTTTTTAATATTTATATGATTAATATAAGTTAAATAATAAATTTTCCGAAAAAATAATACTTAATGCAAAAAATACACAAAAAACAAAATGATTAAGTCAATTCGAAAAGTGAACAAGTCGGAAATTGCTGATAAAGCGTAGCAAATGATGTGCGTTCGTACTATAAAAGTTTTAAAAGTATTCAGATTTTGGTGTAATACTATACAGTACTTCGGATACCTTATAGTAGCCAAAATCTTTTCTGTGTGCCTGTAAATACTATCTTCTTTCTATTATAAAGGAAGAAACTTGAAGTAAACCTCTGCAACGTGTATCAATTTTATGAAATTTGTAATAGTTTAATATAACTATTACATGCCCCAAGCAATGTTTCTTGTATACCATTATGTAACAGAATACATTTTTGCAGCCTTGTGAATGAATAACAAATATTATTTTCTCCATAGATTGTACAGAGTATATTTTTTACTATACACTTTATAGATGCATATCAATTTTATTATGCTCGAAAGAGTGTAACATCATTAAAATTCATTTGCAGCTATTTTTCCCATTAACCGTAAAGTAACGATTGTAAATTTTTATTGTACATGGATTATAATTTTATGTCTCTCTAAATTAACTATATACGTCCGATTTTCCTAAAATTTAAAATAACTCTTCTGAATAATGCAAGAAATTTATATTTAAAATTTCAAATGACTCGATTGGCAAATTTTTGGCCTTGTTATAAGCGAACGGAAGGATTGATTGTCGACTCTAGGTGCTACATATTTATGTAATTAAAACGCACTTAAAATCAACCCAAAGGCTGAAGATGTAAACATCGATTCAATGCCAATAAAAGTTTGCTAAAAAAAAAAAAAAGAATATGGAGCCTTTTTCCAAAATTTATAACAAGATCGTTCTTTTAGTACATCTGTATATATTTTGAGCTCCTTCAATACATCTTCAAAATGCGTTACATAAATGACAGTTTTAAATTATTGCTATATGATTTTTTTTTTCATTTCAGTGTGATACTAAAATTATCCATATGTGAAGTGACATAAAATATGGAAATGAGTCCAATTAGTTATCTAGTCTATGTATTACATTCTTAACTTTTGTCACAGTGTCATAAAATAACATCGCGGCTGTCTCAAGTATCGTATTCTCTTAATGATGATAATTTATTTTAAAAAATGCTAAGGAAGATATAAATGACAGGAAATATATATTTTAAAAATGTTTATCAACGTATTAATAATTATTCAGCATTTTTAAGACAGCAACAATTTAAAAAAAAAAAAGTTTTTTACAATAATAAAGGAGCATGAAATAAATTTATTTTTGTCATTAATGGTGTCATTGTTTACAAGCCTGAAAAAAGATTTTTAATGAAGAAAGATGAAAAACTATTATAATAATCGAATTAATTTTGTTTAAGATTTCGTATACTTCAGAAAGCGTCATTAAGAGGATAGAAAAAGTGAAAAGCGCAAAAATAAAATATGGCGTTTCGTTTACACTGTATTGTATTAATTAAAAAAGCATGAACAAAATTTCCTATGACAGACAAGGAAACACATTTTAACTAAGTGAAAACACCAGATATAGTGTATGATAAAATATTTTTCTGTACGTTAAATAAAGAAAGTTTTTTTCTTAAGATCTAAATTTCCCTAAACTAAATGTAGCTCAATTTGAAATACAAATAATCTCTCTAATTAATATTCATGATCTGTTTTGTTTTTCATTACTTGTAACATGAAAAATATAGTTTTAAGTTCTTTCACAGACTTTTCCTACATGAAAATCAACAGTGAACCATGCTGTAAAACACAGGTTTACAGCATAGAAGAAGAAAATTGTACTTTCAGAAATCTTTTTTAGAAAATAATAAATACATGCTTAAAGTATTATTTTCTGAAACAATAACAATAACATCTCACTAAACCAATGTAGTTCAGTTTGAAATGCAAATATTCTCTTTAAAATTTATTATCCATATTTCTTTCTTCAATATTTATGGCATGGGAATATAGTTTTCAGTTCTTTTACAGACCTTATCTACACGCAAATGAACAGAGAGCCATGCCGTACAATATATATGTCGGACGTTCCTCTCAGTCCACACAACTTTGAAGAATGTCCGTGGTAGATATAGCTGCCACCACCGATATTACTAGGTGATTTCGGTCACCCACTGTGAGATTAGTGTAAATGAAGACTTACGCTAGTAACCGAATTATCAGTTTATTAAGAATATATGTACACACAAAATACGCTATTTACAAATATATACAACTACAATTCGGATATAGGTGATCCGGTTCAACATTAAATTAGATACCGTAATGATTGGTTGTGTACTATTCCAATTACACTTTCCACCTCACATTCAATACACGTTAAATTCACTTTTTTGGAACTCAACCTTGAGTCTCCCAACACAAGTATACTGGGCCTGCACTTCTTAGCCCAGAACACTAAACACCAGGACGTCTGTGTCCTTTGCGCACCAGAAAACGCACACTTTACGCTCTTCCACACAGAGCAACCTCTAGGTACGACACCTAGGTACCGAATGAATGATCTGCGGCAAACTTGCCCTCTCCAAATCACTGCTTTCCCCCACATAAACCCCTTTGGAGCCTCCTCATTGGACACTCCATTCTTTTCTTGCTTAGTGGCATGCTACTAATCTGCTCACCATCCGCATACTTCACTGACAGGCGGACATGCCTCTCAGCTATCTCTTTTCTCTAACACCCCACCTGTAAAGGATTATCTGGCAATTCCCCTTTCCACAAAGAAGGAATGTCACCTTGGAAATTCTGTACACAACCATACAATAAAAAAAATATTCAAATAGAGAAAGAGTAGACATTACATTCTTTAGCACAGGTGCTATCAGATCCTGACACCCCCCACCTTAGCGGAAAATATGCCTTTTAGGGGCTAATTTGCCCCAAACATATAATAATATCGCAGAAGAGTTCAATAGTCTCTTTACAGATTTCTTCATTATGCTTATTACATAGGTATTTCCAGGTGTCTGAACACTATCTACTGACATCTCTACTGAACCTTTACTACTATTATTATTACATAAACAATACACATGTTAATACAATATTATAAAAAAAAAAAAATCAAAAAAATATTTACACACACACAGAAAAAAAATTAAATGTGTGACGACATCCCTTTAAGGTTGTCCACTATTGGGTCGTTGATGTTGATGGGCTACCAACTGGTTGTTCTTCACAGCTCATGCTATCTAGCCTGGAAATTGCGTCAGCATTTAAATGTTGGGCTCCTGGACGATGAAAAATACTCAGGTTCCAGCGTTGCAAGGCAAGAGCCCATCTAGTGAGTTTGGGTGATCTTGGGGTTGTTTCAGTGAGAAATTGTAATGGTATGCGATCTGTAATGATCTCAATTTGAGATCCATAGGTCCACTTTTCAAACTTCCGCAACCCGAAGAGAACACTCCAAGCCTCTTTCTCTATACTCGGCCAAACACGCTGAGCCCCTGACAATTTCTGACTGGCAAAAGCTATCGGTTTATACTGACCCTTTTCATCTTTTTGAGTAAGGCAACATCCTACTGCCAGGTCGGAAGCATCTGCGTGGAGCTGATATTCCCGGCCTACGATAGGCGTAGCCAAACTCGTCACTTTACATAACTCATCTTTAAGAGTATTAAATGCTTTTTCTGCCCTTTCATCCCATGGTACAGTATTTTTAACTTTCCCTTTTGTCAATTCGGTTAAAGGTATAGCAATTTCGGCATAATTTGGAATATAAGATCGGTAAAATCCCATTAATCCCAAAACTGATCTAACTTCCTTTTTAGTTTTTGGTCGCTTTAGATCCCTTATTGCTCCTATTTTTTTCTCATCAGGTGCATGCGTTCCACCTCCAATTACATGACCTAAGAACTTAGTCAATTTCTTTCCAAATTTACATTTATCTAGCCTAATCGTAAAATTTCTGCTTTTAAATTCTTCAATGACAGCCCTAACATGCTCACAATGTACTTCCCAGGTGTCGGAGAAAATGATGACATCATCAATATATGCTTCCGCATACCTCCGATGACCTTGAAGAACCTCATTCATATCTTTCTGAAACGTGGCAGCCGCCCCTGATAATCCAAAAGGCATTGTACGCCACTGATAAGTTCCATTATGCGTTGTAAAAGCTGTCAAATGTTTACATTTCTCCGCCATTTTAATCTGCCAATAACCTCTCAATAAATCAATCGACGATAAATACTTAGCCGCCCCTGCGGTATACATGATTTCTTGAGAATCTTTCATCGGAAAGGTTGGCACCTGAGTTACCGAATTTAATGCTCTATAGTCTATACAAAGCCTAACAGTTGCGTCTTTTTTCGCCACACAATTGGATGACTAATTTCAGCATTTGACACTTCGATTAGATTTAATTCTAATAACTCCTGAATCTGCCTATCTACTTCCTCTTTGTAAGCTACCGGTACACTATATAACTTTGGCTTTTTCCTTTCCACCCCCAGTTTAAGATCAATACTGTGTTCTCCTACATCCGCTGGTCGTACAGGACCCATAAACACCTCTTTATTCTCCCTCAAAATAGACTTTAAATCTTTAACTTGATTGTTAGATAACCCTTTTATTTCGAACCTCTCTATATCTCGTTCTACTTCCTGATCCCGGTTCAAAATAGGAATTTCCCCGACTTCTCCAAATTCCTCATCACCCTCGAAAACAATATTAACTATATTACACTTAGCAATAAATTCTCGTATTTTGTTTTGGTGCACATGCTTCCTACTCCTGTCGGCTAACTCAACTATAAATGAATGCTGATTTCGTTTTTCGACTATGGTTGCCGGCCCTTGCCACCTAGAATATAGTTTATTAGTTGAATCGGGGATTAACAGTATTACTTTATCGCCTACTTCAAACGTTTTTTCTTTTGACCTTAAGTTATAATGATACGCCATTCTATTTTGTTGCAAATCAGACGATAATTTTGCCTCATTTGCGGCTCTTTTTAAACGTCCTCTAAGTTTATTCAGATACTCATGAATCGGCGTAGTATCTAACTGCGCCCCCTTATTTTCTCCTGCCCAGGATGACTTAAGAATCGATAAAGGACCCTCCGGCGCTCTACCTTATAATAACTGGAAAGGTGCGATTCCCGTCGTAGAATTTGGGACTTCCCTATACGCCCATAATACAAATGGTATTTGTTCATGCCACTTTTTTCCTTCTTCTCTAATAGTATGATGTAACATACGTTTAAGGGTCTGATTAAATCGTTCCACAAGCCCGTTAGACTGTGGATACTGTGGAGTCGAAAATCTTGGACTAGCACCTAACCTTTTCTCAAATTCTTTCGTTAAGTCGGCGGTGAAATTGGTTCCATTATCACAAGCAATTGTATTCGGAATTCCTCTCCTCATAAATATTTGAAGTAACGCATCACACGCGGTTTTAGCAGTTAAACTTTTTAAAGGGATCGCATCCGCCCACCTGGTATGTTGATCAATTAAGGTTAGTATATACCGATGCCCTTGGGAACTTTTAGGATCAATAGGCCCAATTAAATCAACATTAACTACCTGAAATGGAAGTTCCGGGCGCGACACTGGGGAAATAGGAGCTCTATCATTTACTTTAACCCCTCTAGTCAATTGGCACTCTAAACATGACTCACAAAATTGTTTAGTTTTATTCGCCATCCCCTCCCAATAAAATGAATACCTGATTCTCTGTAAAGTTTTCTTGGCTGCATGATGCCCTCCAAATACCGAACTATGCGCTAATTTTAGGATTTCTTCCCTTCTTACTTTGGGAACTACTAATTGCGCTATAGTCTCGCCTAACAATTTCTCTTTGTGATATAATAAGCCATTTACAATATAATAATCCCCCTTATCCATTTTAGCTAATTCCCAAGCTTTCTCTAATTCTTTACATTCCAATTGGGATTCCTTAAACATATCGGAATTGCTAACAATAGTTTTATTACCTTTCTCCACTTCCGTTTTTCCGTAATCCGAGTTTGTACATTTTCTGATTTTGCTTCTATTGCGTAAACATTACAATTATCGTTACTCATATCTTCCTTTTCACTCGAATTATCAATAATAATTTCCGAATTTTCTAATTCTTGGGCCTCTAGCAATGGCTCCTCGCGGTTGACACCTGACAACTCATTAATCACTTCGGGATGTAAAATTACTTGCTCATTAATATTATCAGTCACTGCGCAAAGTACTTCCTGATGAATTATATTAGTTTGTCCGAATTGCGGAATAGCTAACGGTAGTTTAACCAACGGCGATTTAACTGCTTCACCGAATAACCCTTGTAAATAAATACTACCCGCTCCTTTTAATTTCTCTTCTGGTACCTAATCTTTATGAACAACACTAATTTCACATCCAGAATCAACCAATCCCTTTGCTTTTTGCCCATTTACACTAACTTCAATTTTCTCGAGTTTATTTAACTTTTCACCAATAACGTTAGTTTTCTCTTCGGCCTTTTCCGATATTCTCGCCACAATAGCTCCATTAGGTAACTCTTTGCTTTCTTTTACCACAATCTTATGTACACCCGATTTCGTATCTCGTCCTTTAGAACCATTATTTCCCTCATTACCCACTTTATTACAAAAACGTTGATAATGACCTCTCAAACCACATTTAAAGCATTTAGGAGCTGAAGCATCACTAGGTTTCTTAAAATCTATTTTCCTATCCGAAAAGAACTAGTCTCATATAGTTTTCAGTTCTTTTACAGACCTTATCTACACGCAAATGAACAGAGAGCCATGCCGTATAATATATATGTCGGACGTTCCTCTCAGTCCACACAACTTTGAAGAATGTCCGTGGTAGATATAGCTGCCACCACCGATATTACTAGGTGATTTCGGTGACCCACTGTGAGATTAGTGTAAATGAAGACTTACGCTAGTAACCGAATTATCAGTTTATTAAGAATATATGTACACACAAAATACGCTATTTACAAATATATACAACTACAACTCGGATATAGGTGATCCGGTTCAACATTAAATTAGATACCGTAAAGATTGGTTGTGTACTATTCCAATTACACTTTCCACCTCACATTCAATACACGTTAAATTCACTTTTTTGGAACTCAACCTTGAGTCTCCCAACACAAGTATACTGGGCCTGCACTTCTTAGCCCAGAACACTAAACACCAGGACGTCTGTGTCCTTTGCGCACCAGAAAACGCACACTTTACGCTCTTCCACACAGAGCAACCTCTAGGTACGACACCTAGGTACCGAATGAATGATCTGCGGCAAACTTGCCCTCTCCAAATCACTGCTTTCCCCCACATAAACCCCTTTGGAGCCTCCTCATTGGACACTCCATTCTTTTCTTGCTTAGTGGCATGCTACTAATCTGCTCACCATCCGCATACTTCACTGACAGGCGGACATGCCTCTCAGCTATCTCTTTTCTCTAACACCCCACCTGTAAAGGATTATCTGGCAATTCCCCTTTCCACAAAGAAGGAATGTCACCTTGGAAATTCTGTACACAACCATACAATAAAAAAAATATTCAAATAGAGAAAGAGTAGACATTACATTCTTTAGCACAGGTGCTATCAGATCCTGACAATATATTTACAGAGTGGAAAAAGAAAATAATATTTTAAATTTATGTTTAAAGTATTATTTTATGAAACAATAACATCACACTAAAACAATGTAGTTCAATTTGAAATACAAATATTACCTTTAATATTCATGATGTGTTTTTTTTTCATTATTTGTAACATAGTGTTATAGTTCTAAATTCCTTTACATGAAAATCAACAGTAAACCATGCTATAAAAGACGCGTTCTTGCAAAAACAACAAAATGACAAAGCTAATTTTACAGTGGCGTATCCATAACCTAAATGTAACGTAACCATGACATAACAATAATCTTATTATAACCTATCCGGAACTTAATTGTCCAACTGCTACCCGTCCATAACGTAACCATAACTTAATAATAACACAACTGTAAGCTAACCATAACCTAATTGTTACCTAAAAGTAATATAACAGTGGCGTAACCATAACCAAACTGTAACATACCGTGACCTAACTATAACCTGACTATAACCTAACCGTAATGTAGCGGTAACGTAGTTGCTATTTAAGAATAATCTAACCATAATCTAACTGTGATCTAATCGTGAGTAAATTTAAAGCTTACTGTTGGAACCGTAACTCAATTGTAACGGAACTGTAAACTAACCATAACCTTCCCATGACTTAATTATAAACAAACTGTAACCTAAATACTACCTATCGGTAACCTAACTGTAACCTAAAAGTAATCCAAATGTACCCTAAGAATAACCTAACCACAACTGTAGCCAAACCATCCTAACTGAAACAAAATCGCAACTTCACAGTAATCGTCCTGTCGTTTAAATATCCTGTCGGCAAATCGTCTTGTCGACTTATTGATCTGTCGGTTAAATGTCCTGTCGGCTAATCGTCTTGTCGTCTAATTGAGCTGTCAGTTAAATGTCCTGTTAGCAAATCGTCTTGTCGGCTAAACGTACTGTCGACTATTTACTGTATATTCTAATTGTCTGGTCGACTATTTGGTTGTCGGCTAAATGATGTCTGCGACCGCAGTGAGACAGATTCATAGACAGACAATTTGTAAAAAAATGGTTTTACTCATGGAGGAAGAAGATAGGTGGAGGTGAACTAAGCCTCACAAAAGGCTTGCAATGTGAATCCATTTATCGCTCAAATTTTATTGTACCAAACAAAAGCACGTGGAAAATTGGAAAGCTTCCAAAAAAGGAAGGGATTTTGTATTAATAAGACGAATTGAAAGAAATGAATTACAGCTGGAGCATTTTTAAGAAGAAATAGGAAATTTTTTAAATGATCTTTGTTCTATTATTATTTATTAAAATAAATTTTTACTTTTAAAATAATTGAAATTGGGAAATTATTATTATTATTTTCATTATTAAATGTCATTATTATTATTAAATTTCAGATTAAAATTAAATAAGAAATTGAAAACGCTTGATAGGAACTAAAAATTGTATTATTAAAAGTTTTCTTTTTACAGTAATTTTTATTAACACTTTTCAGCACAATTGAAAAATGTTTATGAATTCGGTTTGTCTGTCCGTCTGTCCGTGCTCTAAATCTCGTAAATATACTCGGAATGCAATGAAATTTTATTATGTTATTGAAGGTTACACAAGCACAAACCCTATTAAAAATGAAGTTTCTACCACGATTAGTTTATTTACAGGGACAGTAAAAAGTTTTCGATTATTTTAGGGCCAATGGGGAAAAATCGTTTCAAATTAATTTTAAAGATGTTTCGCCCGGACAAACGTATTCACTTTTATTTGCATCTACGAAAAGCACTAAAATATGCAGCTAAAAGAATAGTTATTCAATTACAGGGCCACACAAAATAATTCTAATATATGATAATAAAGGAGGAAATTGTTTGCGACATATTTTAACGATGGTAAACGGTATCATGTGTAATCAAATTGATATACGCCGCTGAGACTTAATATGAGTTATTTCACGCATAATACGAAGTGCATAGCATTTACAGGGACATACAAAAGATTTCAAAAAGCATATTCTATTCGAAGTACTGTATATTATGCATGATAACTGTTCCATGGATGAAATGCATTTTTAATTATGATAAGCGATTTTAAGTGTCACTAAATGTATTCACATTATATGGTGCACATAAATGCTAATAGTTACACAATTAAGATACACAGGGTTACTCAAAAGAACTCGGAAAAGTTATTGAATATGAGTGTAATTTACTTAAAGGTTTGTTTTTAAAAAAGTTTTGCATCTTTACGTCGAATCGCATTTAGTTTATAGTGAAATGTTTGTAAAATATGGATTAAATGATATATAGGATCACGCAAAGAACTGGATACAGGTTTGTTTAAGGATGATAATTTCTGGAAATATGATTTAAATAGTTTAAAGAGTATTGTTGTTTGATTAACATTATTTATTTATTTTTTTGTATAATTAATTTTAGCAAAATACTTTCGTGTAATAAAGGTACTAAGTAAACTGCAGGGCTGAACAAAAGTATTGAAGTATGTTTTACATCTATTCGTATAAACTGCCAAAAGAAAAATTTCATCCAGCTAGGCATTTTTTTGCTAAACTAAATTTCTCCATGATATAGTATATATATCAACCGACAAATCAAATACAGAGCTGTTCAAAAATATTGGAATACATATTTGGTTATGGGCGGTAACACCTATTTCCCTGAATAACGAAAATTTGTTAAAGAATTAGGGAAATTTGGATAGTATTTTATAATCTATGCTAAACGCAGGATTTTTTTTTTTTTACTGGTTAATACTTTATGACGTAGATGAAAAATAATAAGAAAGAAAGAAAGAAAAATCCAAAATATTTCTTTTTATTTTTTCAGAGATAAATTATTAGCTTTATTTTTTTTTTCTAATTAAAAAATCTAACAAGCATACACATATTTTCATGTTACATATAATCGTTATAAAATTTTTCACTTTATCGCTATTACACAGGGTATTTTAATAAAAAGTTTGATAATTCCATCTAGTTTTTTTCATAATCAAAATACCTAATTATGCATTATTTTTATAAAAGATAAATGAGGTGCAAAAAGTTATTATTAAAGCTGCTTTTTTTATTAATCAACATAAAACTAAGAATGCCTCATTAACAAACGCAAAAAAAAGTTTCAGCTCTGAAAACACTGAACAAAAAATTTTTAAGAATAAAAAAATATAGTACGACGCAGCTGATTTCTATATTTAGATCACAGTTGCAGTTTTCCTACACAGGACATGGTCTGTGTAAGAAAAAACACTTGCGATTTCAGACGTTAAATATCAAGAAAAATGCATGAGAAAATATATTGAAACTTCAGGTGTGTAAACAGAATAGTATACGTCATACATTTCCGTGAAGATTGTTTTAACGAAACCCCAAAGGAGACTGTCAACGAATTGAAAAAGAACAAATATCTTTTGGATAATCCTGTCAAAAATAATGTAATAAAAGCAGTGAAACTACGGAAACTGACATAAAAACAGTTCCAATTTTCGACATGATTTTTAGCACTTTCCAAAAAAGTTGAAAAGTGCTTATGCATTCGGTTTGTCTGGCCGTCTGACCGTCTGTCCGCGCTCTAACTCCCATAAATATACTCGGATTGTTATGAAATTTTTATACGTTATTGAAGTTTACCCTAGCACTATCCCTATTGAAAATGAAGTATCTACCATGATTAGTTTATCTACAGAGAGAATCAAAAGTTTCCCATTACATTACAGCCTATGGGGAAAAATCGTTAATATACTCGGATTGCCATGAAATTTTAGGACGTTATTGACGTTTACCCTATCACGAACCCTATTGAAAATGAAGTTTCTACCATGATTAGATTATCTACAGGGCGAATCAAAAGTTTTCCATTGCATTACAGCCCATGGGGAAAAATCGTTAATATACACGGATTGCCATGAAATTTTAGGACGTTATTGACGTTTACCCTAGCACAAGTCCTACCGAAAATGAAGTTTCTACCATGATTAGTTTATCTACAGGGCGAATCAAAAGTTTCCCATTACATTACGGCCTATGGGGAAAAATCGTTTCAAAGGAATTTTAAAGATGTTATACCCTATCAAACATATTAAAATATGCATTCTATAAAATATAAGGTGAAAATGTAGCTATTATTCATTTACAGGGCCACACAAAAGAATTCCATTAGATAATGGTAAAAGGGGGAATTGTGTGTGACATATTTTAAATATATTAAGCTTTTTCATGTATAATAAAATTGATATATGTCACTGAAGCTTAATATAAATTAGACGCTATTGTCTTGCATAATATGAAGTACATAGCATTTACAGGGCCATACAAAAGATTTCAAATAGTATATTCTTTCCGAAGTACCGTATATGTGTCCGATGATGGCTGATGGAGGGATGAAATGCATTTTAATTGTGATATTCGCGTTTATATTTCGCTAAATATATGCACATAATATGGTGTGTATAAATGTTATAGATATACAGGGCTAGCCAAAAGAGCTCATGAACGTTACTGAATATGAGCGTAAATTATTTAAACGTGGTTCTTAAATAAGCTATGCATTTTTACGCTGAGCTTCATTAAATTTACTGAGAAATATTTGCAGAATATAGATAAAAGGATATACAGGGCCACGCAAAGAATTCGGTACATGGACGCCTATGAATGATAACACTAGGCAACAAAAAAAAATATTTTTGTCAGTTTCCTGGTTCTAGATAGTCAATTCCTACTAATTTTGGGTTGAAAAAAACGAATATGTAAATGAAAATTTTTTATTGGCTCTTGTTTTCAAGATACAATACAGCCCACTTGAGAAAGATACACAACATCCCATACATTGATTTAAAAGCAAATTGAAGGAGAAAAAAATTCCTATGTAATAAATACAATACAAAAGGCATGTTTCACTAAACAATGTTCATTTTTCAGAAAGCAGTTGTTGTTTCTTGCAAACGTTTCCTTTTGAATTGCCTCTTGTATGTCAACGCCTGAGCATCTCTTGTAACAGTTCAATAGTGGTCGGCCAGCATTGACTCATCCCAACGACCCTGATATCAGCGTTCTATTACAGAGATATCATTGTGAAACCTTTTACCGTGCCCATAGCTTACAACGCCACAGTTTTTAGGGAGAAAATCAAGATGGGAGTGGAGGAAATGATGTTTCAGAGACATTTCATATCCAAGGTCATGGCATTTTAGTAGGAGTTCTTTCACCAACTGTTGGTACTTCTAGGCTTTTCTGTTGCCTAAAAATCCTCATACCACATTTTTGAAGGCTTCCCAGGCTGCTTTCTCTTTCCCTTCCAAAACTTTATCAAAAGCAGGGTCCTTCATTATTGTGCAAATTTGAGGGCCCACAAAGATTCCCTCTTTAACCCTTGATTCACTCATTCTTGGAAATTTTGCTCTAAGGTACTGGAAAGCCTCTCCATTCTTGTTCATGGCTTTCACGAAGTTCATTAATCCCAGCTTAATGTGCAGTGGTGGAAGCAGAATGTTTTTTGGATTAACTAGAGGCTCTTTTTGGACATTTCTCTCATCGGGATTTAGATTTCTTGAAGGCCATTTGTCTTTTATGAAGTGAAAGTTTCTATCTCGACTGTTCCCCAAACGCAGAAAACAGCAGTACTTGGTATACCCCAATTGCATTCCCAGGAGTAAAGAAATTATTTTCAAGTCACCACAAACCTGTCATTTATGATCCTCATATTTGATTGACTCGAGAAGTAATTTCACATTCACGTAAGTTTCCTGCGTGTGAACGGAATGTCCAATGGAAATGGAAGGAATAATGTTGGCGCTGTGTAGTAAGACTGCTTTCAAACTAAGTTTGGAAGCGTCTATAAATAACCTCCATTTCCGTGGATCATGAGTTACGTATATTGAATTCATCAAACCATTTACATTAGTGCAAGCAACAACATGCTCTTTCTTCTCAAATAAATGAAGAAGATTCTTGTGACGAACCCTGTATTCTGTGATCTTGATTTTTGGTTGGATTCTACACAGAGAATTCAGTTGAGGGGAATTACAGCTATTAGGAGTACCAATTTCCGAACATTCGATTTCCTATAAAACAGCCATAGTGAGATTTCTCAAGTTAGTTCCTACCTCGAAAACAAGAGCTAATCTCAACTTTTTATGTTGATTTTCGTGTTTAGCGAGACAAAATACTTCGGAAATAACTATTTTTGAGCCGAAACATTTTTGATGTTGGGTAGTGTAATTTATGAAAATGTGATTTCAGTTGTTTTAAAAGTGTTTTAGTTTACAATAAATTTTAGCCAAATGCTGACGTGTAATAAAGGTACAATGTAAACTACATGGTTGAACAAAAGTATTCAAGTATGTTTCCATCTAATAGTATGAATTGCTGAAAAAGAAATTTCAAATTACTGGTTATTTTCTAGCTAAACTGAATTTTCCCATTATATCAACTAACATATGAAATACAGAGCTGTTTAAAAGTACTGGATTACATATTTGGGTATATTTGACTATACACTATTATTTCCCTAAATAACAAAGTTTTGTTAAAGATTTCATTAAGTGTTGGAGAATTCTTCATAATCTATGCTTAACGCAGGATTTTTCTTACTTGTTTGTTTATTATTTGCAGAGTTCTTAGTATAAAAAATTTGTTTTCAGAAAATATGACAAACAGCATTATGCACTATACCTTGTAATTATAATTAAAAAAATAAACAATCTTGTATGGAAAATGAGCAAATTTGCTAAATTATATATAACTGCGCATACGTGAAGGCAATCAAAATATAGTGCTTTAATAGTTTTACAATATGTAGAGAAACATGTGCGAAAGTCTCATAAAGATAGCTTGAAAATCTTTAAAATTATCGTCGATAGTATAAGCTCAAAATCCGTTGTTCCCAAAAGGAAGCAAAAAAACAGGGAACTGTATATATATGTACACTAATCGATACTAAAAATAGACCAAATTGTTTTATTATATAACAAATTTGATTAAAACAACGATTTATACATAAAGTAATCTGCATTTTTGCATTTTGAGGCGTTTCATAATGATATGAACATTGGCTAAAAATATGGATTAATAGCCAATATGTACACCAGATCTTTTAACTTATGTAAAAACGCGATCAGGCATGGAGTGGAACAAGCTTTATAATATATTTAAATTTTTATTCCACTTGAAGATGATAGCAGCTTTTAATTATGAAATTATAGCACATTGTTTTCCATTTCCGTAGACATCTTTAACCAGCAGGCTCCATAGATTTTCCTTTGGATTTTAATCAGAAGAAATAGATGGCCCATGGAATTACTTGTATATTATTATTAAAAAAAATCGCTCTCAATTGATGTTGGGGTGTTGATGGATTTATTGTATTGTTGGAATATCCAGAAAGGTCCGTCAGTTTCTTCAGAAAAGGGCAGCAAATTTTATTCAAGTAGATATCGGTAGGTTAATGAACTCATTCTGCCGGATAAATGCAACGTTGATCTTACTATGAAATCCAAAGGCAGCCGAAATCAAGATTGAACCTTCATTCTGCTGCCGTTTTAACCTTCCCAGTGCCGCGATCGGCTATATCCGTTCACTAGGCTGCAGGTTTCACTGCAATTGAAGCTTTATTTAAATTAATGTAATCCTACAAATATAATCCAGTTTTAAGAAATTAAGTTATGATTGATACTTTAAAGGATTATAAGCAGATACGTTACAAAAAAATTATACCATGTTAAAAAATTCCTCTTTTATTAACATTTAAAATAAATCAAGGAAAAAACAACATTTCATTTTTGCCCTTTTACTTGGCGGTCAGGGGGTTAAAAACGTTTGTGGTTTCTTGCGCAGATCATAACAGTAACAAGAAACACCGTCCAGACCATTTCAAAATGTTTTTTCTTTTTCATCGAAAAATATTACTATTTTCAATTCTAACTGCCAGGACATGTGATCCAGGCGATTTTGTTGGTGTATTTCAGTCATATGTCGTTGGGACTTTTATTTGTTCTACTTCATCACTTTAGAGCTCTTTAGCTTTCGCGACAAAGTGCTTTTTGACACTGCTAAATCAGTGTATCTCTTAAAAGTTCGCCTAAATTTGTTTCCCCATTGCTCGTTCTTTTTATAATCGCTCTTCTTTTCGATTTTGGACAGCTTTAGCGGACGTCACGGATATTTCTTTCCTTCATAATCCTCTTTTAATCGAAGAAAATTTAATATTACACCTGGAGATCTTTATAATTTTTTGAGATAGCTCAGGCTTAAAGTCCTTGATCCTTAAAAGCTACATTTTTTTCCTTTCTGAAAACCAATTAAAGTGCTTTTACGACAAATACTTTTAAAACTCACATTTCAATTAGGTTTGGAAGCTTCCGAGTCTATAAATTATGTTCATATTCTAAACTAATTTGCATATTTCGGTTTCTTATGATCTGAGTGGTATTCAATATCCCTGTACAGTTTCCATGCTTATTTAGTGATAATTTCGATCAGTATTCACATCACTTTTCAACCCTATTAAAGTTTAATATTTCTTTTACAACTATATATATTATGCAAAATTACTCTATTTGACTCGAGAATGGAGTTTTCTGATAATTATTTATGAATTATTGTCAGTATATTTCAAAAATACTAGGTATTCATATCATTTTGAAACCAAAGCTTATTCTATCATCGATACCTTCAGAATTTTCAAGCTATTTTTTTGAAAGTTTCGTAAACATTGGTCTATGCATTTGGCTAACATAATATCCTAATATATAATTTCATAATATACTTTGATTGCATTCGCGCATGCGCGGTGAAATATTATGTAGTAAACTTGCCCGTTTCTATGCAATTTTTCTTACTTTTTAATTCTAATTGCAGAGTATTGTGTGCAATGTTATTTTTATATGTTCTGAAAGGAACATTATTACATGCATTACATTAACATTATTAACATCAAGGAACTACAATATAGTAGTACGTGCATATTTAAGTACGTTGTATTGGCACTAATCAATGGATATATAGATACAACCTCTCATCTTTTTGCTTCTTTTCGGGAAACAAGGATTTTAAGCTTATTTTACACACAATAATTTTTAGAATTTTCAAGCTATGTTTTTGACACTTTCAAAAATGTTGGCTTTATACAATTAGCTAACACATTATGCAAATGATGTTTAAATTGCTTTCACGCTTGCGCGATGAAAAATTATTCAGTAAATATGCTCATTATTGATACAATTTTTATAATTTTTTAATTCTGACATTGTGTACAATGTTGTTTATCATGTTTTCTGATAAGAACATTCCTTTTTATATTAAGAAATTTGCAAATTAAAAGCAAAATACTTGCCAAATTCAGGACTTTTTTTATAGGAACCTTAATTTTTCTATGAATATACATGCTATCCTCATAAAAAAATAGTGCAATTTATCACATTAAGCCACTTATGCATAATATTCTGTTTCAACGTTTTTACTACATTAATTTTGCAGAGTAATCCAAATAATTTTTGTTATTTTTAGTTTGTTGACCGTTCCCTAAGGGACTGGGAAGAAAATCTAAGGAGACATGTATGACCTGTAGTATTTTGCCTACACACTTGGAGTTTCAATGTATTTCCAAATGTATTTTTCTAGATATTTAAGAAAACGTCTAAAATTGCAAGTGGCGGTCACCATTCGCCATGCAATATAAAAGTCGCACATTTGATTCTGTTTGTCAATGTACCTTTTTCATTAAACGTACAGTATTTGTAGTTTGACAGTTTATGTGAAACAATTTTATTTATTTTAATTTGATTCTGTTTGTCAATGTACCTTTTTCATTAAACGTACAGTATTTGTAGTTTGACAGTTTATGTGAAACAATTTTATTTATTTTAATTTGATTCTGTTTGTCAATGTACCTTTTTCATTAAACGTACAGTATTTGTAGTTTGACAGTTTATGTGAAACAATTTTATTTATTTTAATAAACTGGTTAGAAAAAATAAAGGGACGGCCATGAAAAGGTGTCTTGTGTTAATTTTATCAAGAGAACTTGAAAAACATGTGATTGGTTGTTAACTAAATATCAATGTTATCGCATCGTCCAGTAGGATTAAACTACAAAAAAAATGCTTTTTTTTTCTTTTTTTTTTCACGTTTGAAAAGGAGCGTGCTTTGGGGTGCTTTCAAGACTGATTTCAAGAATTTTAAGTGTAATTGGATAAAACTTTCGCTTGCACTAGGTGTCATACATCGTTTAACAGACATTTGACTGATTGTAAAGAATATCGTACGAGAGGAAGTACTGAATAAGGACAGAGTTTGACAGGGGCCTGTAAAGACATAAAGATGTCAAAAACTTCAGGTTATGAATCTAAAAATGGTTCAAAGATACTGGATATGTACACAGATAACAGGTCAAAGTCAAATACATGCCACAACAGACTCTACGGAGCGTAATTTGGCAAGCGTTACCAAAAGAAACAAGCGACTAACTAGGCGACTAAGTTTAGACTGCAAGGGACTGCATGAAAGATGGTTATATGCAAGAATACATCTGTATTCTGCTAATTTTGGTAGCGAAATCTGCCCAGTTAAACTGATACTGAGATCATAGTCATCAAAGTACAGCGGACTGCAGCAGAGTTATCTTTAAGGATGAATCTTGAATTTACTTGGAGCGTAATGCCAGACATGTTACCAAATGGAGGGAGAGTAATGAGGCTACAAAAATTCGTTAAAGACATCAATAAAGAGGTTGTGAAATAAAAGGCCATAATTTTGAATGGACTTGCACATTTTCAAAAGTGCAACTACGAATCCTACAACATACAGAGAGGGAGTTCTTGATCCTCATTTCAAGATTTTTAAAGGTGAAATCGGTCATAACTTCTTCAAAATGGATGATATTGCGTATCCTCATCATGTTACACTACTAACTGATTTAATTGATTACGAAGAAATTCATTCATAGAGTAGTCTGCATATTCTCCGGATATAACTTCAATGTGTGGGCGCATTAAGACGTCGATTTGCCTCTTTGTAACCCCCATCAAGCAAATTTCAAGAATTTCAAAACGCTATTCATCTTGAATACACATTGATACCACAAGCACTTTTGGATAATCTAATCCACAATAAGGAAATTCCCTTTAAAGATTGCTTTTCCTGCGAGGGTTACCACATATTTTATTGATTATTACTTTATTAAATGGCAAATCAAAAGCTTTAAGTCATTTCTCTAAAAGTCAGCCACAGCTTTACGTAGAAACATAAATTACTAATAAACAAATTCGATAAAAAAAAAAGATATTTTAACGATTTTGGAGAAGTTTTAACGATTTCGTTGTGCGCATCGCTTATGAATCCGACTATAAACTACATGAATAAAACGACTATTGCTGGTCTTTGATTAGATATTTTGCATAAAAAGGCATTTTTTGAAGAAAATCTATTTTATTTTTTCGATTCCATTTCATAATATATATAGATGCCATGTAAAATAGACTTTCACCATATGCTGCATCATTTTGTTGTTTTTTCCCTCATATTTTCAAGGAAATCGTAAGTTTTCTGTTAAAGGCATCAAAGAAAATGCACATCAATAAATCAGGTTTTTTTTCTATGATCGTGTTAAAGGAATTTAATTTTTTTCTTATTATGATAATGAGTGAGTTATTGCCGTATAATTGCAGTTTTATTTATTTTATCCATGATATTCTCATAAAGGACATGGGCAAAGGCAAGTGCTTCGACTAATGTTATTATAAAATTTGAAAAAATGAATCTAATGAATAATACTTTTAATTTACATAGGAAAACAAGTATACTTTTTTATTTTTAGTGTTTTGAATTGAACTTTGAATGAGGAAGCTTTAGAAAATTCTCATTAATAAACATACCTTATAAGCATAAACATTAATTTATAGCTTAACAGAAAATTTCATTCATGTTATAGCTATTTCGCAAGATAATTCAATGAATAATTTAAAATTTCATTATTTTATTTTACGTAAAAAAGTAATTAATTATTCCTTTTTTATAAGAACTAACGTGGCACAAAAATTTATTTTTAAAGCTTTTGTTCTATAACTGAACCTAAAATTAATTCGCCTAAATAGAAGAACACAAAAGAATTTTTATGTGAAATAACTTATAAATATTTTATAAAAAAAATTAAAAAAACTTTAAATTTTTTATAGTGTCACTATTTTGTTTATTTTTGTGATGAAATTCTTTGAATATAGTTGTAGTATTTTGCTTTAAAATTACACTCTAAACGTATATTTTCTTAAGGTTTTGTTTTTAACGGAACTGCACTGCAGTTTCGTGAAATACTTTTAAATAAAACACTAACTGAACATAATAATTAACATTTTTAACTATAATCATTTTTTATTACCTTGTGAATGCATTGTGAATGTGTTGTGCATGGAAAAAGTGTTGTTAAAAATTACATAACTTTTCCAAAAATGCAATTACTGATATTTATTGGCAAAATTAGTCAACTCATTCAGTAATATTCTACATTTTTTTTCTATACATCAAACTGTCTTTTATTTCTTCTTTAAAATTGTGTAATTTTAATGACACACGTAGAAAGTGTTTTGAATGTGTTTTAAATGTGGTGTTTTATAGTGTTCTAAATTGTGTGTGTTTACATTGTGTATTTATTTTGGCGACAAAGTGATGATGAACCAGGATCATTCTTCCTGATTTTTATTTTCACTGATAGGGCTTGTCTTTACTGTATATTCATCCTCCTCTCTTGAAAATTTGTATAATTTTTTTCTAAGCATTCTTTTTATTTCATTTTCTCACTTACCATTGTATTTATATCCAACTTATTTATATTTTTGGTACTAGTTGGTTATCCCGTCGATCAAAATGTATCGCCAAACAATAAGATTAAATGCCAATAATGCATGATCGGGAATGTCACATTTAATGACATTAAATACGATAAACGTGTTTAAAACATCATTAAGGGATTTTTATTTTGACCTTTTTATTTGTATTTTTATTAATATTCTACTAATTATTTAATTTTTCGTTATTCAAAAAACAAATTATGTCAATGTATATAATTTGGCTATTACTTTGGCAATTTGTACAATTTGGCGAAATTGGTCGACGGGATAACGAAGTAGTACCATATCTTTTAATTGTAAACTGTATTTTTATGTTTAATTTACATGATGCATTTAGATTGCCTTTGTGTTTAATTTTCGGACTGGCTCCCCCTCCCCAACTTCCTGGTTTCTGACGTTTAGTAAGCCAGACTTTGGCTATGACTTGAATTGTCCTATGCTTCATTTGTCAGTAGAGGTGAGGAGTATTCTCCAAGTACTCCGAAAAAAAAAAAACTTCAAGTCCAAGCTTTTGGACTGAAGATAGTTACGTTTAATGTTTCCGAAACTACTATTATTTACACTTTAAAAGTTATTGTACAAACAATATTTTTTTCATATTTATATTTTTAAATGCTTATTTAGATGAAAAAAATGGTACACTGTCTCATAATTTCAAATGCTTTATGCATTGAAATTTAAAAATAACTTATAAGATGTAATAAGTCGAAAAATGCTTACCTTTCAGATAATTTTTTAAATACTTACTTTAAATTTACCACATGTAGTTTCAAAAATAATCTTATTGGCGATCAAATCATATTGAATACTTACAGAAATTTTGAAATATGTTTACATAGTTATCGTTAAACATAATAGTATTTTAGTTTTCGATAACAACATGATATATAATAAAATCGTGATGCATATTAACTTATTTTGTAAGTACAAGATCTAAAATCAATTTAAAAGCCGGGAGCTTTCGCGTATATACGGATATTTTATTAATGATGCAGAACATAATTCTCGGAAATATGTCCGATTATTGTTCTAAAATAATGTTACCGACTTTTGCCGTTATTCCGCTAAATAAATTATTTCAGTAATAAACGGTTCGTCCTCGCATCATTAATTGTCTGTTGAGTTATTGGAAAATGCGTTATGCGCATTAAATATTGAATTAGCAACTTTCATGAAAATGCAATTAATAATATTTTGTCGTTTCTATTAAGAACATTATTATTCAATCTTTGCCTGTATTAAATATCAGAGATATACATTCATTTTATGCTTCATTATTTTTTCGTTTTTAAAATAATCTTTAAAAGAAATACAAAGAAAGGAAACATAAAAATGTATCTAGTATTCGTTGTATTTCGGTATATCATGTACTTAAATTACATACGTTGTTGAACTTTATACATAATTACTGCAATTTTTATATTCCATTAAATGTAATTCTTTTGCAGAATTTAATGGATTTTTTTAATAAAAATGAGTAGAATCGCGTCGAATTCGACGAATGAAATGTTTAAAAGGCCCGATCGATTTGGTTTAAAAGAAAGCAAAGGTAATTACATTATTGAATCAATATATAATAAATATATTTCCAAACTTAATGTCAAGTTTGCCAGTTACAGTTTTGCATGCAAATATTCGCGCATTTTCTGTTAAAATTGTTATCTAAGTACGGGCGAAATCCAGAAATTTTATTTTATATGCACTCACGGAAAAATACTTTTATTTAAAAAAAAACTAATTTCATTTTTATTATGACATTATTTTCACTAACTGAAGTCATCTAAAAGTAAAATCTCAATCTCAGTATCCATAATGAAAAGAAATATTCAAATGTAATATCGTTATGAGTAAAAATATTTTCTCTTCAAATGTTTTTAAAAGTTACTATTATTAGTAATATGAAAAAGGCATCTGTAATAATATTGTAATTCCCATTTATATGATTGCTGAATGACATCATTTTCCTCATTTGAAATTTTTCTTATTTTGCTTTCGACATTAATTTTTATCATAAACTATTTTCTTATTTTATTTACATTATTAACATTATTTCTCAGTAAATATATTTTTTTACGTCAATTAGTGCATAATCATTCGAAATCATTTTATTGTGGTTAAATTTTACGAAAACAATTAATTTTTTTCTTTTAAATGCGAGGACATGTTCACTGATGAAATAAAGCTTCTGACTGGTGGGAAGTGATAATGGAAAATAAATTTTTATTATCGAGAGAAAAGCTAAACTGAGTTGCCACCATTTTGAAGAAATATCGTACAAAGCATTTAAAATTAAAATTAAAATATAAAAATGGAAATAAATTAAAAAATAGCTAAAATGGGCACAGATACAAATAAATAGCTTTCATTAAAAAAAATAATTATCAAAATCGGTTGAGTAGAAAATTCAGGGCTGATGACTAAAAAAAACAGCTAGGTCTTTTAAATATATAGATTAATCATCGATTATTAACTTTACTTGAATACAAAAGGTTCCGTTCAACATAGTTCAAATTTGGCATTGCTCAAAGTGCTTTAAAGCAATTCTTAAAATTGCAATGCCACATTTTTATATATGTTTTAAATCGATACGTCGGCTAATTACAGACATCTACTGGGTGCGTCATTAATTCGAGTAAACTTAAAAAATCCATAATAAAAGAAGTAATGCTCAGAAAATTTTTCGATTTACGTGAATATGATTAGACAGATTTTGGATTTCTTTTGCATATATTATAAAAAATTATTCAAAAAGTAATTTGTGGAGGCCGCTTTATGAGAAGTTTTATACAAATCAGGCTGGAAATAAAACACTTAATTGCAAATGGATTCGTCATTCGATCGCGGCAGCATGCTATCATTACCAGATCGAGCGTTGATGGTTAAAATTTTCTAAAAAAATGGTGAGTTACCACCTATTGCATTGCGAAAGTTTCTCATGGAGAATGAAATTAAGGCGCATAAAAGCCCTATTTCATTGAATGAGATACTCAATTTTAGTACGACGTTTTGAGGACAATTTAGTACAACGTTTGTGTTTGCCTGATGTGCATAAAATGTCTTAATATGGCGTGTAAGTGACCTCAGTCGGTTATATTTGGAACTATTTTTTATTATACATGTAAAAAAAATTCAAAATCCGTCTGATCATTCGCGCGCAAACCGAAAAAATTTCCGAACATTATTTCTTTTATTATGGATTTTGAAAGTTTGCACGAATTTATAACGCACCCTGGCATTTAAATATCTCTCGCTGAATTTAAAGTTTATGTGCATCGGCAGAATACGTGACCGAGGATAATCGCTATAGTTTTGAAGCAAGGTTTAAACAAGCCACACTAAACATAATTTTTCTTAATTTTAGTTTCCGTAAATGTTCAGAGTCACGGGATTTTTCATTACGATAACCCAAATGAGAGATGCATACATTTATCTATATTATAAAGGCCAAACGCATCTGTGCGTAACGCATACGTCATTTTGCGAATGGCAACACTTTCACATGCAATTCGGTTTTGCAGTTTTCGTTACTGCAAATTTTGTGTTTGTAAACATCGTACATATTCAATTTTTACACCATCGTATATTAGAAAAAAAATATGTTCTTTTAAATGCAATTTATTTAAAAGCTGTATCTCAATTCATTCATGACACATTAATTTTTTTATGCATTTTAGTATGAATTTTGAAATTGTGGCAACAGAAATACGCCATTTTTTCCTAAAATTGTTAAAATTGAAATGTGCACGTATAAATTTTGAGAATTTCCAATTTGATCATTTTGATATAATCATTTTTTTTCACTTGCGTTTATACCGAATATAAAAGCCTCAATTGATAACTTCATCATAATAACTGATGTTTGTTATATTTTCTGATTACATATGCAATTAAAGTTTAATTTTAATAATTTGGACAAATAAGTTTTATAGAAATAGTATTTTTTTTTCTTAATTTTAGCTTTAAATAATATTTGTTAGAGAGTTAGACTGACCATTGTAAGATCCATTTTTTACTGTGACTATTTTTGTAGGTCTATAATAAATGAATGAAACAGTTCTTTGTTAAACATTTTCTTTCGTCGAAATTTGACGGGATCCATCTTGTATTAATAAAAGATCACATCGCTATCTCTCTGTGTGTTTGTGTTTGTGCGATGGGTATTGAAATCTACGGCACTTACGAGGGTCACTATTTTTGTGACGATAGTCCAAGGTATCTCCAAATGTACCTGAGCCTCCGAATATTAAAATTCCTGTAATTATTTCGGTTATTAACTAACATCCTTAACTCATTCGTATTAAAAGTCCAAGTCTAGGGCTGAATTATTTATCAATATATCAACAAATATTGATATTTTTAACTATTACAATAATAATATCCACTCTCTGACTCTGACCCTGTATCCAAATATCGATATCTAAGTTCGGGCGCTATCAATTGCAGTTCCAACAGGGTTCCAACAGGGGGATCATGATTCCCCCCTACCCTTCCACATGCACACACACACACACTGAACAAAGACATTTTCCAAAGCATATTTAAAACAAGTGGGAAAGTTTGATTGCAGATTGCACAGAGGATTTCGTTTAATATCTCCTTTAAAACACTTTAGCATTAAATTAAGAAACGAAAAAAGATTTTTCGGCGCTATTTTGGAATTTTTTGGCCAATCAGAATAGAATATTGAATTATTCCCCTATGCATACTGCCATGATTGCATAGATTTGTTTATTTCTCTATCCGAATCTGCAGATTTAGTGATGGGGCGCAAGTCAATAAAATTATGAACATAAATCATAAATGTGATGTAATATGATGAAATAAAAACAAATAAGCACGTTTTTCGAGTGATTTATTTAATCCATTAATTTATATTACATGTATAATCATTTTGTTTAAACCTGCGAGCAACAATTGGAAGAAATGAAATTTCAATTTTGAAATTTACACTACTGCAAATTTTTAGATTTCGAAATATTGTACATTTTCAATTTTAACACCATCGTATAGGTAAAAAATGTACTTTTAAATGCAATTTGTTTAAAAACTGTATCTCAATATATTTTTGATTTATTAATTTTTTTTGTAGTTTTTACTACCAATTTTGTAATTGTGGCAACAGAAGTACTCCATTTCTTTTAAAAATAAAGGATAAAAAAGAGAGTTTTTATATCTATTTAAACTTTTGGCAACAATTGGAAAAGAAAAAACAACAAAAGAAAATCAACTGATGATATTAAAAATTATATTTTAATCAAAATAATAGACTTTTTCAAAATTTTATGATTTGTTGTGTGACAAAAGATGTTCAGCTGTAAGTACAGAAAATTTGAACTCTCCTACTTTTATAGTTTTTGTGTATGGACTCTGTGACAGACAGAGGACAGAGACGAATAGGCTTTTGTCAGATGAACGAAACCCTAAAAATGTATTCAAGGATTTTTTCAGTTTTATCTCTTGCTCAACTATGAGAATCTTTGTGAGTCTTTAAAACTCTATTTAAAACCAAGCAGACAATTTCTGATACATTCAGAAAGTCACTTTTAACACGTTTGCTGCCGCTTACATGAAGATGTGATGATAGTTAATGCCGCACTGTAGAAGTGGGTTTTTCCCAGAAGCCGATTTACTTTTTATAACAAAGAATCAGTAAAACATTTTCCCGCGCCAGCGCTTGACTAGCGTGACTACCCTTAACGTTGGCGCCATATCATGCGCTGGCGCATGATCGGCTGCGAATGTGTTAATCAAAGGTGCAAGACATTCGCAAGTGCACTTACTGCGAACAAATTATGATTATTCAGCGTTTTCCATTTCCTGGTAAAATGAAAGAATATTTCGAGAAATATATGTGAAATGTGGAGGTTTAAGCCGAATTTCAGGTCGCGACTGCTATTTTCTCACTCATGAGAAATGTTTGTATCTTTCAAGTCCTGAAATCAGCTTAAAAAGCTTAAATTTCTAAAATATTCCTTGTTTTTAAAAGAAAATGGGAAATTCTTCAAATTCTTGGTTATCAATAAAATGTGTAAATTATATATTTTTGCGAATATTGATGTTATCTGTTAGTTTGTATTTACGAATTTCCATTCGTAATTACAACCATTCCATTTTAGGACTTTCCAAAAATTATTATGTGCAATAAAACTCCCTCTATACAAAAAGAGAACAAGCCTCCATAAATATAGTGGATGTTCAAAAAATATTCAAAAATTCGAATTTTCTCAAAATGAAACAAAGTGTTTAAACGAAATTTCAAATTCAGAAATTTTAAATTCCAAAATCTCAAAAATAGAGCTAAAGTTTAAACAAAATTTTTAATTTCTAATAATTCAAAAAAGATTTTTTGAATTAAAGGAGTAATTGTTAACCTATTTTTCATGAACTTTCAGAAATAAAGTGAACTAAAAAAATTCTTAAAAGTCCAATTTAGTGACAAATAAAATCTGATCTCATTGACAAAATTTAAATTCCGAAGCCAAACTAGAAACCTTTTAAATAAGAGGTAAATACGTTATCGCGGAACTTTCTAGCCAGCTAAAAATAAATAAATACATAAATAAATAAAATAAACAATAAATTCTAAAATCTAAATCCTAAAGATAATCATTTGTCAGTGAATTAATTTATTTAAGCTCAATAATATATAAACTTTTTCAAGATTTTATGATTTGTCGTGTGATAGGAGATATCTATTATTTCGGAGGATTCGGATGATTTTTTTCATCGACTATGAATATGCAAAATTTCAAGTTCCTAACTTATACGGTTTTCAATAAAGAGCTCTGTGACATATAGATAAACAGCAAATTATAAGAATAGGCAATAATCAGAAGAACAAAGATCTAAAAATAAACTTGCATAAATATAGATTTATAAAGTAAATTTCCTTCTTTTGAAACTGTGTCGAATAAAGCCACAATTTTTGACAGAATAGTACTTTTGTAAGTGAAAATTGTTTTAAAATAAAAAGTAAGTGTTAATTGTTTTGAAATATAAGGATTTAAAATATGTAGCTTTCAATTTGAACAATTTTAAATTAAAATAGTGTAGTGTAGACCATAATATTGCTAATAGCAATTGTTCATATGTAACTGTCTATTTTGATTTGTTTAGGCATAAAAAAATTAAAATCCTTAAATAAATATATAACCATGAGTTGTTGTTGTTGTTGTTGTTGTTTTTTTGGGGGGGGAGGAATGTTTTTCCCATTAGACAGTAAAGGTAACACGAATTACAGTTATTCTTCTTATGAATATCTTTTATTTATTGTTTTATTGTAAAAAAATTTTACTAAAATAATACTAAATTATGAAATACAATTACTGTACAAAATAATGTAATTATTATGATATTCTGTGAAGTAATTTCTTTCAGTCGTAATGTAACGATGGACATTGCACATAGTGCCCTATTTTCTATATTGCTCTATTTGTAACCGTTCACATTTACGTAATTGCGTTCAGCATACGTTCTACTTTGACTTTCATTTTAAAAAAGGCAAATAAGTTAATACTTAAGTACGATAATCACCAATTTAACAAGTTGGAAATTGCACGTGAAGCGTAGCAAATAAGGTGCGTTCGTACGATAACGAAATTTTAAAAATATTACTCTCCTGTATCAATCTCATAAAATTTTAAATAGTGAATTACAATTAAAACGCTCACCAAACAATGTTCTCCCTATACCATTATGTAATGGAATACTTTTGTGTGGCCTTGTAAATCAATAACAAATTTTCTTTGCACCACAAATTATGTAAAATGTATATTATAATGTGTTATTTATTGTTGCATAATAATATGTTATAATATGTTATTTATTGTTGCAATTTTATTAAGTTCGAATGAGTGTAACACCATTAAAATGCATTTGAAAAATTTTTCGCCATTGACCGTAATGTAACGGAATACTTTTGATTGTCACTGTAATTGATCTATGCATCCAATTTTCATAAAATTTGAAATAACTCGACAAAATTATGTAATAATTATGTATTTTAAATTTCAAACGTATAAAATACATTTGAAACTTTTTCCCCATTGACCGTAATGTAACGGAATACTTTTGATTGTCCCTGTAATTGGTCTATACATCCGATTTTCATAAAATTTGAAACAACTCGACAAAATTATATAATAATTATGTATTTTAAATTTCAATCGTATAAAATGCATTTGAAACTTTTTCCCCATTGACCGTAATGTAATGGAATACTTTTGATTGTCCCTGTAATTCATCTATACATCTGATTTTCATAAAATTTGAAATAACTCGACAAAATTATGTAATAATTATGTATTTTAAATTTCAAACGCATAAAATACATTTGAAACTTTTTCCCCTTTGACCATAATGTAATTGAATACTTTTGATTGCCCCTGTAATTGATCTATGCACCCGATTATCAAAAAATTTTAAATAACTCGACAAAATTATGTAATAATTATGTATTTTAAATTTCAAACGATTAAAATGCATTTGAAACTTTTTGCCCTATTGAACGTAATGTAATGGAATACTTTTGATTGCCCCTGTAATTGATCTATGCATCCGATTTTCATAAAATTTGAAATGACTCTACAAAATTATTGAATAATCATGTATTTTAAATTTCAACTGATTCGGTTGGGTAGTTTTTTCGTTGTTATATGCGGACAGACGTACGGACTGAACGACCACTATAGGTGCTACGTATTTACATAATTACGAACGCACCTAAAAATGGGAAAAAATGTTTCTCCTAGTCATGAAAGGGTTAAAATTTCTTTTTCGTATTAAAAAAATACATATAACACTACTAATAAAACTAGCTTGAAAATAGTATGTTTACGTTGCGGGTGTGAAGGAAGATCTACTTTGACCCTATTTTTGCATATATATGTTCTTTGATGAAGACCGTGTTGATCTCACAATCTCGTTTGATGTTTCAGTATCACCACGCGTGTTAATCATTCACTCACCTTGCATTGACAAATGCTTGTAATTGACTTTTATCGCTCTTAATCAATATCTTCATATTTTTTACATTAAGAAAGGTATAATTAATTACAGCCTGAAAAATTAGAGAAAAATGAAACAGTCAATTTAAGAATCATTAATTTTTTTCCTACCATAATAGATAATAAATAAAAAAAATTCCCTACAGAATTGCTCAATAAATCATGATGTCATTTTTTTTCATTCATTTATTATCACTTTTTTTAATCTTCATATAATGTAGAACTATGTTTTCCCATATAAATATTATTATCTAAATTCTTCTGGAGTATAAGGAAAAATAAACGACTTGAATTAAATGTATTTAGTAGAGCTATTTTTTATATTTTTTAATAATACCATTATAATATGCAGCTATTATCTGTTCATAATAGAAAATAATGTGTAATTATGAATTAATGCATTAATATTTTTTTTTAAATATTTTGTGTTGTGTAATTCATTGTATTTTTGCCACAATATACTATTGTGGCGGTTACTTGAAAAAAAACGAAGATTTCTTGACGACACAAAACATTTATTTCACAAAACATAACAAAGACACACATACCACGATTACAAGATGAAGTTTTAGACATACATGGAGAAATATTCATCTTGGATAAGGTATAAAACATTTTACGTGTCAACGGTGTGACATGTTTTCAGTTGGGCTAACTCACATCTCATTGGGGGGTAAGAAAAATGTTCCGTGCAAGGAACCAATGAAAACAGTGCTCTCTGGGCTCTGGAAAGAATAGGGGAGGTGAGAGGTGCGTTACACAATATAATATATTAAAATTTAATGCAAAATATTGTAAAAAATGAGAATTATAAAATAACTTTTATTTAAATCTACTTAAAATTTATTAAAAATTCAGAATTTTCTTATTATTTATTTAATTTATTTATTATTCTTATGTTTTGAGTATAATTTAAGAGCTTAGTTAATTGAAAAATAGTTAAAATTGAAAAAATAAGCTGTAAAGTTTAGAACATACTCTATATTTTACTTACCCAATCTTTGGTTTATCGATATAGCATTTAAAAAGTTAGGAATTCATTTGCATAACGAGAGCTTTAAAAAAAAATTCGGTAGAAATTAACAATTTAAGACAATGGGGTAAAACTAATTATAAATTTTATTGCTACATATATTATTTTACTCAATCACTGTTTTTCTTATACTCTTGGGAATAATATAAAATATCTTGAGGAGACAAAAAATAATAGGGTTTCATTTACACAACAATGCTTTTTCCCTCTAGGAGGATTTCCACAATTTGTTAACGATTTAAAACACAATCAGGTAAAAGTGAGGAAAAAGTCTACAATTTTTGCCTCATGTTCTATTTTTAAATTTATTCATTTATTGTTTCTCTGATATACTTGTAGCAAAATGACATTTAAAGTGTTAGGTTTTCATTTACATATCAATAGCTTTCCTGATCTTGTAAGACTTTAATCAGTCAACGATTTAAAACACAATAGGTCAAATTAAAAAAATAATTATAAGACAAGTTCACAATATGATCTATTATTTAATTCGCCCAATCACTGTTTTGCTGATATGGCATTTAAAATACACGGCTCAAAACAATTAAGGGAGTACATGGTTTTGGCGAACTTACTCAAATATTTAAACCGATAAGTAACAAAAAATAAATCATCCATAATTTAAAGTTTAGCAGGAAACATAAGAAGAATGTTTCATATGCAAATAAAAGTTTATGGCATCAAAAACCCGAAAAATAATATAAGGGCAGAAATTGGCATGTTGCAGAAACGTTTTATAAATTAGTATTAGTATTTTTTTCTTCACTCATTAAAGAATGAATCTTTTGTGATTCCTTTGATGGAAAGAAATATTGGATTGTTGATTTAATTTTCGCCTAATAAATCTCAAAATGTTCAATAATTTCCATGTAAGTCATCTCTCAAATGTACCTTTTTTGAAACAATTTCTCTAAAAATATAACTTTTTAAAATATAATAAAAAATTTTAAAGTTATATTTTACAATTAAATAAAATAATTAATATAATAATAAATAATAATTTTACGCACCACATTAGTGCATTTTTTTCTGATACCATTTCGGCGAAAATTCGTTTTCAAATACCAGTTACACATATATTCTTAAATTATTCTCTATTATTTTCAAAAAGAAATAATCTTAATAAATAAAAAGGTGTAATTAATAATCACAGAACAAAACTATTTGTATCCTTTAGAAAAAGTAAATAAAATAAAACAACATCAGCTGGGTTACCATGTGGGGAATAAAATAGCCATTTTGTTACAGTCACGCAAAAGTGGTGCGTATGCGACATCGGTGTCAAAAGTAATTTTAATTAAAATTGGCCACTCGGCATATGAAAAGTGAAATGGTATTGTCGGCTATTTATCAATGTCAGCCAAATGCTTTGCGCTTATTAACTTGTACAATATTTAGAGACTTATCACCTGCTTCTGCTAACATTTAAGTACAAAATTGGCCGCATAAAAAGTGAAGCGGGTAGCTCGGAATTGTGGATGACAATAACATGACTTAGGCTATTATTATATAGATAATGATTATTTTGGTATCACTTTTGTCTTTCACCTGTGCTCTTTCAACTAGCACCACCTGCCGTATTCTTCGTAATCTCCATCCTCTTTCATTAAGTTTATCTCTGACATTGACCCCTTACAGACACGTATTGGTTTAGCTGCTGACGAGCGGTTATCGTTTTAGCTCAAAACGCGTCCTGCTTTATTTTTCATTTTCTGGTTATTTTTACAAAATATATTATTTTAATAATTGAAAGATTTATGCAATCATTTAATAAATTTTGGAAGATTTTTTAAATTGAACTTAATTAATTAAATTTGAAATTATAGCAATTTTGTGAATTATTTTTAACTCCATTCAACAAATGTATGCAAAAAAATTTTAGTATTTTGTCGAATGTGCAAATATAATGTTCTTACAGTAGAGATATAGAAATATTTCCGAATTGAAACATCCCTCCCTCCCCCCATATTTCAACATCGGGGAAGCAGGAATCATAACAAAGACAAAATAAATCATCTTTTTAAAAATATTTTTGTCATGTGACCAATAATGTTTTTGGAACAACATAAAATAAAGTATGTGTAACTCATTCTAATGTGTATTTATATTAATGATGCATTAAACGAATTTTATAACAATTTGTTTTAATGGTAATTTAAAATACCATCGGGCCATGAAATGTGAAATTAAGTATTAATTTTTTAAAATATTCCAAAGTTTTTTTTTATTTTATTTCGATCACATTTTCGATTTACAATGTTGGCAAATCTGCAATAAGAGCATTTTAATCTGTTTTTAAAGCACTGCATCCAACATCCAACATTCGGTCATGAAAGAATAAAAAACTTTTAAAATTCTGTACAATGAGTGGGTTTTAAAAAGTATATCATCAAATATATAGAAAATTCTGTGACTAAACACTGCGAAGAAAGTTATACTTTATAACCTACAGAAAGGTCATAAAGAAAACTCTCCGATATGTATATCCGTAGCGACCTAACCATTCAATAAATCGTGAAAATAATTTCAAATTTAGTTTTTTGAAAGTATGCATTCGAGATCATGATGATTTAAAACAATAGAGCTCTCACGGTTACAGTTACAGAAAAAAGACTTCGAATATTTCGAATGAAAACACTCTTTTTTTCCCCTGTGCAAATTCATCACCGTATTTAAAAACTTATAAATAGCGTTGAAAAGACACGTGCATGACTAAAATTGTCGTGTAATATCGTGGCAATGAATCCTAATTAGTTCCTATCTAAGAAAAGTACGAGTCCTAAGTATTCCTAAGTATATCCTAAGTATATTCCTAGGTATGCTTTCTTGCTGATTTCGTAATTGTGTAAATACGTAGCACATATAGTTGCCGTTCAGTCCGCATATAACAAATGCAAAAACTATCCAACTGAATCGTTTGAAATTTAAAATATATAATTATTACATAATTTTGTTGAGTCATTTCAAATTTTATGAAAATCGGATTCATAGATCAATTACAGGGACAATCAAAGTATTCCATTACATTACGGTCAATGGGGGAAAAAGCGTCAAATGCACTTTAATCGTTTGAAATTTAAAATACATAATTATAACATATTTTGTCTAGTTATTTCAAATTTTATCAAAATCAGATGAATAGTTCAATTACAGGGACAATCAAAAGTATTCCTTTACAATACGGTAAATGGGAAAAAATCTTTCAAATGCATTTTAATGGTGTTACATTCATTCGAACACAATAAAATTGATTTTCATCTATAAAGTGCATATTATAATATACATTTTGTATAACCTGTGGTGCAAGGAACATTTGTTATTGATTTACAAGGCCACAAAAAAGTATTCCTTTACATAATGGACATTGTTTGGTGCACATTTTAATTGTAATTAACTATTATTGATATATGAAAGTGATATTTTTAAAACTTCGTTATCTTACGAATGCTCCTCGTTTTCTACGCTTCACGTGCAATTTCCAACTTGTTTTAATTTTATTTGTAATAATTTCGAAAGAATGATTTGGAATAAATTTAACGCAATATATCAAGGTATGGATTATCTTTTCTCAAAATTGAATTTCAATTTAGGGAAAAGTTTTTGTCAGATAAGAATATATATCATTCAAAATAGGTAAAATATAACCCAGTGGAATTTATACAGAAATTGTTTTGTGCATTACGTTTATGTACCAGTATCACAGTCTAAAAAAGATATTAATGAATAATATGTTTTAAATATTTCAATATATTACAAACCCCATTATTTAGAGGCAAATAAGAAAAAGAACACGTGTGAATAGCACTTTACTACAACAGTTCCGTGCAGTTATGTCATATTATGGTAAATATTAGAATTATTTCTTGTTTATGAATAAAGTAATAAACCACAAAACCATTGAAATAGTGAACACCGACATAAAACACAGCCTGTCTTGCAGCAAAGGCTACCACTATAATTTTCGCACAATTATTTTTTAAATGTGTTTGATATTTCCCCAGATTGCATAAAAATTATAATTTTAAACTTTTTTTAACAATGCTTTTTCTTTATTCCCCCCTCCTTTTACGTAAATTTCATTACAAAAAGTAAAAAGCTACCTATTGCAGCCGTCCGGAAAAAAATATTTCCGGAAAAATTTTGGAATATTGTCACCGATCATTGTTCCCAGACTCCAAAACCGCCCTCCGTTCAAATGTTGACATATATATATATCCATGTATATATATATATATATATATATATATATATATATATATATATATATATATATATATATATATATATATATATGTATTCAGGAGAACTCACTCGAATTATTTCCACTGGTTAAAAAGAAACACACAGTCATGGCAAGCGAGGGAAAAAACAAAATAAAATAATAAATGTAGAAGATTCAATAATTAGTCATGGGCTGCTGTAAATTCATTTATTAAATTCGTAATAATGAGGAAGGAAAAGCTCCTTTTTGCAAAAATTCCATCATTATTTCAGCGAGCTGTCCTCATCGAAGAAGCAACCCAAGAAATCTTCAGAAGAATCTTCTTCTCATCTCGAGACTTCCCCCTTTTAAACTAAAAAGAAAGTTCTGGAACATTCTGTAATCTCTAACCATCATTATTTTATGTAAACAGAATTCTTGTCCAGCTACGAGATTTTTTTAAACAGACGATAAATTTATTTAAAAAAAAAAAAATATTATTTAACCAATTTATAATTGACTCAGAATTTTAAATATCTTAGGCAGACGATTTTTATACATGATTAATTTTAAGAGAAAAAGAAAAGAAATGAATTTATTAATATGCAAATTATCGTTGACGGCGGAAAAATAAATAAATAGATAAAATAAAATAATGATATTTTTGAAAGGTATGGGTTTGGAATAAATTTAATAAGACTTTCTTAAAAAGGGTTGATAAAAACAGAAGAAATCAGTTTTATTTGGAATATTAAGAAATAAAGTTTTAATTAAGAATATTTTTAATTTAGAGCCATCTTTTTAAATTTACGCATACTGGAATAATGTTTTTTAAGGCAAATTAAGAATTTATATCGTCTGCACACGGCTTAACAGATTAGATTTACAAACAAGATTTTAATTTAATAATTTGAAGTAAGTACGGAATATTATTATAAGAAAATTATGATAGTATAAAGGTTAGTTTTGGCGAAAAATTTTAAATTTGTAATATTATCCCCCCTCCCCAAGACTTTGTATGAAATTGATAGTTAAATAAAACTACAAGTTCAGACAACAGAAATATAATAATTTAGAAAAGCTAAATTTTGGAATAAAACTGTCAAACTCAAGAAGCCAAGAGATGGAAGAAAAGAAAATTAACGCAATATAAAAAATATTAGCGATTAAAATAAAATAGTTAACAGAAAATAATTCTGAATTGAATTTAGGTAGGAGCATTTCCCTGAAAGAAATACAATAATGTTACAACATCACTTACCATTTGTAAGTGCATAGGAGATAATACATATAATAACAGTAAATAAGTTATGAATATTAATAAGCAAGAGATAAAAATATAATAAAAACAATAAAAGTTCGTTCTCATGGAAGTTTAAATAACTACAATGACTTAATGCATAGTTTATTTTAAATAAGTCCTTTAAATGAAAAAAGTCTTTCAAGAATATATAAAAGAGTCTTTTTCAATGTTCAGTGAATACAGTCTCTTTAATTAAATGTCTCCAAATCTAGTTTAAGCTTTGTTTTTTATGTTATGTTGGATCCAACATCTTTCAGTAATATATCAATTTTTCAATAATAAATAGCATCACTCTCAATATCAATAATAAATAATATAGAAAAATTTAAATAATAACAATAACAACAATAATAAGTAATAGTATAATAAGACTCCATATCCTAATATTTCTCAATAAGAGTATAATTAATACTAAACTTCATTATAGAAATCATAATAATAATAATAATAGTAAAACAAGAGTATAATCAAAAGAAAATATCACAGTTTGTTTATTATTGATAGGAAAAATATTGGTTGAGGATAAAAATAATTACATAGCAACTAAATAATTTTCTTATCTTCTAATAGCATAAGAAAGTATTTTTTGCTAGCCGAAAGTATAAATAAAAAAAATCATAATAATTCCAAAATCCAAATAAAATTAAATCTAACTATTTAGAAAATGGACTCTCAACCAGTATTTCCTTACAATAATTCCTCTCTGATACTCTTTTACAAAATTGTCAAATTTGGTTATAAGTTTTCAATGCCAAATGTAGAATAATGTTTTATCTACACATGGTTTATAAACTTTAATAATAAAATACAATAGGAATGAAAGTTGTCATTCTTAATTGAGAAATGGAACTAAAAATACTTTGCTTTTTTGAAAAACTTTTAATCTGTAGTTTTCACAATCACTGAAAATCACATATTATGTTATAGGTTTGAGTAGAATCATTAGATTTTATAACTGTTATAACATAAATATCTGCTGAATAAATAGAATAATAGTAATGTCAAATACATGAGTAAATATAATTAGACTTAAACACCCCTAAAAATTAATTTATCAACATCAATTTGAAAGCTTTTACAATCAAAGTGTTCACCCTATGCCTGCATAAGGTGCCCAATTTAACCCCAAAAATTCCCCAAAACAAGTAATATTCTTGTAGGCCTCCAAGAACATACCTGCTGATGTTGAAAATTATGGGTTTTTTATGGTAAATGGTTTTAATGGTTTAATGGTTTAATGGTATTTGGTAAATGGTTATGGTACAAGTTTTTTATGGTATTTTTTTATGGTTGTTTATGGTAAATTTAATCTATTGTCTTGACTTTAGTTTGATCTAGTGATTGTATCTGAGGTTTTGTTTGTTTTTTGGGTTGCTCATGAAACAGTTTAAAATCTTCGGGTGAAAAATAGGGTCTTAATTTAGAAACATGCACAATAACGGAATTCTGTCCTGTCTCATAATTAAATTTATCTATTTCATAAGTTACATCAGAAAGTTTATTTATAATTTTATATGGTCCAGAGAAAGTAGGTTCTAATTTTCGAGTGTTAGGGTATTTAAATTCTTCATAAATTACAGAGTCTTGTATTTTTAATGGGCATTCGACAAAATGTCGATCATAGAGTCTCTTACTTTTAAGGTGAAATTCCTGAGTTCGCGCTTTCGCAATTTTGAGGGCTTTGTCTACTGATGTTGTATACATTTTAATTGCCTCACACAAAACCATTACCCACCATTTAAAAAAAAAATCTGAATCAAAATTATCGCGAAAATTATAACTATATTTAGCTGCTAACTTTAACCAGAAATTTTATCTAATAAAAATAGAAATTGTAAATATCATAGTTATACCTTAAATTGTGATCAACTTTTTAATTCTATTATTTTATAAATCATAAACAGATTCAAAATTTTAATTATAGGTAATTCCTTACTTAAAACCACAAAATTTACTAAAAAAAATTAATCACATTTATCAGTCAAAATTCCAGCAACAGCCTTGCACAGTTCCATCTTTCTTACTGAATTTAAATAAATTATAAGAATCCGGGAACCAAAGCTCACTGTAACCAGAAATTCTAACAAATAAAATGAAAAACATAAATGTTAACTTAATTTTCAGCTCAAATGTCTAGTTGTAGTAACATTTTCATGAAAATACTGTATTCTGAGAATAGTTCTTGATAACAAACAATATCAATAAATTAGAAAATGTACCTTTTAAAAAATAACTTGAGCTTCTGAGTTCTTTTATACTTCATTATTATTACGAACTTATCTTTAAACGTGCATAAAAATATCATAATAATCTTAATAAGTAACAGTAAATATCTTAAGAACATCATACTCCTCAATTAAATTTTTAAGAACAAACATGTTTTCACTCCAAAAAGTAATAATAATAATAAGACTCATAACTAGATAAAAAGATAAATAAATAAGGCTCACAGAAAAATAAACAAACAAATAAATAAACCTTACAAACAAAGAACTATCTACACAAATACAGTAAAAAGGATACACATAATAATTAAATACATCTAAAAATAACTCACGGATAAGGAGAAATTTTCAAGCTGATCCTAGGGGAGACAGGAATAACGAAAATTATGAAAGTAGGTAGTAATCTGCGTTCAGTTGTCTCTAAAAGTTTTTTTTTTTTTTTTTTTTTTCTTTCTTGTCATTATGACCATGATTATCTTGAGTCATCAGTTACACATAAACAGCAAAAAGGTGGAATATCAGGCCTCAGGAATTCACGAGATATTTAGAAGAAATCTTTCAAACCACTCGGACAGAAAGCTGTTTAACATTAAAATCTCCTCTGTTACATTCACTCGAGGAATCAAAAGGTAATGGCAATTCTTGCTTAATAACACTTTCAATCATGGCGGGAAAAATTTTCGGCGATTCATATTTTTGTCATCACTTCGTTTCAGTAGATTCATTAGATTCATTTACATAGCATTTTACTTCTTCAGTAGATTCATTTCAAAATCCGAAACAGGCACTAGCACAGGCATTACCTATCCTGTGCGACTTTTCGATTAGTGGTGACGATTTCAGGAGAACTCACTCGAATTATTTCCACTGGTTAAAAAGAAACACACAGTCATGGCAAGCGAGGGAAAAAACAAAATAAAATAATAAATGTAGAAGATTCAATAATTAGTCATGGGCTGCTGTAAATTCATTTATTAAATTCGTAATAATGAGGAAGGAAAAGCTCCTTTTTGCAAAAATTCCATCATTATTTCAGCGAGCTGTCCTCATCGAAGAAGCAACCCAAGAAATCTTCAGAAGAATCTTCTTCTCATCTCGAGACTTCCCCCTTTTAAACTAAAAAGAAAGTTCTGGAACATTCTGTATTCTCTAACCATCATTATTTTATGTAAACAGAATTCTTGTCCAGCTACGAGATTATTTTAAACAGACGATAAATTTATTTAAAAAAAAATATATATATTATTTAACCAATTTATAATTGACTCAGAATTTTAAATATCTTAGGCAGACGATTTTTATACATGATTAATTTTAAGAGAAAAAGAAAAGAAATGAATTTATTAATATGCAAATTATCGTTGACGGCGGAAAAATAAATAAATAGATAAAATAAAATAATGATATTTTTGAAAGGTATGGGTTTGGAATAAATTTAATAAGACTTTCTTAAAAAGGGTTGATAAAAACAGAAGAAATCAGTTTTATTTGGAATATTAAGAAATAAAGTTTTAATTAAGAATATTTTTAATTTAGAGCCATCTTTTTAAATTTACGCATACTGGAATAATGTTTTTTAAGGCAAATTAAGAATTTATATCGTCTGCACACGGCTTAACAGATTAGATTTACAAACAAGATTTTAATTTAATAATTTGAAGTAAGTACGGAATATTATTATAAGAAAATTATGATAGTATAAAGGTTAGTTTTGGCGAAAAATTTTAAATTTGTAATATATATATATATAATATACACTATATTGTCATTGATTATGGGACACTTGCGATTTTAGACATTTTACTAAATATCTAGAAAAATACATGAAGAATCATCTCGAAACTCTTAGTGTATAAATATAATAGTATAAGTCATACATCTCCGTGAAGATTTTTTCCCGAAACTCCAAAGGGGGCCGTCAACAAAAAAAGAATGAATATCTTTTGAATAACCCTGTCAAAACTAATGTAGCAAAAGAGCTCAAACTCTAGATTGTAATTGAATGCTTTATTGTAATAAGCCTTGTTCATTTTTATGCAAATAGCATGCATACTCGCAGAGTAATTAAGGTTTTTATAAAAATGATCCCAAATTTTTCCAAGTTTTTTCCTTATAATTTTCAGAGTTCTTAATATAAAATATTATTTTTTTCAGAAAATATGACAAACAACATTGCACACAGTACCCTGTAATCAGAATTAAAAAATAATGAAAATTGTATAAAAAATGAGTTGGTTTACTAAATAATTTTTTACTGCGCATGCGTCAACGATATCAAAATTTCATTTGCATATTATGTTAGCTAAATGTATAGAGCAAATTTGTGAATGTCACAAAATCATAACTTGAAAATTCTGACAATAATCGTCAATTGAATAAGTCGAAAATCCGTTATTCTCAAAATGAAGCAAAAACAAGAGGGGTTGTATCCATATATTCATTGATTAGTGTCAATATAGAATACACAATATGAGATGTACTATTGCATTTGGATAAAATCCCTCATTTTTTTTGCTTCATTTTGGAAATAACGGATTTTGTCCTTTTTCTATAGACGATTACTTTCAGAATTTTCAAGCTATGATTTTGAGACTTTTACAAAAGTTGCTCTATACATTTAGCTAACATAATATGCAAATGAAATTTTGATATCTTTGACGCATGCGCAGTAAAAAATTATATAGTAAACCTACTCATTTTTCATACAATTTTTATTATTTTTTAATTCTAATTACAGGGTACTGTGTGCAATGTTGTTTGTCATATTTTCTGAAAAAAATATTATTTTATATTAAGAACTCTGAAAATTATAATGGAAAAACTTGGAAAAATTTGGGACCATTTTTATAAAAACCTTAATTACTCTGCGAGTGTGCATGCTATTTGCATAAAAATGAACACAGTGTATTACAATAAAGCATTCAATCATAATCTAGAGTTTGAGCGCTTTTGCTACATTAGTTTTGACAGGGTTATTCAAAAGATATTCATTCTTTTTTAATTTGTTGACGGTCCCCTATGGCGTTTCGGTAAAAAATCTTCACGGAGATGTATGACGTATACTATTATATTTATACACTAAGAGTTTCGAGATGATTCCTCATGTATTTTTCTAGATATTTAGTAAAATGTCTAAAATCGCAAGTGTCCCATAATCAATGGCAATATAGTGTATATATATATATAAATATATATTTATATATGCATATGTATATCCATATATCTACAGTGGCGGTCAAAAGTTTCCGGCCAGCAAAAATTTTTCAATTTATTTGTAAGTATACCCATATGAAGAGGAATCTCAAAGTGATACTTATACATTTTATTGACATAGTAGTTAGGAACTTACTCATAGAAAAACGTGTAAATATCAATACAATAAATTGAAAAAATTAAGTATAAAAGAAAATGCATGTTCTCAAAAGTTTCCGGCCATTTTCACAAGTTTGTAAAAAAGTGGTATTGTAATAGAATATTACAGTGATAAACGACATTTACAATTAGTATTTTATTGTATTACTATTTTATTAGCTTTAATATTAAGTACTATGGCGCAGCAACGTGACATTCATACAATCAACGGTTAAAGATCGTCTGTGGTACGTTTTTTCCACATTTCTTGCAATTTTGGAGAAATTTCGGCTGAGTTTGAATATTTATAGTTCCGCAGACTTTTGCCAACCAGACTTTTGCAATTTTCTATTGGATTCATGTTGGGCGTTTGGGCTGACCACTTCAAAAACGAAATTTTTTGTGTGAAAACCATTGCTTATCGAGGCTTGCATACATTATTTATGTCATTATCATGTTAAGAAAAATAGTTGCGACCAAATTTTATTCTTTAATAAGGCAGAAAATGGTCTTGCTAGATATCCTTATACATTGTATCATTCACTTGACTGTGGATTTCAAATAACGGACCGACACTTTTTGAAGAAAATACTCACCACGACATAACGTGTCTTCCGCCATGCTTCATTGTAGGAATAACATAGGTCGAATGATATCTTTTGTTTTTAGGTCATCGGACGTTGTGTCTGCCATCACTTCCAAAAATGTTTTGAATTCGATTAATGGAAAAATAGAAATTTTGTCCAGTTTTCACTTGACCAGACTTTGTGGTCCTTGGAAAATGCCAGTAAGGTACGTCGGTAATTTTTTTTTACCTCTGAAAATTTTTTAACACTGACTCTTCCATAAAGTTCTGTATCACGTCAGAATCATAACACGGTAGACAAACTTATTGGAGCAATATTTTCATTTCGTAAACCGCAGTATATAGCAACGGAATTTTCATGCGGATTATCAATGGTTTTTCTCCTGATAATTCTTTCCACAGGAATAGTGATTTTCCGGGGTCTCCCGGACCTCTGAAAGTCCTGAAAGCCATAGCCATCTTTATATAATTTTTAAATATCGTTTATAGTCGATTTTATCGATCGATAACTTAGCCGCAATATCTCATGAAGATTGGCCTTTTAGCAACAAACTAATAACTCATTTATGGACAATAATTGTTGAACTTTTCAAATTTGAATTCAAACTATGCTATACACGTTGATTTATTCATAAACACAACCAAAAAAAACTTGATGGATGGAAAAAAAAAAAAACTAAAGAATGATAATTGGCTGGAAACGTTTGAGAACATGCGTTTTCTTTTACACTTAATTTTGTCAATTAAATTTATTGATATTTACACGTTCTTCTATAACTAAGTTCCTAAGTATTATGTAAATAAAATGTATAAGATCGCATTGAGATTCCTCTTCATATGGGTATATTTGCAAATTAACTGAAAAATTTTTGCTGGCGGGAAACTTTTGACTGCCATTGTATATATATGTATAAATACTAACAGCTTTCGCCCGCTACGCTGGTCGGTTACTTTAAAATAATCTTGTATCAAACAAAATGTATCTAGGAACGGCTAAAAACTTGATACCTAATGATAATCGTTAAATCATAATCATTGTCTTAATCGTATAATGTCACATTATCCGGCTCAAGATATATATTCACTACATAATATAGAAATGTTTAACTTTTTTTTCAGATTTGCTATCTTGAATTTCGAGCTTCTACCTATAACCGCTGCAAAAATGTATCGAAATGCCCTAAAAATACGGCCATCCATTAAATCCTCTTAGGGAGGAATTTCTAATATAAATAAAATACATGGTGATTTTAGTAAATACATGGAAACTAAAAACTGGGGGAATTAAAAAACAGCAAACCAAACGGAGGCTGTAAGGTAGCCATATTAGTAGAAAAGTCATGAGACGGTCGGTGTTTCCTCGTTGTAAAAAATAGAAAAAGCGCAACTAAGTGTAAAAAGATAAAGGAGTTTAAGTAACAAAAATTAGAATTTTTTGGCAATTAGTACCAAAACAGTCAAGAAATAAGAATTAAAAGCTTCCTTTGTGACAAAAAAAGGAACTAAAAGTATGATGAATGGGATCAATATATTTTATTGATTTTTTCCTCCGTTATTTAAGTTCAGTTTCATAGTTTAACTGATATTAGAAGACATTGTTAGGAATTGATAAATTCATATTTATTTTATTTTCACAGCATTTTGCAAATTAGCAATTATGATATTAATTTTATTTGTGAGACGCGATCTGTTGCTGTGGCAGCGAAGCTGTTTTTCCTTTTTCTTTTACTTTTTTTTATCTTTTGAGATGAGGTAAATGTTTAGGTAAAAAAAGTTGACATCAGTTTTTGATGGAAGGAAAAAGAATTTTTGGAGAAAATGTTTACATTTTTTGTTTGTCGTGCGCGTCTTAAGTCTTATTGAAGAATTATGTTATTTTAATGAAAAGGCACGCAGAAATGTACATAGGATAATCTTTCCAGTTTTTAATACGATGATCAGAAATTTCCAAGGTAAAATTAATTTATATTTTGTACATATGTAAATACTTTGAATTCAATATTTCTTCATACTTTCCAGTTATATTATTGTTTTATGTATAAAGTAAAATTTATTAAAAAGAAAATTCATGTATAATTAGAGTATTTTTGAACCCAATAATGAAGTTTTGATTGTTTACAAAACAGAAATTTTGCTTAAATACGTTAAACGTACGCCCCCAGGATGGGCAAGGGAAGTTCATAATAAGAATAAGCGGTCACAGAACTAAACAACGACATATAACATGAAGGGTGTCGGCTAAATTTAGAAAATTGCTCCCTTTGGGGGCAAAGTGGAAGGAGGGACTTGGGAGGCGTATAATATAAAATATTATTCACAGAGCCTTAGAATGATATGTTACATGATTAGTGTCGGCAAAAGTTAAAAAAAAAACACCACAGGTTACCAACTATCGTGCCCCCACCCCCTGAAAATCATCCTCCTCTCTTTGTTTAAAAATTTCATGTATTATAAATAATATTTATCAGAGAGCTCCGCAAAAATAAATCCGATTTAAAATGATAAAAATAAAGCAAAATTCCAAAATGTTCGAAAATTACCGGCGCCCGGGGCTCCAAGTTTGGGAGGAGGAATGAAAGGTCCACAATTTGATAGAGTGGTCCGAATGCTTTGAGAAGATATATTACATGACAGGTCCAAAAAAAGTTTCAAAATTTACGACAACAACTTTAGCCCCCCCTCCCACATCCAGGGGTGGAAATTTTAAAATCGCTGAAACACATGTTTAATTATTTTTATAATAGATTTGTTTTCTGCAATTTCACATTCCTACTTGAAACGGCCGCTGAGATGTGCCAAATGCTCTAAACTTTTCGACCCTCTTTTAACTCCGTTATGTGGGTTAATTTGTAAAATTTCTGAAATATGTGTTTAATTATTTTTTTAGTACATTTATAATCTGGAAATTCACGTTCCTACCTATAACGACTGCTGATATACAGCAAGATGTTCAAAAATTGTCGATTCCCCCCCCCCCCATTTAACCCCCTTAGGGAAGGGCTTTTCATAAAATCCCGTCTTAGTGCACGCTTGCATCATAAAAAGTATATTTTCCCGATTTTCATGTTTCTAGGTTCAGTAGTTTGGGCTGTGCCTTCATTATCGTTAGTTAGAACAAACTATTTTATATAAATATAGACATTTTATGTGTATAGGTGTATTTATTTATACGTATATATATATTATGTATTTATATATGTATATCAGTGTATGTTAATTACACATACATATAAATATATCTAAATTGTCTATAAATAAAAGCGTTTATGTAAACATCGTATATATTTTTTAACACGTAACACATATGACGTTTATTAAATATATCTTTATAAACTATTTAAATTATGTTTTTCCACCATCTTGAGAAATCTGGTAAATTGCTAAAATGGCTTTTTGTTGCCAATTTCGATTTTTTCGCCCGTCGCGCCAACAAAAGAGGGTACGGAACTCTTTTCCAAATATATGCACCGGAATACCTAATTGCCACTATTTTGCCTGACATGCTGACCTGGCTATTGTAGTTTATTTAGGAGAAATTTTCTTTTTTAAAATGACATAAATAGTTTTGTTCTATATAATCATTGTGCGAAATATCATTTATTTAGTGTTATTTCTTGGGTGTAACTGGTATTCGAAAATGAAATTTTTGTCAAATTGTTATAAAAGACATCGCACCAAACCCGGTGCGTACATAATATCTGTGCCAAATATTTCATTTAATCAGACTATTGCTGTTTATTTATTAAGAATTTTTTTATTTTATTTTTTATAATGACATAAATTAATTTATTCTACATAGTTATTGTATAAAATATCGTTTATTTATTATTTCCTCTTTCACACAATAAAAATGACATAAAAAATATGCGTGCAGATGATATCCAAAAATTAAGTTACCGCCTACTTGTTATAAAAACCGGTGTGTATATGACATCTATACCAAATATTCTATTTAAACATTAAACATTGTTATTTCTAATTAACACTCTAATAAACATATATTCTATGACAACTTCAACTGAAATTAAGTTGACAACTTACTATCCGACTTCATAAAGAAAACAAATGCAAGGGATTCATTCGCATCTACGGTAAAAAATATTAAACCGCGAGATAATAATTCGCAAACCACTCCAACAATGATTTGGACAGGGACGATAATTCTTATGATGTCATAGCATGTAAATTGGAGGCGCTATCATTTGTTTACGGTTTGCTTTCACAATTGGGGTGTGCCACCCTTATCACGTAGTGGTATAAAAAATAGATAACAACCTATTCTCAGGCCTACTGAGTATACATATAAAATTTCATCAAAATCGGTTAAGCTGTTTCGGAGAAGTATGGCAACTAACACTGTGACACGAGAATTTTATATATTAGATATACATGGCATTTGTCATGCTATAACTATCGTATTTATGAATCGATTTGAATGAAACTTGGTATATATATAGTACATACAAATGTCTCGACCGAGTTCGTTTGCCAGCATCATTCGTCATCTTGTTTCAAAGTGGCCGCCAATTAATTAAAAAAAATTTAAAGTTAAAGTTAAATATGAACACTTTAAAAGTTGAAAAATATTTTTCCTTTATGTGTTAGAACTTAAAACAAGGATTCCAGAACACTTTTTATTTCGTCTAGATCTTAAAACATGACTGAGTTATAGCACTTTGAATTTCTAGTATGGCTGACATTTTGAGACGATTTGATATTTGTCATGTAATAACACGCGTATTTATGAATCGATTTGGATGTAACTTGGTGTGTACACAGTATATACTGAAGCCTGAACCGAGTTCGTTAGCTAGCTTCATCCGCCATCTTGTTTCAAAATGGCGGCCATTTTTTTGTAATTACATTTTAAAATTAAGTACAAAAAGTGAGAAATTGAAAGAGATTTGTGCATTTAATCTTGATACAAAAATTCCAGAGCATTCTCTGTTTCGTCTCTATCTTTTAAAATGGCCGAGTTATAGCACTTTTAATTTCTAGTGTTGCTCACATTTTAATACATCTTCTTTTCGTCACGTGATAACCCGACTTTTTATAAACTTACTAGAGGACCCGACAGACGTTGTCCTGTCACCAACAGACGTTACCCTTCTTGGCACCGACTCCAGAAAATCAAATAAATGTACGTAAATATGGCAATACGCACGATAAACACTACGCTCTTAATTTAATTTCTTATTACAATTATGTAAGGAAAATATTTTTCATTCTTCAGTACTTTTTGAAGTCGGTTCAGTTTTTGATAAAAAAGTTTATTTTTCTCTTTTTAGTTAAAAGTTAACGATTGTCTAAAGTCGGTTAATCAAAATTATAATACAGGAATTATTATTGTAAAGCATACACGTTTGTCAGGAGTGGGGTTCGAACACGCGATCTCTTTCTTCAAGAAGTTGAGCTTAAATCTGGTGCCTTACATTGCTCGTACATTCCGTGCGCACTCTATTCATCGAACATATTCAACACTTTTAATTAGCGAAAAATCACAAAAAATTAGTTTTTGCCTAATTACTAAAAAAGTACTGAATCAATTTCGACGAAATGTGAATCTAAAACATTCTCGAATCCACTGGAACGCACACACAAAATTTCATTAAAATCGGTCCAGTCGTTTAGGAGGAGTCAAGTAACATACACACGCCTAGAAGATTTTTATATATAAAGGCGCCGAAGACATCGCCAAATTAGGAAAATGTGAATTATCTCACGAACTACTGGATTTAAACGAATTTGTTTAATACCATTCGATTCAGAATGAAAAAATACACAAAAATATATTATCATTGAAAAATAGCTACAAAAACCGATCTTAAAGGAATTTTGTAAAAGTTCTTTCTTTTTTTACCCTCCTTAGGGGGGAGGGGGATTTTCGAAAATCCCTTCTTAGCGGCACTCGATGTTATAAGAAGCAGTTTTACCCCAATTTTCAAGATTTTTGGTTCGATAGATTTTTTTCGTGCTGTGATTAATACGAAATCCAGACTTTCTTTTATATATATAGATAAAGATTCAAAATTTCAGGTTTTTGCGTCGAAGAAATCGTCAAATAAGGAAAATGTGAATTATCTCACGAACTACTGGATTTAAACAAATTTGCTTAGTACCGTTCGATTCAGAATGAAAAAATACACTAAAATATGTCATCAGTTGAAAAATAACTAAAAAAGCCGATTTTTCAGCAATCAGCAATTTTTTTAAAGTTCGTCCTTTTTTTTTACTCATCTTAGGGGTGGAATTTTCGAAAATCCCTTCTTAGCGGCACTCGATGTTATAAGAAGTATTTTTACCCCAATTTTCAAGATTTTTGGTTCGGTATATTTTTTTGTGCTGTGATTAATACGAAATCCAGACTTTCTTTTATATATATAGATAGGCATTGAAAATTTCAGGTTTTTGCGCCAAAGACATCGCCAAATTAGGAAAATGTGAATTATCTCACGAACTACTGGATTTAAACGAATTTGCTTTGTACCATTCGATTCAGAATGAAAAAATACACTAAAATATGTTATCAGTTGAAAAATATCTACAAAAGCCAATTTTAAAGGAATTTTTTAAAAGTTCGTCCTTTTTTTTACCCTCCTTAGGGGGGGGGGGATTTCCGAAAATCCCTTCTTAGCGGCACTCGATGTTATAAGAAGTATTTTCCCCCCAATTTTCAAGATTTTTGGTTCGGTAGATTTTTTTGTGCTGTGATTAATACGAAATCCAGACTTTCTTTTATATTTATAACACTTTTAATTAGCGAAAAATCACTAACTATTAGTTTTTGCCTAATTACTAAAAAAGTACTGAATCAATTTCGACGAAATGTGAATCTAAACCATTCTCGTATCTACTGGAACGCACACACAAAATTTCATCAAAATCGGTCCAGTCGTTTAGGAGGAGTTCAATTACATACACACGCACAGAAGATTTTTATATATAAAGATTTGGATATAACTTGGTGCGTACATAGTACATACCGATGTTTGGACCGAGTTCGTTGGCCAGTTGCATCTGCCATCTTGTTTCTAAATGGCGGATTATTATTTTTTTTTCATTAAATTTTAAAATTAGGAGCAAAAAAATAAGAAATTGAAAAAGATTTTTAATTTGTGTGTTTGACCTTAATACAAAGATTCCAGAGCATTTTTTTTCTATGTCTTGAAAAATGGCTGAGTTATAGCACTTTCAATTTCCAGTGTGGTTGACATTTTGAAACGGTCTGAAATTTGTCACGCTATAATACGTTTATTTATAAACTGATTTGGATATAACTCCGTGTGTACAGATTACATACCAATGCCTTGATCGAGTTTACTAGCCAGTTTCATCCGCCATCTTGTGTTAAAATGGCGGCCATTTAAGTTTGTCAGAAATCTTTCAAATGCATAATGATGTACAAAAAAATAAATAAATAAATAAATAAATAAAATAGAAATTGAAAAAAAGGTTGTTTCTGAAGTGTTTGATCTTAATAATGAATTCCGAAGTATTTTTTGCTTTGTCTTTACCTTAAAAAACGCTTGAGATATAGCAGTTTGAATTTCTAATCTGGGTGACATTTTTTTAAAAAATGAATTTGCCCGCGACAGCATTCGTATATATTAATCGATTTTTATGTGAGTGCGCATGTGCTCATGAATTAAGATTTCGACCAAGATCATTGGTTTGTTTTAACTATCATGTTGTTTTAAAATGGCATGTCCTTCATGATATCGTGGAATTTGGCGACCATATAAATCGCATAAAATAAAACCAGCTTAAACAAAAGGTGACTAATTTCTAAAAATTCCCATTAATTTTCAGCATTGATAAAAACTAGTAAACAATCTTATATTATCGGGTCCCACTAATTTGAGCTTTATATGTCTGAATAATATAATGTAATTTAAAATAAATAGATAAATAAATAAGGTATATGAAAGCTACCTCTTCCTCCCGGTACTGCCGGAAGTACTATTTTTAATTTCGATATTTTTAGGAAATGCTCTCTGAGTTAATTTATACCTTACACGTAACTACCGTGTTAAATTTAATGTTTCTAATTACTTCCGTAGCAAACAAACCGCAATGTAGAACGTTTTTTGCTTTTGCAACACTGGGGTGGTAGTGACATGGACATAGAATAAACTGTAAAAAAAAAAGGGTCGATCTACTAAAAAAACTTTAGTGATCCTTGTAATTACTAAAAAATTTTTAGTAATCTTAGTCGGTTACAAGAAAATCTGTAAGAATTACTAGAAAAAAGTTAGCAACGAATAGAGTTAATAGTTTTATATTTTTAATAGCTATTACTAAAACTCACTTGTTGTGGCCTTGATAGCATAGTGGTTATGGTAACGGACTCCAGGCCAAAAGGTCCCGAGTTCGATACTGGCCTACGCCCCGAATCTATGTAGTGTAAGTACTCGTTAATAAAGGGATTATGAAAATCCTGTCGGAGCAGGTATCAATGTTTGGTGCTGCCATCTATTGCAGTTTTGCCGAAAATTTTCCGCTTCAGAAGTCTGGATGCAGCTCGAAGGAGGCTCCTATCCTTCGGGCGCACGTAATGGTTATTAAAAATAATTTTGGAGCTATTACTAAAATTTGCTTGGTGGCTCATACTAAAAATTTTTAAGTTAGTTATACAAAAAATTCTTTTGTTCAGTTTACAAAAGAAATATTTGTTTCACTTGCAAAAAAAAGTTTGTAATGGTTACTAAAAAATTCTGTAGAATACAAATTTACTAAAAAATTTTTAGTGACTTCTTGAATTTTTTTTTTTTACAGTGTAGAGCCTATATAGGAGCAAGGGATGTCACCATCATTTTGACACCATTGTTTTTTTGCTGCTTCTTGACATTGTGAAGAAATTGTCATTTAAAACGTGTTAACGTTAGAATATTTTTGTGCGAATTTTTGCACCTTTTTAAATTACGTATTTTTGGGAAATTTTTTTAAAGAACATTTATATTTTATAAGTAATTAATATGACAAACTTTATGTTTTTAGGACCTTCAGAAACACAAAACATGCATTTTTAGAACTGTTTTGCTCCTGCATCCACTTTGGGGTGGCGATACCGACATTAGGTATAGCCTATGTTGGAGCAAGGACTGTCACTATCATTTTCACATCATTATTTTTAAAAATCAGTTCATTACTTTTCGAGATTGCTTAAAAGTTGCAATTTAAAACGTTTCTAGAACGCTTTTCGTGCATTTTCAGCCTTTTTATATTTTGTATTTTTTTAGGAAATGTTTTTAGAGACCATTTATGTCTTATAAATAATTAACATGCCAAATTTTACGTTTCTAGGTCCCTCAGAAACATAAAAATTGCATTTTTAAAACTCTTTTTTGTTCCTGCACTCCTTTTAGGTTAGACGACGTAATGGTATTTTGGTATCGACGTAAGATATAGTCTATATTCATTCTGGATGAACACCATCATTTTGATACCATTATTTTTTAAATTGGTTAGATAGTTCCGGAGATTACCTCCTGCAAATAAACAAACTTTACCTCTTTTTAATATAAGTATAGATTCTTAAGAAATGTGAACACACAAATGAAGTTATAATAAGAAAGATGTAGACACATACTGTCGTTTCTAAATGCCGAAAGTAACTAAGAATTTGTTAAGACAAAATGATACTCGATGAAAAAAATGTACTATTAATGACACACCAGACCTGAATGAAATAATACCGATTTACTACACAATTTTTAATCATTCTCTTACATTTTTGTGGAAAAACAAAACAAAATTTATTAGAATCATATTGTATTATCATTATTATTACAATCAGGGTTCTCACTGTCGCTCGCCATTGCGCCGAATTGGGACTAAATTCTTTATTTGGCGAGTAAACAAGCGATCAGATTCACCAAATTGTTAGTGCTCGATTTTGGCTTTATCTTTTTTTTTCGTTTTTGATTATCTTACATATGCATACATACATATTTTTAATATATTTGTAGCGGATAGTTGAAATTAGATTAATAACAATGGCTATCGCAGTTATAAAAACTTATGTTTTTAGGTTAGAACATATTAGACTTAATTTAGATTAGAAGATATTGAAAAAAGGGTATACGTTAAAGGATTAAAGATAATTTGTTTTGTGCTACACGGCGAATTTATTTTGCTAATACTTTATTCATTTGGCGAATGTTTTTTTATTTTTAATTAGCCAAATTACTAACATTGATCAAATGTCAGCGAGAACACTGATTACAAGTATTATTTGCACTAAAACTGAGCTTGCTCACAACATTTACCAAATTGAAAAAAAAAGTCTTGGTTAAATTTGTAATTTTTAAATATTTTTACAGCGTATATTCAAATACTAGCAAGATCTACAGTAATTCTCAAAATATAGTTTAAAAGTTAGATACAAAAGTAAAAAATATTAAACATGACTAAAAAAATAGATCGACTCGAGTTCTAAAAAATTCGTCGAAAAAATTTTCCTTTACATCCATTCTTAATGACAAGACATGCATTTGAAAAAACATCAATATCTTTTTTCTATCTTCTAAAACTAACAATTTTACACCACAATTTTTTCATTTTTTCGAGACAAATACTTATAATCTTGGATGTAAATAGCTATCACAATATTCTCAAGAAAAAAAGTAAAGTAAAAACAAACTCGAAAATATTTTTTACTTTTGGCTTTTTGATTTTAGGATAGTATAAGGTAGAATTTATTTTTATACTTAGCTTTTACTCAAAAATTCAAATTCGACTAGACTTAAAATCAGAGTAAAGATTTACTTTAATAACTTTTTTTTTATTTTTGCTGATAAAACTTAAACTTTTTTTAAAAGGTTCTTTTATTTATTTATTATATTATTTTTTTAAGTTGAAACATAAATCCTTTGTTTTTAAAAATCTTTGTTTGTCTTAAAAATCTACATATTTGTCAAGTAAATGGGTATTCTAAGCAAGTAGCTTAATTTATTAAAAGGAGTATTTTGTTAATTTTTAATTTTGCAAGATTATCATGATATATGCATAGACATTATATTAATTTTAAACACGATTATTCAATCGGTGAATTAATTATACCAGATGTAAATTTTCCATTTTTCATTTTTGGGTGAAAAAAACGTTTAAAATTAATCTAATGTAATTTTGTATGCAGCTATTTTCTGCAGTTCCATGTGCTGACCTTAGATTTATTCTGTTGAGCTGATCCAGAATATCAGACCAGATAAAGTGATTGTTGAGATTAATTGGGTGAAATAGTCCTCTATTGTTCGTGTCTGGGATGGCTCAGTTGGTAAGAGCATTGGCGGCTTCAGCCAATGCATCCCTGGTTCGAATCCTGGCCCGGACTCTTTTCACTCAAAAATGAAAAATGGAAAATTTACATCTGGTATATGCATAGACGTTTATTATTTTTTTTTAATTTCAACAATATTTTTTATATATTCTTAATTACAAAAAATAAAAAAAAGAAATTCCTTTTCTCAACATGATATTTTCCCCTACTTTTGTTCCTTTTCAGAAAATTTTAGTAATTGCAGGGAATTTATCCGTTTAAGTATTTAATGACGATGACTTAGCTGAATGTTAAAATACCGATTTTTGCAATACATCCCCCCCCCCTAAATACTATGTATGAGCGCTGACACAAAAATTGCGATAACCAAAGTTTTCTTTTATTTATTTATTTATTTATTTATTTATTTATTTTTATTTTTATTTTATTTATTTATTTATTTATTTATTTATTTTTTTGGAACGTAAGTACGATTTTCTAAACACCAGTATTTTGTAAAAGATGTCTTTTATTAGTTGATTTTCAGAAAAATTATGAGAAAAAAAAAGTTTAAAGAATGTTTGTAGGAAAATTTAAAGGACCATACACAAACTGGATAATATCCACTCTCGGCCGGCTTCATAGTATTGTCAGCGCTCGGACCTTGTATTCAGAGATCAGTAAACCGCTAAAAATAATAAATTGACATTCATGTAAAATATATTTATTAGACACGTTTGTTTTGAAACAAAGAGGCATGTTAGTCTTCAGAATAATATTGTTCTTCCTAAAAAGCACTCCACCCATTTCTTATTCTTCTATTGGTTTCATCCATGATATTATTATCTGATGATATTTCCTGCCCAAGGTACACATAACTTTGCACTTCTTTAATCTCAATATTCTTGTAGATACTTTTTTCTTGTTTTTTTCTTTTTCTTTTCTTTTATATTTTTTATGTAAATGGATTGAACATCACTTTTGTCTTGTCGGAATTTATATTTAATCTAATACATACATACATCTATAATAATAAAGAGAGAAGGATGTTTGTCTGTGAGCACTGTTCTGAAGAGACTGCTGCACGTAGAGTTACAAAATTTGGAGGGAAAGTACTTTTTTACATGTAGTCTTGCACCTCAAAGCCCGATTTTCGATTTTTTGGTTAGATTTTTTAAATAATTTTTTAGACGATTTTTAGCGTTATTTTTGCGGTTTTATCCCATTAGTGAAAGGAATACGGTTTCATTCTTTTAAACCAAAATAGCAATTTTTTTTCTCTTTTCAGCAAAGTTTATTCGGAATTTGTACAGCGATTTTTGAATTTTTAACGAATTTTTAATGCGATTTTTAGTGTTTTTTCTCATTTTGCGGCTATTTTTTGAGATTGATAAAACGAAAATCGTTTTAAACTTTTAGTCTAATGCCCTAAATTTTGTGTTTGTTACGATTTTTAGATTTTAACGATTTTTAATGCGATTTTCAATGCGATTTTTAACGTTTTTTAAAGATTTTTGCGTTTAGCATCTATTTTTTTTCATAGTTGTTCTATCAAAAACTTGAGCTGTTGAGAATGGAATAAGTAGTATTTTTTTGTGAAATCTACCTAAAATGTCAAAAATTTAGGTACCACTATTTTCGAATAGCAATTTCATAAACTATCTTAAGTTCTTGCTTAAGACCGCTACCCCCTCGAGTTATATATCACCTGATGGGTTATTTAACAGAGTATTGTTTTGATAAAGTTTTTGAAGAATAGAGGTCTGTACCTGGTGGTGGAAAATGGAACTAAAAGAACGCTATTTTTTTAAATCTATAATAATAAAGAGACAAGTTTGTGTGTGTGTCAGCGCTGTTCTGAAGAGTCTGCTGTACGTAGAGTTACGAAATGTGGAGAGAAGGTACTTTTATACATATAGTTTTGCAGCTCGAAGCCTGATTTTCAATTTTTTGATTAGATTTTTTCTTTATTATTTTTTAGGCAATTTTTAGCGTTCTTTTTGCAGTTTCATCCCATTAGTGAAAGAAATACGGTTTCATTCTTTTAACCCAATATAGCAATTTTTTTTTCTCTTTTCAGCAAAGTTTATTCGGAACTTGTACAGCGATTTTTGAATTTTTAACGAATTTTTAATGCGATTTTTAGTGTTTTTTCTTATTTTACGTTTTTATTTATTTATTTATTTATTTATTTATTTATTGAGATTGATAAAAAGAAAACCGTTTTAAACATTTAGCCCTAAATTTTGTGTTTGTTACGAATTTTAGATTTTAACGATTTTTAATGCGATTTTCAATGTGATTTTTAACGCTTTTTCAAGATTTTTTGCGTTTAGCATCTATTTTTTTTATAATTGTTCTATCAAAATCTTGAGCTGTTGAGAATGCAATAAGTAGTATTTTTTTTTTTTTTTTTTTTTTTTTTTTTTTTTGCGAAATTTACCTAAAATGTCAAAAATTTAGTTACCACTATTTTCGAATAGCAATATCATAAAATATCTTAAATTCTTGCTTAAGACCGCGCTACCCCCCTCGAGTAATATATCACCTGATAGGTTGTATAACAGAGTATCGTTTTGATAAAGTTTTTGAAGAATAGAGTGCGCTTGCTCGAAGTGAAAAATGGAACTAACTGAACGCGATTTTGTTAAAATTTGGAAATATAACAATGTGATTTATTTTAAATTTTAAAATGGTTTATAATACATGATAAAAAATGTAAACAAAGAATGGTGTGACACATTTCAGGGTGCTTGAAAGGAGGGGCGCGAACAAAATTAGGAAATGTAATAAGGAGATCTGTTTTACAGTTTAAGGTACTTTATAACGCCTGTTAAAATTTTTAAGTACTTGCGATGCTCTGGTGAGACCGTTGCACGAAGTTATGTATGAAATTTTACACCTTGAAGGCCGATTTTCAGTTTTTTTAATTTAATTCATATGCTAATTTTAGTGGGTTTCGAGGCGATTTTTCCACATTAGCGAAAAGAAAAGCGGTTTCATTCTTTCGACCTAAATTAGTGAATTTTGTTCTCTTTTCAATATAATTTATTTGGATTTCGTGCAACGATGTTTGGATTTTTAGTGAATTATTTAATGTAAATTTTGCCGCTATTATTCGACATTAGTAAAAGGTATTTTGCTTAAAACTTTCAGGCTGATGTATTAAATTTTAGCTGTTAAGATTTATGAATTTCAGCTAATTTTAATGCGATTTTTCGAGATTTTTCACGTTTGATGTCAGATTTTTGTCATTCATGAGATATTTCCAATTACAACGTTTTACGCTATTAGAGTAAATTTTGGCCCCTGTGATTTTTTAATATTAGTGATTTTTAATGCACTTTTCAATGCAATTTTTAGAAATTTTTCGAGTTTTATGGGGATTTTTTGATATTCGGAAGTAAAAATTGATTTCAAACTTTTAATCTAATATAATTTTAGAGATTTTTAACGCGATGTTTCAAGAATTGTTGTGTTCCGTGTCGACTTTTTATTATCTATAAAGGATTTCCTTTTACCACGTGATTATCCTGTCTACCAATTTCTCCAAATTATATCAATCGTGAAACAAGCCAAATTATGCAAATAGATGTAATTTTTATGTTAAATAATAAAAGAAGAGATAATTTAGAAAAACATTAATACAAATACATATAAAAATAAGACGTAAAAACCACTTGATGACGTAACAAACATATGTAACATGTTTAATGTCAAGTGAATATGGAATTTACGATCCGCCATTATCGTAGTTTAATCTTATGGTTTGACCCAGATAGTTTCTTGGTCAACCGGATAATCAAATAGTTCAGATTTCCGATTAGAATGTTTTATCCGTTGGATGAAATTCTGATTACTGCGATTTAAAAAATAACTAGCGATATTTAGTGCATTTTTCAATGCGTCTTTAATGAACTTTTTAATGCGATTTATTACTATTTTTTTCGATCCCCACAACAGTGGTGTTTTAACAATTATAGAATTATTTTGGTTTCAAACTTTTAGCCTAATATAGTAAATTTCTCCATTTGCCTTTTTTTAATTTTGTCGATTTTCAATGTGATTTTTGATATATTTTGTGTTCTACGTCGATTTTTTTTGTAATTCATGTAAAAAAGAATGGTTGCTACGTTTTACACGACTAGAATATTTTTTTATTCACGGGATGTATTTACATTTCGCGATTTTTAATGAATTTTTCAATTTTTTTGTATTGGTTTTTTGAATCTCTCGGCTATTTTTTGAAATTTCAAAAAGGAAATTAATTTCAAACATTTACACTTCATTTACGAATTTTGAAATTTAGTGATTTTTTAATGCAATTTTTAGCAATGTTTTCATTATTTCTCAAGCTTTGCGCCAATTTTTTCATTCGTATTTAAGAAATAATTCAGATTACACTATTTTACTCTATTAATGTAAATGTTGTCCCCCGCTATTTTTAAATTTGAAACGATTTGTAATGAATTTATGAATACAATTTTTAGATGTTTTCGAGTCCACGGCGATTTTTTCACAATTGGAAAAGAAATTTTTAAATAATTTGTAGCTTAATGTAGTAAATTTTGACATCAATGATTCAGATTTTTTGTGTATTTTCATAAAATGTTTAGCAAGTTTTGTGTTGATATTTTTTAACTAATGAAAGAGTTCAGATTTCAATGTTTTGTCCCATTATGGTAAATTATGTCCGCAGTAATTTAATATAAATGTTTGTCTTACTATGGCAAATTTTGTCCGGAATTTTGAATTTTACTGATTTTTAATCTGTTTTATAGTGATTTTTCAAGTTCTGTGACAGTTGTTGACATCGGTAAAAGAATTTCGGTTTCTAACTTTTAGCATGAAGAGTACAATTTATTCTCCACGCTTTTATGAATTTTGCCAATTTCTAATGCGATATTCAAGGTAAATTTTAGTTAGTTTGGGGGATTTTAGGTGTTCCGTGTTGACTTTTCCTTATTCATGAACGATTTCCGATTACAATATTTTCGACTGAATATTAAATTTTTAAAGCCATGACTTTTAAATATTCAGCGATTTTTAATATAGTTTTCGATACGATTTTTAGCCATTTTTTTAAGTTCCTTGGCGATTTTCTGCCATTCAGAAACCAATTTTGATATCAAACATTTTGTTTAATCAGGCCCGGACTGGCTCCATTGGGGGTCCTCGGCTAGAGACTGAAAAGGGGCCCCTTACCGAGGAAGTTATTGTGAATAGAATGGTAGAATATATAGTATTTGAAAATTAGGCTTAAAAACCCTATTTAACTATTTTGTCACTTGTAAAATAATTGAGCAAAAAAGCTATCTTTTTCTTCTAAAGTCTACTTACTTTCACAATAAATATTTATTTTATTTTATATAAGGTACCTAAACTAGTATATATATATATATATATACCGGCATATTTCTAATTTTTAAGCATTTTTAAAGCATATATTGAAGTATTAGAATGATTAACAGTAATTCTCACAATGTTGTTTAAAAGTTAGCTATTGTAATTAAAGAATATTTAAGAGACGCTAAAAATATATCGACTAGGGTTCTAAAAGAAATCTTTGGAAAATTTTTATTTATCATTTTTAATGACAAAACATAAATTTTTAAAAATATTATTATTATTATTATTATTATTTTTTTTTTTGTCTATCTTCAAAAACTAGCAGTTAAAGAACTTTTTTCTTGCTTTTTTAAACACAAGTATTATTTATATTCATAGATGTAAATAGCTATCAACATCTTCTAATAAAAATAAAGTAAAATAAATGCAAACTCGAAAATATTTTTTATTTTTGCTTTTAGCTTTTTGGATAAAATGAAGTAAAATTTGTTTCTATACTTAATTTTTACTCAAAAATTCAAATTCGGCTCGACTTAAAATAAGAGAGAAGATTTACTTTAATACCCTTTTTGATGATGGAACTTGAGCTTTTTAAAAGAGGGGTTTTTTATTTTTTTATACGCCGAAACATAAATCCTTTGTTTTTAAAAATCTTTATTAGTCTGAAAAATCTACATATTTCTCATGTAAATGGGTATCGCAAGTAAGTAGCTTAATTTATTTAAAAAGGTTATTTTGTTAACTTTTGTTATAGCAAGATTATCATGTATATGCATAACGTATTTTTCTTTATTTAAGTCAAAAATGTTTATTTATAATATTCTTAATTAAAATTTTGCCCCCCCCCCCGCAATTTATATATATACCCTAATTTCCTGCGTATAATCCGCGGATCAAACAATCATTTTTCGACCCAGAAATTTTATTAAATAAAATATAACTTTTCAGATCGCCGTAAATATTTGCCTTCATTTACAAAATAAAATTTCTGGGTCGAAAAAGAATTGTTTGATCCGCGGATTATAGGCAGGAAATTAGGGTATATATACACGTAGAAATCCTTTATTTAAATATCCAAATTTCTCTATTTTTGTTCATTTTCAAATAATTCTAATAATAAAAAAATCTTTGACTAATTTTTTTTAGTAAAAGGACGAGAAAAAACTTCTAAAAACATGTACCAAACTTTGAAAGACCATACACAAGCTGGAAAAAATCCGCTTTCTGCATCAACTATCTCAGCGCTCAGACCTAACATTCAAGGATCGGTAAACTGCTGAAGACCGTGAATTGACACTCAACCAAATCATCCTCGTTCGATACTTAAACGTCAGTATTCTTAATTACAGGTATATCAAAAAAAAAAAAAAAAAAAAAAAAAAACACGAAGTTTCCCCTACTTTTGTTCATTTTCAGATAATTTTAGTAATTGATAAATGATATGAATTCCGTTTAAGTATTTAATGGTGATGATTTGGCTGAATGCCAAAACACAGTAATTTGCAATACACCTCCCCCTGAATATTATGTCTGTGCGCTGACACAGAATTTGCTACTACCGAAGGATTTTTTTTTAAATTTATTTAATTATGTCTTTTTTTTCGAACGTAAGTACAGCCCTTTTAATTTAGACACCAGTATTTATAAAAGATTTCTTTATTTAGTTTATTGTCAGAAAAATGAAGCGAAAAAAACTTTTAAAAAAATTCTGTACCAAAATTTAAAGGACCACCCAAAAGCTGAAAAAAAAAATCTACTCTCGGCAGTCGTCATGTTAGTGCCATTCCCCAGACCTAGCATTCAGGGATCGGTAAACAGCTAAAAACAGTGAATTGACATTCAGCCTAATTATTGTTATTCAATTCATAAATGCTAAATTATCATGTAATTACTAAAATTATCTTAAAATGATCAAAAGTAGGCAAATGTGCATGCTTCAAAAATAATAATAATATTTATTTATTTATTTTCTTTTTTTAGGGGGGTGGTCAGGACTGTGTAATTAGAAATTGTATATTCATCTTAATATTTATTGTCTTTCCTGGATTCCTAGAGCAAATCGCTATTCGAAAATTGCACGGTTTGTAATCACGATAGAGAAGTGGTCTGTTTAGATGTTCAAAATTTAAACTGCTACACCTGTTTGTTTATTTAGATTTAACAATAAAATGTAATATGATAAATAAAAAATAAATATATTTCTAAAGTTTAAAAAAATATAAAAAATCCAAACATTACAGTTTTTTCCTTTAAGAAATACGTATTGTTACTTGATGTATTCGAAAGTAACTGCATCAAAGTCATATTTTTTATTAGTAACTAAAAATTAGATTACACCAAACGTAAATGTGTATTTCAATTTTATTTTCAGAATGTAACGAGAATATAAATATCCATTGTGTGTAGGTTTCATAACAGGAAAAGCACCTTATCTGTAATCAAGTTATTTCTACAATTTTGGCAATTTTACAACATCAATGATTCTTAATTTAATACTGGTGCATTAAAACACTAAATAATGCTACAATGATAAACTGTGTATATTTATCGTCACGTCGATTCTGAAATATTTAATTTTTAATACTTTGTGTTCAGCGCTTTTACAACCGCATACCTCCCTTTGGACAGAAGGTATTTGATACTTTTCATGATTAAAAAATAAAAAATTACGCAAAATATGTTTTTTAAGGATTTTTTTATTTCAAATTTCAAACACTTTTTTATTAATGATGAAAGGAACTATTTTAATGGACTAAAAATTAATATTTAATGAAAAATTATAAAATCATGTTTTGTATTTTTTTAAAATGTTCCGCATAAGGAAATATAATTTTTAACATAAAATTTTACATTGACATGATTAAAAAAGTACCCAAATATTGCAAAAAATATCTAAAAAATAGGTTTAATTTATATATAAACATTATTTACTGTTTTGTTTTATTATTTGATACATTTATAAGTATATTAGATCAACAACAGAAGTTTCACAATAAGTTCGAACTGATGTCTTATTCTAAATATTTTTCAAATATTTACTCCTGTTCACTTACATCGCATACTTACTTATTTTATTTTATTTTTTAAGTAAAATATTCGTAAATCATATATAAAAAAACAAAGAAAATATAGAGTAGGTATTTTTACAGTGCAAAGAGTAAAAATTTTACCCCGAGAGACTCTCGGGGTCAGTTTTCATTACCAAAAACAGCACCTCGAATGTCATTCGGATTTAGAGCTCAGAGTGTTATTGCACATGTATTGCATTAAGAATACTTGATTGTGTAAAATTGCAGACGTGGAAATAATTTAAATATAGATTATTATGTCTGTTGCATTGTAATAAATTTGCTCATCGAAATTTTGCACATAAAAAGAACTTGGGATGTTCTTCTTTATTTTCATAATAAACTGAATAGTCTAACGTAATAGTTTTTAAAATATGGAACAGACTATTTGAGAATGCCTTTTATTTATTTTTCTACACTGTATGAACATTGCATTCAGAATATCCAACCTCATTATCTACAAAGAACTTATCTTATTAATTTTTACAAAGTTAGGAAGAACATCCAAAATAATCGCATGTCTTTTGTGAGAAAACCCTTAAAATATCTTCTATACCTCATTATGTTATTTAGTTACGTCCGTCATACTCGGGGAGATCCTCATTTTCTAGATTGGGATTTTTTCAAGAGTGATGTCGTTGGTAAACTCCTTCCACGGGGATCATTGAAATGTATACAGTTACCAATCTAAATGCAACTGGTGAAGGGTTAAAATGCCGATGCATTTCTGTCATTCATTGATTTCTCCAAGTCACTAGCTATGCAGGGAAAAAAACTCTGTATAGCAGAAAAGTTAGCTTATAGTACAGTTATATAACCTGTTGCCAGTGCGAAGTTGGTGAAGTTTCCTTATTCCTATGTCAAAAAACATATGATTTTTAGTACATTTTCATAATCATATATAACTATTTAGGAAGTGTTGAAGCGCTATTCAAAGGATTCTGGGTTAGATTCCTGGCTTGGACATATTTTACTTTGTTAGTTCTATGCTTAATTAGCATTGTGATAAATCACTTATTAAATATTCAATAAATTCAATCGTAATTTAATATTTTTTTTACATATAGAATTATATATGGAACTAATTCGGTTGTACTGACTTAGAATATGGTTTAAAGAACAATAGGAACTAACTCTTCGTCCATCTTCGGTGGCATGCATTGGTATGCTTTTGTAAAGCCGTTAACCTGAGACACAAATTTCGTCATTCAATTACTTAAACAGATATACTTTAACTTAACTAATAAAATCTCTAACAAATTCAAAACAACCACTTTCATTTTGTGTGTCGGGTGTTGGAATCGTACTTCAGCCCCCAGTAATCCGTCAACTCTCTTTTCTACCTGACAGAGTGACTTTGTTTCATAATTAGCGATCTGATGATGTCATTAAATGAAAGAAATACTTCGGGCCAGTGGTGTAGTCATAGAAAAATCAGATGGTATACGTTCTAAGAAGAGGATATACCCTCAAGGCAGAGAGTATACCCTGAAGTGTATATATTATATCTTTCTTGAGAAACAGAGGTTATTCGGTGTTCCTTAAGAAATCCAGAAGGTATACGGCTTATATCTGCGTATACCCTCCACTACATCCCTGCTTCGGACTGTATCTTTTCATCAGTGGCATTCGGACGGGTAGCTATATACCGTGGGATCCAGAATTTCCAGGAGTTTTGAAATGCTAATAAATACTACGTCTGACAATAAAGTTCGGTGAATAGTCCTGTAACATTAATGGAGATGAAATATTAACGAAAGTTACCATACCATCCTTTGAAATAGTCATCTCCCATAACTATGCGCCGCTGAGATCTGCTATACATGTCCTGAGAAATTCGCAAGAAGTCTTCTTTTGGGATGGAGTTCAAAAGCTTCGTCACATTTCATTGATGTCAGCAATATGGTAAAATCTCTTTCAAAGAGAGTTTGAGTCGTGAAAATTGGAAGAAGTCTCGAGGAATGAGGTCTGGCGAGTATGGTGGATGTTTAATTTGCACCACCCCTTATGAATTTTTTTCGGTGTCTTTCAAAGCTTAAAGCCAAACGTTAAACTGATATTTTGTTCGTTCATTTTCCTGTTCTCAGTTAAGAACCAACACACTGAACAAGCACTTAGTAAAGCACGTCTTACACATAACATAAATGACGCTCAACTGAGCAACGGTTGGGAAGATGGTCAACACTTGCCTTTATGCTGGTGCTGCGGTCTGCTTCCCCCTTGTTTCCAGATCGACGTTTTAAGTTCTTTCACTGAACTTTATTGTCAGAGATAGTAGTAAACTGTAAACTGTGAAGGATTTGATTTTAACAGAAGTTTTAAAAAAAGTGATGGATTTATTTTTTGTATTGAAAATTTAGTGTTATATTAGTTACACTTTTTTGCCTATAAGTGGCCCCGAAATTGATAGTTTAGATTTTCTATGGAATTCGAAAAAATAAAGAATCAATGTGCAAAGGTTACAATTTTTCAGCATGACGCCGTCCTTTATAAATATCACCGTGAGATGATGTAAACAGCTGGCAAAGAATTAAAGACCACTGCAAGGGGCACCTCTTAAACATGATAAATACAGCATCACTCAACTAGGGCAATGACATAGGATAATCTTTGTACACTTGGAACTTCAAATAGCCTTATAATTAAAACTCAGAAGAGGCAATATCTGGGGTCCTTGAAGGTCATTAGTGTTTAAAAATTCGACTCAGGAAACAGGAATCTCCAAATGGTCCCAAGGATCATTCTCCTACTAACATGAATAATTCTAAATGGAGTATTTTTCTCATTTTCTTCTACAATTCAGGGATGATTTTATCCTTTAAAAGATCAGCATGTCTGTCATCTGTCACCAAGCTAAATTTGATAGGGATAGCTCTTGAGAATGATTCTTAGAGGTTTCTTTACACTTTCATATGAATTTTTACTTTATCATGAAATTGCATGTGCGCTGCATTCACAATCTGTTGACGACGTCAATTATATATCAGCATGCGACAGACGTTTAGAGTCACCGGCTTCTTTGACGATCTTCTAATGCGCCCCTTTCTTTAACCCTTTCGTGGTTATAAGCGCGTATACGCGCCCATAATACCACTTAATTTGAATTGCGAAATACCATACTGAAACTGGAATTTTTAAATGAAAATTTTAATTTTACATAGAACGTAAAAAAAAAAAAAAAAAAACATTTATATATTATGAAATAAATTTGTTTTTAAATTCCGGTGTCAATCAATCATTTTAGTATTTTATGAATAGAAGTGCTTTAACCGTCAAAGTGTTAAGGGGGCTCAGGGGTTGAAAACTTTTCAAAAAAATCGATTTTTTTATGATCTAGTCTGATTATTCAATTAATTCTTAACTCAATGCAAAAAACCGCATAAAAATATCTGCATTTTAAACGGAGTTAAAAGCATTTATGTATCAACACTTTCAAAGCCGCACCCATATAATTTCAACTTTAAGTCGCGTTTTCTCAAAACTTGATTTTTGAAGACTAACACCAAGATTTAAAAAAAAAAAAAATTGATGGAATGGCTTAATTTTTTTTTGCTTGTATATAACATCATTATCTAGAGAATGAATTAAGGATATAACTATCACTTAAAAAAACATCATTAAAAAAACTTTCAAAGTTGAAAATTTAAAAAAACTCCAAAAAATACAACTTTTTTTCCATTAAAAATACTCAAAATATTAAACTATCTAAAATATATTAATTTATAATCTAGATAATGATGTTATATGTATGCAAAAAAAATTTAAGCCATTCCATCAAATAGTTTTTTTTAAATCTTGGTGTTAGTCATCAAAAATCAAGTTTTGAAAAAACGCAACTTAAAGTTGAAATTATATGGATGCGGCTATGAAAGTGTTGATACATAAATGCTTATAACTCCGTTAAAAATGCAAATATTTTTATACGGTTTTTTGCATTGAGTTAAGAATTAATTGAATAATCAAATTAGATCACTAAAAAAATCGATTTTTTGAAAAGTTTTCAACCGCTGAGCCCCCTTAAACCGTATCGAAATTTCAAATGATCGTTGGACCTTTTCCAGTTTTAACTCCATGCGATGAACGATAAGAAAACAAAACTAAATTTGCAGTTTCATCCGTTTTTGTAAAACAGCCTAACTAACAAAATTTTACCACGCGAAGAAAGCATGTCTAAACTTAGTACTTACACACCAAATTTTGCATCAAAATTCTTTTTAAGCGCAATTTCTTCAACCTACGAAAAAGCGTTTGAACATAAACGATCCTTAAACCGAGATCTGATCAATATCTCAACAATATTTTGCATTATGTCAAGTATATTGAAATCATTTGCTTATATAACACATGGTATAGATACATTCGATGTTGTATAACAGCGCCATCTGTTGCTAAAATTTTAAAATATTTATTTTTTAAAAAAGTTCAGCATAAACGAAAATCCCACACATGTTTTAGCATATATCTTAAAAAAGTACTTTCTATTATATATGCTTTTCCAATTATTAACATTTTAAAACTCCCGGAACTTCTGGATCACCCAATACATTTTCTTAATTCCCAATGGAGAGCTTTCCAAATCCATTACTGTCAATAAATTACAGATCAAGTAGTTAGGGATCTTCCCTAGTTAGATGCGCAAAATTAAAAAAAACCTTCGTTATTTATCTGGAAATGAGAATTAAAAAAATACACAGAACTCTTTTCCAACATGAATGGAATGTCATTTTAAACAGATGGTGTGTGTTCGAGAGGATATAATCATGCGAATAAATTATGTGTGGTTTCTGCAATTTTTGAAACAGACTTCTTCCACAGACATGAAATTTCAGAAACTTTAATTTAAATGCTTTATCTAAAAATACTCCTTAATTTTTGGCCTAAACGAAAATAAATCAAATCTTGTTGCTCTGTTGTTATCTGGCATGCTATTTTTAAACTTTGTACTGAAATTGTAAAATTGGAATGGTTTCGATTCGTCAATCTGACTTTCAGAGAGATTGTATTTTTTGTAAAAGTATTTGGATTGTTCCTATTGTTATATACATTATTGAGTTCGATTATAGAATGTTTTTTTTTCATGCTGTTTGTAGCTACACTTGCTTACAGTAATAGGCTAATGAATTAGAATACATAAGAATTCAAGTACATCACTAAAATCTGGTATGAAGTTTGATTATTTTAATGATGTTACATTGTTTATAACACGATGAAATAATTTATAATATCATGGTTTTTAATTTCTCTCTGTATTTTGCAATTTACAATGTTAAAGTTTATTTAATTCGACTATTTTTATCATATATTTCTAAACTTTTATGGTAATTTGAAAAATTACATTTTTTAAAATAAGTAATTACCTTTATTCTACGTTTAGAAATAAAGCATAATTTAAAAAAGTCAAATAATTTTAAGACAAAATTTTCTAAAGAATCACGGTAACTGAAAATGCAAAATAAATGGAATTTCCAAACCCAATAAGAAGAAACCGTAGAAGAAAATTGTATGTTTCCCACTTTTTGCTTCCGAAACTTTTAAAGTAGTTTTATTTAAAATTACATAATCTAAATATTCGAAAACTCAGATCTCTTTTAATTAAATCTTATCGATCTCCATTGTATCAAATCGCAAAAGAAGTCTGAAACTTTTACAGTATCTTTGCATTCGATCTCCTGCACCAATATTTCAATATTTTTCATTTCAACTCCTTTTATTAAAAATAAAGGTAAATAGTTTTCTGCATAAGGTTAGATAGCGTTATCTTTTCCGGCTCAGGTTTAAATTTAAATACAAGTAATAATGCCAGACTTTTTTTTTAATTCTAGATCTATTATTTTAAGATTCAATTTAATTTTGTTGATATTTTCATTATTTTTAAATATGCAATGCTTTTATTCATAAATATATTTACTTTTATGTATTATGAAAAGAAAAAATTTCTGCGACTTATTAAAGTTAATCAATAAAAAATTTATTTTTAAATTATTTTACAATCCTAGTTTATTAAATAATTTCCTATTTCAAATAATATTCCGTTCATTTTAAAAGTGTAATTAGTTTCCTTCAAAATCTTCTAAAAACATTTCAACTTAATTATCTGTCGTCAAGATCTTTTTTTTTTTTTTAACTTAATTCATTGATAAAATTATTAAGTTTATTATTAAGACTATTAAAGTTATCTCATTTATGCCATACCTTTTCTTTCAACTTTTTATTCCACAAATCGATTTCCCGCGTAATTCTGACTAGTAAATTCTCAAAATTATGCCGCTACATTAAAGAGTTCCGTAATTTTGGTTCACGCCAATTGGTCCTCAGATTTCCGTTAGCGCAAAACGAATATTCACCTCTGACTATAAAATCTGAAGCATCAGCACAGACGGAGGAATTTCGTGGCATTCGACGTGAAACCAGGGGCGTAAACCACTCCAGTCGCGTAGGGGGGTGTAGACCCATAAATTTCCGACTCCAAGAAGGAAAATTTCCGAGTACTATATAAACATGAGGACTAATATATATATATATATATATATTCATATATAATATATGTATTCACACACATACTATATATGAATCATAATGCTCAAGATAATTTTCACTTAGTGTCTCGAGATAATCAAGTAAGTTTTAAAGCATTGATGTTGATTCTTTTTGAAATATTAATGTATGTGTCTAAAAAACAGTGGTGAAGTACTATGATTTGTGTAGAAAATTATGTTTTAGAACTCCAAACATCTTTGTTTGGTGGCAGTCTTGTTTCTAAGTATTCAAAAACTTATGAAACTGGATTGAAGCACTGGAGATTCGTTGTTCGTTTTTTACCAATAAACGGTTTAATGCATTTTACTTTTTCTATGTATGCCATGCTTATTCACATAGATTTCACTATAGATAGACATGCAAATTTTGAGCTAAACATAAGGAATCCTGCTACCCATGAACATAAAAGTAGCCAAAATTTTAAAGACTGAAATTTTTCGAATGAATAAAACTCATATTCATTTATTTTTTAGTAGGGTAACATCACCAGTAATTGGCATGCACCAATGATTGGCACATCCTACAAACATGTCCTAAAATAAGATTTATATCGAGTTTTTTAAAAATGCTAGACCGTATACCAGTTATATGCTCATTTACTTTACAGATTATAACTTTGATTTATGCTACTAAATGACAATAGTGCCTGGGAAAGAGAAACAATTATGGCTTGTATCAAATTAGCCATTTTTTTACAAATGCTTCTTCTCTGGCTTAAGAAAGGCATGCATTTCAATTTATTATTATCTGATTTATAGTATACTTTAAATTTTAATCGACAACAGTTTTGTTTAGTTGAAAAGGGTTACTTTAATTGTGTAAAAGTCTAAGTGCCAATTACTGGTGATTACAGCAACTTTTTACAAATAAATTTTTATGAAAATACTTTTTTAAATATTTTTGCTTTTAGTGGGCAAAATAGATGCACAGATATGCACGCTTTGATTTAAAAGTATTTGCAAGTACATTTTTTATTTCTTGGTAATGAAAGTAGAAGTAAGTTTAAAGAAAAATCCTTAATATGCCAATTACTGGGGATGTTACCCTACGTTAATAAAATTCTGTAATTTTAGTTAAAAAAAAAAAAAAAAAAAAAAAAAAAATTATCGCTATGTAACAAAACAGTTTGGAATGTAACAAAAAAATTTTCAAATCGCCCGTTTTTTTCTGCGACGAATTGGCATACTCAGGGGCGATTTTGTTCCAAAACTTTAAAGCATTCGCTTCCGAAAATCATGAAACATCAGTGCTCTGTCCGGGAATTCGGATATAGAAAAGTATCGCGAATTCAGGTTAACAAACGCTGAAAAAATCAATTTCGTTGCAAATGATCGCGGAATTAATGCAAATTTCGTCAAAGGATCGCGAATAAAATGTAAATTTTGGAAAGGATCGTGCATAAAATGAAAATTTTGTCAAAGAATCACGTAAAAAAACCCCCACAAATTCCGTAAAAGAATTGCGAATAAAACAGGAATTTTGTCAAATTATCGCTGTAAAAACGCGAATTTCGTTGTAGGTTCGCAGTAATATATTAATGTTTTCAAAGGAATATAAAAAAATAAATAAAACGGGCATTTCGACAAATAATCGTGAAAGAAATATTAAGTTTTGTCAAAGGATCGCTAAAAAATGTTAAATTTCGTCAAACGATCGCGAAAAAATGCAATTTTCGTCAAAAAATCCTGAAAAAACGCGAATTTCGTCAAAATTTCGCCATGAAATGTGAATTTCATTAAAGGACTGTGAAAAGACGCTACATTCGTTAAAGGATCGTAGATAAAAAGGTGAATTTCGTCGAAGACTGAAAGAAAAAAGACAGCAGGCTATGTAGAAAACGGCGCGAATGTAAATATTTATGTTTATTATTATAATTTTTAATATAAAATGATAAACCAAACTAATTTGCAAAATACACCCAGTTTAAAATTGGCCTGAACCAAATACAGTTTACTTGACTTGCAACAAAAAACAATTAACTCCAAGAGAGAATCCTACTTCCACCTTTGCCGTAACCTTTAAAAATAATTGCTGAGAATTTTTTTATTTAGAATTACATTGAAGACATGAAAGAATTTCTTGAAAAAATGAAAACAATTCAGTTATTTACGTATTTTATGCATCTAAAATATTCTGTCATAAATTAGCTGGAAGCTAATTTATTACAGAATTGTTCTCATTAGCTGAAACAAATGTTTGAATAGTTTACTGTATTGTTTTCATTAGCTGAAAGTTGTATGAAAACAATTCGGTTATTTACATATTTTATATATCTAAAATATTCAGTAATAAATTAGCTTACTTACTTCAAAAGGATTTTTTGGAGCTCTAGCAGTGCAAAACGGTATAATGTATACGGGCTGAAAAATTATCAGCATACTTTTGCTTATTATATATGTTCTTGTAATCACCAATGAAAATTGAATTACATAACCCACATTGCACTTTTGTTTCTTACATTTAGGTTTTAGATGGCGGCATAGTTGATACAAAAATATTGAATTATTAACTATATACCAAAATATTCTCGCATCAACACTTTTTAATGGAACGATTTCGTACTATGAGCTAAAATACTAACGGTTAAAAAAAAAAAAAAGCGTTAACGCAGGCGCAGTTTGTTTTGTAACTGACACATAAGGCGAGAGATCCAGCACCCAGTCGTCTAGGTGCTCAAGCTTTACGTTAAAGAGAAAACAATGTTCTATCTCTATTTTTTAGCAATCAGTTAAATCTTTTTAGCGAAAAAGTAAAATTGAAATCTGTTTGCTTGGGGAATATTTTAGAGACAAAAATTTATCAAAAATACGGGATTTCTTAATATAAGTTCTTAATATTATGCCTTTTCCTATGGAACGGGAAGTTTTCCGAATGATATTCTCGTTTTTCCAATTTATAAGTTTTTATAGGTTAATACAATTTTTTCCGATCGAAGAAGAATTTTTCCGACTGACTTTTCCATTTTCCCAATTTATAAGTTTTTTTTAGGTTAATACATAATGCAGTTTTTTCCGACTAAACATGCCTTTTCCGACGGAACGTGATATTTGCCGAATGATATTTTCGTTTTTCCAATTTATAAGTTTTGATAGGTTAATACCATTTTTTTCGATCAAGCAAGAAATTTTCCAATTTATAATTTTTTATAGGTTAATACGTAATGCTTTTTTTTCCGACTAAATATGCCTTTTCCGATGAAACAAGAAAATTTCTGAATGATATTTCCGTTTTTCCAATTTATAAGCTTTTATAGTTTATTAACATTTTTTCCGATCGAACAAGATTTTTTCCGACTGACTTTTTCGCTTTTCCAATGAACCCTTTCCGGCACTGACAAAATCTGTTAGTAAAATGAGAAATTATCGACTGACACCGGAATTCATAAACGAATTTTTTAGATATTTTTTAACCCTTAATTTAAGCTTTTATTGTAAAAGTAAAATATTATTAAATATTATTGGTGCCATTTGCAAGTTTGAAATTAAAATTAGGTATCCCAGACCGACCACAGTGTGCCGGAAAGGGTTGATAAATTTTTATAGGTTAACACGTAATAATATTTTTTCCCGACTAAATCCGACTGCTTTTTTGATGGAACGGGGAATTTTTCCGAATGATATTTTCGTGTTTCCATTTTATAAGTTTTTATATTTTAATACCATTTTTTTCCGATCGAACAAGAATTTTTCCGACTTAAATTTTACATTTTTCCAATTTATAAATTTTTATAGGTTTATATGTAATACTATTTTTTCCGACTAAGCATGCCTTTTCCGACGGAACGGGAAATTTTCCGAATGTTATTTTCGTTTTTCCAACTTATAAATTTTTATAGATTAATATGTAATATTATTTTTCCCGACTAAACATCCTTTTCCGATGGAACGGGAAATTTTCCGAATGATATTTTCGTTTTTCCGATTTATACGTTTTTATAGGTTAATACAATTTTTTTCCGATCGAACTAGAATTTTTCCGACTGACTTTTCCGTTTTTTCAATTTATAATTTTTATAGGTTAATACCTAATGCTATTTTTTCCGACTAAGCATGCCTTTTCCGGTAGAACGGGAAATTTCCCGAATGATATTTCCATTTTCCAATTTATAAGTTTTTGTTTTCAGGTTAATACCATTTTTTCCGATCGAAGAAGAGTTTTTTCGACTGATTTTTCCGTTTTTCCAATTCATAAGTTTTTATAAGTTAACACGCAGTACCATTTTTTCCGACTAAACATACTTTTTCCGATCGATCTTGGAATTTTCCGACTGATTTTTTCTTGGGGGGGTGCTGCACCCCCCCAAACCCCCCCGGGGTTTACGCCCCTGCGTGAAACTACGTTTTCTTCCAGAGGAATTCACTAAAATAATCGAATGAAGAGTAACGTCGTATAACTAGTCCTTGGGGGCCACTATAATACTTACCCATCAAGAATATACATAATATAATAAATGAAAATAAAACATGAATAAACTATTTATAAAATGCATTGTCATTCCAAAACAAAATTTAAACGTGTATTTAAGCATTTTTAATATACATAGTAATGCTCTATTAATGAATTGTTGATGAACTAATTTGGACAAACTATATAAAACGCCAAACTACTCAAGCAGTACCGAATTGCGTTAAAAAAAAAAAAAAAAAAAAAAAAAAAAAACATGCTTATAACTCCAAAAATAATAATCATATTAACTAACAGTTTACTGCGTCAGATTAAGCGTCTCATTTCTAATTAAAACATATCTTTGAAATGAAATTTAAATAAAATACAGGGTCATGAAAAATCGAAGAATGTGGAAAACAAAATTCCAAATGTCTCGGCCGCTAATAATTCGATCAACTTCAATTTTTTGCAAAATTTGCATAATTTTATTGATTTTTATGTCCACTCCTTGAAATTAAAAAAAAATCGAAATTTTTTATATACCTTTTATCAAAACGAATTTTTTGAGAGTGTGAAAAAAAAATAATTCCAGACGATCGAGATTACTGTTATTAAATAGACTTCGTTCTATTCTTACATACTAAGTACATACAAAATTTCAAGTCTCTGTCTCAATTTTTTCGGGAGATAGAGTGTTTACAGGAACACAGATAAACAGACAGACGGACGGACGGAAATTATTTTCTAAAAACATGTTTTCGGAATCTCCAGAATCTGAAACGTGTAAATCCGTCAAAAATTTTTTTTCGATTTTCAAAACGATTGCAAGACATACCCTGTACAACGTATGATGGATAAGTAAAATAGATTGTATACCGCAACGTTGGGAGAAAGTGTTCAGTGGTTTTTAAATCTGTGGAGTACGACTGCGGAATTTGACTCCTGTATTATCATAAAAGAAGGCAATAAAAGTTTTGCATTTGTAAAAAAGTGCTATAATCATTCAGAAAACTGCCAATGAGTGTCGATCAAAGACTGAATTGTTTGAATGACAATGAAATAATTAATATTATTCGATATCGAAGGAAGGCTCTCTCAATTCTTAGAATGTTACGGGGCGGTTTTTCCACGACATTTGACCCAAAATCATCCCGTATATATGCATCATATAATCATCACATAGTATCAGATAATCATTACATATGTAAGAACGCTGGTATGTAAGACCGCAGATAATCGCAGGCTGATAGCAACAAGCAATCTTAGCTCTTTCTAATAATTTTAATCCTGTGACTACATAACCTCAACACTGAATGAATCATTGAGGATTAAAATCGAATTGTAAATGTTAAATGTTAGTTGTTTGCAAGCAATTGGAGAGGAACAGACCTGCCAGCCACTGAAAGAGAAAAATGTAATCCTATAAATTCGGCTGGTATACGCAATTTCTTTTAACTTCCTGCCTTATAGAATTGTATTATAATTTATTATATAATCAAGACTTTATTTTAAATGTGATTAGTTTCCCAATATGACTTTTCACTATATCCGAGATACTATTGCTGTACTTCATATGTATATGTTGCGGCATATATCCGGAGCCTGGCCAATTCTAGAAATGGCCAGCCAATACCCGAACTGGAAAAGCTTCCTGGCCAAAACCCGAAATACACGAAATGAATAGCGTACTTCGGGTTTTGGCCCGCCAATTCGCGAACTGGCCGGGAAGCCTTGGCCAACACCCGAACTATGATGCATAGGTACCAATTTTTTTGTAATTAAGATAATGTAACATTAAAGTGCACAGTAAAACAGATTTCTATTGTTTATATAGAAACGGAAATTTTTTGTGTACCCAATTAAGTTGACCAAAAATAGTACACAATTCCCTTTCAATATCGAAATTAATTGATATACCAAATAAGATGACAATTACAAGTTAACCAGAACCTTTACTCGAGTTAGAGCACGGACAGGCTGCCGGCTAGACTATTTGAATTCATAGACACTTTCAACTATGTTAGAAAGGATTAAGCCGAGTGCCTATACCTATTTCGCGGATTGGTCAATCGCATCTGGCCAGTTCGCGAATTGGCCAATTGCATCTGGCCAGTTCGAGAATTAGCCGGCCAATTCTAGAATTGGCCAGTCATTTTTTAACGTTGCTGGCTAATTCGGGAACTGGCCGACCAGTTCTAGAATTGGCCAATTTCGGGTTTTGGCCGCAACATATATAAAAGGTGGGATGAAATTATGCAAATGCAAGTTTATAATAATGTACTCTTTTTTTTTTTACATATTTTCAAAGTATATTCTATTTTTTAGAGTACCACCTTAGATTAAGAGAAGAACAAACATAATTAGATGGACCGCTCACACAATAATATTCCATGAAATGCGATGAATTGATTTTATTAACTAGTTTATCAGAGGAATGCATTGGTTGAAAATGGAAGTGATGTTTTGAATTTCATGAGGAATTTGCGAAAATTTCTCGTGTCAAAAGTAATGAAAATAAAATAAAGAAGCTTCATGTACTTGGAAACACGCACAAAGGAAAGAGATCGATGGAAATTCTATGTACCGTAAAAATAGCTTGAATGCCTAAACAGGACTGTTCAGACAAGTAAGTCTGTAGAGCATAGTTTCCCTCTCAGTCACCTTTATTAAGGTCTTTAAAAAAATATCACTTTCAGACGGAAGAAAAAATTAACAGGATAAACATAGACCGCGATAGGACAGACTGCGCGCTCGTGGTGAGAAAGAGGAGATGTATATGATATTTGACGAGATGTCCGTTGCGTTATATTCATGGCTTACGAAACTACGGAGCTTTTCGTAATGCTTTAAATATGGTCATTTTTTTCGCTTTTTAAAGTGATTTGCCTCCTTAATGACTCTTTTGACAAATTACTATCAAAAAAAAAAAAAAAAAAAAAAAAAAAAAAAACAATTTCTGAGTGTACATTGTTGTCATGGCTCAAATGGAAACCACGGCAATACGCCAACATTGACGCGTTCTCTTTCACACCTTTGTTTAATCATTTGGCAACAGTCAAACTAGTTTGTTTTCGTTTGTTTTGTTGATATTCGAACGTCGAATATTTTTATGGTAAAAAAAAACCTCATTTTTGTTAGCTATTTCGTCAGCTAAATGTTATTGTTAGTATTAATGTTTATTACTTTAGCTATGTAAAAGAATAATGCATATTATGGTATTAATTCGAGTGGTATTTGTCCACATTTTATTCGAAATTTTTTTAGTAACTGACTATGGTGTCAGTCCTGATTCAAGATTGTATATATGTATATGAAGAAACTGCTTTTATAAGAGACTTTTCGTATTATTTGACTATTCTTGCCTTTATAATAGAATTCGTCAACCATTACAGTCCATAACTCGACATAATATGGTTCAGTCGCTTGAAGATATGAACTGGTTATTCTTTTAGTATTAGTAATTATAAATTATTATTTACAAAACGACTAATAAAAACAAATTAATAACATTAAATCGGCTAATGGGAGCCTATAAAGAACAATTATTGAGAATACAAACATTTTTAGACGATGAAAGAAAAAAGACTTTTTAGTATTTTCCCTTTAATGACTCTTTTGACAAACTATATCTATCAAATCAAAAATAATAATTTCTAAGTATACATTGTGAAATATATTTTTGCTGTATGCTGTCACAAAATTTGGATATTTGTATTTTATTGTGATGTGGTAATAACCCATTTCTCATGCCACATGATAACAATATGGGGAAGAATTGTTGTGCCCATGCATTTGTGCCACTAACAATTTACGTTTTAATCTCATTTCGGTCACGATGCTATTAGCATTGATTGCAATTGTCAATAAGTGCATATAATTTTGTTTCTTCGTGAGTTATATTTAAATTTATTTTAATTGATAATATAACCTCTATTAAGAAAAAAAAACATTTGTTACAAATTTAATCAAGGTTTTTTTACTATATGTCGAAAACTTTCAGAATTCGTTTGATTTCATACTTATGTCGATTCAGCTTCGTGCAATCTATATTATAAAGGCCAAACGTATCTGTGCGTAACGCAAACGTCATTTTGCAAATGGCAACACTTTGAAATTTGAAATGCAACTTCGGTTTTGCAATTTTTGCTACTGCAAATTTTTAAGCTTCTAAACATCGAACATTTTAAATTTTTACATCGTTGTATAGGGGGAAAATGTACTTTTAAATGCAATTTATTTGAAAACTGAATCTCAATTTATTTTTGAAATATTTTTTATTTGTAGTTTCAATACCATTTTTCTAAACGTAACTACAGGAGTACACTATGTCTATTAAGAGCAAAGGGGGAAAATTGGAAAAAAAGCAGATACCCGTATCGCTATGTTGCCATTTTCTCATTAAAAGTGAAATAAATAAATAAAGCGCAGTGTCAAGTATATCTTCTGTTATAAAATCTGGTGAATTTTCGTTTCATTTACAAAATTTCATTTATACTTTAAAACTATATAAATAGTTTAGTATATGTTTCAGTTAATAGCATCGAGACTTCAAGTTTTGAACTAAAATGATTTCAAAATGATCAAATTAATATACCTATTTTTTTTTTAAAAGGTGAATACAGATATGAAAGGTGCATATTTAAATTTTGATACTGGGAAAATGTTGTTGGCTATAGATTTCATGGGGAGAAAAAGATTGAGTCAAAGTAATATAAATTCTGCTTTTTCATCTTGGAATACTAGCATAAGAGCTTCAATTGAGAACTTTATGATAATAACAGATCCTTATTATTTTTTACTGCTTACCTGTGCAATTAAAGTTTAATTTTAACGATATCTACTGCTGAGTAATAAACTATTTAGTTTATTTTAGGTTAAATATCATATTTGAAGAATAATACTTACAATATAAGGGGCATTTTTTATTGTAATTAATTTTGTAGGTTTATTACAAATCAATGACACAGTATCTTCTTAAACATTTTCTTTCGTCAAAATTTGACGGGTTCTGCCGTGTCATCTTTATGTCCAATCATAAAGCAGTATTTGGATGCTTGAAATATTTTTTTAAATCGAGAGAGTTTTTCTTAAAACTTGATTTAGAAAAGAACATGGGTTAATAGTGAATCCAATGTTTGAAAGAAATAATTATAAGAATTATCCTCTTTTATAAATAATTCCAGCATTATTAATTTTCTTGAAGAAAAAAGTAAGAAAAATCATGCGTTATGCATAGATTATGAAGCACTTTCCAAAACTTAATAAAACCTTCAGCAAAACTTTGTTATTTAGATAAATAATAGTGTATAGCCAAATATACCCAAATATATATTCCGGTACTTTTGAACAGCCCTGTATTTCATATGTCAGTTGATGTAATGGGAAAATTTAGTTTAGCAAGAAAATACCCAGTAGCTTGAAATTTCTTTTTCAGCAATTCATTATATATGAGGACCCCAGAAGCCAAGGGGTATAAGTGACAAAATTGAAAAAATTGAGTTAAGTGCACAGGGTATCTAGAAATATGCTTTTTTCATTTCAGGTAAAGAAATATAGGTCATTTTCTGATTATTTGGGGAGTTATAGAGATAAACCACTTTTTTCGAAAAACAAACAATATTGATTAATTATACATTGAAAGAAAATTGTACTCTATTTTTTTAACAGTTATTGAAATGAGAGTTCAAAGATTAAAATGCAACAAGCAGATGTTTCCTATTTCAATTTAGTCAATTGTTATCGATGTTCCAATTTAACATCAATTATCTTTAAACTCAATTTACTCCAAATCGACATTTTGTCACTTGTACCCCTTGGCTTCTGGGCTCCTCATATATAAAATCCCTCCGTGTATAACGATTCCAGGGTCAACCCATCTATGAGAAAAAACACTTATTGTGACCAATGACAAATTCCATTGTGAAAAGTTATCTCCGATTTTAAAGGATATCAATTTTTTCTCCAATGCAAACGTTCCAGAGTCGTAATGGAGCGTTCTCATTTGTCAGATTTACAATTTGAGCTGTAAATGAAGTCACTACATTTTACTGTGCTTTGAAATCTTTTTCCTATTTCAAACACAATATTCACACTGTTAAAAATTTCACTATTTGCTGCAGTATCACTCCACCGCTTCTATAGAAAACGATTACTTTGCTGTGTTATGGAGTATTCTCATTGGTCATAAAACAGACATTCTATAAAAGCTGTGGAGTGAAACTGCAGTAAATGGGTCGAATTTTTAGCAGTACACTGTTAAATTTTGAGCCTTTTGCCGCATCATCACTCCCCAGCTTTTATAGAATACACTGTAAGTAGCACACACAAAGTAACCGTTTTCTTTAAAAGCGTTGGAGTGATGCTGCAGCAACTGTTAAAAATTTGACCCATTTGCTGCAGCATCACTCCACTGTTTTTATATAAAGCTGTTACTTTACTGTGATATGGAGCATTCTCATTGGCCATAAAAGAGACATTCTATAAAAGCTGTGGAGTGACGCTGCAACAAATGGGTCAAATTTTTAACAGTGTAATACGGTAAAGTAATATTTTTTTATAAAAGCTGTGTAATGACGATGCAGCAAAACAGTCAAATTTTTAACAGTGTTTAATTAAAACTTTTTATTTAAGAAAAGCGAAGGTGCGTTTTAAATACAATATTGTTATAATTTTTATATTTGTGTTGCTTTATTTATTTATTTTTATTTTTATCTATTTATTTATTTTTTACAGCCCTGAATGACTTCATTGTCACACAACGAATCATGATTTTTTACTCTTTATTGTTGACAGTTGTTTTCGATCTCATAAAGTATTTTCTTTTAAGTATTAGCTAATGGTATAAAATAGTTAATTCACAAATGTTTTAAAATAGCATTATTAGTGCATGTGTTACTTTATTAAAGCATGTTCTATTAATGCATTATTAATGCATGCAATTCTATTGATATTTTTTTCTCATGTTCAATCTTTGTATTTTTCAAAATTGTTTAAACCTAAAGTGACTATGATTGAACAAAGTTGTTGTATTGTTTTATCATCTTTTTAAAAATGGAAACACGTCATTTTGACGGGCTATCTTCTAGTACTATTAGAGCGAAACATACTTGAATACCCTGTAGTTTACATTGTACCTTTATTACACGTCAGCATTAGGCTAAAATTTATTGTAAACTAAAACACATTTAAAACAACTGAAATCACATTCTCATAAATTACCATTCATAGGCGTCCATGTACCGAATTCTTTGCGTGGCCCTGTATATCCTTTTATCTATATTCTGCAAACATTTCTCAGTAAATTGAATGAAGTTCAGCGTAAAACTACAGAGCTTATTTAAGAACCACGTTTAAATAATTTACGTTCCTATTTAGTAATGTTGGTGAGCTCTTTTGGGTAGCCCTGTATATCAACTATAACATTTATACACACCATATAATGTGCATATATTTAGCGAAATATAAAAGCGCATATCATAATTAAAATGCATTTCATCCCTCCATCAGCCATCATCGGACACATATACGGTAATTCGGAAAGAATATACTATTTGAAATCTTTTGTATAGCCCTGTAAATGCTATGTACTTCATATTATGCAAGACAGTAGTAGCGTATAATTTATATTAAGCTTCAATGACATACATTAATTTTATCATACATGAAACAGTTTAATATATTTAAAATATGTCACACACAATTCCCCTTTTACCATTATCTAATGGAATTCTTTTGTGTGGCCCTGTAAATGAATAATAGCTACATTTTCACCTTATATTTTATAGAATGCAGATTTTAATATGTTTGACAAGGTATAACATCTTTAAAACTCCTTTGAAACGATTTTTCCCCATAGGCCGTAATGTAATGGGAAACTTTTGATTCGCCCTGTAGATAAATTAATCATGGTAGAAACTTCATTTTCGATTGGACTTGTGCTAGGGTATACGTTAATAACGTCTTAAAATTTCATGGCAATCCGAGTATATTAACGATTTTTCCCCATGGGCCATAATGTAATGAAAAACCTTTGATTCGCCCTGTAGATAAACTAATCATGTTAGAAACTTCATTTTTAATAGGATTCGTGCTAGGGTAAACATCAATGACGTCCTAAAATTTCATGGCAATCCGAGTATAATAACGATTTTCCCCCATGGGCCGTAATGTAATGGGAAACTTTTGATTCTCTCTGTAGATAAACTAATCATGGTAGATACTTCATTTTCAATAGGGTTCGTGCTTGGATAAACGTCAATAACGTCCAAAAATTTCATGACGATCCGAGTATATTTACGAGAGTTAGAGCGCGGACAGGCGCCAGACGGCCATACGGACAGACGGCCAGACAAATAGAATGCATAAGCACTTTTCAACTTTGTTGGAAAGTGCTAAAAAAGTAATAATTACAGTTATCAAAATGAAATATCGGCAAAACTTGCATATACCATAATGTATACTTGTAAATACCGTATTGTTGTCATGTCGCATGAGAAATGGGCTATTACCACATCACAATAAAATATAAATATCCAAATTTTGTGACAGCATACAACAAAAATATATTTGACAATGTACACTCAGAAATTGTTATTTTTAAAATGACAGTTGTAGTTTGAAATATGAGCGTGCAACCTGTTCATATATTGCCGTTACCTCTTGCAACACTAAGGAATAATGAATTTAACCCTTTCGGGTCTGATGCACTTCTAATAGTACATGTCATTTAATGGAGTATTGTTTTGTTTTTTCAATTACTTTTGCTACTATTTACATGCAGTAATGTTAGTATATGTCAACGCATTTAGACTGTGACTTAATTTATGTTTAGATAGTTAGTAATAAAAATATTAAATATTATTTACGTACTTCTGCTGACGCCGTTTACGATTCTTTTATTTTAAACATTATTTCACTCTTTAAATTTAAAATAAAAATTACTTTCCTGAAATAAACATGTGTAATAAAGTGAAAAAGGTATTATATAGTGGCAAAATCAGTTAATATTATTGTAATGCAATATTTTCTAACCTTCTCTGAAAACTTTTCCTTAGCCTGTTGACATATGAATATGAACTGAATAGTACGCAAGCTAAAACAACAACGTTATGTTTTAGACAATGAAATATTTGTTAAACAGTGTTTAATTTATTTGGATAGCTCATAAATGTAATTTTTTCTGAAATGTGAAAAAAAATTCGGACCCGAAAGGGTTAAAAATATACAATACTGACACCCTCCCCCCTCCGTAAAAATAAATTACATAATTCATATTTTTTTCAAGATATATTTTTTTCCTCTATTTATATAAGTGCACAATTATGTATCTGAGAACAGAAATTCTCGACTTAAATATATTTTGTGGTTTTGAATGGTTTTAAGTAACATTTTGATTTTACGCTCCTTCATAACGGAAATGTAAATTTTTAAATAAAATTTATCATATTCTTATATGTTTCGGACGTTTATTATGTATTATTTTAATCTATTTATTTTACATAGGTTAGTGCTTTTATAATATTATTTCTTTATGTGTTTATATTATTCTAGTGGGTAAAACCCTTAAAGATTTTATGGTTAGCGACTTGAAAATTTTAATTGAATTATGTTTAAATTTTTAATTAGTTACTTTTAAAATAACATGAATTACTATATTCTATAGTTTAAGCTTGTAATTTATTACTTGACTATCTTCATAATAGTTTTATTTATATGCAGATTAGGTAGCGGCAGCACAGACAATCACCTCATTGAGTTGACGGATAAATACATAGGATTAGTTAAATTTCTATTCGCATATTTAAACGCAATTGCTCTACCAAGTCAAATCTTGGTTGAAAATGCCTAAAAACTCGATTTTAGCAATTGACTCGAAGGTATACAAGTACGTTTTCCTCCACCCAAAAATATGGAGTATTAGATGCAGGAAAGCACAATGGTAAACCTACGAGTCACCCGCTGAAATCGGATTTTTAGATGCTTTTCACCAAGATATGGATTGGAAGTAAAAATAAGCTGTTTTGCAAATAGAGATGAGCAAATTTTTTGAGTGTGTGAAAAATAATAATTTCGGACAATGGATAAAAACAATTTAAATATTAAAATGCTATCGGTCTGTGAAGTCATATCTTGATGGAAAACACCTAAAAATTCGATTTTACTGGTTGACCTAGATTTACTATTGTGTTTTCCTGCACCCAAAAGTATGAAAACATGGCAGACTGGAAACAGGAAAACATATCGGTAAACCTATGAATCAACCGCTAAAATCAGGTTTTTAGATGTTTTACACTAAAATATGACTTAGCAGACCGATTGGGTTTTAATATGCGAATCGAGTTTTAACTAATCCAGATTTTTGTACGTGAAATCGATGAGGTGATCGTCTATGCTGCCGCCTCTTCGTCTAATAGTTTCCGTTGGTGATGCCGTCAAATGTGACGACTAGGGGCGTAGCTACTGGGGGGGCGTCTCGCCCCCCTAATGTTGGCAACTTCGATGACAGTCGGCAAATTCTAGGTAGTCAGTATCAATCGATACAACTGTAAAACACCCGTTTTTTTCCAATTTTACATGTTTTTACTTAAAACATACACTAAAAAACACCAATCCTTAGTATTTTTCTAAAGGATTTCTTCCGAAAATCCGAAGTTTGCCTCACCATTTTTCGACTTCTCGTGACTGCTGAAAATAATTTAAAAAAAAAACAAAAAATCGGGAAAGACTAGTTTTTTTGAGAATTTGCAGTAGATGAGTAGAGTTCTAGGAGATCAACTAGCATTAATGATGATGACGACTTCGGTGAAGATATTCATATTTTTTCGTGTGCATGGACTTAACCCAGGAGTGGCAACAATCACACTTCGGCGACTATGTACCGTCCGAAAAAGACTGTTTATTGGACGAAATGAAAGTTGAGTAAAAATATTCTTCATTCTTATTGGACAGGAAAGCCACTATACGGTCTCATTGAGTTTGTGGCTAAAATTCCAGGATTGGACAGAACTCTATTATCATATTAAAATGCAACTGATCTGCCAAAGCCATAACTTGGTGGAAACAACTGTCAAAAACTCTATTTTAGTGGTCATTGGAAGGTTTATCACTGTGTTTTCCTGCTCCCAGTCGTCTATGTTTTTCATATCTTAGGGTACAAGATAGGGACTTGCACGGGCCCGGGCATGATCCGAGGCCCGCAGTCGGCCAGTCGAAATAAAGACAATTTTCAAACGGGTCGGGTCGGCAGAATTAAGACATTTTTATCAACGGGCTGATAAACGAAAAATACGGACCATGCCAGCAAATAAATTAAACGGACCAGCTAGGCCGGTAAAAAAAAAATTAGTGGGCCTGCCGGCCCGATCTAAAAGAGTAAGCAAAACCGGTAAAATATTGGTTTAGTTTCAATGAATATGATTTTCGGGAGAATAAGTGTAAATGTTCGTCATGAACCGATGCTAGTTTGATAAATCAATACAGAAATGTTGCATGTCCACCATAGAAGTCGGCATCAGGCATGGTGTCTGAGCTGAGTTTCTTTTTTCTTTAGCAGACTCGTGCAGTGCAGAAATCAAGCTTGCTTTTTTTCTCAGTGAAGTCGAGACGGGCTGGAACTGTACTTAATTGTTCTCAGGATGTATAGCGCAGACAACATGTTTTGTAAAAATATTAAAAACGATAATGTTCTGTTAAAGTAATCTTTGGAAATATATCGTAAGGTAGTCAAATGTATTGCTAAACAGCACATTTTTAAACTACTTTTAACTGTAAAGGCTTAAAACTGACAAGTCTGACTATTGAAGCGATTTTGAATCCAATAGTAATTTATATATATATATATAAGGTTGACAATAAAAGATTCTTGTTACGTCTTCAGGCTTTTCTCCTTTTTTGTGATGTCGGAACTGGAAATTCGTTTCAAAACGCTTTCTTTAACATTATTTTATCTAAGATGCATTGCCTTTACCAAAAAATAAATAACGTCATTCGATTGAATAGTTTCTAATGAGAACACCTGCCAATCTTATGCATTTCCGAAAATAAATGAATTCAGAAGTGTGTCCAAAAATAGCCATTTTGTTTTGGGAAAACTTTAATAAATGTCGGAGAAATATTTTCACAAATCTACTTTTTATTAGACAGCTTCAAAAGTATTCTAAACTAAATTATTATTATTTTTATTATTTATTTATTATGAATCCTTATTTGAATGTTGAAACGTCTAGGAAAAGTAATCATTAATGTTGCTTTTATGTACTTTCTGTCGTGCGAACGCATCGTAATATACTGTATATACTGTAAGATATACTGTAAATTTATTATATAAATATGCATGCAATATTGTTAAAGGAATCTTAATTGTAGTTAAGACAAAATTGTGATTTTTTTTTCTTACATAAATTGAATTGGGCCAGATCGCGCAGGGTGGGGCTGTGTACTGTAAATATAAACGGACTAAACTTAAAATTTTTACATTGGATAGGCCGGTCCAAGATAACTATCATTCGAGTCGGGATTGGGCCTGAAAATTCTGGCCCATAGTGAAATTCTGGCTCTAATACAGGAAAATTTGATGATAAACCTATCGATCATTGACGAAAATCAGGTCTGCAGGTGGCATTAAGAATGACTTTGGCAGACCAGTTGCATTATAACATGCGAATATTGAAAATTCAGCCGTCAATTCGATGTGGTGATGATCCGTGCAGCTGATTCTCAGTCTGATGGTGTTTGTTTATCTTCTAGATATCCGCAGCTGATGTGACATAGGTAAAATTCAATGAAATGGGTTGAATAATTGAATCATTTAGTCGATTGTCTAAAGCCGATTATTGAAAAATTGACCTGTCTGTTGAATAATTTTTTTTATCCTTTTTAGAGACTAGAGATAGAGATCCACACGGGCCATAATTTTCAGGCTCGACCTGTTTGAAAAAATCTTGGCCCGGCCCTAAAAAGAAGTTGGAATTTCACCCGAAACCGGCCCGCAAAATTCCAACTCAGTCCGATTGGATTTCTACTAAATAGTGATTTTTACTTGTATGGAGAAGTTCTGATTAAAAAAAAAATACCTTAGAATTTTTCTAACGTTTATGACCTTCATTTATATAGAAATGACGTAGTTTATGTTTAAAATGAACCGCTGTTTGTTGTATGTAAATGTTTCAGTTATCCTTAATACTATTAATCCGTATTCCATGTATTGGAGATATAAATATCTTTAAAATGGCATACAGTAAAATCTTCTAAAACGGAATCGCATAGGAAAGAAAAAAATCGTTATAGACATGTTTCCTTCTTAGCAGGTATAAAAATGTATTATATTTTACCCTCACATATTATTGCATTAATTTTGTATGGATGAAACGCAATTTTCAATTTAAAACATTATTCCGCCATAGGCAAATACTTTTTTTTATACAGTTTACTACATTTTAATGAGCTTAGAAATCTACGATTTTTTAAAAAGAATAAATTTTTATATTTAATTGAAGAATAAAGGCTATTTTAAACTGTATGCTTTCTTTGCAAAAATTTTTGGCTCAGGCCAAATTTTACTGATCTTTCAACAAACCTGGCTACGCCGAGACAATGATTTTCATATAGGCTGGCTCAAAAGTGGGACAAAATATTTTGGTCCGTGAAGGCTAAGAAGAATGAAATCAGTCCCGGCTCGGTACGGAAAAGATAAATTAGGCCCGGCCTGATCCGATCTTCCAGGAAAAAAGTAAATCCCTATCCCAGCCCGACCTAGAAAGAGTAATAAAATAAATTTTGATTTAATCCTTTTTAATATAAATAAGTTTACTGTAAATAAATTCCAAGTAACTTCTTACTAAAAATTTCAACTTGTTTAATTAATTTGGATTCGAATTTCCTGCTGTACTATCAGCAATAAAATAAACAAATTTTCATTAATATAATAATAATACGCAATTAATAAATTAAATAAATTAATTCATTAATTCATATAATAATAATACGCAACTGGAATATTTATGGCAATAAAACGTAAGGGGTAGTATAGAATGTCCATCTTTAAGTCTATCTTATAGTCTCCTCAATAAGTGTAAAATATTCGATGTTTTAAAGTGAGAAATTTAACCCATTAATGCCCAAATTATTTTCTTCAATAAAAATGAAATTTTTGGGTTTCCCACCACTTTTAAAAGAAGAATAACTTTGATCTTAATTTATTGAGGTCTCTTAAAAAATAGGACTTATTTATCTTTCTATTTACTGGTGTGAAAAGTGCTTTTTTGTCTTTTTTGTAACTGTCCCTAAAAAGGGACGCTAGGCACTAATGAGTTAATCTCGGTGGGTTAATAATGTTGAATTTTATATAGAACATACAGGGTGTCTTAAAATGAATTAACTGATTTAAAAATTCAATAACTTACAAATGGTCGCAGCTATTTAAAAAATATTTGCAGAAGGGTTAGGTAAGATGTGAGAAGTGTTTTTTACAGCGTTTCTCGACTTAAGTTTAAAATAGAAGAAATACATGACATTGCTAGCAATGGTTGTTAAATTGGGAGCCGACATTTTGTTTCTCTTCACTCTCAGTCTTGTTGCGACAAAAGGAGATTAAATATATGAAACTAGCTGATCCGCCCGGCGTTGCCCGGGTCCGTATTAACAATATTAAACGAACTTGAAATTTGTATGATTTTAACATTAACTCGTTACATGCAGAAATGCATTGTCTGAAATACGTAGCCACTGACTGTGTGAAAAATCGGTTTTAAAAACAACTAATATTAAGCTCTAAAAATACTCAAAATGAGCAATAAAAAACGCGGGAGGGAATATGTATCCAACGATTGCATTATTTTCGTGTAAAAAAGTTGATATTTACCCGTAAAAATCACTGTTAAGTCACGTAACTAATTATTATTTTCACATACAAATCCCAAGTGAAATATTTTGAATTTCAAACTAATTATATCACTCTTAAATCCGACTATACCATGAATGAAATCGATACACGATGGTAGCTAAAAGGTTGGTATATAGTACTATAATTTCAGAACTATTTAACAAAAGTAAGTGTTATTTTTAATCAAATCTCGCGTATAGGTTCACTCTGTGTATAGATTCCTAACCTTAAACTTTTATACCGTAACCAGAACCTGTCTATAACCTAACAGCGACTTAACAGTACCCTACCGTAAATTAAATATAACAGAAATGTAACCTAGCCTAAATGTATTCACTTTATTGTAACATATCCTTATTCTAACCATAACATAAATGCAATTTAACTTAACCTATCTTAACCTAACCTAACTTTAACTTAACCTAACTTTAACCTAAATAATATAATAGAAAAAACCATTTTAAAAAATTACTATTTCTTCGTAAAATATGCTTCAGCTGTAATTCGTTTCTTTCAATTCGTTTTATGAATACAAAATTCCTTCCTCGTGCTTTTGTTTGAGACATTAAAATTTCAGTGATAAATGGTTTAATATTGCAAACCACGGAGTAAGACACTTCTTACTCCGTGTTGCAAACCTTTTTTCGCTTTACTTCGCCTCCACCTATCTTTTTCTCCATGGTGTGCAGCAGCTGTGATTTTTAAAAAAAATCCTCATTTAAACTGACAGTTTGCCAGTCTATGAATTTTAAAGGTCTGTCCCAGCTTTTTTAATTATTTCTGCGAAAATTTTATGCAACCAATCAACCATAAGAAAATCAAATGGAAAAAAAGCGAAAAAAGGCGATTTTTTATGAGAGTGAGCTTTGGAATTTAATTAATTACTCAGTTAATAAATAGAATTTCAAAATTCTTAGCCTCAGGTGCATCAGGAGAGACATTGGGCTACTCTCAAAAAAATTTTGAGCTTCGTACGTGCTGTAGATTTTGCTAGCCATCGCAGACACACACACAGACACACACACAGATACACACACAGACAGACAGAGCGTTTTGTTCTTTTATTAGTATATAGATGACTCTCAGTTACCAATGTAATTTTGTTATTAGGAGTCCACTGCATATATTTAATCTTTTTCTTTCACACCAGAATTGAGAAAAGAGGCCAAAAGGGCTCAGATTTAGCGCCTGTTGCTAACAGTACCATCTATCCCCGCTATTTTAAATTAAAATCGCGAATCGCGGTAAAAAACTCCTGCTATCTTACATTCTTACATAACACTCTTGTAGGAATTTAATTTTACCCGCTACCACAATTTGCAAGTTACTGAGTTTTAAAATCAGTCAGTCAATTTTAGGACATCCGGTAGATGCATATATACAAATACAGAAACAAACTTTTAAAGATATAAACATATATATTTTAAGTTAGTCGGCAAAATCGTCATTTACGCCCCCCTAATGAATTCTACTTAAATACGCCCCTGGTGACGACATTCATCAAAAAATCGAAAAATTTTCTTTCTCGAAGCCTATGTTTCTTCAAAATTCCGAATAAATACTGGGTGATCCAAAAGTCAGGACGAACTTTAAAAATTAATAATTCGAATACGAATCAAGATACAAAGATGCGATTTGCACTAAACGGATGGAAAAAAAACGGGTTTTGTGTGGCAAAAAAAGAAAAAAAAGTTCTGTTGGTGACCAATGGCATCACTAGCAGCACTGAAAGATGCCATCCGCCAAAATGCGTCTGTTATAACGCAAGAAATGGTACTAAATGCTGTCAGTGGTGTGGTGTCCAGTTTCACATCTGCACTTATGAATGATGGACAGCATATTAAACATTTATTGTAGTACTAATCAACTGTAACTAAGCTTACTTGTAAGTTGTCAACATTTTTTCATTTCTAAATCATCTTTTGGTGCCAATGATATAGCAGTACAAAATCTTTCGGTCGAATTCTTTGAATCTTACTGTTGATTGATTCACTATTTTTAAAAATTAAAATTAATTATTAGCCTTAAAAATCAAACTTTATAACGGTAAGTTACTGTTTTTTCAAAGGAGATTTCCCTTCTTTTATTTCCCCAAACTGAAAATATCTGTCAACTTTGCTAACAACAGTTTTAAAGTTAATTTATGGATTTATTTTTAACACTGTAGATCAATTAAAATAATTCATTAAGAAAGAGAGAAAATCTAAATCGTTCACCCATTGCTTTTTTAAACCTTTCTGTCAATGACCAAATGAAAGAGATATTTTTCAGCAGGATTTTAAAATGTTAGTATTGAAATAAACTAAAAGGAATTTAGATTCTTATTATTTGTCCATCCATTTCGCCAACAAAACTATTTTTTTTTTTTTTTTTTTTTTTTGTTACACAAAAACCGGTTTGTTCTCCATCCGTTCCGTGCAAACCGTATCTTTGTATCTTGATTCATTTTCGAATTGTTCATTTTTAAAGTTCATCCTGACTTTTGGGTCACCCGGTATTTTGGTTCTCAAGGATGTCAAATTTCCAGACAAAGGTGATAATTTTATAGCACAGTATATGGACTATGTTAGTCATTGTTTAACAAAATTACTGTTGATTTAAACCTATAGTTTGCAATTGCACCATAAATTTGTAACTACTAAGAATGTCATTTGTTAAATAAATTTAACTTTTTCAAAAAAATGTATAACCGACTCCAAAGAAAAGCGCTAAAAAGAATTAAATAATTCTATAAAATTCTCTAATGACAAATCGTTATCCAATAACCACACAATGACTATCATGTACCGGTATAAAACGGTTAAATTTAATATCCACCAAACATAGATTTTCCAGAGAATATTTTTTACAAGAGATTAATTTACATATTTTTATTTAATTTTTGAATATATACATATAAAAACTAATGAATTACTTTTTGTAGTTGGTGCCAAACAATCGTAATCGATAATGATTTCCCCATTTTGTTTATGGTACTAGACATAATATATCCACAATTCTTACTATACTTAAGATAGTTTGGCACCAACTTCAAAAAGTAATTCATTAGTTTTTATATGTATATATTAAAAAATTAAATCAAAAATATGTAAATTAATCTCTTGTAAAAAATATTCTCTGGAAAATCTATGTTTGGTGGATATTAAATTCTATATATTAAATTTAACCGTTTTATACCGGTACATGATAGTCATTGTGTGGTTATTGGATAACGATTTGTCATTAGAGAATTTTATAGAATTATTTAATTCTTTTTAGCGCTTTTCTTTGGAGTCGGTTATACATTTTTTTGAAAAAGTTAAATTTATTTCTTACTTTTTAGTTATTTATACCGTAATACATAATTATGTGTTCTGACATATGATGGCTCTTTGCAACGCATTACTAATGAACGCACTTTGCTGAGTTCTGATGTATTCGCTTTACTTGTCACTGTTTGATTGTCAACTTTTCAAAAGACACTTACAATATCGGTTAGTATCGTTGTGAATCTTTAGGTTTTCTGGATGTGGTAACTTCTTCAGATCTGGCACGACGAAAAGCTACCGCATTCATGAAATCTTAAAGTCAACATCTAATCGTACGGACATCGGAAGTGGTTATCGAAAGGTGACAATGCCTCAAGTAAAGTGTCCTTACACATAAGCGCGCGGCAAAGCGCTTCCATATATGAGTAAACAGCAAAGTTACTCCATGTATCAATGAATAGTAAAATGCTTTTCTAGTGTAGTCAAAAATACTCCCCCTTCAGTCAGAAAAAGCAAAAAGAAAGATTTTAATAAAAATCGCTCTATGATTCAATAGACAAACAACAACAATCTAATTCCTATAAATGCGGTAAAGGCATCGGAAATGAGCGAATCGACGAGGAATCCGAAAATCATAACCTGTACTTGGCTGCATCTATAAGAGAGTGACATCATTCGATGCCCAAATACTTTTTCACGGACGCTTTTGTCCCAACTAAACTGTTAAAAATTTCACCCTTTTGCTGCATCGTCACGCCACCGCTTTTATGGAAAACGATTATTTCAGCCTATCATGGAGCATTCTCATGGGTCAAAAGACAAATATTTTATAAAAGCGGGAGTGTGACGATGCAGCAAAAGGGTAATTTTTTTTTACAGTGTATGTATGAGATATTCCATAAAAGGGATGGAGTGATGATGCAGCAAAAGTTAAATTTTTAACAATGTATCGCAATGCTAGGCATTTTCTATTATAAAATTTGATGATGATTTCCTGGTAGCATTCGATTGTACGCCGAATGATCCTTTATTTCTACACAGACATAAATGCATAATCCATATTATTTTACAAATTCTTGGACATACAAGGACAAGATAGCACATGGAAATATTACGACACAAGAAAAATACAACCGGGAGCTACACACAAAGAGTGTGTGCAACGGAGCCAGTGGGATTCGAACCCACAATCTCCTAGGCTCTCAAGAGATTAGCACCGTGGTGTCTTAACCACTCGGCCACAAGGACCCCCTTGATGACTCATTTTTGTCCAGAATCTTTTCAATCAATCGTATACTGTGCTCCATGTGTCGTCATATTCACATCAAGGAATCCTACATGAACAAAATCTGAAATCATTCTGGTGTCTAATCCGGTAACAAAATCTGAATCTAAAGATAATTTTGTTACACATATCTATGAACTTTATTTTGCATTGATATGTAGAGATAATTTTTTCCTCCGGAGCAAAATATATACTAAAGGATTTTCATCTTTTTCAGCAACTTAAGGATGTCGATTGGTATCGATGTCTATTTCCGCTTTAGTGGATGCGAGAACTTGTCCATTTAAACTTTAACATTTCGGAAATATATCGCATCCAGCAAACTTTAAGGCCACACACTACGCACAGAAAAAGTCCCGGATGATAATGTGAAGTCTATGGGGGCGTTCTTTTCAAATATCTCGCTCAAATTTTAAAATTTTTACGTGTTTATTTTTTCATGGGATAGCTGAGGATATTCCACAACCGGCCTAGTTTTTACTTTTTCAATTTTGGTTTCAGATTTAAAAAAAAATATTTTAAATTTCAAAACCGGTTTAAACGGTTCTGAAATTGAAACTATCATTATATAAAACATACATAAGCAAAATCGAAGAAGTAAAAACTAGACCGGTTGTAGATCATCCTCGGCTATCCTATGAAAAAAAATATATGTAAATATATTAAAATTAACATCAGGGTCTTTTTCTGACACTAGTGTGGTGCCTTAAGGTCCACATTGAAATCTACAGACTTCGTTGGGCATTGAAAAGCTGACAATCCATCCGTATACGTTAGAATTATTGTGAAAAATTACCTTTGTTTTTAAAGCTATCTATTTTCTGACTAATGAGAGCGATCTAAAAACGTCTATGGAGCGTTTTCATTGGTCAGAAAATAGATAGTCTTTAAAAACAGAGGTATTTTTTCAAGATATTTTAAACAGGGTACACTGTTAAAATTTTGACCCTTTTGCTGCATCGTCCCTCCACCGCTAATATAGAAAACTATTACTTCAGCCTATTATGGAGCATTCTCATGGATCAAAAGTGAGACATTCTATAAAAGCGGCGTAGTGACGATGCAGCAGAAGGGTAAGATTTTTTACAGTTTAAAGTACGCGTACACAATCAGAGCGCGTCAAGTTGCTTCTATGATTCAATGCATAGCAAAGTAATTCTAAATGTTCGTATGTATTAAAATATTCTTTTGAGTCATAAAAACTAAAAAGGAAGATATTATCAAAATCACATCATGATTCAACATACGTCTATATGGAAGTAGTAATATTTGAAGTTAAGAATATTCTTTGATAAACGAGGTTTCCCAAAGTACAGAAAATTTAAGAATTTTTATTCCAGAACTTGGCGGTAGTCGCCTGAACGAGTTTGTTTTATGGGTGAAAGAAGTTAACTAGCTTAACTTTAATGGTAAGCTTATCAAAATTTTTCGTCATTTATATTTGTCCAAATGCAAATCTAGCAAATAGCAATGTACTTTAATCACTTTGTGAATCCGGCCTAACAAGCACCCTGATACACAGACACTCTTGCTTTAACGTGTAAGGCTCTTTAGAGATGAATTTTCTGCTTTTCGATATCGAATTCTCATGTCTGGATCGATGTGGATCTTTCACTTTGGTGGATACGAGAATTGTTCCAGCTAAGAGTTCGTACTTTGGAAAAAAACTAGCATCTCTGCAACAGTGGTTAGGATCCAGAAGGATTTTTCGCTGTTAAGCAAAACAAGATTGACCAATCATAAGCCTTTATTTTTGAGAACTTTTCATTGATCGAAGGAGAGAGTCTGGAATACATGGAGTGAAAATCTGCTATCGACGCTGTAAAAAATTTGACCCTTTTGCTGCATCGTTACTCCATCGCTTTTATAGAATTTCTTAGTTTTGACCAATGAGAATGCTCCATAACAGAGCGAAGTAATCGTTTCCTATAAAAACGATGGAGTGACGATGCAGCAAAAGGGTTCAATTTTATGCAATGCAAGCAGTGCTAAAATTTTGTATCCTTTAAATGTGCAACGATGCTACTGAATTCCAAAGTGTCGATCACAGCGACATCTGCGGCATTTTCGTGATACATTATCTAGACTAGCAATGATTCTTGCATTTTTAGAAAATGTCCTGCAGATGCCGCTTCTATCTTTAAATTTCATTAGCATTGTTGCACATTTAAAGAATAGAACATTTTAGCGCTTTTTTTAAGTGTTACAGAGGGCGTGTTCAGCACAACTTACCGGTTACGTACCGACCACTTACCGATTGTAGACAAATACGAAATGAAAATCAAAGCGAAGTGTGACGTCAGCGACAATTCAACAGAATAGTTTTCATTGATGCCACAATTTGCTTTCGTACTGCCCTACAATCGGTCGGTAACATTGGTTACTTTTATAAGTTGCTCTGAACACGCCCTGACATAGCCGATTTCCACACTATATCCCCTTGATGCTATATTTCCGGTTTCTTGCAGAAGAGAACTTTTCCGGAGTCCAGGTAGAATTTGCGCTATTAGCGAAACCAGATTAACAGATCAGAAGCCTGAATTTTAGCAAATTTTTCAATGTTTTAAATAAATTTTTTTGTTAATAAATCTCGTTTCGCAAACAGCGCAAAATTTAAGTGAATTCTGGCCCTCGTCCAGTTAGGATTTTGCACTTTGAACACTGTTAAAAATTTGAAACTTTTACTTTATCGTCAATCCATCACTTTTATAGAAAATGATTACTTCATTGTATTATGGTGAATTCTCATTGGTCAAAATAGAGATATTCCATAAAAGCGGTGGAGTGACGATGCAGCAAAAACTTCAAACTTTTAACAGTGAAAAGATCGTGTGTCTATGTAAGTGTAACATAAAAGCATGCAAAATGAACACTTCTAATTGGTCGATTGCTTCAAAATGAATTTGAAATTTAAAGTTTTTATTTTTTAAAAAGTTCTAATTATCAGATTTTTATGAAATTCGAATGGGACCACATGGGCTTCATACGCTTTCAAACAAAAAAAGAATTATCAAAATCGGTTCATATTTGCAAAAGTTATGCGTGAACAACAAATACATACAGGTCGAAATCATAACCTCCTCTTTGAAGTCGGTTAAAAATAGAAAACATTGCTCACTTTTAGTAGTGTTCTATAACCATACTTAGTAGTTATATTTTGACAACATTAAAAGAATGATATAAAAACAAATTGAACTATACTTCAAACAAATGGTTTAGGAAAATATTTCGGAATTGGCATTTCCTTGTCAAACGTCAACTGAATGATTTGAATAATAAACTGTAGCATTTAAAAATTCACAAGAAAAGTAAAAATATCGCAGCGTTATCGCAGTTATTAATGCGTTATGGGAATTTATTTTTTTTTTTTTTGAGATATTTATAAACATTTCAAATTTTCTAATTAAATATTTTGGTTAAAAAAAAACTATTTATTTTAGAAGTTTGAAATTCAAGTTAATATAAAAGTTACAATATTTAGATTATTATAAATTATCAGAATAATTTATTATTTATTTTGACTGATGTATGATGAAGTGTTATTCACTTAGATGATATGCCTCATAATTGTAATAAAAAAATTCGAAATTTAAAAATAATTATAACAATGGACAACCAATAGCACAAATAATAAAAATCTAAATTCCTTTTAGTTTATTTCAATACTAACATCCTAAAATCCGGCTGAAAAAAATTTCTTTCATTTGGACATTGACAGAAAGGTTTAAAAAAGCAATGAATGAACGATTTAGATTTTTTTCTCTTTCTCAATTAATTATTTTAATTGATCTACACTGTTAAAAATAAATCCATAAATTAACTGTAAAACTGTTGGCAGCAAAGTTGACAGACATTTTCAGTTTGGGGAAATAAAAGATGGGAAATGTCCTTTGAAAAAACAGTAACTTACCGTTATAAAGTTTGATTTTTAAGGCTAATAATTAATTTTAATTTTTAAAAATATTGAATCAATCAACAGAGAGATTCAAAGAATTCGACCGAAAGATTTTTAACTGCTATATCATTTAATTTTTGTACAAAATACTTCAAGTTGTTCTGAGGTTTTAACTCGAGACCACTTAACAGCGGATTGAATCCTTACGGACTGGAGCCAAAGCTGCTGATGCTACTTTGTACAAAGTATGTCTTTTATGAGTCAGTTGTTAAAAATATATTGTGCTATTTCAAAGATTTCCCTTCAAATATATTCGTTAGAATATTCGTAAACGGTTTATTTTTATTTATATCAGATTGATACATAATGCTTATTATATCTTAAATAAATTTAAATTTTTAAACAAGTTTAAATAAAAAAATCACCGGGCTTTTCTTTTATTTTAAAGAAAAAAATTGAATCGCATTCATTTTTTTTACAACAATAATGTTATACGGAATGTTTAGAAATTTTCGCACACTATTTACTATTCAATGGGCTAAATAATTAAAAGATTTTTTTTATTAAGATAAATGAGAAAAAAAAATATTTAAAATTTTTTTTTATGTTTTCATTTATTTATTCATTTTGTGTAATATTTAAAAAATAAAATTACTATATTTTTATAACGCTTTTACCAATAAAATAATAATAATGATAATAGCATTATAAAAATTATAACTTCTTTGAAGTAAAATTACGCAATTTATTTTTAACACTACCAAACTTCTGGCGTCTGGTAAAGGAGACAATTGCAAAATGATTGTCCATGAAAATCCTCACTAACTCCGAGAAGATGATTTTTAAATTTCTAAATTATTCTAACACACACACACACACATACACACACACATATATATATATATATATATATATATACAGGGTGTTTCAAAAATGACCGGTATATTTGAAAAATCGACAAAAATTAAACGGGCAGCGATAGAAATACAGCGTTGCAATAAGCTTCGGACAACAGTAAATTTTTAGGCAGACAAACTTACGAAATTAGTTACAATTTTCAACAACAGATGACGCTGTAGGCGATTTGAAAGATATAGAAGAAAACGCAGTCTGTGAGTTCGCCATTCTGTAAGTCGTATTGCTGCTGTTAGCGTGTGCTTTCAGATTGGAAGTTTGCTGTGCAAAAATGGTTTAATTCTTAGAACAGAGGATTTTTGACTTGAAAGACCACGTGTACCGTCACAATTCAGAAACAATTAAACAACTGAAGCAGTACATCTCCTCTGCATGTAAAGCCATCCCGCCTGACACGTTTACAAAGGTTTCTGCTAATTTCGTTCAGCGACTAAGCACTACGCAGTATTATTGCTTCGCATGGTAGATATGTGGAAAATATCGTATTTTAGATTTTTCCAGACTGCAGCACCATTTGTTGTTGAAAATTGTAACTAATGTCGAGAGCTTGTCTGCCTGAAAATTTACTGTATTCCCAAGCATATTACAACAAACGGTGTATTTCTATCGCATTTTTGAAACACCCTGTATATTATTATTATTATTATTATTATTATTACTATTATTAACGAAATTTCAAAAGTATTTAAAAAATGTTCTCTTTGTATTGCAAGTTTCAACAAAGATAAAATAAATTAAATAAAGACATGAAAATCCCTACAAGGAATTAGATATAAGATAAGGGAAATGTGTGCAAAATGATGAGTGAGAAATGCAATCGAATGCATCGAACAAAGAAGTAGTGTAAATTTACCGAGATTTTAACTTTTTTTACTTTGTTTTAAAAGAAATTTTTATCACTGTATGAAGTTGGTGTCATAAAGTAGGTAGAAAGTTGGTAAGAAATATAATAATCCTTAATCTCGATGACAAAAAGCAATACAATTGCAATTCAGTAGCACGATAAAAGTCTTACATAAGAGCCAGGATTTTTTTTTTTTTTTTTTTTTTTTTTTTTTTTTTTTTGTGAGTTTTTCCATTTCTGCACAGTAACATCCCTCATGGCATGCATGGTCACATTGACGTCACTGTGAGTCTCTGTGGTCACATCTCATCTGTGACAAAAATTCCACCACTCAGTGACGTCACATTATGACTGAGATGTGACTTTCTTAAAAATCTTTAGAAAATTACAAAAATTCTTCAAAACATGTTATTTACTTTAAAAAACACTTTTGTCACAACGTCGCTTTTGCCACAGTTTCGTCACGATGTTAATGTCAAAGTAGTCACAAATGACACATTTTTCACAAATTTGTCACACCGTGACTTTACAAAGTGGTCACAAAATGACGTCACAAACGAGCTCTAAAACAGCCATAATGACTTCACATTTTATTCACTGTGACTTCACATCGACGTCACTTGACGTCACATCGACGATCGATGGTCACAAAGTCACAGTGTGACTTCACAACGACGTCCCAGTGACGTCACCATGCCTTACCGGATGTCAGTTTCGTAAACATTCAAAACAATTTTGCTGCAGACAACGGAGTATCCTCGTTGTTTTTTTCTATCTCCGTCCTTTTTGTTATTTTCAGGAAATGTGATGAAATTTCGTATTTTCAAAGGAAAATGCCCTTTAGTCGACAAAAAGGGTTTTTTCTGTAAAATTCAGGAAAAATATATCCGTGAATTTTTATTTTATTTATATATTTATTTATTTTTATTTATTTATTTATTTATTTTTGGACAGTGTATTAAAAACGTTTTGAAAAATATGGTTTTCAAATATTTTATTCTAAAATCATCGTCAATTTTAACTAAAAAGAATGAAAAACATGTCGTAGCATGTTTCCATGCCATTTCTAGCATATTTCCTACGACATGTGCAATGGAAAACATGTTCTAAGTTTTAAATAGCAAAAGTTTTCCAAATAAAGTGTTCAAGAAAAAAAAAATGGATTTTTTCACATACAGTAGAGCGCCGATTATCCGAACACGTCGGGACCGACCCTAGTTCGGATAAGCAAAAGTTCGGATAATTGGACAGACAATTTAAAGGATATCCCTATCTATACAAAAACCTTCACACTTTATCCAGGCTTAGGACTGGCAATACTGTTAGTGCTGGCGTGTTTAAAAATGTTTTTTTTTTTTGCCTTTTTTCATTTTTTTTAAACTTTTTTTTGTCTTTTTTTCATTTTTTAAATTTTTTTTTTGTCTTTTTTTCCTTTTTTAAACTTTTTTTTTTTGTCTTTTATTTTAAGATTATAATTTAAGTAAAAAAGCTTTTGATTTTTTCTTGCTTCAAAGAAGACATTCTTTTCAATACTGCCATATCTCTAATGCTTCTTAAATGCATTGCTTGAATAGGATCAGCGTCTTTCTGCCTTTCGAGCCATTTCATAGCTGTTTCCAAGCATTCAAAGGCTTCGCTGTGTGATGTACCTGGGTCATTTTCAGAGCATTCATTTTCAATTTCATTTTCATTTTCTTCATTTTCGCCTTCAATCTCAGCCATAATCTCATTGTCATTTAAAATCTGATATCCAGGGTCTTGCATGTCACAATTTATCCACTCATCAATTTCTTTTTCCTCATAATTTAGGATTCTTCCCATCTCTTTTATAGTTTTACACTCCTCATTTTCCTTATCAGATGCTTCTGCTCTAGTATCACTTTTTTCTCTGTTTAAAATTTTATTCCAGGCATTTTTTAACGCTGATGATTTTACAAGCTTCCATGAATCGGCAGCCATAATGCAACCATCCTTTAAAATTATTTTCATGGCATTCTGAGAATCAGGCTCTTCAGTGTCTTCTGATAGAAGCATCTTTCTCAACATTTGCTTTCTATAAAAGCGCTTAAATGTCTTTATTACCACATGTGCAAAGCTTTATCTACTTTATCATCAAAGGATTTTTTCATCGATTTTCTATCTAAGCTTCCTTGCTCACTTTCAAGTCCCGTTACATACTTCATAATTGATTCTTCATTCTTTTTTATATCTGATATTGTAGACTTTCCTACACCAAACTCCACTGCTAATTTTGTACCTGCTTCACCATTTTTCAGCCTCTTCAATATCTTTACTTTGTCTCCTAGCAAAAGAACAACTCTTTTTCGCTTTCCAGACATCTTTTCTCCTTCGTTGCAGAAAACATAAATGAGCTAGATCGCTGGTGCAATCAACAACCGCTAACAAGAAACCTTTGTCAACGTAGCTACGTCACACAAACCAGTTTTTCTCTACTCCCGACCTGGTGTCAAAGAAATGTCGTAGTCCTTACTTTTCTCTAGTCCTGGCTTCACACCGGGTCTGTGACCCGTCCATTGCGATAAGAAACTTCAAAGAAATACCCTCCCACCCCCTTGGGATTGCATTGCAACCATAGACATTGATTGCAACACGTATACACAGCAAGGGTGAGGGGAGAAAAATACAAACAGGAATTTTGTGCTTTGACCTTGGTTTCTCAACCCCTTTCTTCAAACCTTTTGTGTTCTCTCTTCCCACTAACAAAACTCCCCAAAAATACCTTGCAGTTTCCGGATTAAATTTTGTATGCCAAGAAAGAAAAGAAAAAAGATAGATAACAGGGTGAAAAAAGAGAAATGTAATTGGAAGGGACAGAAAAAAAATATTTAGGTTTTGGAGGGTTTTTTTTAATGAAAAATATGCTGTTCGCATAATTGGAAGTTCGGAAAAAAATTTTAAAAAGAGAAATACGCTGTTCGGATAATTGAGAGTTCGGTTAAAAAATTTTAAAAATCGAAAAACACAGTTCGGATAATTGGAAGTTCGGTTAATTGGAGTTCGGATAATCGGCGCTCTACTGTATTGTAAAAATGAGATGTCTTGTTCTAAAATGAAAACACCCTAGAAAAAATTCTATTATAACATAATTTAAATCTGAAGATAATAACTGTAAAATAGAATATGTAATACGAATTTCAATATCATGTGCCAAAAATGTCAATGTTGAATTAATGATAATGGATAATACGAAAAAGATTGTATTTCCTAGGTAAATGGCAGTTATTTTGCCTTTCTGTCAGGATGTCCAATCTTCTTACATATCTTTTCTTTGTATCATTAATAAGTGTCAAAATTATGCAATCTCTGTCCTTCCTCAATTTCAAATCAACAACAACAACAAAAAGAAAATAGTATTTTTTGTTATTTTGGGATACATTATCCTAAAAAAATGTATGTATAATACGCAATAGCCTAACCTAATAAGCAAGATTTCTGAATTTTCCACTGGCACTTAATATAAGTTACGAATTATTCTATAAATATTTGTAAAGATGCATTTATTTTTTAATATGACATAAAACTTTATATTTATATTTAATGTTATGTTCATCAAGTGAATGCACATATTTTTTTTTATACAAGTCAAAAAATCGGTAATTCGCATATAATGTAATCCATCTCAACAAAAATAAATTACTTTAAAATGCATTGAGGATCTTGTTATTGAATTTAAATTCCCGTTTCTAAGAAATTACAATTTTTTTATATGAATTATTCATAAGTTTACAAATACAAAAGTCATTTCTATGCGTATAAGTATATTTTAAAGAATAACTCTGTAATTTTAATCAATTCATACAATTACGTACTTATCAGAGAAACTGTAATAAAAATCAAACAACATAAAAATTATCTTCTAAATTCCCTCTGTAAAAATTCCATTAACCTTTTCGGGTCAGGTGTACTATTAATAGTACATGTCTTACAATGGAATACTATTTTGTTTTAGGATTTTTTTTGCTATTATTTACATGTAGCAATATGTTAGTTTAGGCTTATGCATTTACTATATTCATTTAAGTTTAGACATTTAGTAATAATAATGATTATTATTATTATTATTTGCTTCATTCTCTTTGCTGTTCTTTTATTTTGACTATATATTTCAGTCTTTAAATTTAAATTAAAAGTTAATTTCCTAAAAGAATCCCGTGTAATAAAGCACGAAAAATATTAGAAAATTGTATCTTATTGTAATACAATACTTTCTATACATTTCCAAAAATTCTTCCTTAGCTTATTGTCATATGAATATTAATTGAATAGTACGCAAAACAAAAACATTCGTTATCTTACAGTTTACGGAATAGTTTTTAAGCACTAATTAATCTGTTTGAATGGCTATTGTTAATGTGATTAACGTAAAAGTATTTTTTTTTTTAACTGAAAAAAAATCGGACCTGAAAGTTTTAAATTCTTTCCCATTCAATGTCGAGCTAGGATATTGAAATGTGTACAGATTTTGTATTTTTAGACGGCATAAATATGTGGACCGATTGAAGTCATGTCACCTGCTTATGGAGCAATCAATACATTATCGATAGGCGTTGATATGGTCTGTTTACAAAAAAAAAGAAAAAAAAAGAGGGCGAAAAAAACAGGGTTTTTGGGAGAAAAAAAATCATAACTCCGTCAATTTATTAGATATCAAATCCAACTAAATTTTTTATAAATGTTCTAAAAATTATCTAAAACTTTTGTATTTACAAGTGTTTGATAGGAACAACTTTTACCGATGAAAAAAATTAAAAACGAAAAGAACAAGGGGGGTGGAAAAAAAATCCATAACTTAGTCAATTCTTAAGCAATCAAATCTAATTAAATTTATTTTACATCTTCTCAATAATATCTACGACTTTCATATTAACAAGTTTTTCATAGGACCAATTCTTGCAGCAAACATAAATTAAACAAAAATAGGGGTTGAAGAAAAATCTCAAATCCAAGTTGCTTATATTCTGAATCATTTTTAAATTCACTTTTGATTTTAAACGCATCCAAATGGAGATCTTCCTATTAGGAACTGTATAATGTGACGTATTAGCCAGTTTTTTGATAGAATCAGAATATTTTTCAAAAAAGACTGCTAAAAACGTTATTTTGAACATAATTTCCCAAAGTGATGGTGATTGAAAATTTGAGGAAGTATAACAAATTGCACTTTTTCTGACTCATTTTTAAATCCATTTTTGTTCTGAAACGCATCCAATTTACAGGTCCTCTTATATAGGAACTATACAATGGGACGGATTGGCCAGTTTTTTGATAAAGGCAGAATATATTAAAAAAAAAAAAGGCTGCCAAAATGAGCACTTCACACAAAATTTCCCAAAGCCATCATGATTAAAGAATTGAGGATATATTCAAATAACAAATTGGTTATTTTATGACTCATTTTAAAATTCAATTTTGCTCTCAAACGCATTCAATTGACAGCTTTTTATTATTTAGGAACTATATAACGGGAGAATCCGTCGATTTTTTGATAAAAGCTAAGTGTATTTTTTTAAAAAGCTCTCAAAGTAGGCATTTCGCACAAAATTTCCCAAAGCGATCATGATTTAAGAATTGAGGATGTATTAAAATAACAAATTGGTTATTCTATGACTGATTTTTAAATTAAATTTTGCTTTCAAACACATTCCATTGACATTTATTTGTTATTTAGGAACTGTGTAATATGCCGTATTGGTCAGTTTTTTGATAAAAGTTAAATATATATATATATTTAAAGCCGTCAAAGTGAGCACATCGCACAAAATTTCCCAAAGCGATCATGATTTAAGAATTGAGGATGTATTCAAATAACAAATTGCTTATTTTATGACTCATTTTTAAATTCGATTTTGCTCTCAAAAGCATTCAGTTGACAGTTTTTTGTTATTTAGGAACTGTATAATTTGCGTATTGGTCGATTTTTTAATAATAAAGTCAGAATATATTTCAAAATATGCTGTCAAAATGGGCATTTGAGCCGAATTTCGCGTAAGATGATTTTGATAAAAACCCGTTCTTACATAAAAATAAATTAAAATTTTTTCAAAAGCGGCCAAAGAAAATTGTTAAACTGGATTTATCTCTATTCACCCTTTTTTTTTTGTTGTTGTTGTTATTGAAATGAGCAATCTTCGAAATCTACCTCCGCCTATAGGCCAAGCCGACAGGGACTTTCTATCTAGGAATGTTCTATTATTAAAGTTAAGAAAAATTTTCCTTATATTACCCTAAAAAAGAAGGATGATTTTAAAGATACTGTACAAGTAACCGGAACGCAAGTTCAATTTACTGTTTTTAACGGATAATTTTCCGTAAATTCCAAAGTTTGAAAGTTTTCTGAAATTAACGGAATTTTTTCTGTTAAAAGATTGTAAATTGTACTGACGTCCCGATTACGAGCACAATTTCCGTGCAATTTCCCTTTCGATGACTTGAAGCTGGCCCCACGTTTACAATTATGATGAGCTAATGGTTAGAATTAAATAATGGTTAAGTCTATACACAAAACCCCATAAAAATAAAATATTTCTAATAATAAACCTTTTTTAGATATTAATATAAGCAAATGTTGATTTTCTAGCTCTTGTTTAAAACTGAATTCTTCTAGAGTTACTGAATAAAATTACTTACAACAATTTTAATGTTTCACTATTACTTATTCATATTTTAGTAAATATTCCTAAAACTGTTATGTAAATAAATCGCAAAATGCAAAAATATGTATGTTAACCTTAAAATATTTTTCAAAATTAATTGATTTTGCATAAAATGCATTAGTTATCAATTTATAGTAATGTGATAGATGCAATTTATTTTAAACTGACAGATAAATGCTATTCACTTGCTACAAATTTGCTTTAAGCAAAACATATTATTAGATTTCATTTCAAAATTTTTGATCAAATAAAATTTACGATTCAGGTAATTGCATCCGGAATAATACAGAAATATTGAGATTTATGTCGTAAATATAAAAAATGCGAAGAAATACTTTGAAGATAATGCAACGAAATAGAAAATAACATTAATTTAAATAATAATAATAATAATAATAATAATAATAATAATAATAATAATAATAATAATAATAATAATAATAATAATAATAATAATAATAATAATAAACAGTATTTTTATACATCTCGATTTCAAAAAATCTTATTATAAGTAATTAGAAATAGTCTGTTTATTTACTTCAACTAATTCGTTTTACTAGAGTAAGTATCTCACGCTGGTAACATAAACTGTGTAACAACTCAGAATGTTTAGGATTTATTTTGAATAAAATCATTTAATATAAGATTTAAATATACATGCCGAAATCATAGAGTATGTTTCGATTAGATATATATACGGATACTAGCAGACCCGACAGACGTTCTTTTGGCACGGACTCCAAAAAACAAATAAATGTACATAAATATAATAACGCACATGATAAATACTATGCTCTTAATTTAATTTCTTATTACAATTATGTATTTGCAATGCATTTTGTTAATAGAACAATGCATTTTGTTAATAGAAACAAATCTCTATACCGTATGCAGGGCAGCTAAAAAATTGGAAAATTTTTTGATCATAGATTGAATCAGCTGAAATCTGGGCGTTATACATTTCCACATTTCCATAATATTTTAATTTTTTTTAAACGATGCAGTTTTGTTACATTATTCTGAATGGGTTGGAATGTGCTTCATAATCTATGCTTAATGAATGATTTCTCTTTCTTGTTTATTTATTATTTCTAGACTGTATTCATTCCACAACAAGAAAGGTTAAATTGAATGGAAAAATTTTTTACTTCATAATAGGAAATCGCAGTTAAGAAACTTATTATCTCCATGCTATTGAATACATTTTTCGAAAGGCATATTGTGGAAGTAAAATTTCTTTACCATTTGAAAACATCGTAAGTCCTTACAACAAAAAAATGTACAAATAAAAATGTATTCATGATTCCATTATTACACTTAAGCCTCCGTTTCGTAAAAATTTTCTATTCTTCTATGCATTATTCATAAGATAATAATAAATTCAAAATTTGCTTGTATTGGTGCTCATTTTTATTTTTATTTTTTACTTTTTATTAAAAAGAAGGTGAGATGATAGTTTTTGAATGGTAGATAAAATATGCTTGTACCATACGATCTAAAATGCAAATAACAACTTGAGTAAACAACAATGCATAAATTGCATCTCATTCTGAAATATCATTCAACTATGTCTTTCAAAACGGAATAAATTCTTGTAAATATTTGTATATTATTATAAAAAAGCAATAAAAGTAACTAATAAACAACATTGTTGCATTTGAGTTCTTTGAAAATAGAAGCAATATTCACGAAATTGAGTTTAACAAAAAAAAAAAAAAAAAAAAAAGCAACACCTGCAGGAAATTGTGTTTCATGTTTTCTTATTTGAGAAAATTATCTGAATGTGCCAGATTTAGGGCTATAATAAAAAGAATAAACATAAATCTAATCTGTTGAATTATTGATCATTTTATACATTAATCATATTAGAATAACAAATGAAAATGTAACTTAAATAGACAAATACATATACACATATATATCTGTGTGTATAGATTAATGAAGATTATTTCTGATACTTTAATAAAAATGTTTCATTCTAAAGTTTTTGCTTTATATATACAAGGTGGAACCCGTCGAATTTCGACGAAAGTTAATGTTTAAGAGGAACTGTTTTATTGATTTATAATAAACCTGTAAAATTAGCTACAGTAAAAAATGCATCTTACAGTCAGTCTAACTCTCAAACAAATATCATTTAAAGTTAAAATTAAGAAAAAAAAATTCTATCTCTGTAAAACTCAGTTGTCCAAATTTTTAAAATTAAACTTTAAACGCATATGTAAAAATATAATAAGAAAGCAAAATGTAATAAAGATAATTTATTAAGATGAAGGTATCAACTGAGGCTTTTATGTTTGGTATAAATGAGTATGAAAAAAATAAAAATTCAAATTGACGCGGTCTTAGAAGTTCACGTGAAATCTAAACACGTCATAATTTTCATCTTCTCAAAATTTACATGCGCATATTTCAAATTTTATCAATTGTTAAGAGAAAATGGTGTATTTCTGTTGCCACAATTACAAAATTCGTACTAAAAACTATAAAAACATTAATATGTCAAGAATAAATTGAGATACAGCTTTCTAACAAATTGCATTTAAAAAGTACATATTTTTTCTATACGATGATGTAAAAATTGAAAATGTGCGATGGTTAGAACTATAAAATTTGCAGTACCGAAAATTGCAAAACCGAATTGCATATGAAAGTGTTGCCATTCGCAAAATGACGTATGCGTTACGCACAGGTACGTTTGGCCTTTATAATATAGACAGTGTGGCTGAAATGTATTGGCGCATGGAAAACCACCCTTTTTTCAAAGTTTATCAGATGGCTTTTTTATTTTAATGAAAAAAATTGATGGATTTTTATATTTTAATTAAAAAAATAATAATTAACACTATTTAAACAACTTGCATAAAATGTCCACCACTTGCTTTTAAACAGGCTTTCAAATGAGGGATCACAGAATTTATGTTGCACCGCAAATCCATCTAAATAATCAAAAATATTTTGATATACGCGTCTCAGAGACTCCAATTTGGACCTTTTTTATCTTTATTTTTTTTCTAAGTAGTTCCAAACAGAAAAATTGAAATGATTGAGATTTTGATTGTTCGATAGACATTCATTATTTTGTAAAAATACAGGCACGAGGGCATCGACGAAAGCCAATGTCGTTTTTACGCCATATACAGGTGCCCAGTCCTGATGGAAGATTCCATTAGCGTTGTTTTTTTGTTCGTTGTTTGTTTTCCTTTTAAATTATATTTGCATTTTAAAAGACATTTGCGGAATACAAATAAATTCATATACAAGGTTACGTAAACGAACAAGAGAGCCGTTTATGGTTTGTAATTGCTGGAAGTGCTATTTAAGTTATGTTATAAATTTATTAATTGAATTAAATTTTAGTTTAATGTGTACACGGTAAAAAAAGGAAGATTTTACGGAAGTATTACTGGTAATCTAGACGCCAGTACTATTTACTGTTTTTAACGGAAAAATTTCCGTAAATTCTGTGAAAAACTCGAAAAAAAAAGGGAAAATTTTTCGGAATTTTTTCGTTAAAAAACAGTAGGTAGTACTGGCGTCTAGATTACCAGTAATACTTCCGTTAAATCGTCCGGTTTTTTTTGTTTTTTTTACAGTGTAGTGTATACAAAAGTCTTTAGATAATGTACATAGCTGAACCAAAGAATTTGAGCACATTTCTATCTAATAATAGCGAAATATGACGATAGCAAAAACAAAAATAATTTTCAAAAACAAGTAAATTTCAGTATGCAAGTGCATTTACTAATATATGGATCGTAAACAAGGCTGCACAAAATAATTCGACTATTTTTTTTTTAAATATGTAAAATAATTTCTAAAACTGAATTTTTAAATGTATTATGTTTTCGAAATTATTTATTTCCATAGCTTCTCGTACCATATTAAACCGTGACATATCATTACAGTTTTACAGTTGGAAAGTGTTTCCTTGAGATCACAATGTTATCTAGCACTTCGACTTGGTATGTGTTTGCATTAATCTTCATGCTTTTATATATAAAAAAAATCAAAGCAGTTTTCCCAGTGGCAATACCTCCAGCACAAACCGTTAATCCTGTCGGAAGTAAGCGATATCTGACGATTTTTGTTTTTCTAGCATTTCGCTTCATTGGTTTGGTTTATTTTGTGTCGGCCGATTATTTAGTCGACGGATATAGGCCCAGGGGGGAGTGCCCTTAGTGGGGGACTTTCTAAGGGAACCTAAGCCGTATTTACGCAAGTCTCGAAGAAAAACACGAAAACTCCGAACGGTTAGGCCGACGGCTGCGATTGGGTTCGATCCCAGCACCTGCCGTCTACCACTTGAGAGGTCAGAACCTTTCGGCCACTGGTGGAGCCTTTCTCTTCATTGGGCCACGATCAACTTTATTAGAGAAAGCTCTTGGTTTTTAGGACGGAGTTAATGGCTTCATATCACGTAACTTAACACCGACCCAATCAGCAGAGAGAGCTCTTCTTTATGCCCCTTGCTAAACTGTAAAAAATTGCTGTAGTAAATTCACTGCAGCCGATATTCCACACAATGTCTGTAAAAAAAAAAAAAAAGGACTTTATTCCTATACCGACGGACTTTGCCATTACATTAAGAGGTTTTGCCCGTAAAACACAAAAACTTACGAAAGTTGACCCTTTACGTGTAAAAAGTGACAATTTCCGTAAATTTACTGGATAATTCACAGTAAAGTACAGTAAATTTACAAATTTTTACAGTGTAGGACAATTTTTTTCACGAGATTGGGTCGACGGAGGTCAAATGATCTGACGCCAATTAACTCCGTCTTAAGCCCCGCCTGAACAAGCAAAAGCTTCTGTGGCTTCAAATGAAGTTGGCCGTGTTTAGACTCACGAATTGCAGATAATTTTTACGGCTCTGTGCCTCATCAGTGGTGAAATGTTTCTCACCTGAGCCACAAAACATCTTCCACTCGACGAACATTGAAAATTTGCAACATCGTCTTGCATCCCGACACTAGGCATCATTTGACAAATATTGCCCACGATAAAGACGATAACTACGAAGTCTGAGGACGTTTTTAATAATGTTCTCGATACGTTGACAAGAAATATCCAGCCTATTTCAATGGAGATTCAGGCTTACGCCATCGTTTCGGAGAATTCTGTTTTTTATAATGTTGCGCATTATTGGAGCATTGACACGAGGATGTAAGGTCTTATTCCTTTTTTTTAAAATCAACATTTCCTATTACTTTACTCTGCTTAACAATCCTCTGCACTGCTTGAAGCGACATTTTCAGGAGAGATGCAATCGTTGATATCTTCCCTCCATTTGGCGCCAATAGGGCAATTGCTAAACGAGGGACGCTGGGCAATAATAATATGGGGGGGGGGAATAATACTGAAAAAAAAATCAGACTTTATCTAATTTTGGATGTTAAATGTCAGCGTCAAACAACGCGCCAATGCTTTTCAGCTACCTGTATATATATATATATATATATATATATATATATATATATAATATTATAGGCTATCATATAATACTATTATGAATAAATCTATCTCTTTCACAAAATAAAAAAAAAGTTAGAAATTAAAAAATAATAATAATTTTAAAAAGCAATTATTACTGAAGAAGATGTTTTTCAAAGAAATTTGCAAAATGCATTTTATGTTTCTAAATTTTATCGGCATAGGTAGCTTATATATATTTTTTCATTTTTCGTAATGTATCGTAAAAAAAGTAGGAGTTTATAAAATTAAAAAAAATATATATTCCAATAAATTTCCAATAAACTGTCTTTATTAAAAGAGATTTCATAACTATAATATTTCTGTTCTAGTAATGACTAAATTTTGCTAATGAGATTTCAGTCAATTTTAATATTACGTCAAGCATATTAATGACTAAACAAGTCACCATTTCTTCAGAACAGTTAATCTCATTCGTGGATACAAGCTATGAAAGTTAACTACTAAAAGAAAATATCCATGGTTTTCATGTGCAAGGACGATTGATTTTCAACCAGAATCCAATATGCTTAGATTCTAAAAAATACATTCACATTTCTGCTTCCAATAATAATATCGCATTATAAATTTTTTTTTACGTAAATTTAAATTAATAATGCATACGAGAACAATAAGTTACAAATAAGGAAAATTTCAAGACATTCTCACATTCACCCACAAAATTATTCAAATATTTTCTGCATTTCATACAATTATATATGAGTTTAAGCAAAAATAGATACATTGATACTCAAGAAAATGCATCTCAAATAAGACAAATAAAGTAAAATTGTAACAATGAAACCTTTTCAGTGCTAAAAAGTGGGAAACAGATTATAAAAACAAGAACAAAATAATAATAATAATTTAACAAATAGCAAGAGCAATTTGGAAAATGATTTTTTCAGGGACTAAATATCAAACTTATAAATAAATTCTATATTAAAAAAAATATTTTTTTCTCCCACTTTTTGGAACTAATACATGTTTATTTTCCAGCTAAAGTTAGATAAAGGTCAAACATCTCGAAGAGATTATAAGTTATACGGTAATTTTCCCCTTAATGTATTTATTAATTTTTTTAAAAACAAAATAAATAGGTGATGGTGTTTTATCCTGTCTAAATTTATTCAATTTCTTTTTGTCATATTTATTCTATCTGTCTATGTACATTATAAAGGACAAACATATCTGTGCATAAAGCATACTCCTTCTGCGAATAGCAACATTTTCAAATTTTAAATGAAATTTTAGTACTGCAAATTTTTAAGCTTCTAAATATCGCACATTTTCAATTTTTACACCATTTTATATGACAAAAAATGCACTTTTAGATCCAATTTATTAGAAAGCTGTTTCACAATTTGTTTTTGAGTTTTTAATTTTTTGTAGTTTTTAGTACTTTTTTTGTCATCGTGGCAACAGAAGTATCGGAAAATGCCAACAGCACAAGGATTCAGGTATGTCTCAGATATATCTATTTTCAACCAAGAACAACAACCACTTTTCAAATGTTTAAATAAAAAAATATTTTTAAAAAATATACGCTTTAACAATTAATTGTTTAAAATGAATTAATCTACAATTAACGATTAGAAATCAATTTAGAAACAATGATAGTTCAAATAATTTTTGCTTTTTTTCTTCTCTGTTTCGCTATTTTAAACAAGAAACGAAGCAAAAATTTACTTTTTAAAAATTAAATTTACTTGTTTACGCATTCGAAAAAATGTTGAAAAACGCAGTGAATTTTTTCACAATCGAGCTTGTTTCTTGGGGGTAAAAACACGAACTGAATTAAAAAAAATAAATTAAAATAAAATACACCTGAATTTCAAGATTACATTGAAAGCTTATAAAATCGTATATTTTGAAAAAGCTGCTTTACTGTTATACTTTTTTACTACTTTTAAACAATCCAATCAGGAGAGTAAAAAACTGCATAAAACAAAGTGGCGAGAGGTCAGAGAAAAACGCAGTAAAAAAAAAAAAAAAAAAATTGTATTTTCTTATAAAAAATGCTTCAAGTAATATAAACAGATAAAAAAAAAAAACGTGAATGTCTCTTAATTGAAATATTACATATTAAATATTAAAATACTAGTAAACAATCTTTTGATTCTGTATATCCTTAACCACTCGCAACCCCACGAGTGGCTGATAGGTTCTGCTCTCGAAAGTAGACGGGAGGCGCTAGATTCGAACACAATCGAGCCCGCCGGCCTAACCGTACGAAGATTTTCGTGGTTTTGTTTGAACTTTGGGTAATCTTGCTTAAATACGGGATAGAATCTTTTAGAAAGATCCCTTTGGAAGGCATCCTCCTTGGGTCTATATCCCTTGTGCAAATAATCGGCCGTCATAAATAACAAACAAACAAAGGTTGACCGCTCACTATCCTGTAAAATAAAATTTATTCTCTTTTAATATTCATACATAAATTTTCTTACGTTTTCTCTATTTCTTTTATATTTTTATTTCAGTGAAATAAGGACATATTATATTCAAATTACAGGCATTTATTCTCTTTTAATATTCATACATTAATTTTCTTACGTTTTATCTTTATTTCAGTTAAATAAGGACATATCATATTCAAATTACAGGCATTTCATTCAATTCAAAACAAAATTTTATACCTCAGCAAGAAGGAAAAAAAAAGAGAAAGAAATTTAGAAACATCTGCGTTGATATTAGAGGCTAATAACTTTCCAATAGATTGAAATAAAGATATTTCGTGTTTCACCTGTCATGAATTTATTATTCACAATAATAAAAGCAATTTCGATAAAAGAAATTATCTATCCGACAAAATATGCAATTCAATTTCAATAACAATATTGCCCGATAATAAAAAGGAATGTCATTTAGAATAAAAACTGAGTATATCTATAACTTCGTGTACAGTTTGCGTTTCATTTGACACAAAAGAAGTAAATATGATTTGAAAAAATGGCTTTATTGGGACATTTTATTTTAAAAAATTATTAGCTAAGATTGAATATATATATATATATATATATATATATATATATATATATATATATATATACCTACAAGTTACTTTCATTCTAATAATTCCTATTTCATATAAACAAATACATATATTTTTTGGACATATATCTTTAGTTATATAAGGTACCCTGGGGTAATAACGCCAGGCGGGGTAATAACGCCAAGTGCTTATATTTTGCGTAATTATTAAATAATCGGGTAAATGACACCCGTGTGCTCTGCGTAGAAGGGTTTTGAATCATATAAATCGCAAAAAACAGCTTCAAGTTAATTTGTTTCATTTTTAGGTCTTATTGTTTTTACAAACAACTAAAATTAACACTTGATCTAAAATTTGCGAGACACGTTTTGTGATGTGAAGACTATGTTTTTATCCGGAAGTACTTTGTTAATTACATAAATTTGTAGTGCATTTCATGTACTTTTAAAATGTTGTTGAAGATTTTGGATATCTTCTCGAGATAATTTGTAATTTAAAATGTACTGCGCAATAATTATACCGGGGTAATAGCGCCCATCCTTGACATTAATACCCTGGTTGATTCCCTACAGTGGCTGAGCTACATCCTAAATACTGTTTCAAATAAACACAGTTAAAACTGTGCAATGTTTCTCATATTTCTATTTAAACGGTCCTTTTTAAGCAAAAAGAAGCTCACGGTCTGATATTCTTTTGCCTCATCCCTCCCTCCCACACCACACCTTTATTTTTCTTACACTTTCACAAAAAATTGAACATTTTCAATAGCTTAGAATGCAATTTTTCAATTTCTAAGTTTGTAGAGTTTGTACTTTTAGAATTGGGCTATCTACATGCAATTATTCCATCTTATTTCATATTTTTGTTTGCATGGCGTTATTACTCATATAGGTGGGTAATAACGCCAAATAGCATGGGTCAAGAAAAAACGCCATTACATTTTATGAATACATTTCTGTTAAATTATTTTATTTTATATAGATAGCCAATGAGTTGCTGTATCAGATCCTATATTTGTTTGAAAAATACAATCTAAAACTAAGCCGTGAAAATTGGTAGAACCTTAACGTGGCGTTATTACCCCAGGGTACCTTATTTATATAAATCTGATTACACCCCCACAAAATTACAGTAAAACTTCAATACGTCTATATTATCCCGTTAACTAATTTCAATTTTGTTTTAAAATGTTGATAAACTTTTTCCTAGGCTATAATGCACAGTAAAAAATGGAATAATGCTACTTTTAAATCCCTCTCCACAAAAAAATAAATAAATAATAAAATAAAATGAAAATAAAATTGTTCAAACACTACTGGATAAAGTTACAACTGCAACTTTAATCAATAACATTTACAATATATTAATAAAAACAAGAATAAAAATCTTAAATACTTATTTATTTACGTTATTTTCTTTATTATATCGCTTGGATAGCGAATGTTTGTAATGTGAATTGACTTTCACGTAATTGTGAAAAAAAAAAAAAAGCTTTTTCAATGTTTTTTTTTTTTTTTTTTTTTTTTTTTTCATCTAATATTATAGCGTCACCATTTAAGGATGTAATTGTTATTTTAAATTATTAATAAATCAGTAAAGTATCATTAGAAATACAGATAAAAATGAATTAAAAAATCTTTTAAATGAATTAAAAAAATCCCTATAATGGTGGAATTTAAAGGTATGTTATTGGTGTATCACTACATATTAGTGTAATGTTACACTGGTTATCTCGGATAAACTGGTATTATCGGTGCTGCCACCATCTTTATGGAGAAATGTTACACAAATGTTTTACAGTGAGTAAATTGGATGTGATGCCAAAATAAATAATTATTTTTTTGGTTTATCGATTTTTATTTTTTATGAAAAATAATCGACGGGAGAATAATGGCGACATATCAAAATTTCAATATGCCAGATTTTCAAATGTGCGTGGCTTGTTGAGATAAAACCATATTGGTAAGCTTCCCCGTCTGGCGTGAAACTGCAAGATTACTGATCGATGGACAGCTATTTTCTAACCCGTTACTTTTAGAGTTATGCTTCCAACTTCAAAATCGTGCAATTATTATTAATCACATTTAATCTATATGGCTAATAATAACCGGTCACTTGCAATTTTAGATGTTTTGTGAAATACGAATTCAAAATTTCCAACTGAGCGAAAAATTGGGGCCGGGAATCAAACCCACATACTTGCCAATGCTTTACCTGTTAAGCTAACTTGGCGATAGCCGGCTGGGATTCTTCGCTCAGATAACCTTATTGGTCGTAACATCTCGTCTGTCATTTAGACAGTTCGTCAGAATAAACTTCAGGTAAAAGAACACCATATAACGATGGCTATGTAGAAGTAGATATACTATTATTTTAACACAATCAAACTGATTGGAAACATATCATATCCAGTTTGATTGTGTTAAAATAATAGTTTTGTGATATAGCTAGAAAAATGCATGAGGGATTTCCCTGAACTTTTACATGTGTAAACGTCATAACTGATGTCATACATTTCCGTTAAGATTTATTTTCCAATGCAACAAAAGGCATTTAATATGTTCATCAATAATAAACATATTAAAAAGAAAAGTGAATATCCTTTCGATTACTCTGCAAAAACTAATGTCGTAAAAAGCGTTGAAACTACAAACCGGAAAGAAGGCTCCTTGCATTAAACTGTGTTAATTTTTATGAGCATAGCATATATACGCGTGAAGAGATATTCCGGGTGATTCTAAATTTTTTTTTTACAATAAAAGAGGGGTGATAGTACACATCAAGACAAACAGTATTAAATAGGAGACTAAGGGTCCCAAATTTTTTCCAATGGAGATAGCCGCCATTAAAGTTTAGGGACCAAAATTTCAAATAAACATAAAAAACGGAAAAATCGGTCGATTGATTTACGGTTTTCACTAAAATTATTCTTTATGTCGGCATTTTCTTGAAATTAAATTATAAAGATAAATTTCAAAAAATGCCGATAGAGGGCGCTTTAGACTTTGGAGTAACGAACAACTATTTTTTGCCGGTATTTTTTCCATCTCATTAAATGTTTTCGTAAGCTTAGACTCAAACTTAAATTTTGAGCTCAAAATCTGAAAAGTGGGGAGTGGTTAAGTAGCACAAATTGAATTGTGTTCAGAGGATTCAAACTTCAAATGATTATAAAAAACGGGAAATTTTTTCGATTGATTTGCGGTTTTCAGTAAAACTATTCTTTATGTAGGTATTTTCGTAAAAATAAATTATAAAGATAAATTTCAAAAAATACCGATAGAGGCCCTTTACGCTTTGGAGTAACGAACAACTCTTTTTTGGCGCTATTTTTTTGCATATTATTAAATGCATTTGTAAGCTTTGACTTAAACTTAAATTTTGAACTCAAAATCTGAATAGTTGGGAGTGGTTAAGTAGACAAACTAAACTGTGTTCAGAGGGTTCAAATTTCAAATGATTGTAAAAAATGGAAAAATTGGTCGATTCGTTTGCAGTTTTCGCTAAAACTAATTTTTTAATCAGCATGTTCTTGAAAATAAATTTTAAACATAACTTTCACAAAATGCCGGTAGAGGGCGGCTTAGACTTTAAAGTAGAGTACAACTATTTTTAACTGTTATTTTTTTAATCTCATTAAATGCTTTCAAATGCATAGATTTAAATTTTGGGCTCAAATTCTAAATCGTTGGGAGTGTTTAAGTAGTTAAAAACTGAATTGGGTTGGAGGAGGGGGAAGGTAAATTTCAATTCCTGAACAGTCTTCCGTTTGCTCTTCTTAACCCCTCCCAACGATTCAGAATTTGAGTTCAAAATTTAAGTTTAAATCTAAGCTTCCGAAAACATTTAATAAGCTTTTGCAAGCATTTAATTAGAACCAAAAAATAATGGTTAAAATTAATTGTTGGTTACTCTGAAGTTTAAGGCGCCCTCTAACGGAATTTTTTGAAATTTATCTTTAAAATTTATTTTCACGAAGATACTGAGTTAAAGAATAGTTTTATTTTAAACCGTAAACGAATCGACTAATTTTTCCATTTTCTATAATTATTTTAAATTTGAACCTTCCCCCCCCCCTGCCCTCAGTTTTTGCTACTTAACCACTCCCTACTAGGATGGAGCGAAAACAAAATTTTTTTTGAAAATCAAAAACGGGTAGGTGCCAAAAGTTGTCTTTATACTTACATCAACTGCGTGAAATTTTACCGCTGAAAAAAAATGGCTTGAGTCTGCGCTTATTTCAAGCGGAATTAACGGCAACATTTAAAGCACTAAACTGGTTCCTTCAAACTGATAATAATACTGCAAAAATACACACTGACAGCCTCTCTAGTCTTTATGCCTTAGAAGATATAACATCAAAATTAGCAATAGCTCAAGAAATCATTAAGCTACTTCAAAACACTACAAAAATAGTTTATTTCTCCTGGTTAAAAGGTCATACTGGCAATTATGGAAACGAAACAGCAGATGAACTTGCGAAAGCAGCAATATCAGATTTAGACACAAAACAAGAATTTATTCCCTTTCCACCATCATATTTAAAGCGCCAATTAAAATTAAAACTTATACGTGACTGGCGAGATACATGGAACACAGATGACAGAGGCAGATTCACTTTTCAATTAATACCAACAATTTCTGAAAATCTGTTGTTATCACATAGAAATTTATATTTATTTGCGTCAAACCATGGACCTTTCCCGCAGTACCTTTTTAAAATCGGAAAGACATACTCCTCAAGATGTACCTGTGGAAAAATAGGTTCCTCTTTGCATTATATAACTGAATGCTCTTTAACTTCAACTTATCATATTAGACGATCTCAAAATATATCCCTTTCATCATGGTTCCAACTGATATTAAAACAACCTGCACTAGTTCCAAAAATTATAGACTGTATAACATTATTGGAAAGAAATCAAGGACTTTTTCAAATGCCACCATTGGATTTAATAGATGATGAAGACATTTAGAATATCATAAGAACATTTTTAAATAGAACTTTAACCTACTAAATTATCATTAGCAAATTTAACAAGTTTTACATTATCATCTTTTTGTTCTTAATTTATTACTCTTACTTATATTATTCTGTTTATTTTATTTATTCTATTCAACTATCTCTAAATTGTCTTAACCTATTGCTATTTTTTTTTTTTTTTTTTTTTTTTTTTTTTTTTTTGAGAGCTAAGAAAATTTATCATCATTAAGTATTATTTAAGTTAGAAATATGATTATTGCAACTTCTGGTTATGAATATGCTCATAGGTTTATCTTAATTATTTATATTGTACATATAATATTGTATTTATCACTGTGAAGAATTCTTCAATTATGTTTACTTTTTGAGCACGCACTGAATAGCTAGGGCTACGCGCTGTTTTCTAATATATCTTTGACGGCGGTCTGGGGCCATTCAATAGTGTCCCTGGTCTTTCCTGAGTCCGTATACTACGGAGATTCTCCTTTCCTTTTGGCATTTCTGTCTTAGTCCATGTTGGGCTTTTAGCATAGTTATTTCACCCTGCTAGGTGGGGCTTGTTGAGCTTAAGCCATTTGGTAGGCCTCCCCACCTAGCTGAAACTGAAACTGAAACTATCTCCAAAAATCGAAATTTTGGGTAAAATTTGTCATTTTTTGACATTTTTTCAAAAAAATTAAAAAATTCCTACAGAGCTGGTTAGTATTTAAAAGTGTTGGTTAGACTTTTATATTTATCTGCTTAACATATTTAAACTATAAAACAATATGTTTATTCCCTATAGCTGGAGCAAAACAGGCAACTTTTAGTAAGAAAACAGCATTACCACTCTATTGGGTCATACAACGAATTGTTGTTTTTAATACAGCTCTTGTTTTCAAAACTACCTTGGACATGTGTCGTGGAGGTGGCTATATTTCCTATACCACCTGGCCCAACTATTCGATCATCTTAGTACAGTGTTTTATTTATACATTGATTTGTGATTTTCTTTATAAAAATTTGGCATGTTTTCGATGCTTCCAGCTTGTTCATCTGTTCTTTGCCTCCACATGCTGCTGTAACTATCTTCAGGTATATTTTTACAGTTTATACAAAAAATGACAAGCAGAGAAATGCACGGGAATCTATTAAAGGGATCTGTTCGGCCATCTATTATATTTATCAAACTTACATTCAGTTGATAAATAGTGATTGGAAGTTCTGTTACCACAACATTTTTTCAGTCAATTTTATTTTTTTTATGTAATGATTTTCTTCAAAGATGATTTCAGATATTTCAACTATAAGTATGCCATCATTTATTCTACTTTTGCATTTTTTATATGTTGAGAAGCGAGCTGTTTAATGTGATGGTGATCGTCAGCGAGAATTGCAATGAAAATTTGTTCTCCATGTGTAAAGCAACCGCTGTTGTAAATAACTTTTTTTTGCATTAGTTTTATGCCGTTTTCTAAATGTTTTCGTATCCAGGTAATTTCCTATTAACTTCTAGATCCTCTTTTTATAAGTGGACAACATTTGATGATGAAAAGTCCTGGGCATAAACATATAATGCATAGTACTGTTGTGTTTCACTTATTTGGTAGTAATTTAATTTTAAATTATCAACTCAAGGACAAAATATATATTATTAGATGCCCCTATGATCTGATTATTGGTAAGTTTCAATATACAAAAAATGATGTTTAGTTACTGAATCAAGAATTCTTAAAATTAATAATAATCCCAAGAGGAATTCTCCTTCGTGTAAACAAGTTTAAGTTCTAAGATTGCGTTGTGTAAAAATGATGCTCCAAAGTAGTTTCAATCATTATAAGTTATAAATCAATTAATAAAGATAACAAGCAAAAATTCAAGAATTAAAGAAACTAATACTTCGATTATTAACATAATATTTTATTTACAAAATTTAACAATTAGTATTTATTGATTTAGATATATTTACCAAACTTAATCATATTACCACAGGATATTCTTATAATAACTTAAAATTACAATTAAATATACTGAAACTCGTGTAGAGTAACGAAACTCCCTAGGGGTAGAATTTATAGTATATTCCCCAAAACATAATAAACCACACTTACCCCTATTTCTAATACACACAACCCTTTCTCTCTACATCAACTCCAGCAATATATAGTCTTCGGGCACCTCAGCTCAGACCAAATCCTCCCTATGAAGCCGTCATTGTCGAGTCCAAACACCGCGGCTGGAATCTAGGATCTGACGAAACTCTCCCAAACGAACTGGCCCTGTCATCCCGTTGAATAAGCGAAGAGCGGGAACCTCCTTTGCCGCCGAAAAAAACACCGGGGACCGCTTACAGGCTGACGATCTCTTCCATCCGTACCTCGAACATAGCTAGTATCAGAGGCCCGTCAGCTTTCAAACACAATGCTGTCTCATCTCTAGCGCAAACAAGCCAAAGTTACAGTATTATAGTCTTCCGAAAAATCATAACTTCCTTCAGGACCTCATAATACGCAGATCAATTTCTCCATCATGAGAGCTTCATTCGCTCGGAGAAGCCAGACCAAAGGCAAGAGCTGCAGCCGAGAGCTTGCAAGAGAATCTAATGACTTTTCTTAAAAAAATCCCCAATCCACTCTGTCTATATATATTTTTTTTAATAATTAACCGACGGGAGGTTCCCTTAAACACCCCCCAACTTTCATTGGCCAAAATGATCAACGCCCCTCTTGATGCAGTGAATTTTTAAGTGACATTGACCATTCTGACCTCCGAAATCCGGGAGTGTTAAAGTCGGCATTCGAAGGAAAATAATTGCTTACTCAGTCCACCTGCGAGGGATATTTTATGTCAAAACCCCATCCCGTCCTCAATTTTATAGATTCAAAAGTCAAAAGTCGACTCGGAAAAACCTTTGTAACTGTATACTCCATCCGCGCCGACCCTATTTCAAAGCCGCTAAACTCTCATCCTACCCGAGAAAAATAACAAGCGCTATCTTAACTATCCCCTTTAATGATAAAAAGAGCAGCTGTGCTTATCTTTCTAAATACACCGCGAGCCTTGAGTTTTAACCTAATATTTTTAATATTATTCTGTTCCTAAAAACCAGTATAAACATACTATAACAATATCCCCCCTTTTTACTGAAAATTTTTACGCAGAAAAAATTTTCTCTCACAAAAACAAACAAACAAAAAAAATTTTTACTATACCCTAAATCTATTGAAAAGTCAAATTTTGCCACCAATCGTCTTCGGATGTGTCTCGTCAACTAATACCCCATATTCTTATCCGAAACAAAACACCTGCCCCATATAAGAAAATGAAATCATAGCATCAAAAACACAGTACTCACTTTGTGCACCTAAGAGAGTACCCCCCCCCCCCCAAAACGAGTACCATTCTAGAAGTTATACTTAAATTTAGCTATTACCAGAATTTTTATAAAAAAAGAAGAAAAAGAGAAAAAAAATGGGGGAAAAATATTTAAACGGTTTACCCCACAAGAAAGCAATTGCTCAACCAAAACATACTAAGTTTTATCCCAATTTAATTATTGTTGCCATTTACAATTCAAACCATCTACACGAGTTTTTACAATAAGTTACCTTTAGTTCAGTATAATTCCGCAAAAACACTGACAATGGAATAGTATATTGTACAATAACACATAAATATACCTTAATAGATCATCAAATGATAACAGTAAAATATTTCTAAACTAATACAGTAAATCCAGTATCTCAATCTTATACACAAAAAGGTAGCTTAGCACGATACAAATTCTTGATGATGTAAATAAAATAATAAACACATAAAATAAATTCACTGAAAACATACTAATATATCTAAGTAATTAAAAGAACTATTATGATTTATCATTTGAAATTAATATATAAAAAATCCAATATTTGTTTTTATTCAGTGATGCATGAACTTGCAAACCGTACTTAACTATACATATAAATGGTAACCCACAGTAATGCTTGACCAATATCAGAATTAAAAAAAAATAATAAATAATGCCTTTCGGCCACCATACGACGGTAATACGTCGATCGTACTCAAAATAACTCTTACGCTTTACACCACCCTCCGAGATTCTGCTAAAAAAATATTTCATGTAAAACCCCCTTACTCTAACGTAGTAGCACAACTCCAAAATTAATTTCAAAACCAGCCAAAGACTATGCGATTTCTCAGATAAAGAAAATAAAATTTTAAAGCTCTATCAAGCATCAAAACCTAGCGTACTGGCATCGAATGCAGCATTGGTCAAACATACTTTACAAAGTCTCCCACTAATATACTCTGCCGACAAATCAATTATTATTGTATCAATGCAAGTTAATAATAACAACAATAAAAAATAATCTTCTAACACATTTTTTTTTCTTTACCATTATTATCAAACGTACAGCAAATCTCACATCATAATACTACTTTACATTGTTGTTATTTTAACTCCAATACCATGAATCAAATACTAATAATACTAAAATCTTCTATCAAAATTTTCCTTTCATTTACAAGAAAGATCATCACTGTACTCATGCAATTTCAGTACAATTACACAATACCACAGAAAAATAACCTCTAAATTTATACAAATTATTTCCTCACAACTTATGCCTATGAATACGAAAATTTTATTCGTTTACCTTTTAATGGTTATACCAATAACATCTAATGCACAAAAGATCATATAAAAAGCATAATTAAAAAAAAATAACTAAAAATGATTACACATGATTCATAATAAAAAAAAATATAGTATAAAAATACACATTCACACACAAAAAAAAACTTTAGAGCAAAATAAATGTAAAAGCCCGATAAATAGAATTTAAAAGTACTTCTATTATTATTATTTTTTTTTTACTAATACATATTTTCTGCTACCACAGATTTAGTTAATTAAATGAACGCTTATTTTAACAAAGTTGTCCGTAACTCAAAGGAATAAACATCCCAGGACAACCTATTTAATCGTTCCTTAAATGAGATTATCTTAATGAAATATATGCATTTTATACTCTATAGCATCAAAACATTTATCATACACATAAGCAAGACAAAACTTAGTCTTTCACTAAGAAACAGAGAAAAGTAAAAAAAAGAAAATATTTACACCCGCTCGAAAACAAGCAAACAAAAAACCATTTACAAGCTATGAAATTCCCCTAGCGCCGATTTCGTAAACGGTACGAATGCATCGTAACATGACCACTTTTAACATTGGGTCTACGAGGAGTTCGTTGAACTCTCACATTTTTCTTTCCTTTGACCGTTTTCGTTACTCTCGTCGGGGTTACGTTAACTCCTAAAGGGGGGAGGGGTGAAATTATTCCATTTAGTGAACCATTATGAGTATTTGAAACTTTTTCGATAATACTATCAACCTCTCCGCTCCCTAAATTCTGAATATTTACTTGAGTACTCGTTTCTGGATTCAAATTTATATTCTCAAATAAATATCTTTTAGAGCTTCGTGAAAATATCCTTGTAGGATATATTTTGACTTCACGGTCAATATTAGCAAATTGTTCTTTTGGCTGGACATTTTTATTTTCTGTTGTTTCTGGTGTATCATTTTTACATTGTAATGCAGGAAAAACTGGTTTAATTCCAATTTTTCTAAGTTGATTCACATGAACCGTTTTACTCTTTGAAGGATCAGACACCAACTGAATTTTATAATTTACTTTCCCTAATTTTTCTATGACCCTGTAAGGCCCAGTATTAAGTTTAGCAAATTTTCGAGATAAACCAATCTTAATTGCAGGACAATACCATAAGACTAAATCTCCTATTCTAATTTTTTTATCGACCGCCGTTTTATTTTTAAATCTCTCCTGATTTTCCGCTGCTTTTTCTAAATTACCCCTGATTTGATTAAAAACAGCTTGCAAAGAAGGGATTAAAGTTTCACAATAAGAACGGCAATCAGAATACGAGAATTGAATTTCCTGCGCTAATAAATTATAGGGAAGTAACATATCTCTTCCTGTACTGTTAGCACAAAATAAGGAGATTCATTTGTAGCAACGTGCGTTGCTGATCGCAAAGCTAGGAGCGCAAATTTTAGCTGCTTGTCCCAGTCTGTGTGAGTGGTGTTTACAAGATGCGCTAAATGAGCAGCTATTGAATCATGCTGTCTTTCCACCTTCGCATTAGTTTGGGGTCTATAGGGAGACGTGGTACGGTGATCAATTTCCAATTGTTTGTACACCTTTTTTATAGCATCACTCACCAACTGGCGACCAAGGTCTGTTATTAATGTTTTAGGCACTCCGTATCGGCAAATAAATTCGCCTAAAACGTCTGCAATTGTATCCGAATCAATTGTAGAAACAGGCCACGCATCTGGCCACTTAGAAAATGCACAAACAAATGATACTATGTATTTATTACCCTGAGATGTTTGCGTGTAAGGACCCGAAATATCGAGATGCACAATTTGCATGACGTGATTAGCGACAGGCAATCTTTGTAACTCCGCGTCCTTTTTCGGTTTATGACCGCGGTATTCCAAACACGAGTGACAAGCACCTATTAATTTCTTAATATGAGCATACATTTTTGGCCAAAAATAAAATTGCTTGATTCTCTCTAATGTTTTATAAATCCCCGCATGACATGCCACAACTGAGTTATGTGCTAAGTTGAATATTTTTGGGACTAAAGACAAAGGTAAAACGAATTTGCTTTGTATATCTCTTCTATTTCTGTTACGTGTATCCTTACACTTCAAAATATCATCCTCTTAAAAAAATGAAATATGATCCGGTTTAGTAGTAACATTATCAGACAGTTTCTGAATAATTGACAAACAAAATTTATCGTTCCCTTGTTCTAATTTAAGTTCGTTAAGAAAGTGCGAAGGGTCATAACTATGCATCAAAGGAGTATCAACAAGGCTATTTACAAGATGCATATTATCCTTCTCTACAGTCTTAACTTCTGTAATATCACTTTTATCATTGTTTTCAATTTCATGATCTACAAACCGAGATAAGAAATCCGCGACCGAATTGCATTTCCCTTTAATAAATCTGGTCTCAAAATTATAGTCTGCGAGTGAACACAACCAACGAGCTATTCTCGAAGTAGTATCCTTTAATTTTAAAGCGTATGTAAGAGCAGCCTGATCTGTATATACTATGAATTTACGATTGAAAAGGTAGCATTTAAAATAATTGACCGCCCATACTACAGCTAAAAGTTCGCGTTCGGTTGTCGAATAACGTGTTTAGACTTCTTTAAGTTTCCGACTTGCAAATGCTATAGGCGCAGGAAAATGGTTTTCGTCAAACTGAGCTAAAACTGCACCAATTGCAAAATTTGAAGCATCAGAAAATACTACAAAATCTTTGTTAAAATCTGGTAAATTTAATGTCGGAAGATCTGCTAAAGCCTTTTTCAAATCTTCGAATTCCTCTTGTGCCTTTTCTGTCCAAATAAATTTAGATTTTCCTTTTAATAAGTTACTTAAATTAATAGCTCTTTTTGAAAAATCACCCAGAAATTTTCTATAAAAGTTTATCGTCCCACAAAATTGGCGCAATTGTTTCTTACTATTAGGCACTTTAAATTGTTTAATTACTTCCACATTCTTTGTAGTGGGCGATATTTTTCCGTCCTTTACCGTAAATCCCAAAAAGGTAATTTCGGATTTGAAAAAATGGCATTTTGAGGGTTTTAATCTTAGATTGTGTTGCCGCAATCTATCAAAAACTAAAGATAATTTTTCAAAGTGAGATTGTATGTCTTTAGAAGCCACGCATATGTCATCAATGTAAATTAAAATATTGAGGTCCGCCACATCTCCGAAAATAAAATTCATTAATCTCTGAAACGCGGGAGGCGAACTGGAACAGCCAAAAGGGCTTCTTGTATACATAAACAGACCTTTATGCGTGGTAATTGAAGTATATTTTTGATCCTCCTCTTTAATTAGTTATTGATAAAAACCAGAAGTCAAATCCATTGTTGAAAAATATTTGGAACCCCCCAAAGAATCTATAGTTTCGGTTATGTTTGGCAATGGGTAACTATCTTTTATTAATTGATCATTTAACTTTCTAAAATCCACCGCAAGTCTATATCCGCCATCCGCTTTCTGAACCAACATTACAGGGCTAGCGAACTCACTGTTTGACGGCACTAATATCCCCGATTCCAGTAACATATCCAATTGCCTCTCCATTTCCCCTCGTAAGTTATACGGGACTCGATAAGGTTTACATTTAACCGGCTTCTTGTCTTTCAGTCGAATTTCGTGTTTCACCGTATCGCACCCTGGTAGGTCAAGAATTGATGAGGCGAAGATATCTGAGTTATCGTTAAGAAAGTCGCGTATCTCTGACCTTAGGGGTTCATTTAAATGATCTAAATCAATGTTACTGTCCCAGCTTAAATCAGCATGATCCATGGATCCGATATTTTCGGCATCAATATAACCCGTAAACTCATCCTGCTTATGGGGATAATTTGATATCACTGGCAGTAACATTCCTAACCTAGTTCCTTTATTTACATGGATTACGTTATCACTTAAGTTAGCTATTTTAATAAATAATCTATTTGCATCATTTTCACAAATCGAGGTCCCTACTAATAAATCCCTCCTAAGCGGAGCAATACATGGAGTAATTAAAACATCTTTTGAATGTATAAAATTTGTTTTTCTAATTTTAACTTTAATAATTCTTTCCGAATTCGGAGGAATGCATTCTTTATGCTTAGAAAAAACTGGCAATGGTTCAGGTTTTATTTCGATTGAATTAACATTATTACTTGGGCCCTTTAATAATGAAAAACCTGTATTATCGTAAAATATTGTATTGTTTTTTAAATCAATAAGTAAATCAAATTTCTTTATAAAAGGTACACCTAGAATAATATGGAAATGCGAAGATAATGAACCGTTAGTTACATAAAAATTATCTTCAAAATCCTGATTCTCAATTTGAAAAGTTAAATCAACAGAATTCTTTATTTTAAACTCTCCCCCCAAAACTGTATTCATAGAAATAGAAGTTTTTTTAAATTTATTTAGTTCTAATAAGTTTCCAACTTGTTGTGTCACAAGATTACAACTGGAACCTGAATCAATTAATGCTTTACATATTTTTCCTTGAATATTAACTTCGATTAGTGGTAATTTAGTTTCGACGTTTTCATTAAAAAAAACATTAAAATTATGATACCTTGTATTGTCTGAGACCGACTCTGTATTACTCAAAGAGGAATTATTATCTCTAAATCCCTGGTTTGCAAATTGTCCATGAGATTGAAATCCCCGGCCCCGATTTCTTGAATCAAATGTACGACCAGTACCCCTTCCTCGGAAATCCCGTGAATTTTGAAATTCTCGTGTGTCTCCCCTATCCTCCAATGTATTATCGCGACTCTCTTTTCTGAGTCTAGAGTTATTTTCGGTCGACTCATCATTAAATCTTTGCCGGGTATGCTGAAATTGAGGGCAAAATCGTTGTATATGACCGGGTAAATTACACCGGAAACAAACAATATCATCTTGTTTCTTTTTTTGCGAATCTTTTTCGAGTTTAGAAATCTTATCTGATAAAATTTGTAACTGATCTTTCAGTTCCCTAGCGAAATCACGAAAATAGTCAGCTTCTGATTGATTATTTCTATTAATAGTAACCGCACAAGCTAAATTAGAAGTATCTATTTGCAAAGCCGTATCGACAGGCATTGATTTATACGCGCGTTCTTCCAATAACGCTATTTCTTCTAATTCTTTTAAATTTTTCGGATTTCTGGCAATTACACCCTTTCTAATCTGGGGAAGTAAATTTTTTTGCAACATGGAAACCAACCATTCCTGTTTTGTTTTTTCCTCACTATCTTTCGGTAAATTATGTGCCGAAATTGCAGCAGTAGCCTTAACATTTGCTTTTGCAATAAATTCTGCTACCGAATGGTCCTGCTGTTGTTTAAATGTCCAGAAATCATTTAAAAGATCCCCTTGATCCCTTTTAGCACCAAATTTTTCCTGCAATACATCAAATAAATCCTCCACAGTTTTAATGTTATGCTTGAAATTTAAGAATGTTTGCAAAGCCAATCCAGCTAATCGCTGTTGAATAGCAAATAATTGATCTTCTTTCGGCCAAAGCAAGAAATCTGCTACTGCCGAAAATTTCGTTTTAAATTGTTCTAAGGTCCATGTTATGTCCTGCCCCGTAAAAATAGGAATGATATTTAAAGAATCTAAAATTAATGCGCGTCTTTTCATTGTAGCTTCTATTTCTGCCATCGTTTTGGCCTCTTGAGTGGGTGTTTCGGGCATTCTGAATCACACTCAAATAAAATAAAGAGTATTTCGAATGTAGATTAACTATTGCAAAATACTTGAAAATATTAAACAAAAGTAATTATATTTAAGGATCCAAGAAAATCATATATAAGTATATAAAACAGACAACATAAAATTCCTCTATGCAATTCAAATATATTGAAAGATATTTAAAACACACAAAATTTCTTTATGGCAGAGGTGGGAGAAAAATTTATGACACATACCAATTAATTATACCCACACAAAATATAAATACCAATATTGCACTCCAATAATAATACTTTAAAATTATGAAAGTTGATACATAACAAAAAATCATATGGCACTTTTATTTACATTTGTTCAACTTCTCGCTATTAATATTTTTACATAATATCAAGAAAAAATTGTAAGTTAAATTTAATTATAAATTTCGAAATTAAATTGAATTGGAGCACCAAAACCCAGTAAAGGTCAAACTGTAACCAGAATTTGATTGTTACTTAACGACACCAGTGTTGTGTTTCACTTATTTTAGAGTCATTTAATTTTAAATTATCAACTCAAGGACAAAATATATATTATTAGATGCCCCTATGATCTGATTATTGGTAAGTTTCAATATACAAAAAATGATGTTTAGTTACTGAATCAAGAATTCTTAAAATTAATAATAATCTCAAGAGGAATTCTCCTTCGTGTAAACAAGTTTAAGTTCTAAGATTGCGTTGTGTAAAAATGATGCTCCAAAGTAGTTTCAATCATTATAAGTTATAAATCAATTAATAAAGATAACAAGCAAAAATTCCAGAATTAAAGAAACTAATACTTCGATTATTAACATAATATTTTATTTACAAAATTTAACAATTAGTATTTATTGATTTAGATATATTTACCAAACTTAATCATATTACCACAGGATATTCTTACAATAACTTAAAATTACAATTAAATATACTGAAACTCGTGTAGAGTAACGAAACTCCCTAGGGGTAGAATTTATAGTATATTCCCCAAAACATAATAAACCACACTTACCCCTATTTCTAATACACACAACCCTTTCTCTCTACATCAACTCCAGCAATATATAGTCTTCGGGCACCTCAGCTCAGACCAAATCCTCCCTATGAAGCCGTCATTGTCGAGTCCAAACACCGCGGCTGGAATCTAGGATCTGACGAAACTCTCCCAAACGAACTGGCCCTGTCATCCCGTTGAATAAGCGAAGAGCGGGAACCTCCTTTGCCGCCGAAAAAAACACCGGGGACCGCTTACAGGCTGACGATCTCTTCCATCCGTACCTCGAACATAACTAGTATCAGAGGCCCGTCAGCTTTCAAACACAATGCTGTCTCATCTCTAGCGCAAACAAGCCAAAGTTACAGTATTATAGTCTTCCGAAAAATCATAACTTCCTTCAGGACCTCATAATACGCAGATCAATTTCTCCAGCATGAGAGCTTCATTCGCTCGGAGGAGCCAGACCAAAGGCAAGAGCTGCAGCCGAGAGCTTGCAAGAGAACCAAAGACTTTTCTTAAAAAAATCCCCAATCCACTCTGTCTATATATTTTTTTTTTTTTAATAATTGACCGACGGGAAGTTCCCTTAAACACCCCCCAACTTTCATTGGCCAAAATGATCAACGCCCCTCTTGATGCAGTGAATTTTTAAGTGACATTGACCATTCTGACCTCCGAAATCCGGGAGTGTTAAAGTCGGCATTCGAAGGAAAATAATTGCTTACTCAGTCCACCTGCGAGGGATATTTTATGTCAAAACCCCATCCCGTCCTCAATTTTATAGATTCAAAAGTCAAAAGTCGACTCGGAAAAACCTTTGTAACTGTATACTCCATCCGCGCCGACCCTATTTCAAAGCCGCTAAACTCTCATCCTACCCGAGAAAAATAACAAGCGCTATCTTAACTATCCCCTTTAATGATAAAAAGAGCAGCTGTGCTTATCTTTCTAAATACACCGCGAGCCTTGAGTTTTAACCTAATATTTTTAATATTATTCTGTTCCTAAAAACCAGTATAAACATACTATAACAGTACTTTATGAGGGAATGTACGGATTCTAATCGACTATAAGTGCTCATTTAAAATCAGGAGAATTTTATTTGTCACTGTGAACCATTTTGCATGGGGTAAGCTTAGAATTGTGTATAATGTTGAATCATTCGCTACTTCAACTCCAGCGAATTTCCTCTGCGCCAATTATTAGAGAAGTCGATATGAAACGTTCTAAGCTACATGGAGTCACTGGATCAATAAGGAAAATCTTTGTCTACGTACTATTCACTTCCTATTGCAATTTTTTTTTTATAAAATAGAGAATAATTTTGAAAAATTATTTTCTCAAATTGAGAAAAAGATACTCAGAACAGACTAGAAATTTCTGTCAGAGATTGCAAAGCTAATTCATAAGGAAAGCTATTTCTCAGAAAGAATGGGAAGTAGGAGTTAAGGAAACATCTCACACAAAAGACAGCTCATAAAGTTAATAAAATTTTCCGCTTTATATAAGCACAGATTGACAATCAGCGTCTATATGTTCACTCACAAAATGTATAATCCAAGTGTATACCGCGGGATGTTTTATACCAAATGTACTACACACCTAAATAATAGATCTAAAATCTTATTAAAAATTACTAGACTATGGAACAACACAGGAAACGACATAAAGCATACTAAAACTTCTTTAGAAATATTGTTGTTTTACACGCAAATTTTGTTTGCAATCCCCTATGACGATCGTCATAATATTAAGCAGCCAGCTTCTCAAAACATATTCAATGTAATAAGTACAGTAAATGATGACATACTAAAAACTGAATTCATACAATCAATTTTTAGGAAAATCATTATATATAAAATGTAATTGATTGAAAAAATGCTGTGGTAACAGAACTTCCAATCATAATGTATTAATTGCATGAAAGTTTAATGAAGATAATAGACTGCTGAATAGGTTCAATTAAGAACATACCCAATACATTACTCAGCTTCTCTTCTGTTATACATGGTATAAAAATATACGTGCAGCAGGTCACACCAGCAATCCGAATCATCCAAAGTCAGTGAATACAAAGAAGAGATAAATTGCTTTGATATATAGAAAACTTATACTCGTCTTCGGGAAAAAAGTAACAATTCAATACATAAATAAAACACTGGGACTAGATGACTGGGTGATTGAGACGGGTGGGATATGAAATGCAGCCACCTCTATGACTTATATACAAATTAGTTTTAAAAGCAGCTAGGTAAGAAATGCATTCAAAAGAACATTTCGTTGTATGTTCCAAAAGAGAGGTTAACGCTGATTTTTCACAAAAAGTTGTCAGATTTGCTCCAATTATACAGACTACGAATATTGCTTTATAGTTTAAATATGTTAAGCAGATAAATATAAAGGTCTAAGCAACACTTTTAAATACTAACCAGCTCTGTAGGAATTTTTTAATTTTTTTGAAAAAATGTCAAAAAAGGACAAATTTTACTCAAAATTTCGATTTTTAGAGCAAAAGCGCAGACTCAAGCCATTTTTTTTCAGCGGTAAAATTTCACGCAGTTAATGTACTAGTATAAAGGCAACTTTTGGCACCTACCCGTTTTTGATTTTCAAAAAAAATTTTTTTTCGCTCCACCCTACTCCCTACAATTCAGATTTTGAGCTCAAAATTTAAGTTTAAGCCTAAGCTTCCGAAAACATTTAATGAGATGCAAAAAATAGTTGTTCGTTACTCCAAAGTCTAAAGCGCCCTCTATCGGCATTTTTTGAAATTTATCTTTATAATTTAATTTCAAGAAAATGCCGACATAAAGAATAATTTTAGTGAAAACCTCAAATCAATCGACCGATTTTTCCGTTTTTTATGTTTATTTGAAATTTTGGTCCCTAAACTAGAATGGCGGCTATCTCCATTGGAAACGTTTGGGACCCTTGGTCTCCTATTTAATATTGTTCGTCTTGATGTGTACTATCACTCCTCTTTTATTGTAAAAAAAAATTAAAATCACCCTGTATATATATTTTTTATAAAAACAATTGAAAATTTTACCAAGTGGTTTGCTTATAATAGTGGTTTTCTTATATTTTTCTTTTCTTTTCTTTTCTTTTTCTTTTCCTTTATCTTTTTTTATTTTTTTTTATTTTTTATATATGTTATCTACATTAGTGATATATTTGAATGACATTGTGATCTGAAGGATTTTATAAAAATTGGAGTAAATCATAGCGTATGATATCTAAACTATGTACATTTTCCATCTATATAACTGTATGACATAAATTTATAACAATTATAAAACATATACATACATAATGTTTATGCAGACATGTATGAATGTATATGTTCATACAGGATGTGCAGTAAATGACTAACCCATTCTAAAATTAAATAACTAAAAAACGATTTGAGATAAAAATGCGCGGTTTGCTGTATTGTTATTAGAATATCAATAAATTTTTAATGCGCACTTCCTTCGAATAGTTCGAATTTCGGCCAAAAGATGGCACTGGCGGCACCAGGCTATAGAAATACAGCGTGTTTTCTTCTTCTGAAGCTCATGATCTTTCCGGTTCATTTTCTAGAGTCGAATCTGAGTCGAAATGAATCGACTCTCCACTCAACTGCAGAAATAGGGTTTGTTGATTGGAACGAGATTTAAAATAACATTTAAGATTGAACTTTGTCTATTGTAACAACCTACGTCCATTGTAACCTTTTCAGACAAATATCACGGGGAACTTCAAAAACTAGTTTAAAATTATTGTAAAACATCTCGAAAGGTGTATCAATCTATGAATAAATACTTATGACAAGCAAACATTTATTTAAAAAAAAACTAGAAATAGTTTTAACAATTCTAGAAACATTTAAATTAATTTAAAGGATGTTCTTTAGTGTTTCAAAATTCTCTTCAGAATATGTTATTTTAACCGCTTAACTGATACTCTTTTTTACGTACAATAATTTAAAAATATGGGATAAACGCCGATTTTTTTAAAGCAAAAATAATCGTAATATTTATTTTAAATATTTCTTCTATTAAATAGTATGAAACTGCATTTAAAAATTTTAGTAGTTTCAGAAAGCTTTAAGTGATGGAACAAGCAAACTATTATTGCCGGTACGTTGTACGGGTAAATAAGTTAAATTTTTAAAACAATGGTATGCAAATAGCGTTGCCAAGTCCCCTGTCTAAGAAAAAACGGGTCAATTATTTATAAATCGGTACATTAATTTTTTTAAATCTAACAATAAAGGAATCCGTCTACAACAAATCCTGTCTTAAATATAAAAAGTTATGGATTCTGAAGTGGATAGAAACATACAAAGCTACCTGCTGAGGCAAAAACCTGCCTGAAACAAAATATTATTAATTTTTTCCGAAAACGGAATTCATCCCTTCTTTATATTCATATGTTGTCATTTAACGTATCTAAAAATTTTATTAAGAAAGCTGTGAGAGATTTTAAGATGTCTTTTGCACACACCTCGCCCCCCCCCCCCCACTCACGATAGCAAACGTATCTGCGCTAAAATAGAAGGATATATATTTTTTAAAAAGTGCCTGTTTTTATATCCTGTAAGTCACCCCTTTTCAAAACTTCATTATAAAAAGCATCATAGATCTAGAAATATATTTTCGTCCTCCTTCCCACCCCCCTATTTAAATTATTCAGTATAAGGAAAAGAACGAGAAAAAACATTCAGAAAATATCTCCTATCTGATTTGAAATAAGGAATAATATTAAAAATATGATTTATTATTTTTTTTTAAATTATGTATAAAAAAATACCAATGTTCAATTTATTTTGCAATATTTATATTTATAAAATTGAACTAAAATAAGTAGACATTCAGTTTTATCTAAAATATCTATGGCCCCACCAGTGGGCGATTGGTTCTGACGTCTCAACTGGTAGACGACAGTTGCTGGGTTCGAACCCAATCGCGTCCGTCGGCATAACCGTTTGGAATTTTTCGTGGTTTTCTTCGAACCTTGGATTTTCTTGCGTAAATACGAGTTAGGTTCCCTTAGAAAGACCCCCACGCAGGGCATCCCAATCCTTTCTGACCTATATCCCACGTGTACATAATCGGCCGACATTAAATAAAACAAACCAAACTAAAATATCTATAGACAATTTTATGGCAAAACATTTTTACGAAAAATTTTTACTAAAATAAAGTTTCGTTTCTTTTTCTTCTAGTTTTTTAAAAATATTACATGAGACAAAAACTGTTGAAAACATTTCAGAAGCCAACGCAGTATCCACTGTCCCGATTCTTTTTTTCATTTACTGTCTCCCGATTCTACATTTTTTTCCTTTTGGATTCGATGAGTTGAAATACGAATCGGATTTAAAAGCCTAGATTACAACTTTTGAAGCTATATTTGTGTAATGCAATACCGAATAACAGTAAAAAAAGCAATAAACATCAAATTGATGCTCTTAGCACAATGTCAAGTTTAAATTTCGAAGAAGGAATTTGCGTCATCTACACTGTAAAAAGAAGAGGTTATTGCAATGCCGATTTAAACGCCAGTTGAGACGTCAGAACCTATCAGCCACTTGAGGGCCATAGATATTTTAGATAAAACTGAATGTCGACTAATTTTAGTCAAATTTTATAAATATTGCAAAATAAATTGAACATTGGTATTTTTTATACATAATTTTAAAAAAAGATAATAAATCATATTTTTAATAATATTCCTTATTTCAAATCAGATAGGAGATATTTTCAAAATGTTTTTTCTCGTTCTTTTCCTCATACTGAACAATTTAAATAGGGGGGGGAGAGAACGAAAATATATTTCAGGATCTATGATGCTTTTTGTAATGAAGTTTTGAAAAGGGGTGACTTACAGGATATAAAAACAGGTACTTTTTTTTTTCTTTTTAAACATCCTTCCATTTTAGCGCAGATATGTTTACTGTCGTGGGGGGGGGGAGGCGAAGTGTAAGCAAAAGACATCTTAAAATCCCTCATGGCTTTCGTAATAAAATTTTTAGATACGTTAAATGACAAAATATGAATATAAAGTAGGGATGAATTCGGTTTTCGGAAAAAATAATAATGTTTTGTTTTAGGCAGGTTTTTGCCTTAGTAGGTAGTTTTGTATGTTTATATTAGTGCTCTCGATTCTACGCCGTTTATACGAGTATACGTATAACACGTATTATACGAAATACGGATTTGCTATACGTATAATACGGCATCAGCGATTATACGTATAGCACAAAAGAGCATATACGGTACATCGTATATACGGATCTTATGCAAGCGGTTAAACGTATAAACGTTTAAACATTTTTCGTTCAAGGTATGAAATTTGATTTTTTAATGTTTTTCTGAGGATTAACGACATTGAGAAATATCCGGTAGAGTATCCCCATTGCGTTTCTTTGTTCGAAGAACTACGATGTGTTTACTTAGCTACTACTTGTTTTGCAGGCATCTGAATACGTTCCTCAGTTTAGATTTTGGTTTTTTTCCAGTTATTTATTATGAAATGTGTTACCTTAGTTGTGGTAGAATCAAACTATTCTTTGGAAGATCTATGGCGCAGTACTTAGTTTTTAATATTTTCTTGTATCTTTACAAGAAGAAAGTATTTAATTAATAAGGGAAAACTTTCGACGGGCTTACACGTTTTAAGGGTAAGAGAGTCCGAAAAACATGTTTTTAAAAAATATCTGCCTGTGAGTTTGTGACTTTGTCTATATATGTGTGTGACATGAGATTTGCGGGCGCTCTATCTCAAAACCTAATACACAGAATTAAGAAAAATATATGAGGGAGACTGGGGCTCATGTGAAAATGGGGCATATGAGAACATTGGCATTTTTCACAAGTTATTGTATGTTTTATTATTTCAAAAAATTACCAAAGATAGTAGCACCTACAGACATTTGGAAAAAAATTGTTGAAGATCTTCGACATTTTGTTTGTCCCCAGGAGCCAAAATACTGCTTAACTGAACTCAAAAGTAAAATCTCCAACTTGCTAAGAGAATAATTTTATTTATTTATTCATTTTTAAAAAAAATTAATGTTTTAACATATATTGTGGATACTAATAAATATTTATGATAATTTTTTTTTTGCTTAAATTGAAAAATGTTAAAGATTTGTCATTTTAACTCTTGTGGGAGTGTGGGGCACTTATGAAGAGTCTAGTTGGAACAGATCTGAACACGGCATTAAATTGTCCAAAAATCACTCAGTTATTCTGTTCCTTTTAATTAACTTTATGAAAATAATGCCAGCTCCATTATCTATAATTTTATTGAAATAGAAGACATTTCTGTCTTATAAACTTGATTTTCTATAGAAACTTTTACAAACATATCTGTCAGCAAATACATAAAAAGCAACAAGCTCGTTTATGTTCAATTGTAATTTAAATAAATTTAATGTTTTCTAAAATGCAATAAATGTTATATATTATTTTATTTAACGGTTTTCAATACTATTTTTTATGCATCGTTAATGCAAAAAGTATTACATTTAACAGCTTTGAAAATTTTTCTATTTCATTTGCTGCAAACTTGTAGTATTAGTTTACTTCCACTTCTTAAACAGCTATGTTATTTGGTGCTTTAAAAATAAAAGTATATTTTAAGAAAATGAAATTTTTAAACTACTGTGAAATCTTCATTATTGACTTCCACCCCCCTTTCTTTTAAAAGAAAAAGAAATTAAATTTGGAGGAAGCTTATAAACGGAAAACAATTTTTTATCCTTAATTTATAGGCAAATAAGGCAAATATAGGAATGAAAATCTTTCGCCTTTCGGTAGATTTCCGACAAATATTATCCAAATGCTCCCTCGCTAAAATCTCTCTCAAACAAAAAGCCCTAAGCAAAATTTAAATTCTATTATTTTCTCAAGTTTACTTCTTTAAACTTTTATTTTATTGAAACAATATTTTATCAATTATCTAACCCCCCCCCCCTCCCCCCAAAAAAACAATCTATTTATTTTTATTTTATAATATTTTGCTTAAACATATCACTCAGAAACTAAATAAATATACATGTATTTTTCTTTAAGGTGAATTTAACAGATCGTACAACTAATGATTATGGTAACATATGGAAAAGATAATAAAAAACGTATCAAATAATTATGTTTCCTTGTGTTCACATGTTGACCTTGGGTTTTACAGCTGCCCCTTTGTTGGGGCACATATGAACATTTTTTTTAATTCATAAAACTATTAAGAAAAGTAAGAAGAGCTATAAAAATAATTAAAATAATTTACTTTATTAAAAATACCAATTATAGGCATTAGTTTTAGATCCTTTTAAAAAAGTCTCGAAAATAATTTTATATATCATATAATACAATTGTCAATATCACGATAAAAGTTTATATAATCTAAAATTTTAAAAAACTGATAACGTTTTCATCCTATCTAGGACATCTTCAGTCAGCGTACGTGGAAATCATTTTCGTTTGAGCTTTATATACCGTTCAAAGATATATTTTCGAGACTTTTTTAAAAGGATCTAAAACTAATGCCTATAATTGGTATTTTTAATAAAGTAAATTATATGTGAAGGCATTATACTTGTTATTGTTGTTATCTACAATTTCCTGAGTATAATTAAAATAATTACCATGCGTAAAAAAAGTACTGTTTACTATATTGAGTAGTTTTGCTTATAGAAATTAACCCAGTTATGAGAAAAAAAGCTATGTTCACATGTGCCCCAGTCTCCCCTATATTTTCAGGTAGTGCCTGATAGAAATTGGTGCTGATTAGTTTTGTGTGTAAATCGTTCAACAGGTGGTGCTACTATGCTGTCTTTTTTACGATTTCTACAATCTTGGTCGGAATCCAGATAGATATTTCACTGTTAGTGAAACGAGATTGGCCAATCAGGAGTCTGATTTTTTGTGAACTTTTTGCAGAATGTTTTATAAAGTATACGCTTTGTATTGCTCGATCTCTTGTATATAAGACATACTATGCGGATTCCTGTCGTAACACCACCGATTTCCAAATTATTCTCAATTCAGTGACATACGACTAATGAAGTCTACTATTTATATTAGATACGATACGTGGAATATACGTATACTTTAAATATACGTATTCTTAAATATACGTTTTGTTGATACGCGTTATACGTATCCGGATACGTTTAAACGTATATTCTAAAGTATCCGTAGAGCAGAAAAACGTATTATACGGATATACGTATATCGTTTAAACGTATAGCTGCTATACGTATCCCATCGCGAGCACTAGTTTATTTCTAATTCAGGATCAATAACTTTTATGTTTAAGACAGGATTTGTTGTAGACGGATTCCTTTATTGTTAGATTTAAAAAACTTAATGTGCCCATTTATAAGTAATTGACCCTTTTTTTTCTTAGACAGGGGACTTGGCAACGCTGTTTGCATACCATTGTTTTAAAAATTTAACTTATTTACCCGTACAACGTACCGGCAATAATAGTTTGCTTCTTCCATCACTTAAAGCTTTCTGACACAACTAAAATTTTTAAATGCAATTTCATACTATTTAATAGAAGAAATATTTAAAATAAATATTACGATTATTTTAGCTTTAAAAAAAGCGGCGTTTATCCCATATTTTCAATTTTTTGTACGTAAAAAAGAGCGTAAGTGGTTAAAATAACATATTCCGAAGAGAATTTTGAAACACTAAAGAACATCCTTTAAATTTATTTAAATGTTTCTAGAATAGTTAAAACTATTTCTAGGTTTTTTAAATAAATGTTTGCTTCTCATAAGTATTTATTCATAGATTGTTACACCTTTCGAGATGTTTTACAATAATTTTAAACTAGTTTTTGTAGTTCCCCGTGATATTTGTCTGAGGAGGTTACTAAATACATAGTTCAATCTTAAATGTTATTTTAAATCTCGTTCCAATCAACAAACCCTATTTCTGCAGTTGAGTGGAGAGTCGATTCAAAATTTCGACTCAGATTCAACTCTGAAAAATGAGCCGGAAAGATCATCAGCTTCAGAACAAGAAAACAGGCTGTATTTCTCCAGCCTGATGCCCCCAGCGCCATCTTTTGGCCGAAATTTGAACTATTTGAAGGAAGTGCGTATTAAAAATTTAATGATTTTCTAATAACAATACTGCAAACCGCGCATTTTTATCTCAAACCGTTTTTATTTTTTATTTTTTATTTTTTTGTTATTTAATTTAAAATGGGTCAGTCATTTACTGGACACCCTTCATATATTATGTACCTATTCTTATATGTATGCATTAATTCGTGCATGAATATGTGTATTATTGCACATGTTTTCGTTTTTACTAGGAAAAAAATGTCACATCTTTTGACTATTACTACCTTCTCAGTAGATGGCAACACAATACAATATGATCAAGGAATTTTAGAAGGGGAATGATGTGTGAAATAGCTCTCTTTTCGCCAAATCATTTGGCGCTCTTTGATTTTCGTCACGTGTTGTGTGCTTGAGGGATTGGATATTAGCCCCCCGTCCAGATACCCAAGATTCTGAAAGCGAGCTAATTTCATCAGCTTAAAATTTTTTGAATTCTTATGTAAAAAACAAGGCTATCTCCCTATAAATGGACTTCTATTCATATTTCTTTGATCGAAGTCTTTGACCAAACTTCTCGTGCGAAAATTCAATCAAAATACAATGCGAATAATGTATTAGGTAAATGTATAAAACATGTTTTGTGAATGTCTAAAAAAAAAATGTTTGAAAATTATGAAACTAATCATCGATAAAATAAACTCGAAAGTTGTTTCTAACAAGAATAAAAGGACGAGGGGCAGTATTCAAACATAACACAATATTGTGCATGTACAATAGTGTGTAACGTATACTATATTTGTATACTGCCACTCAAAATTTTGTTTCCTTTTGGGGACAAGGAAATTCGAGTTTATACTATCGGTAGTCACTTTCAAAACTTTCAAGCTATGTTTTGAGATTTTCAAAAACATTGCTCAAGAGATTTAACTAATAAATTATGCAGGTTATATTTTGATTACATTCGCGCATGCGCAGTCAAACATTGTTTAGTAAGACTCACGATTTTTTACCCAATACTTCTTAATTTTTAATTCTGATTGCAGGATATTATGTATATTCTCGTTTTTCATGGTTTATATAAAAAAAAAATTAGAATTTTAAAACCTAAACCATTAATTCCCCCTCCTCCCCCCCCCCCAAAAAAAGAGAATTGTATTTTATAAAAAGAATTCTGCAAATTATAAGCAATTATATTTAATGAAATTTGTGATAGATTTTATTAAAACCGTAATTTTTTTCACGAGTGTGCGTTATTATCCTCATAAAAATAAATACAGTTTACGCAAGTGGCCGGTCAGCATTGGCCATACAGTGTAGAATCTTTTTTCAAGAAATAGTGAAAATTTAGGTTCGAGTCAATCAGTCGACCGTTCTTTTTAATGCTAATCAGAAGGTTAGCTGCATTCACAGAAGATGCCACCAGAAAATTGATAAAACTAAATTCAACAAGTTTAAGATTGACGGAGAACAACGGGTTTGCGCGGTAGAGGAAGTATAATTTATAGGAAAAATTCTGAATGATTTGTTAATGTTATTATTTATTTCGAATTATTTTCTCAGAGAAAATGGGTCAAGGAGGAGGATAACTCTAAGCAGGAGATCTTTCAAAACAACCTAAAACTTACTTACTCTGTTTTATTTAAGTTTCAAAAAATCCATGGAAAACTCCGAGTAGTTTGTCCAAGAGCGGACACGGGTTCGATTCCAGCAATCTTCGTTTTCTAATTTTGAAGACGGAACCTTGCAGTTACTTTAGAATTAATTTTCATTTTATTATTAAAATTAAATGCAGATAATAAATTTTTTTTGAGCTTGATATTCAGTTTATAATATTTCTTTTAAAAACTTTATAAAAAGGTGATCCAAATTTAAACAAACATAATTCGAATTTAAATCTAAATTGAATTTAAATAAAGTTTAGAAAATCCGTACACTTCATTATTTTACTTCAAAATACGAGATATTTCCAAATAGAATAAATAAATATTCAGATTTTAATGTATTTTTATCACTATTGTAATATTTCGGATAAAATAAATTTTACTTTCACCAAAATTTTCTTAAAAATGTATATGTAGCATCGAGCAAAGTATATTTAAGAATGAATGAAAGAAATTGTTCCCATTTAGACTTGTATACAAGTATTTTTGTTGTTGCTTTTTTCTTTTAAAGAAAGAACTTTTGCTTAGAATTCGTTTGTTTTCGAAGAACAAACTTTGTTCCATAAGAAAACGTGAAATAAACATTCCATTATAATGCAGATTTTATTTGTACTTGCAAGCTATATTTTTACTTTAGGTTGTATTACAGACATATTTTTTAATTTTGAATAAAGATGAAACATTATTCGTTATAAATATATGTGTTACATTTGAATTTATTAGTTTTTTATATTTATTTTTGTATATAATTCCGTTCATCCTGTATTTCTTTTAAGAAAATTCTTTTTCTAATATTGCAATAAATAGGAGAGGAGTTCCGATACACAAAAATCTTCAAATAATTATATTGCTTTATTTTTTTTTTCCTATTCAAACTTATTTTATGTTTAAATCATGTTTCTACCTTAACTGACTCAGAAATTATTATTTATTTTGTTTTGGCGTGTTTTCAAAATTTAGGTCTCAAGGAATGGCTGTCATGGAAACGACATCATGTGAAAATGCGTTTTTCTTCTTGAAGTTTTTTTTTCAACATTTCTCTTATTTAAATTCCTATGACTTAAGAACCGTTAAAGATAACTGGTTCAAACTTAGAAAATGTATTTTTCAATTATATTACTTTAATTTTGATTCAGCAAATTTGAAAAAAAAATATTTACTTTTAAAAATATGATTTATTGAAAATATGTTGCATCATTTCTTTTAAAATTTTTACTTTAAATATTTTCAATTTTTATTCAAATTAATATTTCTAAAAATTCTGAATCAAAATTAAAGCTTACATATTTCTGTTTATTTAACTGAAAAAAAATTCTATAAATAATATTTCCAGTTATAATGATTTTAAATCACCCCACTTTTTTAACAAATTTTAAATGTAAATTTAAAAAAAATTATGAGACATTTCATAATTTATGATTTTGTTTACCAATAATATGGTTAATCATCTCAAAAAGTTTTTAAATTTTAACTCACTAAATAAAAATTATTTCAAAATGTGTCCCGGAATCCCTTGAAACACTTTACAAAAGGATGATCCGAATTTAAACAAACACAATTCGAATTGAAATCTGTGTTGAATTTAAATAAAAATTAAAAAATTAGCACACTTTATTACTTCGCTTAAAAACATGAGATATTTCCAAATAAAATAAAAGCATATTCTCATTGTAATGTACTTTTATAACTGTTTTTTACAACAGTTATAAAACTACATTACAATGAGAATATGATTTTATTTTACTTTCACCACATATTTGATTCTTAAAAATGGGTGTGTAGCATCGAGCGAAGAATATTTAAAAATAACTGAAAGAAAATTTTCTCATCTAGACTTTTTTACAAGTATTGCTGTTTTTTTTCTTTTCTTTTTTTAGGAATCAAATTTTGTTTTGAATTAGTTTGTTTTTGAAAAACACATTTTATTCCATAAGAAAACTTGAAATAAACTTCCCATTATAATGCAGATTTGATTTGTATTTGCATGCTATACTTTTACTTTAGGTTTAGTTTTTACTTTTACTGCAGGTATATATTTTTAATTTTCAGTAAATATGAAATATTCTTCTAAAGTATGTGGTTGCATTGATGATATTTAGAGAAACATATAAATATATGTGTTATAATTCAAGTTACTAGTTTTCGTCTTTATTTCTGTATGTAATTTTATTATTTCTTTACCTATTTTAATATATCTAAGGTGTTCGGGTCTATTTCGATTCAGATGCCATATTTAGAGTTTTTGAGTCTGCGATTTTCTGGACACCTCTATTCTTTTAGAGAAACTGTTGTCTTGGCAAATCGCTCAAATATTCCAATTAAATAAAAGAACACATTCTGAATTAAACTATTGGTAGCAAATATGGAATCCCTGCATATTTGAAAAAAGTTCACATTCGAAATGTACATTCGTACTCACGAGGGTTAAGAAAAACATTTCTGATTTCAAGTATGAAATAATTATAAACTATAACTATAAACTGTACCTTAAGATGTTTTTAAATAAAATTAACTATTAATATCTATAGTTGATTATTTTAATCGCCTTTCAAGTAAACCTGAAACAATATTCCATGAAATAATGGCACTTTTTAATTACCGTTTGATCGATCTTTGCAGATAGTTCACTGTTGTTATGCGACAATTTCTGTCACAACAACGAATGGTTAAATGAATATTTTTAGGCGAATTTGCATGAATAAAACGCATTATCACATTTAAGACACCAGATGTTTTATTTAGGTTTTAACTGCCGTAAATGCGACAATAGTATATTCTGAGTATAAACCACAAATAAAGATTCCATTTCTTCAAAACAAGTCTGTTTTGAACTAAAGCCATGATATTTAATAATTTCCAGCTTAATAAATTACAAATTTATTTAATAAAACGCCAATATTTATTTAATAAATGCCACAAAGCTACTGAAAATTGCATCACATTTAGCACAATAACTCCCCTCCCCCTTTTTAGGTGCATTCGTAATTATGTAAATACATAGCACCTATAGTTGTCGTTCAGTCCGTCCGTCTGCCTGTCCGCATATAACAACGCAAAATCTATCCAACCTAATCGTTTGAATTTTAAAATATATATTTATTATGTAATTTTGTCGAGTCATTTCAAATTTTATGAAAATCGAATGTATAGATCAATTATAGGGACAATCAAAAGTATTCTGTTACATTACGGTCAATGGGGGAAAAAGGTTTCAAAACTATTTTAATCGTTTGAAATTTAAAATATATAATTATTACTTAATTTTGTCTAGTCATTTAAAATTTTATGAAAATTGGATGCGTAGATCAATTACAGGGATAATCAAAAGTATTTCGTTACATTACGGCTAATGGGTAAAACAGTTTCGAATGCATTTTAATGGAGTTAAACTCTTTCAAATTTAATAGAATTGACATGAACCTATGAAGAATTGTATATAACTAAAATATACATTCTGTACAATCTGTGATGCAAAGTGTATTTATTATTAAATTATAAGGCCACACAAATGTATTCCACTACATAACGCTGTACGGGGGAAATTGTTTGGGGCGTGTTTTAATTAACTATTTCACATTTTATGAATATGATATACGTTACTGAGTTTACTGCAAGTTTCTTCCTGTATATTTATAGGAACGCAAAGAAGATTTTGACCACTACACTGTATCCGAAATACAATCTAATATAACAGCAAGATCTGAATATTTTTCAAACTTCGTTATCGTACGAACGCACCTCATTTGCTAAGTTTCACGTGCAATTTCCAACTTTTTTTTCACTTCGATTTCTTTTAAGTTATTGGTGTCTCCCTCTCTTTGTATTCTTTGATACGTAAGTTGATTTGCGTGAAATTTACAATATACACTTAGAAAATTTAATTTTTGTAATTCTATTTACTAAATTATTGTATTTCTTAAAATATTCAGTGCAGTTTGAGCATAAAAATGCTTTAAAGTAAAATTATTAAATGAACTATATTTCAAAATACAGCTTTATAAGATTAAAAGATTAAAAAAATTACCCAGAGATTAATTTTTTCAGAACATGTTTTTTCAGTATTTTGGATGCAGAGGATTAAAAAGAATTTGTGGGAAATTTCACAATAAAATTAATTTTGATTTTTAGAGCAGATTAGTTTAATTTTAGTAGAGTAATTTCTCGCAATCATTTCTTTACTGTTAATCCAAAAGTTTTTCTAAGTCTGACATTCAGAAATGTTAATTTTTTGCTTTGTAATTTTTTTAGAATCAGGAAAAAATTCCTCTTATAATGTATTCTCTTTTCATGTCAAAGGAAACAACTTCATTTTACTTACCCATCATACATAGTATAGGGTAAATCTTGCAGTCGTTTTACAAATTTTGGCGGATTTACACGTTTCAGATACTGGTGATTCCGAAAAACATATTTTTAGAGAAAAAAAAATTGTTATTCATCTGTCTGTGTGTCTGTGTGTCTGTCTGTAAATAATCTATCTTGCAAACAAATTGAGATAGATACTTGAAATTTTGTATGTACTTAGTATATAAGAATGGTACGAAGCCTCTTCAATATCAATAACCTCGATTATCCGGAACTGTCTTTTTTTTCGGACTCTCATAAAAGTCGTTCTGATGAACGGTATATAATATTTTTTTATTTTTTTTATTTTAAGAAGTATTTGTAAAAGGCAAGAAAAGAACATAAATTTTGCATAAAAAACGAAGTCGGTCGAATTGTTAGTTGCCGAGGTATTTGTAATCATGTTTTTTACATTCTCCGATTTTTCATGACCTTGTATTTCATTCAAATTTTAATTCAAAGATATATTTTAATTGGAAATGAAACTTTTAATCCGATACAACAAACTGTTAGTGAATATGTTTATTATTTTTGGTGTTATATGGATATTTCTTTTAAGCAATTCGATACTGCTTGAGTAATTTTGCATTTCATATAATTTGTCGAAATGGGTTAATCGGAAATTCATTAATAGAGCATAACTATGTGTTAAAAATATTTAAATGTACGTTAAAATTTTACTTTGAATTTGCGATGCACTTTATAAATAGTCTACACATGTTTCATTTTCATATTTTATATTATGCATATCCATGATGGGCAAGTATGACGGCGCCTCCCCCCCCCCCCCCCCAACGACTAGTTATTTGTTTTACTTACATTTTCAATACATAGAAATTTCTATATTGGTTTGAAATCCTGTTTCCAGATTTTAAATAACATGACATCTTTAATTGAAACATCAAGATACAGGGTACTATACCTGAAATCGATCAAAAAATTAAGAGTGTTTACTCTCTTAAAAATCTTGTCCTAGTTAGAACCAAATTTTGGAGCTCAATAGCAGGGCTGCCATAGGTGATTATTTTTTCATTCTTACTGGCACTACTTTTTGAAGCTTAAATCCTTAATATACACTTTAACAACTTTTGTAAAAAAATATAATAAGGTACCCTGGGGTAATAACGCCACGATAAGGTTCTACCAATTTTCACGGCTCAGTTTTAGTTTGTATTTTTCAAACAAATACATGATTTGATACAGCAACTCATTGACTATCTATATAAAAAAAATAATTTAACAGATATGTATTCATAAAATGTAATGGCGTGATTTCTTGACCAATGCTATTCGGCGTTATTACCCACCTATATGGGTAATAACGCCATGTAAACAAAACTATGAAATAAGATGAAATAATTGCATGTAGATTGCCCAATTCTAAAAATACACACTCTACAAACTTAGAAATTGACAAATTGCATTCTAAGATATTGAAAATGTTCAATTTTTTGTGAAAGTGTAAGAAAAATAAACTTGTGGTGTGTGTGGGGGGGGGGGGGGATGAGGCAAAAGAATACCAGACCGTGAGCTTCTTTTTGCTTAAAAAGGACCGCTTAAATAGAATTATTAGAAACATTGCACAGTTTTAACTGTGTTTCTTTGAATCAGTATTTAGGATGTAGCTCGGCCACTATAGGGAATCAACCGGGATATTAATGCCAAAGATTGGCGTTATTACCCCGTTATAGTTATTGCGCTGTACATTTTAAATTACAAATTATCTCGAAAAGACATCCAAAATCTTCAACAACATTTTGAAAGTCCATGAAATGTACTACAAATTTATGTAATTAACATAGTATTTCCAGATAAAAAAAATAGTCTTCACATCACAAAACGTATCTCGCAAATTTTAGATCAAGCGTTAATTTTAGTTGCTTGTAAAAACAATAAGACCTAAAAACGAAACAAATTAATTTGAAGCTGTTTTTTGCGATTTATATGACTCAAAACCCTTCTGTGCAGAGCACTTGGGTGTCATTTACCAGATTATTTCATAATTATGCAAAATATTAGCACTTGGCGTTATTACCCCGCCTGGCGTTATTACCCCAGGGTACCTTACAAAATTTATATTAGAAAAAGACTGGTGTGAACTTCTGTCAATAGACTAAAAAAGACAATCAAACTATAAAAATAGTCGCTTGTGGCAGCCCTGCAATAGCTGCCACTGTAAGATGGTGAAATCTTAGATCAATATTTGGAGCTCCTCTTGAAGCAAAGTTCCAATAATTGGAACGAGGTTTAAATAAGAAGCTCCAAATGTTAGTACGAGATTTCACTATCTTATGGTGGCCAAAATTTGGTTCAAACTAGAGCAAAATTTTTAACAGTATATAGTAGGCATATACTATTGAAAAAATATCATAGGATTTGATGCGTCAAACCCTACTTTTTTCAAAAATAGAGGGGGTTGTATGCTGATTTAAACTGGGTTAACGAAAATAACCTTTGGAAAACAGACGTAATTATAATAAAAATTTATTAGACATGATCATCTTTTTTTTTTTAATGTAATAATATTTAAAAAAAAATGAAGATTCTGTATATATCAAAAAACACTTTTTATTAAGTTCTCTCTACTTGCTAAAAATATGTAAAAATAAGATTTTGAAAACAGTAAAATAGTTTTTATTTAACTACTAATATGTTTCAACTCTTCATTGAGACAATTTCAAAACTAATAAAAATGATATTCTTAAGCTGTACGATCCATCGTGCATTGGACTGAAAAGCCACCATTCAGATATTCATGTGACGCACGCTATTTTTTTGCGCACAACAAAGTGGCCAATTGGTTCCGACCTCTCAACTGGTAGACTGCAGGTGCTGGGTTCGAACCCAATCGTGGCAATCGGCCCAATCGTTCGGAGTTTTCCGTGGTTTTCTTTGGACCTTGGATTTCCTTGCGTAAATACGGATTAGGTTCCTTTGAAAACTCCCCATGGAGGGCACCCCATCCCTTTTGGGCCTGTATCCCACGTGTAGATAATCAGCCGACATAGAATAAACGAAACCATGCTTTATTATTATTATTTTGATATTTATTGTTGTAAAAATCCTTTATTTTGGATTTTTATTGCTGTTTTTGAAATCATTGAGTAACTAAAATGAAATATAATTTTCAAAAATCAAAAATCAAAACCATGAAACCATAGAAATAAAATCATTAAATAACTAAAATAAAATATAATTTTCAAAAATAAATAAAAATATAAATCTAGGAAAAATGAAAAAAAAAGCATACGTTATATGAAAAATTCTTCTGAAATATTATTTGCCCGTTTCAGAGGTCAGAGATTCCAAAAAATATGTTATTGCAAAATATCTGACTGTGAGTCTGGGATTCTCTCTGTCTGTATGTGACATACATTTTGTATGCGCTCTGTCCCAAGAACTAATGGAATTCTTTAAAAATTTATATTCAGGTAGTTCTTGATAGATTTTGATTCTAAATTGGTTTATGATGTAAATCGCTCAACAGTGTCGCTGCTATGCTGCATTTTTTTTTTTTTTTTTTTTTTTTTTTTTACGATTTATGCAACACCTGTATCTCAAGAGTGATTGCAAGGATTTTAATAAAAATTTATATTCTATTAGTCCTTGGTATTTGTTGATACTCATCAGATATTTGTGTAATTGCTCAACAGTGGCACTGCTATGCTGCATTTTTTATTTTTATTTTATTTTTATTTATTTTTTTATTTAATATTATTTTTTTACAATTTACGGAACAGCTGTATCTCAAAAACTAAAACATAAATTTCCTTCAATCTTCATTCAATCTTCATTGTTCTTGGCATGAATTGATTCTGTTTACATTTTGATGCAAATCTCTCTTTAGGCGGCACTACTATCCTGCATTTTCAATTAATCCCAAAATAGTTCTATCTCGAGAATTAATGCACGGATTTTCATCACACTTCAGATTTAGTTAATCCTTGATACGGACTGGTTATATTCAAGTTTTGGTATTAGTCGTCCACCAAAGGTACTGCTATGCTATTTTTTTCCGATTCCCACAATAGCTTTCTTTCTAGAACTAGTGCATGAATTTTCATCAAACTTCAGATTTATATGTACATTGATAAATATTATTTCTGATTATACTTTGGTGTAAATCACTCAATAGGTAGCGTTTCATATCGCAATTTTTCCGAATCCTCTTAAGGGGCTTAGATTGCCATTTAATTTTGGCAAAGTAGCAGCAAATTTTTAAGTATGAACATGCATGAGATAAAAGAAAGTTTGGGGATTGCCTCATCCGACTAGCTTTAATTGTGTTTTATAAATTATTAAATTATTAAATATTCAATGCAGTTTGATTAACAGTAAAACGTTAAAAAAAGATGTAAGTATACGCATATTACTTTTAAATCCAGGCTTAAAAGTTTAATAGGTTAAGAAAACTATTCAGCAAACAAACTATTACCGAACATGTTTTTCAATACTTTGAATGCAGAGGATTAAAAAGAATTTGATGGAAATTTCTCACTAAAATAAATTTAGATTTTAAAGAAAGAAAACTTATTTCTTTCACCTATTGCTTTAACATTGATCCCAAAAGATTTTTGCGTCTGATAAATATCAAAGATTAAATGTTTTGTTTTGTAATATTTTGAAGATTAAGAAATAAATCATATTATTTTCATGTATACTTTTTTTATACATAAAATAAGAACTTAATTTTGCATATGTTTTATTTACATTTTCAATGTGTAGAAAATTTCTAAATTAGTCAAAATCCTGCTTCAAGATTTTAAATATTAAAACTTCTTTAGATCAAACATCAAGGAATATCTCAATAAAACTATTTATTTATTTTTCCTTAAATGTTTGAAGACCTTAAACTATTTTTTATTTGTCAAATTATTTCTGCATTCTACGCTCAAGTAAAAAGAAAAAAAAATGTCTCTCCTTGGACCAACAACAGCAACAAAAATTAATTAAGATCCGTTCTTATAAATATTGATTTTGAATGTCAACAAAAGATTTATTTTGATTATGAATTTTACAATTGCACCATAAATTATACTAAAAATATGTACTAAAATAAATACAGATAGCTAAATGGTACATTTAAAAACACAATATATTTAAAATACGCTTAAAAATTATCAACGTTTCGTATCGCTACTGTTAACGTCATCAGGATAAATCCTTGGCAATCGTCATTATTTCCGTGGTTTTCTTCAAACCTTAGACTTCTTTGATTAAATACGGATCCTTTAGAAAGACCCCCCCCACACACACACACGGAGGGCACCCTCCTGGGACCCTTATCCCACATTTTGATAACTGGCTGTCATAAACACCACCAACCAACCTTTTAAAAACTAACTTAAAAAAAAAATAATAATGAATTTGTAAACCATCAAGAAAAACTTAAAATAATGATTTATTATTTTTCCGTACTCAAAAATTAAAAAATGTACTTTTAAAAATAAACAGCTTCTCAAAAGAAAGAAATAATTTTAATCTTGATCAAAATCGAAAAAAAATCTAGGTCTTTACATTTAAATTACATTTTTGAAAAAATTTACACTTGAGAGAAAACACATAAATAAACATGCATTTCAATGAAAATAATACAAAAATCCCATTCGAAAACCGATTGTTTTTGTATTTCTTGTATATTTACAGAATATTTTACACAGTGGGAATAATTACATGTTAAATTGTTTTTTACTAAATGTTATCAATAAAAACACAATTTGACACAATGATATTTACGCAAAATTTCTGTTTCAACATATATATTTAGTTAAAAGCAAGAAAACAATGCAACCGAGATAAAAATGTATAACTGACAAATAAAAATAGTCTACATAATGGAAAATTTGCTTTCCATTTCCTTATTGATAAAAGTTTGCTCTCGTCAAAATAAGCAAATACTATGCAAAATTTCATATTCTACAAATAAAGAAAACTTGTATTCAGTTTTTAATGGAAAAACAAACTTTCTTTCATTTTAAAATACATTTTCTTCATCCAAAGTTTGAAGAATCTAAATATATGGTGAAAGTAGAAATTTTCTTTGTCATAATTTTTGAACTATCTTGAATAAATATTTGAAAATATGAACATTTTTTTTATTTTATTTTTAAAATCTCACGATTTCGAAATGTTTCGATTTAATCTTTTTTTTTATTTAATTATACTTACAATTGCATTTTATATTTAACATTGAATATTTATCATTTATCTAGAATTAAAATTTGCTTTATTCAACTTATCCTAATGTTTTGATAGTTTAGGATAATTTACAAAAAACTGCACTGTTAGATCAATAATCTATTTATAGAAAATAGAGTATATTAGCACTATATTCTCAAAGTAACTGTATTTAAAATAAGCTCTATATTTCTAAAGGTTCTACGGATTTCCACGGCTTAATTTTTATATTTATATTTATATTTTTATCCATCTTTTTATTAGAGATAATGTCTTACAATTGTAACGAATTAGTATTTTGTGGCTGTTTGTGATTCAAATGTTTCAGAGTCCTTCTGTGTTGAACCCGTTTGTGCCACCTATCGGATTCTTTCATAATTATTGATGATACTAGCATTTGACACTATTACCTGCCTTGGTGTTATTACCCCAAGACAATTAACATGTTTCACTGCATTTCTTATCAAAAGTTTAGAATATGAAATTGTACTTTGGATACAATGATTGTAAACCATATATTAAAAAAAAAAAAAAAAAAATTAAAAAAAAAAATTAATTGCATAAAATAATTAATTTTCCAAATGAAATTCTCTTTCTACAAACTACTAATGTATTTCCAGCAATCAATATTGTATACTTTATTGCTTTATGCACAAAAAAATGTGAAATGTAAGCCTGAAATTAAAAAAAAAAAAAGTTTTCTTGTAAACCATATCTACACTGTAAAAAATTGCTGTAGTAATTTCACTGTAGCAAAGATTCCAGACAATGTGCGTAAAAAACGGACATTATTCTTATATCGAAGGACTTTGCCATTACATTAACGGGTCTTGCCCGTAAAACATAAAAACTTACGGGAGTTGATCGTTTATGTGAAAAAAAAATTTGCAGATTATCCGTAAATTTACTGAATTCCGTAAATTTACTGGATAATTCGCAATAAAGTACAGTAAATTTACAACTTTTTTACAGTGTACCGTGTGTTTTATTTAGTTATTCTCAAAAGAGATATCCGTGTTTGAAATAAAAGATAAAATGTATATTTACTTAAATTTGTCAGACATATATTTATTAGCCCTGTATTCTGAAATAGTTATAGCACAGTTCTAATTACCATTTCCTTCGGAGAAAAAATTGTTTTTTGAAAATAATGATCCTGTGTAATTCCCCTATAGAATATTTTAGGGTGACATTTAAAGGACATTTTTTGGAAGAATCCATTTTTGAATGAAACAAAATTGTTTGTCAAATGGTCCAAAAACGGCATTTTCAATTGCTGATGTCAATTTATCTTCAGTGGTTTTTATTAACTTATTAAGATATTTTATATCATCTATGAATTATAAGGACTGAATATAATCTTTTCTTGAAACTAAGAAAGTTTATTTGGTTGTTATAATCTAATAGAAAAATAAAGAAACTTACATAAAGATATTTAAATAAATTTATAGTGCCAGAAAAAAAAAATCTCGACAGACATTGGAAAGTTTAAAAAAAAGACCTCATTTCATATCACTACCAAAACTAAAAAAAAAAAAAAAAAAAAAAAAAAAAAAAAGTTCAATGTAGTTTCTGCCATTGCAGAATTCAGTTTCGCCTCCGATTCGGGGAAAAAAAATAAAATCGATAGAGGTCTTTTAGAAGGGCGACCCCGTTTAGAATGCAATGAACTAACTTCATTTTTCTTGTGTTTATCAATATAATAGCAAACAGAACGGCGTGAAATACCCAATTGATTAGCAATTTCTCTCTGAGACATTGAAATTGCGTAATATTAAAGAGATAAAATTTGACGTGCTATTTCTTCATTGACTAGATTCATCAAAAACGGATTTTTTCTTTAGTTTAAACGCTTCTTTATAGACTCTGAGAAAAAAGAAATGCATTTTAACAATAAAACGAGTGGAATCCCGTCGAATTCGACGAATGAAATGTTTAAAAGACACGATGATTTGGTTTTAAAAAAAGCAAAAGTAATTACATTATTGAATCAATATATAATAAATATATTTACAAACTTAATGTCAAGTTTGCCAGTTACAATTTTGCATACAAATATTCGCTCATCTTCAGTTAAATTGTAATCTGAGTGCCGGCGAAATCCAGAAATTTTATTTTATATGCACTCACAAAAAAATAGTTTTATTATTAAAAAGAAAAAAAAACTAATTTCATTTTTACTATGACATTATTTTCTCTAACTGAAGTCATCTGAAAGTAAAATCTCAATCTCATTGTCCATAATGAAAAGAAATATTGAAATGTAATATCGTTAGGAGTAAAAATGCGATTTTTTAAATAATGACGTCATTTTCTCTTCAAATGTTTTTTAAAAGTTACTGTTATTAGTAATATGAAAAAGGCATCCGTAATAATATTGTAATTCCCCTTTATCTGGTTGCTGAATGACATCATTTTCCTCATTTGAAATTTTTCTTATTTTGCTTTCGACATTAATTTTTATCATAAATTATTTCATTTTATTTTATTTACATTATTAATATTATTTCTCAGTAAATATATATATATGTATATTTTACCTCAATTCGTGCATAATTATACGCAATCTTTTTATTGTGGTTAAATTTTATGAAAACAATTAACTTTTTTCTTTTAAATGCGAGGACATGTTCACTGATGAAATAAAGCTCCTGACTGGTGGAAAGTGATAATGGAAAATAAATTTTTATTATCGAGAGAAAAGCTAAACTGAGTTGCCACCATTTTAAAGAAATATCGTAAAAAACATTTAAAATTAAAAATAAAATATAAAAATGGAAATAAATTAAAAAATAGCTAAAATGGGCACAACTACAAATAAATAGCTTTCATTTAAAAAAAAATTATCAAAATCAGTTGAGTAGAAAATTCAGGGCTGGTGACTAAAAAAACAGCCAGGTCTTTTAAATATATAGAGTGTATGAATGTCTCGTTTCAATGGCGAGATTATGAACAATTTTTGACCAATTTTTGACACGACACTTTTTAGCTTGTCTGAAAGAAATATCATTGGAGGCTAAGAAAAAAAAAAAAAAAACTCTGAGTCATTTTTAGTTACAAAAGGCACCTCACCAAGTCCCCAACATGAGATAGAAATTCTTACCTGCTTCTTCTATTTAAGAAAATAAAGAGTAAAATAAATAAAATTGTGGCTTGAATGACATTTTTCTTGGCACTGTACTTAAATAAAGAACCATTATTTATAAAATATAATTTTTTTTTTTTTAAGTTTGATTAAAATAATTAGTTTTGCTTCTCCTGTAAATCATGTGCAATTACACACGTGTAGTTCTTAAACTAATCAGTGGTAAAACAGTTTTGTTTTGTTTGTTGCTTTCTCATAAAAGTGGTTTTAAAATAAGAAAAAACAAATATATACTGGAGTGCAAAACGATAGGAACGATCATGTAATTGGCTAAATAAAAAACGTAATTATATTAATCCAGCTGGTTTATATAATTATATAAACCAAATAAATTTATTGCATCATACTAAATACTTAATAAAAACTTAAAGAAAACGTTCTGAAACAATTGTTATAAGCATAATACGTTGCAATTTTTACTCGATATGCACTGGGAGCAAAAAAAAAAAAAAAAAAAAAAAAAAAAAAAAAAAAAAGAACATAACCCATTTTTCTAAATTATAGAAATTTTACATTTCGATTGGTGGAATGAACTGTCGAATGATGCGAGTATATTTAGCATACTCATTTGGTCACTGGTTCAATTATTACCACTAATATTACTTAAAATTCTTTGTATACAAAATTATTTACTCATCATATTTACATTTTAATTAAAGAAAAAAAATCCAGCGAACACACGATAGGTCCGATATGATCGCCGATAAAAACAAAACAACAGACGCTTTTCAAATGTTGCCGAAACCTAAAGTACAGTAGAATGATCCAAGGAGACGCGCGATATCCAAGGTTAGAGGAAGCCGTAACATACAGGCCCCCATTGACATGTGCCAACATTCAACAATAATACTAAATGTAACAATAAACAATTGCAAATAATAGAAATTACAATTACACAACCAATAATATACTATTTTCGATAAAATACAATTATACTTCTTTCACAATTATTACTTAAATTATTACTTAATATAAGTTTACCAAAATGCGAAATAGATAAGTTATAATACAAACAATAATTACACTTGTATATAATGCAAGATAATTATCAAATTAATACTCAATAAATGTAACAATCTAATAAATTTAACAAGTTAATAATAGCTAATCAAGAATATATAGAGATGAAGACACGTACGTTACACTTTATGTTATGAAGCTAAGCTACACAAATTATGAAGCTAAGAATTAAAAATTTTTTAAACCCAAAATGAAATTGCTACACATAATAAACAGTTCAAATACAAATATACAATAATGGTAATTATAATATAATTATTTAAATCTTCCAAAACAGCAGAATTCATCAATTCTCTAAAGGAAGTGGGCAAACTTTAGAGACACACCTCGTAACTATATATGTTGCTGTTTTAATTTATGAAACTCTAACTTTTTTATCAGATCCATATATTACTTTAATGACACGACCTAATGCCCATTTGCCAGGAGGTAAATTGTCCTCCTTTAGGATAACCATATACCCTTCCTTTAGGTTGTCCTTCTCAATATACCACCTATTCCGTTGCTGTTATTCAATGTTTCATTTTTCCCATAAAACCTGGGTCATTTTCGTTAATTTTTGCCATTGTGATAGTTTATTATCATTAATTTTGGTCAAATTGGGTTCAGGAATTGAAGTTATGGGTCGACCTACCAAAAAATGGGCAGGGGTCAAGACTTTAATTTCATTTGGATCTGATGACAAAGGTACTAAGAGACGAGAATTTAGAACCCCTTCGATTTCGCTGATTAATGTCCAAAATTCGTTGAGCGTGACTCGAGAATTGCCCAAAGTTCTTTTGAGATGATGTTTAAAGGATTTCAACCCCGCCTCCCATAATCCACCAAAATTGGGTGCACGAGGAGGGATGAATTTCCAGTCAACAGTCTCGGAAGCCAAAAAATTTGACAAAGCATCATCGGGTTTGCATACAAGGGCATGTAATTTATTCAACTCTTTATTTGTACCTACAAAAGTAGTCCCATTATCCAACATTATAGTTGAGCTTTTACCTCTTCTAGCTAAAAATCGTTTCAATGTGGCAATAAATGATTCAGATTTTAAATCTGTCACTATATCTAAATGGATTGCCTTTGTGGCGAGACAAAAAAAAATTGCAACGTAAATTTTATTATATATACCCTTTCTCTGATTTTTATACTTAATCATAAAGGGTCCACAGAAGTCGATTGAACATTTTTGAAATGGCGGGCTAGGATTTACTCGTTCGGCTGGAAAATTTCCCATAATTTGATTTGCCCCTATTGGTTTGTTTCTAAAACACATTACACATTTGTGAACTATTTTAAAAGCCAAATATCGCCCATTTATTACTTAATATTTTTGCCGGACATGATGCAACAATGATTGTGGCCCTAAATGGAAGAATTTGGAATGAAAATATTCAAAAATCCTTTCGCTTAATTTATGATCATGTGGTAACACTACAGGGTGTTTCTTCTCATAGCTCAGACTGGAATTGTCTAAACGACCTCCAACTCTAATTAAATTATCGGAATCTATATAAGGATTTAGAAATTTTAAGTTACTATTACCTGGAACGCTCCCCTGGTTTCTCAAATGCTTTAGCTCTTCAGAGAAGGCTGAATACTGTACCTGTTTAATCAGAAAAACTTCTCCTACTCTGAATTCATTAGTAGATAAGGCACCACATTTTTTTCCTTACCCCTTTGACAGTTATTTATGAATCTAAAAATATAACTAGTAATACGAATTAATTTCAAAAAATTATTAGTTAAAGCAAATAAACAATTTTAAAAATAATTTTCAGTTTTGATCGATAGATTAATGTTCTTATCAGTTTTAAATTCTGAGTTATAGTCAGTGTAGCTTTCCAGGTTTACTGGATAACTTTCTGCATATTGAATTCTGTCCCGAAGAAAATTTGGTCCACTAAACCAAAAATTGCAGTTGGTCAGTTCTTTAGCATCTAGACCTCGAGATAGGACGTCAGCAGGATTATTTTCTGATGATACATGATGCCACTGATAAGAGTCCGTGAGGTCTTGTATAGCAGCCACTCTATTACTCACAAATGTTTTCAATTGATGGGGCGATTTTCTAAGCCAAGCAAGTGATATTGTGGAGTCGCTCCAGAGAAGAACAGTTTCTATTGGAATGTCAAATGACGGTATAACTTTATGCATTAACTTTGCTAAGAGGAGACAAGAGCATAATTCAAGACGAGGGATTGTCACTGTTTTTATGGGGGAAACTCTAGACTTGCTACAGAGTAATTGTGCGTCAGGAGAACTTTTAGCTGGTATATATTGGATGTATATGGCGGCCCCGTATGCAAAGAAGAGGCATCTGCGAAGCTATGTACGACTATGCGCTCTTCACGAAAAACAAATCTAGGAATTTTTAAATTTTCTAATTGTGGAAGAGTGGAAACAAAGTCATTCCATTCCTTCGCTATGGAATCTGGTAATGGCTCATTCCAATCTATCTTAGCTAACCAAGTCTTCTGTATAAAGATCTTAGCCCTTGTTACTACAGGGCCAATTAATCCGAGCGGATAGAATATTTTTGAAATCAAAGAGAGAACGTCCCGTTTACTTTAAAAGTCCTTGTTGTGAGTCTTTAATTTATACAAAAAACAGTCACTTAGATGTTCCCAGAGAACACCCAATGTTTTTACTGAACTACAATCTGTTTGATCATCGACATTATATTCAGTGGCAGCCAGAGTATTAGGTTCAGTAATCCTGGGTGGTTTGCACACCATTTGTGCAATTTCATATTTCCACGCTTCAAAAGCCCTATCAGTTGGGACTTTAAAATTTTTGCCTTTTCGAGAGTCGATTCCCTGGAAAGTAAGTCGTCTACATAAAAATCCTTTAAAACGACTGACGATGCTAGAGGTAAGTTTGGTTGCTCATTAAGAGCTAATTGTTTAAGAGCACGAGTTGCTAAATAAGGAGCATTAGATGTTCCATAAGTAACTGTATTAAGTTTATAAGTTTTCACTAGCGCGTCAATACTGTTCTTCCACAAAATTCTAAGAAAGTCTCTTTGCGATGGATCAATTAATACCATTGTATACATTTTTTCTACATCCGCTGTGAATGCATATCGATGTTTTTGGAAACGTATCATAACTAAGAATAATTCTTGTTGAGGAATTTTTCCCTTTAAAAGAATGTCATTCAATGACAAATCATGTATCGTTGGCGTTGACGCGTTAAAAACGACTCGCAAGCGTGTTGTACTGTTTTCTGGCCTGTAGACCCCATGATGTGGTATATATAATAAATGTTCTTTATGGATTCAGATTCTTCTACTAATTCCATATAACTTAAGTTTTTGTATTCTTCCATAAATTCCGAATAGAGATGTTGCAAATTCGAATCCTTATCTAATCAGTGCCAATCTTGATCGAGCTTTTTTTTTGGCTAGTTTTTTGGATTCTCCTAAGAGTATAGCATCCTCCATAGGCATGCTAACAACATATTGACCATTGGAAGTTCGATAATGAGTTATTTCAAAATGATTTTCGCAAAATTTCTCTTCATTACTAAGTAGAGAACTAGAATCATTAATATTTTCGATTTCACAAAATTTTCTTAAGGATTCGTCTATTTTTTCATTGGTTAATAAACCACAATATTGGGTATCATCTGAGGAATTATTCACGACACTGCTAGCAACATATCCGAACACGGTTTCTTGAAATAACAAGTTTTGAGATGAACTGCGAATTTTACCAGATTTTAATAAATCGGAGAAACATTCCGCACCTACCAGTAGATCTATCCTCCCAGGGATATAAAATTCAGCATCTGCTAACGAGATATTTTTAGGAATATCCGCAATTTCTATACGAATAGGTGTGAGTGGGTTTATTTCTGTAATTTTTTGCACTACAAGAAATTCCAGTTCCCTTGTGAAATCTCTATTTTTATTTGAAATCACAGTTTTAATTTTATAATTCAATGTTATGGTTGTGTTATTCAAATCTAATATTGGAGCAAAAACCTTTGATTTCTTTAAGCCAATTCTTAAGCCTTTTCTTTGCAAATTCAAACGACACACAATTTATTTGGCTACAAGAATCTAAAAGAGTCCTTGCTTGGATAAAATTTCCTTTATTTGTTTTTATGTCAATTAGTGCAGTTGACAAGATAACAGTTTTATTAGAAGCGAATAAGCAATTAGAAAGATTTTGTGAGACTGGAGGCGTCGGGCTTGATTCTAGATGTCGTCTTCTCTGATCAATACCTGTCCTTTGGAAATGCGTTTCATTATTGGAACCGATTTCTTTATTTCTATGTAATAAAGTGTTGTGGTTGGATTTGCAATGTTTATATAAATGTTTCGAAACACAGTTAGCTGCTAAATGAGATTTGTTAAAGCATATGAGACAAAGTTTATTTTTTGTTAACGATAGCAAATCTTTCACCAAATTTCATATTTAAGAATTTGTTACATTTATATAGGGGATGAAATGAGTCACAAATAATACACTGTTTTTCAGAACTCGTATTTACTAAAAGGGATTTTTATTTTGTTTCACTAAGGATTTTTGATCTAGTTAAATTGCTTCTTTGAATGCTTTCGAGCAATTGACTTCTTTTTTCTAAAAAGTCCATTAAACTGTCAAAACTAGGAACCTCAGATGTGTTTATTGAAAGTTCAAATTGTTTTCTCGTTTCCTTATCAAGTTTTTCTAAAATTATAGTTGTAAACAAAATGTCAGAGAAGTTATTTCTCTCAAATCCTATATTATTTAGAGCCCTGATATTTTTATCATCTAATAAACGCCTTAATTCTTTTGATGATTCATGTGTAATTCTTTCAAAATCTAACACAGCCTTTAAATATGTATTAACAACTATTCTTTTGTTCTCAAATCTATTTTCTAGCGCTTTAAACAACGAATCAAATGTACCATCTGGAGTTTCTAATAATTTAGCCTCATTCCTTAGTGCGGAATGCAAATAAGGTAATTTTTGAACATCAGTCAGTTCTTCATTATTCGTAACAATATTATTAAACTCTATTTTGAACATGTTCCAGTCTTCATATTTTCATCAAATAGCGGAAGAGGTATATCAGGAAGTTTTATTTTACAGTTACTTAACTCCGAATTTTTAGTTTCTTTTTTATTAGAATATAATAATTCATTGAAACTTACCTCTAGCTGTTCTACTCGCTCTTCCATTTCGACCAATGAAGCATCAATTCGACCAATGAACAGTACTTGAGGATCATAATTTAAGTGAAATAACTTAAATTATGATCCTCAGGTACTGTTGTATAATAATATCGGCGTAGAACATCGATGTTTGTAGACAGTTTTTCTAGTCTCGATTTTCGTTTCAATTTTAATTCTGGACAATTCTTCGGTTTTTCATTTACAGAATTTTCTAACCTCGTTATCTGGTCTTTTAAGGAGCCTCTAATCCTATTCAAACTAATTAATGAAGCCATTTCAATACAAAAAAGAACAAGCAAGCGTCGAATTAAAAATAAAAGTCCTCCGGGTGAGCGGACCAATGGAACGAACTGTCGAATGATGCGAGTATATTTAACATACTCATCTGGTCGCTGGTTCAATTATTACTACTAATATTACTTAAAATTCTTTATATACAAAATTATTTACACATCATATTTACATTTTAATTAAAGAAAAAGGATCCAGCGAAAACACGATAGGTCCCCTATGATCGCCGATAAAAACAAAAAACCATCAGACGATTTTGAAATGTTGCCGAAACGGCAAACTTAAAGTACAGTAGAATGCGCCAAGGATTCGCGCGACATCCAAGGTTATGGGAAAGACGTAACAATTGGGCTTTTTTGTGTTTAATAATTTCATTAATATTGTAATATAGTGTTTACATAGTTTTAAATTTGTTCAAGTGATAAAACACGTCATATTTTCAAAATTTTAAATTTTAATTCTGTTTTCAAGTTATACTGCGCGATTGGAACATCTTTCATTATATATTGAGCTCTATAATACCCCCAAACATTATTCATGAGTGTTTAGATTTGGACCACAAGCTGTTTTGTCAAGTTTGAGAGTCTTTATCTTCAAACCAATTTTTTGTGTCTTTTTCTGTGTGAATTTAAGAATTATCTTGTTTAAAATTACACAAAAGTCGGAAATTTTTTCACTCAGGTTCAACAAATGGCATTCTAACATGCAAATAGAGGTATGTAGATTTTATTTATATATCTATAAAAGCAGTTATAAACTTACTTATTAAGAATAAAGGAGCCAAAACCATTAGGGAGCTTCCATACGATTGACGCGTAGAGAATATGCCTTGTTCGTCTTGAAATCTATGCAAATATGGATGAATACCATTGGGAATATCGAAGTTAAACGTTTTTTCAGCACTGAATATAATTTTAAATGAATTCGATTGCTGCTTCAGATGTTGCTTTGCAAACAGAAAGTAGGCTTTTTTACTGCCATATGTTAGACGCGAGCATCGACGTGGTTTTACATTTTAAAAAACTCCTGACATTTTTATTATTCTTATTACGGCCGATACTGATGTTGTCGTTTCTATCTGGCCTTCGAATTCCTTTGCTGTCATTATTTTACATGGAACTGTGAGAATAATCAAACTTTCGGATCGTTTTGAAAGAATATTTGACAACATTGAAGCTTTTGTAGTTATATTAATTGTCGGATTCTATAAGAAATTAAAAATGTCATTCTTTGAAAATTTAATTTCAACTGCAATTTTTTAAACTACATTCCGATGTTCGTATAAGCTAAGATTGGTCCTCTTTCGAAGTCAGAAAGACTTTTAATTCATATTGTAATACAGATGTTTTACAAACTAAACGGGTGTGCTCAGAAAGTCTTTTAAATGCGTTTTTAAATGATACATGAAAATATCCGACAGTCACGTTCCACGGTTTTAGATATCTCGACTGCGTTCTTATCATTTTCTTCCTATGTTAATTTAGCAAAATACATGTTTTAAAAATGATTATATATATATATATATATATATATATATATATATATATATATATATATATATATATTTCATTTTAACACAAATGTTTGCGCATTTGGAAAGCAAATGCAAACTATTTTCTTTATTTTTACATCGTTCCTATCATTTTGCTTATTTATCATGAAACAATTTATTCAAATATTCTTACGAAGCTTTATATTTTTACATGCTGAATTGACATATCAATATAAACAATCTAGTAAAAATGTGAAACACGTGAAAGTCAAATTTCTGCACTTTTCTATCATAGAAATTAAACGAATTCCATTGTGTAGCACAGTATATGATCTATAGTTTTTAACAAATGATATGATGTATTGAAAAACATTTCATGAGAGCACAACTGAAAATGGATTTTGTAAATTACAAGCTTTATAAAATGAATTAGAGTTCATGAATATGCCCATGAGGAAGCAAAAAAATATACCTTGTAACTGTGTTACTTAAAAAAGGCCTGACACATGGATAGGCGAACTATAATTTTACTGTACTTTTTTTGAAGGGGAGGGATTTATTACTGAAGAAGTTTGAGTTAAAGAAATCTCAAAGAAAAATACTAAAATAACTTATTTTTCTAATGCTTTTTTGATCTGATCAATAAAAAAATTACCATGGACAGAGATGCATTAAATGTTAGTGTTATAGTAGTCTTACGTCATACTTCTAAGTAGTATATAATAGTAGTCATATGTTATATCTGTGGCTTAAGGTAATAACCAGGTAAGGCACATTTTTAATATTTTGAGTAATTAACGTTTAAAGTTTTCAAATGTCTTTTTATCATTATTATTATACCACAGATTAGAACTTAATAATTTTCACTACATTCAATTAGGATATAAGAACCTCTTTTTTGCCAAATTTGTTACATAAAATTTGTTTTTATTAATTAAGAACTAATTAAAAGTGTTTTCAATTTTTAAATGAAAATTTATAGTCGCCCTATGACGGGAAGTATTCTATTTTCATTTTTCAGTACTATGGCAGATGAAAGTACTCTTTTAAAGCTACATTTTCCCAAATTATCTCAATTTTTTCAAAAATGTGCCTCGCCTGGTTATTACTGGAAGCCACAGTATAGTCTTACGTCATAAGAATCCGAGAAGTGCGTATAAGTGTACAGCGATGGAGGTTCGCAATTTGGGCCTATTCGCCATGTATGTGAAGTGTTTGTCTTCGACGACTGTGGGCAATAGTATTTTAATCTTAAAAAAATCCCCTAGAATCTTAGCTATTATGCCATTATAGGCAAAGTAACCCTTTTTTTAGCTCACAGGCTATCAAAGCACGAGAGCTTATGTGCCCGCCCGTTCTGTATGTATATACGTACGTGCGTATGTATGTAACGCGATAACTCGTGATAAAATTATCAGATTTACTTGAAATTTTGGATATAAGCTTATTATGATAAGGCGCTTCCCTGATTAGTTTTGAAAGTTCATTCGATAAGTATAAGAAGAGGAACGGGGGCAAATTCTCTACCTCATAATTTATGTAAATGGGATTTTCTTGCAGAATAATCAGTTTTCCCTCAAATCTTAGATATATGATCATTCTGAAGAGGCACCTTTATTATTAATATTGGGTGTTCATTAGATAAGTATGAAGAAGAGAAACGGGGGCTAATGCTCTTCCCCTTAATTTATGTGGATTTTTCATGCAGAGTTATAAGATTTCGTTCAAATATAGGCTGTGAGCTCTATGTCATCAGTTTAACTGGGGAATATTCTTTTTTATTTATCTCTCATTCATCTAAAACGTGCCAAATTTTAGAATATACGTTGTCATAGTTTAAACAAAATCTCCATTACAAACCCGTCCTAAGTGACTATACATCCACTTTTAAGTTTAAAGACACACTGACGAAGGCAAAGAGAGAGCGTAATTAAAACTAGTCGAATGTGGCAAACCCAAAACTTTCTTCTATGCCATACATCTTAATACTTCCTGAAAAATTCAGCACAGCATTGCCACAACTTAAGTGATTTACACCAGAATCTAATAAGCAACAACTTATGTCAAGTTCAAAATGAATCTGAAGTTTGATGAAAATTCGTGTGTTAGTCTTTTGGGTAGAACTGCTGCGGAAATCGTAAATAAATAAATAAATGATAAAAGTACCTTCTGTTGAGCGATTTATTTCAAAAACCAAACAGCACTAATTTGTATTCGGCACTAACTGAATCTGATGTTTGATGAAAATTCGTGCATAATTTCTTGAGATTGAACTATTGCGATAATCATGGAAAATGCCGCATAGCTGCATATTAGGAAAGAGTGGTGCGTCAACTCGGCGATTTATATATTAGATCCATATTATATCAAGGACCAACGGGATCTGAAGTTTTATTGGATTCCGATCATAAGCTCTTGATACAGAGCGGCAAAAATAATTGTGTCATATACAGACAGATTGACAGACAAATAAACAGAAAAACTCACAGAAAGGCGTTTTGTAAAACCGTAGTTTTCATGTCCCCCCCCCTTAAAACGTCTAAATCCGCCGAACAAAGAATTCGAAAATTTTCAAAAACCCGGTATTTTCTACTTGTATACATAGAAAAAAGTAAAAAAAAACCTTGTAGAGTAAACAGAAGGGACACAATATGCCAATAAAATTTACATATTTATCTTAGCCAATTTCTTACATCAACAGAATCTGTAAATAATATGATTGCTTTTTATTTTTCAATTGATTTCAATGTTATAAAATATTTTTTATTTAAAAAATATATTCTAAGTCTAATAATAAATGGATAATGTTCGTCCAATTCTCCCAAAATGTTATTAAAATCGAGTTTCATATTTACTTATAACTGGAAATAAATTTTTACAAACTTTGCATAAATGTTTTGTTTCGATGTGATTTTGCGCTGATTGATATTTTAAAATTGTTTTCACAAATGATTGTTTTTGCACATTGTTTATTTTAAATTATTACTGTAGAGAACATATTTTTCTTTGAAAAAAAATATGATTTTCCAAATAAAAAGCAATGTTATTTTATTTGCGTATAAGATGTAAATTGAGATCGAAATATTATTTAATTTAATTTACACCAGTAACGCATTTTAGAGGGATGTATATTTTTACATATTCAGCAGTATTTTACATTTGCCGCTGTGATATGAATAATGTATGAAAATAAAAACAATATTCACAGACAACTATGATAACATAGCTGTGAATGTTTTTATTTTGTTTTGCTGTTCCATATGCAATTTCAACAAATATATCGTTCTTCAATGTATTTAAGTTATTTCTGTACATTTCTTTGTTTGTAAAATATAAGTATGGTGCAACTATTATTATTTTGTTCTAAGTGTCAACTTTTCTTAAAGAGCCAGGTACCTTTGAATTATTTTAAGTTAGTAAAATTTTTAAATCTTGTTATTTTATATAATTCCACTATACAGGGTGTCCCCAGATTCTTTGGACAAATATCGAGGAAAGTAAAGCGCACATAAAGTAAAAAAAATGGTATAGCAATGTGAGGTCGAAAATCAAATGTTTTGGGCAAAAACAGAAACGCGGTGAAAAGGAAAATTGAGCGTTTTATTGTCGTGAAAATTACAGTAAATTTCCAAATGTGCAGTGTTAAAAAACAATTCAATGTTTTTTACAAGTAAAATTCAATGTTTTTTAACAAAACATTTTCTGTTTTTTGTTTTTTTTTTCGGGGGGGGGGGGTTAAAAAACAGTGAATTGCACTGGCGCAATGATTGCCAGCACAATTTCCGTTTTTTTTTTTTTTTTTTTTTGTACAGAGTACTACTGGCAAATAGTTGGTGTATCTTTTCACTGATTCTAGATGTTTCACGGTTATTTGCAAGCAACAACTGAAAGTCTTGTACACAGCTGTACTCAACCTGCGGCCCGTGGCCCACATGTGACCCGGTCGTGACGTTTTATATGCGGCCCAAGACACATAATTATTAACCTATATTTATACAATTAATTAAGAGGCACACAAAAAAGTATTTAAAACCTTCAGCTTTGTTTTGTATATTTACTTCGGATGATCAAATCTGTTATTTACAATTAACTTAAAATTACGTTAAAAGCCATTTTCTTAAACGAAAGTTCATTTTGCATGTAATCCTATTGTGATGTATACATTTCTTAATCGTCAACATTGATCAAATGTAATTCAAAATTAAGTTTGCACTATAGACCACTACATTTCTTTTTTTCACTCAGCAAAAAGTTGATTTATTAGAGAAAATTGACTACTTTTTTCTTTAGAATTTGGTTATTCTACATTGTTATATTATTACGTTTTATACTAATGATACAGCTGTTTTTAAGTATTACAATTTTGTAATTTGGTACCAGAAACCTTTTATAGTACTAATGGCATATTCTACAGTATTTGTAATATAAAACTATTACAAAATTTATTATTAGGAAAGAGTGGTATTAAATGTTCTGTTAAAATTTCTTCAACGACAAACATTCAAACCTTAATTATAATACAGGGTGTTTTGTAAAGTCCCTGACCCATTTTGATGTTTAATAACTCATAAAATAATAAAGATAGATTAAAATTATTAACATAAATAGTTAGATAGACTCAAAATTTTTCATGATCCTTATCAATGAACTTCTATTTATGTTAAGTTTAATCGATGACTATCTATGGTTCCGCTCGATTATTCTCTTCGTCGGGGAACACTACTTTAACATGGGTGTGCCCTAGGTTCTTGCCTTGGACCAATTCTCTGGTTGGTCATAATTAACATCTTGTTGAGACGATCACATATAACCGAGGTGTGGCTTATCCAAGCCTTCGCTGATGACGTTTTTGTAGCTGCACGATGCATGGCTGTGTATTTATTCCCAGTCATCCTGAATCCAGTTCTAAACTTGATTCATCAATGGGCAACTGAATTCTCTTTAGAGTTCAGTTACGCTAAGTGCAACTATACGGTGGTCCCTGCGGCGGGCAAGCTCAAGTATGCTCCTTCCAGGCCTCTTCGTGTGAATGGGCATAGAATTAAATTCGAGCATCGCATTGTCTACCTATGGGTAACCATCGATAAGCATCTGAGTTGGATGCCACACCTGAACGTAGTTCAGGAACGAGCGTTCAACCTCTTGCATAAAATGGAGCGTCTCACCGCGGCCAACTGGGGGATCAAACCGCAACTTCGTAAGATGCTCTACCAACTTGGGCGGAGCCTATTATCTTATATGCGGCTTCCATTTGGTACACCAGGAGAGTAGCAGAAGCACAACGGTTACTTAGCGTACAGCGAGGTCTTCTCCTGTGCGTGACTAAGTGTTATAGCACGACTTCGACAAACGCTGTGCAAGTGCTAGCTGGAGTCCTTCCTCTAGACTTACGAGCGCAGCTAAACAGGGACTTAACGGCCCTGGTCAAGAGGCACAGGGCATTGACGGTACTGGGCTAGACCCTGAGACAGTCGATCTCTGGCGCCCTTCCTATAGACGAGAAGACCTTTGTCGGATCCCATGGACCACGGACCTCACTCCGCGGACGACGTGTTATTACTACACGGACAGATCCAAGCAGCGGAACAACACCGTAAGGTTTGCGTTTACAGCTGTGGCCGACGGACAGACCGTCTCGGAAAACCAGTTCCGTCTCACTGATGGTGCTGAAGTCTTTGCAGCCGAGATCCAAGTGATCAAAGCAGCGATAATGGATGCACGTCAGCGGGGTCTCAGTGAGCTCAACATCTATTCAGATTCGAGATCGGCGCTTCAAGCCCTCAACTGCCTACTGTCTCAACACAGGGCGGTTGCTGAGATTAAGGACTTGGTTCTAAATGGAGAAGTTCAGGTTCATATGCATTGGATTCGGGATCATGTTGGTCACACATACAACGAAAGGGCAGATGAGTTGGCAAAAGTTGTCACGACCCGGCTTACGGTCGACGTGGAGGTGAAGGTCACTCGCCATTGGGCTAAGAGGAAACTCTTAGCACGCTCCATTATCAACTGGCAACATCGTTGGGACTCACAGGAGAAAGGAGACAGGACGCATGAACTGTTCCCACGAGTTCGCCCTGGGCGACTGCACAGAGACTTCTACCTGAACCAGGTACTTACGGGACACGGGGCCTTCGGTGACCACCAGTCTCGGTTTTTCCAGAAAGACCCCACATGTTTCTGCCGGTTGGGAATAAGCATACGGAGGCATTGCCTCTACACTTGTCCCAATTACAACCACCTGCGGGAACGGTTCTTTCCAAGGGACTACAATACTCCAACGCTTCTTGATTTGTTTGTAGACGGCTATAGCCGGAAGGGGGTCAGGGCAATAGTCAACGACCTCCTTATCCGCACGCTAGATCGGGATCTTGGTCGCCAAAGGTCGGCTCGCCGTACCAGAGCCCCTCGCGGTCATATACATCTATTGAACGCAAATCGTCCAGTTCGCCGCACTCGGGGCACTGGTGGTCGTGGTGCATAATTTTCAGGTTTGCGATAATTTTCGCGAACCTGCCAGGTAACGTACGCTCTATCTAATTCTAGTTTGTAGTGTATATATTTGTTTGTAGTAGTGTATATATGTATATAGTAATGTATATGTTTGTAGTAATGTATTTAAGTAGTGCTAATTATATGTACGCCTAGACTGGGCGGCTCCTTTAGCCGCTGCGAAGGGCTTTCTCGGCCCTCGAGGTTTCAGTTACGAGTACCTAGTCACAAACCCTGTGTCCGGACGTAGCAGGTGCACCCTAAGGAGTGTTCGTAAATCGTAACGTGCAGGGATTGGGGGCGACAAACCCTAGAGCGAGTCCGTGTCTTTGCGGGCAGGAGGGCATTTCCCCGTCCAGGGTCTTGTTAGGGGCACCTTCCATCCACGGCTAGCCCACATAAATGTGTTTCCTATTATACAGTGATTTCATTTTGTGGGGCCTGCTGTACAGAAATTTTGCATCCCGCGTCCCATGGCATTGGGTCACTGGCTTCGGCGCTCTTGTGGGCATCGTCATCCTGTTGCTTGTCAAGGTTCAGTGGGTGTCAATCTCGGCTGTCCATTCACCATTGAGGTTACTCAATGGGCAGGGGAGCTGCCGTCTTTGACCGCCTCATCAAACTCGAGAACGGCGGTTGACACCCGGGTTGACCGTTAAACCGTAACCATCAGAAGACGAGGGTGACGAATGGGGACCCGGAGTAGTAGCCGCCTAGCGGTTTGCGAATCCCGACCCCAGTCGAAGTTCCTCGCCGGATGAGCTGTATGGGCCTGTCAGGGCCTGGGGACGGGGGTGGAGCACTCCATCTTATCAATGAACTTCCACTTGTGCCCCTTCGTCGCACGGATAATATCAAATCGATAGTCAATTTAACGCGAGGTAGCGGGAAGCATGTCCGCATCCACAGAGGCTATTGCGGCTGTAATTCTGGCTTTTAAGTCATCAATGTTCGGCACTCTCCTCCTGTAAACAATGTCTTTTACAAATCCCCAAAGGAAAAAGTCCAGCGGCGTTATATCAGGTGATCTGGGAGGCCAAGGAATTGGATCTCCACGCCTAATCCATCTTCCTGGAAAATGGTCATTCAAAGAAGAACTAGCACATCAAAAGTAAACATAACTTTGCAATATTTGCCACAAACAAAAGAGAGAAAAATGTAATTAGTAAGCAGACAATATTTAGAAAAGTACACATATTTAGACTTAAAAATGAAATTATCTGAAATTAACCACACGCGCAGACGATATTTACAAAGGTAAAGATATTTCAACCTGAAAGGAAAATATATGAGTTATTCCATCAATAAATGCCATAAGTTTGTTTATATCTTCATTATTTTAAGAGTTGTTAAACATCAAAATGGGTCCGGGACTTTATAATCACCCTGTATTATATTTGTTATATTGCATTATTATACTAATTATATATTTTTTATTATTGTTGTTTTTTTAACTCTTTTATAAGTGCATGCTGCCCGCCTAAAGTCTGAATATTTGTGGCCAACGAAAAGAAAAGTTTGAGTACGGTTACTTTAGAGTGTCATAAACCATACTCCTGGGTTGTCGAAATGCTGTATTTTACCGAATAGGGTGACCTCCGCTAGTAATATATACTTTACCAGTAGTTGATCAAATTTATGAAATATTGCAACAACTCATGCAGAAATGAATTTTATATGTGGCACGGGACAAAATATTTATGTTTGAACGTTTGCGCAAACGCTGTCATATTGTTCTCATCTGACTGCTGTAAGAGAAATTTAAGAAATTAATTTAATTAGAAACTGTCTAGTTGTTGATAAATTGGGGGTAAATTGCGATAAATTAAAATAATTTTATTTCATATTTTTCATTTCAATTAATGTTAGATGAACGGATGAAAGTATTATTATTAATCACAGCCCAAGGATGATTCTTTAAAAAATCATTTATAGGTGCTTTCGTAATTATGTAAATACGTAGCACCTACAGGCGTCGTTCAGTCCATCCATCTGTCCGCCTGTCCGCATATACCAGAGTAAAAACTACCCAACCGAATCTTTTAAAATTTAAAATATATAAATGTTACATTATTGTTTTGAGTCATTTCAAATTTTATAAAATTGGAAGCATAGTTTGATTACAGGGACAATCAAAATTATTTCGTTTCATTACGGCCATTGGGAGAAAAGGTGGTTTCAAGGGCATATTAATGGAGTTACGCATTTTCGAACATAATAAAATTGACATGCATCTATGAAGTATACGCTAAAATATACTTTCTGTATAACCTGTGGTGCAATGAATATTAGTTATTAATTTACAGGGCTACACAAAATGATTCAAATATATACTGGTAAAGAGGGAAACATTGTTTTAAACGCGCTTTTATAATATTAAACTATTTCATGTTTTCTGAAATTGATATACGTTGCTGATGTTTATTACAACTTACTTCGCGTTTAATAGAAATTAAATAGTATTTACAGGAATACACAAACGATTTCAGATACTCTAATATATCCGAAGAACTTCTATACTATTACACTATCTAAATATTTACAAGATTTAAATATTTTCAAAACTACCTTATAATACGAATGCACCAGACTTGCTATGCTTAACCTGCAATTTCAAAATTGTTATATTTCGATTGACATCTTTAAACTGCTCAACCACTGGAAAAATGGCAATTACAAAAATTATTTTAAATTTTGTTGCTATTTAATTTTATTGGCTTTCATTTTTGTTCATTATAGAACATTTATTAAGGGCTTTAGCAATCATGTTGATTTATTTCTAAAACTTTAAAAGTCGGAAATATCATACAAATCTATAACATTAATTTTATTTGATCAACTATTCACTGGATCAACCTACGGAGTTCAAAATAACATAGAAATTTATTTGCATAACATTTTTTTTTTTAATTAAGTGGTCTTTAAAACATATCTTGAATAAGTTTTAAAGTATAATATTGAATGCTTATAACAATACTTGATAAACAATAAATTCGGTCTTTAAACATGAACTTAAGGCCCCACACTAGGCACAGAAATGGCCCGGATGATAATGTAAAGTCTATGGGAGCGTTCTTTTCAAATATCTCGTTCAAATTTTAATATTTTTAGATGATTTTTTTTTTGCACAGGGTAGTTGAGGACGATTTACAACCGGCCTAGTTTTTACTTTTTCGATTTTGCTTACATATTTTTATATTACAATAGTTTCAATTTCAGAAACTGTTTAATCCGGTTTTGAAAGTTAAAGTAATTTTTTTTTTAAATCTGAAAAATTTAAAACTAGGCCGGTTGTGGATCGCCCTCAGCTATCTTGTGGAGAAAAAATCATGTAAAAATATTAAAATTTGGGCGAAATATTTGAAAAGAACGCACCCATAGACTTTACATTATCATCCGGGTCTTTCTTTGTGCCTAGTGTTGCGCCTTAACAGCTGCTAAATAGATTAAAATTAGCAGGCTATTTTAAGAGTTAGTCGTGTAGAAGGAATATATTAATCACTCTGAATGCATGTGTAAATTGCAAGCGTAAAGATAGCATAGAAGTTTAGTTTTCATGAAGAAACTATGAAGAATTTTTTAACGCAAAGTTCATGCCACCAATTTTATCATTAATACAAATACTAATAATAAAATAGTACGTTGAAGAAGAATGGTATGTTTCGTATTTAATATGAATGTAAGGAACGGAATTGAGCATTGTTTATACTATTATGTTGAATTTTTTCCCCCAAAAAATATTTAATACCTAATAAAAGAAGACATTTCTGAAAAAGTGCTTCTTATGCTGGATCATCTAAAAATGAAAAGAATATTGCCCAGTTAAACTGATTGCATTGAGCTCACAGGCTACACATACTAATTGACACATACTATATGACAGCCTTACATTATCAAGGGTTAATTCCGTTCGAAAAGCAAATTAAGGAAGCGAAACAGCCCCTTCATTTCCTCGTTTTATACTTAATCATTGAACTCCTTAAACTAATCAGGGATATGCAGGGCCGTAACTATAAACTTGGGGGCCCCGGGGCAAAACCTCCGGGGGGCCCCCAGGGAGGGCAAATAATAATAATGTACGTTCGTACGTTCGTGCGTAACGCGATAACTCATGATAAAAATATCCGATCCACTTGAAACTTTGTATGTAGGTATATCCTGACAAGGCGCTTCCCTGATTAGTTTTTGGAGTTCATTCGATATGTATAAGAGGGGGAACGCTCATGCCCCTCCCCTTAGTTGATATAAATGGGATTTTCATGCAGAATTAAGTTTTCGTTCAAAATTTAGATTAGGATCATTCTGATGAGGCGATTCCGTGACTGTTATAAGGTGTTCATTGAACAAGTATAAATAGGGAGAACAGGGGTTCTAATGCCGCCCCCCCCCTTAATTTATATAAATGGGTTTTTCAAGCAGAATTTTCAGATTTCGTTCAAATCTCTGAATAGTTTTGGAAGTTTAATGGTTAAGTATAAAAGAGAGGGATAACTACTTTTAAATTATATAAATGCTAAATGGTTTTTTATTAAGAATTATCTCATTTGCTCTGAATTTTGGATATAGATTTTTTATATGATAAAGCATGTCTTTGATAGTATAGGAGGTGCAATAATTAAGTATAAAAAAAGCGGAAAGGGGAGAGCTGTTTCCCCTTCTTAATTTTTTTTCGAACGGAATTAACCCTTGAAAATGTAAGGCTTTAATGTACAATTAGTATTTGTAGCCTGTGAGCTCAATCCCATCAGTTTAACTGGGCAGTATTCTTTATTATATAATTCAGTCGATTAGGAAGTCCATATTTTCTTCCTTATACTAGCTTCGGTGGGATCAGCAAACATGCTGGCGCGACATGACACATCCGACTCGACATTTTGCTGTCTACTGTACTCCTTTTGCATGCGAAGCGTCAGGAGTGTATTGACAGACAAGCAAAAACATCTATTCTAGCATTTTGATTTTTTTATTACTAACTTTTAGGTATGTGCTGAGCATTTTATAGGAACTTAGACTAGAAACTAAAATAAATAGTTTTTTTAACCATCAGTTTGGGGCCCCTCAGGATTGGGGGCCCCGGGGCAGTGCCCCGGCTGCCCCGGTGGTAGTTACGGCCCTGGGGACTTGTTTTATCATATTAAAAATTGATAAATGTGCATTAAAAATCCATTTATATAAATTAAGGGGAGGGGCATTAGCCCCCGTTCCCACTCTTATACATATCGAATGAACTCCAAAAAGTAAACAGAGAAGCCCCTTATCTGAATATAGATATATCCAAAATTTCAAGTGAATCAGATATTTCTATCATGAGCTATCGAGTTACGCACATACGCACGTACATACAGAACGGACGGGCACATAAGCTGCCAGGATTTGATAGCCTGTGAGCTAAAAATGGCAGTAATACTTTTTGAAAAATACGTAAATTATATTAGATATGAATTTTTTTTATGTTTTTATTTAAATAGTTCGTTTTAAAAGAAAGAGTAATTGCTAATTTTTTATTATGTTTACATAATAAAATAAAAAGAATATTGCCCAGTTAAACTGATGGCATTGAACTCACAGCCTACGCAAACTAATTGTACATTACACCCTTATGTTTTCAAGGGTTAATTCCGTTCGCAAAAAAATTAAGGAGGGGGGAACAGCTCCTCCCTTTCCCCTTTTTATGCTTAATCATTGAACCCTCTAAACTGATCAGGGACATGTTTTATCATAAAAAAATCCATATCTAAAATTCAGAACAAATCGTATAATTCTTAATAAAAACATATTTATATAATTTAAGAGGAGTTATCCCCCTCTTTTATATACTTAACCATTAAACTTCCAAAACTATTCGGAGGTTTGAACGAAATCTGACAATTCTGCATAAAAAAACCCATTTATATAAATTAAGGAGAGGGACATTAGAACCCCCATTTCCCCTGTTTATATTTTTCCAAAGAACACCTAAGGAGCCGTCCATTAATCATGTGATGTTTTTTTGGCATTTTTAATCCCCCCCTCCCCCTTGGTGATACATGGTGAGGTTCAAGACTTACCCCCCCCCCCTACCCTATATCACATGTATTTTTTAGTACCCACAAAGAATCTTAATTTTTTTAGAATATTTATTATAAAATATAGGTTCAAGTATTATTATTAGAACAATGACCATAAAAGATATAGTTACATACAAATTTTAACTTACCTTTTTAGTATTAGAACAATAAAAGAGAATATTAGATGATTTCTTTGCTTGGTGCTTTCGGCGGTAATCTAGTAAAAGATCATTCGCCCACTTCATGAATTCTTCTTTGATAGTATATTTTTGTTTCGCGTTAGCCCACAATTCATTGAATTCTTTTTGAGCTACACTAGGTTTTTATACCTTCTTATACTCTGCAAATAGGTCTTTATACAGATGACCTATTTTAGACATTGTTTTAATGCAAAACGTACAAGGTTAAACAATTTACGCATGTATTCAGTGCCAAAACAACAGAATAACTGACACTGACAAGCTGAGTCCGGCAGGCGCTTGTCGCGGCTCGCGGGAACTTCACTTCGTTCGTTGCCTGGCAACGGTGATTCAAGGCCACACTAAAAGCCGCTTTCTACTTTGTACGCGTTTGACGAAAAAATAAATACACGAAACGCAGCTTTTCGGTTCAGTATCCCGCGTTTGCCGAAAACAATAAATACTCGTGATATAATTACTACACCCCCCTCCCCCCTTGTGATATTTCGTGATTTTTTACGGACCCCTCCCCCCCCTCTAGAGCCTCGCATGATTAATGGACGGCCCCTAATACCAATCACGGAAGTCTACATCAGAAAGATCCTACGTGTAAATTTTGAACAAAAACTATTATTTCTGCATGAAAAACCCTTCCGTTCCCCCTCTTATACATATCGAATGAACTCCAAAAACTAATCAGGGAAGCGCTTTATCAGGATATACCTATATACAAAATTTCAAGTGAATGGGATATTTTTATCATGAGTTATCGCGTTACGCACGTACGAACGTACATACAGAACGGACGGGCACATAAGCTCTCAGGCTATGATAGCCTGTGAGCTAAAAACGTAAAAGAAAAAGGATTTTATTAGTTTTTCAGAAAAAAATTATATTTTATAATAATAATTATTTATCTATGTAACTTAGTTTCATCTTTACTTCTGTAATACGAATGTTTTAAAGAAAAAAAAATATATGTAATTTTAGAAATACAGTTAAAATATATTAATAAACATACATATTTGCGCATTCACATTTCTTATTAGGTGTATGTAAATAGGAACGATTTGGAATAGATATTTGTTTAAAAAATGCTGTATGTTTAAATGCATTTTCAAAAGATATATTTACTTGTAAAATAAAATATAAGAATATCACTCATGCTTTTTTTTTTATATAACCCAAAAGTATTACTTTAGCTTTTTGTTTATTCTTATTGAATTTGTTTTTCAACGTTATTATACTTACAATTTATACTTAGCTTAATAATATTTCACAATGTGAACATTGAAAGGATTTGCTATATATTTAGAATTTCATTCAAATAATGCACTATTTGCATGGTTCTATTAAACTTTTAAAATTCTCACCTTACTCTTTCAAATAAATGTATATACATACAAGGGAAATTTACGTTTGTAAAATAAAGCATATAGAAGAAAAATAATTTTTTCCAAAACGAAAACTTAAGTGAGTAATATTATCATCAATATATTTTGATGTAATACATTTGTTAGAATTATTCCAACTGATTACGTTTGTGCTATCATTATTTCTGTTTTCATATCCCTACTTATAAGTGAATTTTGGATTTCTTATTACCTTTTGAACAATGTATACAAAAATGGTAATTTTCTTCGAGACGTTACCTAAATTTTAGAAACAGGATTATAAAAGGATTTTTGTTTTTGTTTTTATTATTATTATTATTATTATAATAAGTTTTTGAAAAATACTCTTGTGTTTGCTCATCTAAAGAAATTTTTCTTTGGCAGTAACTGTTTTTGAAAATTATTTTAATTCGGTTGTATGCGAAAATGTTCTTCAATTTTTTAACACTTTCCAACAAAGCTGAAAAGTGTTAATGCATTCGGTTTGTCTGGCCGTCTCTCAGCGCTCTAACTCCCGTAAATATTCTCGGATTGCTATGAAATTATTATATGTTGTTGATGTTTACACTAGCACAAACCCTATTATAAATGAAGTTTCTACTATGATTAGTTTATTTACTCGGCTAGTGAAAAGTTTTCCGACACATTACGGTCAATGAGAAAAAATAATTTAAAATGAAATTTAAAGGTGTTACACCCTGTCAAATTTATTCAAATTTACATGAATTCGCAAAGCGCATTAAAATACGCATTCTGTAAAATATGCAGTCAAAATAACAGTTATTATTCATTTACACGACCTATCAAAAGAATTCCATTACACAATAATAAAGAGGGGAACTGTTTGCGACATATTTTAATAATGTTAAACGATTTCAAGTATCATAAAATTGATATACACCGCTGAGACTTAACATTTAACGCATAATATGAAGTGCATAGCATTTACAGGGCCGCACAAAATATTTCATATCTTATATTCTTGTCCGACGTACTGCTTATTATCGAAGATAGCTGATGGATGGTTGAAATGCATTTTCAATTATGATTTGCGCTTTTAAGTTTTACTAAAAATCTGTAAATTATATGTTGTATATAAATGTTATAGCTGATGTACAGGGTTATACAAAAGAGCTCATAAAGGTTACTGAATATGATAGTAATTAACTTAAAGGTGGTTTTTAAGTAAGTTATGCATTTTTACGTTGAACTGCTATCAGTTTATGTGAAATGTTTGTATATAATCATATAGAGGGTCACCCAAAGAATTAGCTATATGGTCACCCATAGATGATAATTTCAAGAAGTGTGATTTAAATAGTTTTGAGAGTGTATTTGTTTGATGTAAATTTTAACAAAATACTGGCGTGTAATAAAGGTATTAGGTAAATTACAGGGCTTAACAAAAGTAATGAAGGGTTTTCTATTTATTAGAATAAAGTGCTGAAAGAGAAATTTCAACCAGTTAGGCATTTTTTCGCTAAACTAAATTTTCTCTTTATATAGTATATATATATATATATATATATATATATATATCAACTGGCGGAACAAATACAAGGCTGCACATAAGTATTGGAATACATATTTGACTATGGACAGTAGCATTTTATTTTCCTAAATAACAAAGTTTTTTAAACATTTCAGGAAGTGTTGGAAAGTGTTTCATAATCAATGCTTAACGCATGATTTTTCTTATCTGTTTTTATTTAAATAGGTCATTTGATGATACAAAAACTTGGTATTTTTTACTTGTATTTAAATAATGCAAATAACGCAAGATCAAATGAATTTATTAAATTTTCAACAATAAAATGGTATTCTATAATAACAACTATTTATCTATGCAATTTAGTTTCATCTTTACTTTTATAATATGAATGTTTTATGGGTAAAAATTTAAGTAATCTGAGAAATAAAGATCAAGTATAGTAAAAAGATGCATATTTGCGCATTCAAATTTCTTATTCTGTATACATAAATAGAAACGAATGGAAACATAAATTTGTTTAGATAAATAAATAAATAAAACAAATATGAAATGAAAAAGGATGTTTAAAATTATTTTCGAAAGATTTATTTACTTGTTAAATAATATATAATAATATCACTGCTGATTTATTTTTGCAAAACCCAAAAGTTATATTTTCGCTTTTAGATTTACTATTTATGAATCTGTTTTCTTAACGTTAATATACTTTCAATTTATATTTAGTTTAAAAATACATCACAATGTAAACATAGTACAGATTTTTGTATATTTAGAGCTTTATTCAAGAGAATTCAATGCATGCATAATTTTATCAAACTTTTTAAATCAACACCTTATTCTTTAAAATAAATATATACGGATAAAAGTGAATATTGTATTTGTAAAGATATGAATAATACATATAAAATAAAAATAATTTTATTCAAAACGAAGACTTAAGTGTAATAAGAATATCATAGATACATTTCGATGTATTTTTTCCAACAGATTGCTTTGTTTGCAAATTACATTATTTTTCTTTCCAAAATATATCTCTTTATGTAACTGAAATTTGTATTCGTTATTACAATCTATGCAATAGATACAGAAATGATAATTTTCTCCGGGATGTAGAGTAAATTTTAGGAATAAGATGATTAACGAATTTTCGATTTGATTTTTCTGTTATTGGAAATAAATGCTATATTTTCAAATAATAGAAAATTTGTGAATCCGTAATATTCGTTTCAATACTGACTAGGGAACTGCAAGAAGTCACCGATTTTGACGAAAGTGGTATCGCTGGAAAGATCTTATCGTGAGTAGTCAACAACTCAATGGACCGTCGTAAATGTCAAAATCAACTCGTCGTAAACGAGTTGTTTTCGAGATATCCGACAATTTGTGCCACATTGCTAATGAACACTTACTAAAAAACTATTTTAAATGACGTAAGTTGTCGAATACCTCGAAACGGCTCATTTCCGATGGGTAGTTCCGTTGAATTTTTTTTTTCTCACAATGATATTTTTCCAACTACACCATTTGCGTCAAAATCAAGACAACTTTTTTTTTTTTTTTTTTTTTTTTTTTTGCGGTTTTTTGTTAAGTGTGTGCACTAGCTACTTGACATAAATTATCGGATATCTCGAAAACGGCTCATTTCCGTTGGGTAGTTCTATTGAGTTTTTTACTCCACACGATGAGATCTTTTCTACAATACCACTTTCGTCAAAATCTAAACTAACTTTTTTTGCGATTTCCTATTAAGTATGCACTTGTTACGTGGCATAAATTGTCGAATATCTCTTAAACGGTTAATTTCCGACGGATAGTTCCCTAGAGTTTTTTTACGGCTCACGATGAGATCTTTCCAACGATACCACTTTCGTCTATATCGGTGTCTTACACTTCTTGCAGTTTCTTAGTGAGATAAAGTAAATGATAGGATAAGGAATTTTTTTTTTTAATTCAGTGTTATTTGGCATGCTTTTTCATATATTTTTAAGAAATATATTTGCGTACGTAATTTTTATGTTAATATTGTTTCGCTGTAATTTGCATCGAAAATATTTCTTTACCATATAAATATATAGATATAGCCATTATATAATACTACAATTCAACATCTACAATGAATGTAGATTAACCCAATATAACAAACTTAAAAATGACGAGACAATGAAATGGAATTACCAGTATTGGAATGCATTCAAATTACTATGATACAAAAACGCAAGTAATTTTGAATGTATGCTTTTATGATTTGTTTTTATTTCACTTTGAATTGTAAAATTCATTCTGAAACTCCAATTCTTATTATGGGTATTTTATAGTTTATTTAATATGTAATCGGTTAGCTAAATGTTCAACAATAGCAAATTTCTCAACTATATCTATATGTACGATTAAGAAAAATCTTCGTCATTATCCCGTTTTAAGTTCGTTTTAAAGTTTTATAAGATCATACTTTCATTCTCAGTTTCCGTAATATATTAATATCTTTAACGGTTAAAGTTATTTTTCTTTTTAATTTTTTTAATTCAGCACAATTTATTAATTATTTTCCAAAAAAGAACTAAAATGTATTACTTAAATGTCAATATCTTATTGCGAAATCTTAAATTCATTCCACAAATCCATTTCCCTTTTTGAATAAAAAACATCTATCATAAACTTTAATTTTGTTATATTTGTTAAATAATCGTCTGCTAGCTGATTTTGAGTCATCCGCATTTGGACTGATTACTCTTGTTTCTTGCGCGAGGTATGAAAAGTCCTTACATCAAGCTCCACTCCTGATCGAATGGAAGGGCTCGAAGTAATAACAACTACATTCGAATAAGTCTTATTGGGTTTTGAAGTCAATGCGTCAGAGGAAAGGGGGGCCAATTTATCTGAGAAATTTGAGAGTGTCAGTTGGAACAGACGGAGCGATTACTATTGACTGACATACCAACTGCTAAGGTTGCCTGCTGCTTCTCGTAATGTGAAATTTTTACCGTAGTGATCGTAGTTTCAAGAAAAATGCCTCTGCATAAACTACCTTTTACTATGTGATGGTGTAACATAGGCTTGGACAAGTAGGGAAGTTTAATGGTCGTTTATGCAGTAACCTTAGATTGTAGGGCTAATGAAAGATGCTTCTAAGTTTCATACAAATCTTCCTTATTTGAAAATGACCACACATTTAATCTCTTCTCATATGCCCAAAGGAATTCGACTGCAAACTCATTTGATGCAAATGACGTCGGTTGACAGCTCGAACTCCGATTTAGTTCGTAACATCATTTTCGCTTCGAAACATATTGTGTTTTTCCGGGAACCCCTAAAATATCAGGACATGTATGTATTCAAATGGACAGACACAAACTTAAAGAAATCTGTATGCTTGAATTAGATAAAACACATTTTTTTCCCTTTCACGTTATTGTTAAAAACAAATTGTTTCCATTAATAATTTAAAGTTATGTAAATTTCTTTCCTTTTTTTTAACCTTTGATACTCCGTTGTTGCCGCAGCAACGACATTGTAAGGTAACAAACAAAATGAATATTTCCACCTGAGCGAAAAATTTGCCCTGGCCGGGAATTGATTTCAGACCCTTGTTTTACAGGGTCAGTGATTTACCGTTTAAGCTAACTGGATGGACAACCAGCGAACATTTCTCGCTTACTGGTAATAACATTTGGTGTCTCATTTAGACAGCTCTGTAGATAAACCTTAGGTACAGGAACGCCATCTAACGGTGGGTACATATATAACTATTATTTTTAACATAATCAAACTGATTGGTATAGTAATTATAAAAATTAAGCATTTTCAACTGAGCGAAAAATTGTCCAGGATGGGAATCGAACCCAGATCCATGGTTTACAAGGCCAATGTTTTACCGTTTAAGCTAACTGGACCTACAACCTGCGATCTTTTCTTGCTCGCATAGCATTACTGGTAATAACATCAGGTCTGTCTTTTATACAGCACTGCAGAATATACCGCAGGTAAAGAAACTCCATATAAACGGTAGATGACCTATAGTTTTTAACACAAACTATTATACGAATTGTATATTTCCAACTGGGCGAAAAATTGGCCAGGACGGGAACCGAACCCAGACCTATGGCTTACAAGGCCAATGTTTTACCGTTTAAGCTAACTGGACCGACAACCGGCGAGCTTTTCTCGCTCACTTAACGTTTCTGGTAATAACATCTGGTCCTTTAGACTGCTCAACAGAATAAAACGTAGGCAATAGAATTCCATATAAACGATGGATACGTACATACACTGTTATTCTAACACAATCAAACTAATTGTTAATGTTGTCATACGAATTGAATATTTCTAACAGAGTGAAAAATTGCCCACTCCAGGAATCGAACCCAGATCTTTGGCTTACAAGGCCAATGATTCACAGTTTAAGCTAACTGGGCAATAGCCGACAAGGATTTTTCGCTGAGAAAACTTTATTAGTAATAACATCTGGTCTGCCATTTAGACAGCTCTATACAATAAACCGCAGATAAAGGAATTCCATATATACGATGGATACGAAGATACACTAAAATATTTAGAGCAATCATATAGTGATTGGTAATGTATGATAACTATACCAATCACTTTGATTGTGTTAAAATAATAGTTTGGTAAGATAAATTGAAAACACTTTTGTGTCATTTTCTGGTAAAGGGAAATTCTATGTCCTTGGCTAAAAAATGTGAATTAATCAAAACAGCTATGAATGTTTGAATTTTTTGTGAACATTTCTGTTTGAATACTACATTGTACACTAGTTTAAATATGTAAATAATAATTTCAATATCAATAAAAGCTGTAAAGTTGCAAACTTCATTACCATGGCTTGTCCCAATTTTTGAATTCAAACCCTTATTGTTAATATTTGGAAAGCTTTAAAACAAATGTAATAATTATATGGGTATATTTGATGTTTCTTCTTTTTAAAAATTTAACACCTTACACAAAACAGAAAACATTTTTATTGATTGTACTTATTTAAAATTTGTCCCTAGCATTAACTGTCATTACCATGCTTTACAGTAAATCTTCATTTAATTTTCCCCTATATGTTATTTTTATTGTATATTACTTAACGTAATATACAAAGTATTTAAAGATTTGCAGAGCAGCTTTTACAGCAGAAACGCTCATGCTGATTCCCGAACCACAATTACACGAAAAAGGAGTTTAAAATTTCATATAAGTTGAACTGCAAAAGAAAAATAAATTAATGTGTGGTGATATAAAAGATAACAAACCAAATTTAAAATCTGACAAAATATTTATTGATATATTAATTATCAATTAACTTTATAACAATAAACAACATAACTTATCTGCGTCTTCATTACTTATCTGTGACTTCATGACATGAAAAACATACATTTGAAGAAAAACCAAAATGTCCGGAAGTTCATGGCATAACGCATCTTCAAAATAAATAATACTTCTATCGGGAAAACACTCACTGATTCATTTACTGCACTCTCTCCATGACACATCAACATCAAAGTCAATGACCTTTGCCGACTCTGAAAAACACATCTGGTTAAAAGACCGATGACTCGTTTTTCCCTTCAATCGACTTGACACTAGGTACATTGCAGACGTCGGAGAAAAAGTTCACTTCAAAGTTCAAGACAAAACGCAAGCCATTAATAAATGTTTTGCTGAAAAACTTCAAAGGCAAACTTTGACAGAAAACTATTTTTGAAAAACCTTAATGAAAACTTTGACAGAAAACTATTTCGTTAGCTACCACTACACATACCGTCGTAATCAACCGTGTCACATACATGTTGTAAAAATAGACAAACGGCGGCAAAGCCCGACACATTTCAAATGACAATCGAAACTGATTAACTCGGCAATTCGCGATCCATATATACGCTTATCATTAACATGGGTAACAGTTAACTACTAAAGCAGCAATTCGAAATTATTTATTTTATGAATCTCATTGAGAGTAAGAATGACATAAGAGTATCAGAATGATGTAACTTCTGACCGATGACGTCAAAGATCGGACACTTCGTTATCTCGTAACGGCAGTGTGAATTACGATCAGATAATGAAAGGAAGTGAAACTAGATTCCGAAAGGGCTGTAAACAGAGTAGCGTGGATGAAATATACGGCAACTGTAAAGTAATATTCTTATAGAACTATTTAGGAGATTTGGAAGAATAACGATTAAAGTTAAAAAGGTGTAATTTATTTTAATAAAAGAGAAACTATTTTTAATAAATGCTATATTTTAATTTTACTTTAATTTCAGTAAAAGAAACTTTATTTTTATTTAATAAACTTTAGGAGATTTTATAGTATTTTAAGACAGGCCCGTAGCCAGGATTTCCTTTCGGGAGGGGCTGACCCTTGAAATTTTTTCTGATCATACAAAAGTAATTTGTATAATTTACGGCAAAAAATTTAAACAAACCTGAAATGTATTTCTGCATAGGATACTTGATACCATGTCAAAAATTGTTATTTCGTATTTAATTTTTTTTTTCAATTTCTGTTGCAATTTTTGACATTTAAAAGCACTTCCAGTTTCCAAACCGGTTCAAAAACCGGATAGCTTTTAGGGAAAAATTCCACGAAGCCTAAAAAGCCCAAAATAACAATGTTTGAGATGAGCCTCAAGTATCCTATGAGAGAAAAAAAAAAAAAAATACTGAAATGCAAACAAGTAACATGAATTGATTTAAAACACAGGATTAATACTAGCGTGGAAGTGTCTGTCAATACGAGTGCGAGATCTTGAAACTATTGATCCATAAATGAAATTAATTTCTTTTACATTATTTTTTCTTCTAAAGAAAAATGAATCGCTACAGTCATATTTAATCATAAAAACTATCTTTGTATTTTACATTTTCTGATTATAATAGTTATAAATGCAGTACTCTTGGTATAATAAATTTACTAATGCAATGGAAGCAATCATCGTAATTTCTTCTTAGCCATGATGCTGATTAACTTATCAAGATCTTCTGTAATGTCCGAATGAATGGAAATCATTGCAAAGCAACTCGGTCTCTCATCGGTCATAATGATTCGAGGCAAAGATTTAGTTATTTTCATTGTTGAAAAAGATCTTTCTGCATTGACTGTTGTTACTGGGTTTTTAACCAAGACTGCGAACAAGTGTTTGATATTATTGTAATACGTCACATTACAGTACTAAAACTTTTAGAATCTCTGTGTTGGTGTCAATAATTTGTTTGCACTCTAATTCATATTCAGCTTTCACTTGCTACATTGACACATTATTATGAAAATTTTCAATAATATTTTCTACACGGGGAATAAAGACCGCGATACTCTTCTTCGGATGTATTTTGAGGGTTTCTATGTGTTGCCTGTCTAAATATTAGTCTTGGGATCTTTATTTCAGTTTGGAAGATGTCTTCCCGAAGTTTTGATTCACAATAAAATATCTTACAAAAGATTTCTACTGCATTTTTCGCTATATTTATGTAAAAAAATTAGGACATTTTTAACATAAGTTACAGCCGATATCATGTCACGAAATTTTTCTTGAAGAACTCATTATGATTTTGTCACAGAAAACCTTCTCACAAACAGACTGGCATATGAGATCTTCTCCTGACTGCCAAAAAAAGCTCTATATACCAAAAAAAAAAAAAAAAAAAAAATCTTCCACGTATTTTTAAAAATGTTTTCTGAGCTAATGCAAATGTATGTCACTCAACAAAACTAATATGATAAATGCAGAGGTCTCTCTCTCTCTCTCTCTCTCTCTCTCTTTTTTTTTTTTCAATGGGGTATACTATGAAATTGCTTCTTGAAGCGCTAAATTTGCCTTTAGGTGATTTTTAAAAACTTTGTCACTGCTTGAACAAGTTCATGATACTTTTGAATTATGGGAATCAGCATGCTGTTGGAGAAGGCAAGATTTAACAGATAACTTTCAAAGTGGACGTATCTAATTTTTGGATACTCTGAGAAATTTTAGAATGGACCCCACTAACATGGCGAGACTTATTAGCGGTTTCATCATACGCCTTTTTGACGCATTTATACATGTCAAGGCAAAATTAATCACAATGTTGTAATATTACTTTTCTTGAATTTTCGGCAGAGAAGACATTTATTGGAATAAAACCTAAAAGAATTTTTTTGAATTATTGGGTTTTGTAATTTTTTTAATAGTCCACACATCTGAAACAAAGGTCAAGCTGTTCTGCGCTTGAGTTTCAGCAATTAAGATACGCGTTTTGTTTGGCAAACAGATCACATTACTTATTTTGATAATTAATTCTTTGGTAACTGTATCCGAGGATATATGAGTGATTTTATTCTAAAAGTCTTAAGTTAAGTAAATGGCATTTCTACGGATTATTATTATATCGCGTTTCAATTCATTCTCTCCAGACTTTGCACAAAATTTAAGACTCTTAGCTAACAGTCTTTTTTTATATTGATTTCTCTAACATTAGAGGATCATCATCGTGGTAATCTCAAAATGGCATATTTTTCTCTCCACAAAATAAGATTGTTTCAAGTATTGGTCCAAGAGCTGCTCTGATTTCTTCTTTTCCTTAAAGCTCTTTGAAAACTCAACAATGAAATATTAATTTGTTGTATTCCTAAAAAATCTTAATTTTGGTTGCTAAAATAACATACGGTTTGTGATAATCTAATTGCATATTTTATAAGAATTCCATAAGAAAACACATTTAGCATTTTTCTAATATCTGAAACATGTAGAAACGGGTCTTCTTGGTTTTTTGTGTTCTTTCTGTACCTATTTTTTCGTGAAAAAACAAAAAACAAGGTTTACAATTAATGCATTTTAGAATATGTAAGAAAGGGAAATACTATTTCTGGATGTTTCTTACATTTTTCTTATTTTTTGTTTCTTTCCTACAATTATTGGAAAACTATATGGCTGTTTGGAAAGTAAAATGGAACCAAAAATGTTTTTCTTCGTGGCATCATCTAAGTCATCTTTAGTTACATATAGCACTATCGAATCGAATTGCTTGTCATACTGTAGACTCATATCGAGTACTTGACGAATCCCTACCAAAGTCAAGTTGTTTCGAACGCTAACATCCAAACAATTCTAAATTTTAATTTCTAAACAAGATCTGTTGTCAGAAAAAGGTGATATTATTGGAATTGGTTTCATGTAAGTCAGTTCAAGATTTAGTACGCCATTGGTGCTGTTTTGTAATTTTGCAATTGAAAAAAAAAAAAAAAAAAAAAAAAAAAAAGAAAAAGAAAAGAAAGGATACATGTCTGAAAAATTAATTTTGCCATTTCATATCATATTTTCTAGTTACTTAAAAGATTCCATTAACAATCATTAACATTTATCTTTCCATCTTATCCAGTCATTTGACAAAATAATGTATCTTCCGTCATAAAATTCGCGGGTTAAAAAGTTCATTTTAGACACAAAAATTATATTTGATAAAATTCGCTTTTTTTTTTTTTTTCTTAAACTCAGACTACACTTTACTTCAATTATTAAATTAAATTTCTGGCTGTAAAATGAGCCAGTGTTGTTGTTTAAATTTTTTTCTTCGTCCCTAGACACAATTCAAAATGTCTTTATACTGACTTCACAAATAGCACCCCTTAGATCGTCAGCACACCCCGCCTACATCTGTAAGATTGGCCTCACAGTGTAATTGAGGAAAATTTGATCCAAATACGTGTGCTGACGGGATAAACTCTCTCCGGTAAAAAACTTTTAAAAAATCCCTACATAGAGCTATCCATCCCTGAAATTGATAGTTCTACAAAATACAAAGAAAGTTAACCAGACAAAGCAGCTACTTTACGTACATTTGCACATTTTCTTACTATTAAAGATTCACATGCAAACAATTCGCAGAAAAGTTGATCAGTGAAGAGACTGTAGGATGCCGCCATGGCTTTTTTTTTTAAGGTTTTTCGAAGCCGTATCGTTTTTCTTCGCATCTTTCTTATTTTTCTTTTCTATCTCATTTTTCAAAAATGCATTCTAATAGTCTCTTTTTAATAAAAAGCGTTTTAGAGTTAGAACATCATTAACAAAAATACTATCTTTAAAATTATATGTTTTTCACATTATTTTACATTATAGGCGCCTATTAAAGTTTTTTGCCCCCTTCTGCGCAAAACATTTTAACATTGACCGCTCTAAGTTTCGTTTATATGCATGAAGATAAAAAAAAAAAAAAATTAAAGAAGATCATATCATGCAAGTAAAATTTGTTTCCTAAAGTTAATTCGGCATATGTGTATTACACTAAATATTCTTAGTCAAATTAATGATACGGAATTACACTTGATCTAATTTTACTGCACATAAAGATAGTTAAAATTGCATTATAGAAATAATTTATACTTTTTGTGGTAAATTTCTATTAAAAAAAAATATATCCAAATGACCGATATAATGAAGGATAACTGTAACTGTAATTGAATAAATGGATATTTTTACAGCTAAAATACAATTAATTTTAATGTAATGGAAGATGAAAACAAACAAAACTTTTTTTTATTGTCATAGAGATAGTTTTGTAAAGTCTTTTTAAACTTTCGGGAGGGGCTTCAGCCCCCTTAGCCCCCTCCCTGGCTACGTGCCTGTTTTAAGAATATGATTTAAATAAAAAGAAATTATGGAAGTGTTGACAATTGCATTTGCACAGTGACAAGAACTAAAACTGAGGAAATATACAACAATTTTTATATGGAAATTCTCTTAGATTGTATAGTTCCACATTTTCTTACGAGCTGTTGCATCTATTTTTAATTAATTATGCAAGAATTACTTCAATTTATGGATTTTGCTCCAAAATTACAGTCTGTTTACTTAACATGTGTACCAAGCTCCTTATTATTGAAATGTTTATTGAGTAATTTAACTTTACAGAATCAACAAGAAAGACAGTTTGGGACTGCTTTCAGAATAAATACTCCATAAGTTTTAAATTGTTATAGTTTAGTTCTAAAATAGGGTTATCGTTAAAAATGTCATTACCATGGTCATTATCAAGGCGTATTATATTTATGATTTCAAGGTCATATTAATGACAATTTTAGACATTTTTAAAAAGGTCATTGCTATTCCATAGCAAAAATTCTCATTTCTTAAATGTCTGGTGTAATTTAAGTCAGAAATCAAGAGTTAAAATATTAAGCCGCGTTTCCAATGCTTTTTTTAATCAAACCGGCTTTTAACGAAGGGGTGATATGCGGGTGCCGTACCTGCTTTCATTTTGCACCCATTTCCATACGCAAGCTTAAAATCAATCCCCCCAAAGAAAACGGAAACTGCGCAACTTTCCGTTCTGACCTTTGATTGGCTAATTGGTGAAATTGAGCATGAACTTCCTGTGTAAACACAAACAGAAGGGTTTTGTTACGTTTGGCGTGTTTAAAACTTATTATTTTTCTTTTTTGCTTCTGTTTTCACCTTGTTCTTGTTATTGCATACTTTATCGACCTGGAAACAAATGCTAATTTAACATTGTAATGCGAAATGGGTAAAACAAAATAATAAAATAAGTTGTTTTAAAGACTGAATTTTATGGGAAAAGAGAATGTGGAGTTTCGGAAGAGGGGACTTTAGATGAAATTTTAATGAAATGAATGTGAATCCTTAATGAAATTTATGATTAATTGTTTATTTTTGTTATAAAGAAAAAAATAAAACAGAAAATTTAATAATAATAATAATAAAGATAATAATAATATTATATAAATTATATAATATTATAATTATATAATATTATATAAATTAAATAATAATAATGATAATAATAATAATAAATAATAATAATAATAATAATAATAAATAATAATAATAATAATAATAATAATAAAATATTTAATTTTATTACTTTGTTGAATGTGTATTGGGGGGGGGGGGGATCAGGTGATAAAGCAAAATTTCGGAAAAAGAGCAGGAAAATTGCACTTACATAATGTAATAACACTAAAAATTTTACAAACAGCTGCTTTAATTTGTTTCGTATGGTTAATAAAATTTCCAGTGTTTTTTTTTATTATTTTTATTTATTTATTTTTTTAACTTTGTTTTGCATATTTTATAATCTAGTTATCTTTAAAACAAATCAGGAAACAGAATATTGATTAGGGGAATAGGGGAAAGAAAGGCTGAATTCCTCCCCATTTAAATAAAAACAATTAAGTTATAGAAGTTGTTAAAGGTTTATCATTTTCAGTTTAAAATGTTAGCTTATTCATATCTGAAAATAAAAGAATTGTAATATTAATTAAATTTATAGTAGTAATGAAATGAAACTAATAAATTTGCTGATCGATGGTCTGAAATATTAGTTCTGCAGGTCTGTTTTGAAATTATTTTATTTAGTACTAAAAACATTCAGCCTGCAGTATTGTTTGTTTGATATTTGTAATACTAGTTAGTACAAGCAGTATATCAAGTAGTTTCGAGGAGTTTAACTGTTAAAAAAGAGCATGAAATACACGAATTTATGCATTAATATTTAAAAAAAAAAAAAGAATGTTTCAGAATTTTTTTTTCTTTTTTTGTATTGTTCTCTAAATCTCTCACGGTCTCAATAATTTTCTAAACTATAATTTCCTGACATTTTGTTTTTAAAAATTTGTATCTGAAATTGTTAAAATGTGGATCTTGCGGAAATCACAATAATTAATTTAAATAAATAATTCTCACAAACATTTTATTAACTATTGATATCCTAATTGTTAAATTTATTTGGAAATAAGTATTTTGTTTCATTAGTATTCCTTCATTAAAATCTGGATCTAAATGCAATACTAAAAACATTTATATTAACATTTCTTTCCTTTTTTTCGGGGGGGGGGGGGGGAGAGGAGATGTGTCCGTTTCTGGAATTTTAATTGCTTTGATATATTACTGTTGCTTACAATAAAATGTTGACTAATATTAGAAAATAAGGTATAAAAATGGTTAAATATTGTTGGTAAACAAATAAAATAAAAAAAAAAATCTGAATATAATAATGATCTAATTATTAGAAAATAGTTTTTAATTAAACTCATTAAAGATATCTATTATTGGCACATCTACCCTATATAGCAATATTTAGTTTTAAATATGTATAAATTTTGCTTAAAAAAAAAAAATTAAAATTAAAATTATCTTTTTTTATAACCAAATTAATTTTATATTATAAATATAAATGAAAATTTCCGTGTATTATTTACATTAATTACATTGTAATAAATAACACATAAAAAATAAAAATTCAACATTTCCTTAGCGTTGTTTAAATTAAATCTCGAACTTCAAGCCGACGAAAACCTACAGTTAAATTATTACACATGCGCGTGCATTAAGCTTGTGATTCTGTTGCGGCAATGACCGACCAATCAAAGAATGAAACAATGTCAACAACGCGAGAAATATCAATAGCGCTAACGAAAAACATGCTGACGATAAGCAGAAATCACGATAAATTGTTTACCCGAACTGAATCATGGGTAAAAGGCGGATTACTGACCTAGTCGATTGCAGGTCTGACTTTGGGGAGAAAATGACCTAGGCTCGATTCTCCTTCAAACCGGTTTGTGCACTGGAAATGGAGTAGGGGGTAAAATAACCGTTCTGAGGTGTCTTGAAAACTGCATTGGAAACGGGGCTTTAGAGTCTAATCATTTTATCGAAACCAAAATTCCCCTTTATCTGAGAATGACCCTTTTATCGCCGCTGCGGGGACATCATCTTTCCTTCAAATTTGTTTTTGTCACTAGTAATAAAGGAAAATAAAATTTGATTTACTTAATCAGAGCATTTTTGAAATTGTGTACTTGAAAGAAACTTATTTTTAACAATTTGGAAATTGCATGTTAAGCGAAGCAATTGAGGTGCGTTCGCAATGTAAAGAAGTTTTAAACATATTCAGATCTTGGTGTAATAGCACACAATACTTCGGATACAATATTGTATCCGAAATTTTTTCTGTATCCCTATAAGTACTATTTGCTTTCTATTATACAGGATGTAACTTGAAGTGAACCATACCAATGCATATCAATTTCAAAAAATGTGAAATAGTTACCCCTAACAATATTTCCCCCTGTACCATTATTTTATGGAATACTTTTGTGTGGCCCTGTAAATTAACAACAAATATTCTTTACACCTTAGATTTTGCAGAATATTTATTTTAGTATATACTTCATATATGCATATCAATTTTATTATGTTCGGAAGAATGTGACATTCTTGAAATGCAAATGAAACTATATTTTTCCATTGGCCGTAATATAACGGAACACTTATGATTGTTCCTGTAATTGAACTATGCATCCGATTTTCATAAAGTTTGAAATGACTCGTCAAAAATTATGCAACAATCTCATATTTTGAAATTTCAAACGATTCGGTTATGCAGTTTTAGCTCTGTTATATGCGGTCAGACGGAAAGACTGAACGACGACTATAGGTGCTACATATTTACATAATTAGGAACGCACCTAAAAAAGGGGTAAGCCGACAGAATAAAAAAGTTATGTAATGACGTGAAGTTGCTGGTAGCCCCTACTCAAAATGACGCAGTGTGAAAAGGGTTGTATGTGAGTTTTCACCATCTGCTTTATAGACAGTAAATTATTTTAACCTTCCGTCGGGCTCGCCGTTGTAAAAAGTACAAGTATCACCTTCTTTTTTCTTTAAAACAATTCAAGCAGCAAAGGGTGTTAATAACCATTTGTATTCATTTATTGGATCTCTTTACCCAGTTTCTGATAGTTATTTGTATTTCAGATTGCGCAATTAGCTGCACCTGCCATTTTAATCTGTTAACACTGCATGAAATGCGCGTGATTTAACTGCAAACAGCCTTCAAAAATGTAAATCTTGTGCTTCATATATGAAACGGCTAATATAGATAAAATATAAGACTTATTCTGTATATCCGAAATGACTTAATTATTGTTAGTAATTCATTATTAGTTTTATTCTTTGTGATTGTAGTAGTAAGTAGTTTTTTATATATCTAAACTTCTGCTTTAGTATGTTATAACAAATAAGTCTGTTGCGAAATATTTTCATAAATTGTGATCAGGGATAACTTATATGATATTTGTATGTTAAAGTATTTGTAAAATTAAAAAAAAAACAGCAATAATTGATTCTTTTTCTCCTGTCGTTCAATTTACAAGGCGCGCCCGCTCATGTGATGAAAATTTGCGCGCCCGGCAAAAGGTTAATGTAAATGTCTTGAGCGAGCATTTGAAAAGTAAACTGTATTCGGCTAACCCTTTTGCACTCGAGGGGTGACTCTCACTCATACTGTTAAACAAAAAAAAAGTGTAGAGGTACTAGGATTTGTCAAGTACGTTCGTATTCCAAGAACGTTTCGTGTAACGGTAACAGAAAAACTCATGTAACCTTCCTCGGTTACATGAAATTTTGCGGTTATCGTTACATAAAAAGTTCATGGAATACAAATTTACTAGAAAAATTTTAGTGACTTAACAATTTTTTTACAGTACACAACTAGTGTTGTCAAGTGTCCTTCGCAAAGACGGATGCCAAATGCTTTGGACACCACTAATATCTTACAATTAATTCATCTTCTTTTATTAAAGATTATTAGGCTATTGTTAAAAACATTATAATGTAAACTCTAAATGAAGATTACAGAAAACAATAAACAAAAGACTTAAATTGTTTTTCATCCATCATCGCATAATTTAAAGAGCAACCAGGAAATGATTTTCAGCAAGAACAATTTTCTTTTATCGAAAGTGAAAGTACTATCATCATACGCAACATAACCTTCAGTTGTTTACAAAAAGACTGAAATCTGCAAATAATCAAATTGATTTATAATACATAAGTGATGATTAACTTTCAAGGACATTGTCATCAAAGGCTCATTAATTTCAATAAACTCTAAATTACTTTTACATGATATAAACATTCAAATAATAAATTTTAATTTTCAATGTAATATAATAATAATTTTTTCTTGTATTTTTTCACAGAGATGAATATGTAGCTGTAGAGAAAGGAGCTGTTGTCAGAGCTCCGTAAATACTAAAGCAAGTTCAATATAATATTCGTTTTTCTAAATGTAGCAGTGTTTTTTCTTACAGTGTGATGATTAATGTGATTATAACTTCATGTGATTAAAAGTGTATAAACCAAATGGATACTAAAATCTGGATGGCCTGCCCTGAGATGAAAAACAAATTGAAGGTAAGTCAATCTTACCTGGCTTTTCTGTTAATAACTGTTTTTAGTCAAACTAGTGAGGAAGTTCACACGCAATTTTAAATGTTAAGCTAATTATCGCTAACAATTATGATTAATGAGACAGAAATAAAAACAAAATCAGGTCAGGCAGTCCATAATTAAACAATTTAGCAAACTTAAAGAAAAAAAAAACTTTTCTATAACAATATCATGGCTGCTGTAAAAGACAGCACAACAATAGAAAAACTAAACGCCAATAATTACTCAAATTGGCGATTTAAAATTGAGATGCTTTTAATTCGTGAAGACTTAATTGAAGTCATTACGGATGAGGTTCCAACCCCCATAACCACAGACTGGGCCAAGAAAGACCGCAAAGCCAGAGCGTTAATCAATCTCAGTATTGAAGATAGCCAAATAGTACATGTTAAAAATCTGAATTCGGCGAGGGAGACATGGGACACTCTAAAACAAATTCATGAGAGATCCAATCTCTCCAGCAAGCTGTACTTATTAAGAAAACTGTACAGCACAAAATTAAATGAAGGTGGTAACATGATAGCCCACATTACTAAAATTCTAGAAATTGTGGATAAACTATCTGCCATAGGAGAAAATATCACAGATTCCCATGTTTCCGCCTTACTATTGTGTTCACTTCCCCCTTCTTACGATACATTAGTGACGGCTCTTGAGGCCCGTTCAGAACCTGAACTCACAGTACTATTTATAAAAAATAAATTAACGGATGAATATATCCGCCGAACGGAAAGCTCTGAAAATTCAGAAAATAACACCAGAGCATATAAAGCTCAAGGAAAATCTGTCCACTCTGATTATAAAAGAATGAACAAATATTGTTCACACCGTAAAATGAAAAACCACACAAATAAAGAATGTTGGTTCCTAAAAGGGAAAAATAATAACACTTACACTCAAAATAAGCAAAATGAAACTAAAAACCATTCCACTTCGCTATGTTTTGAAGAAAACACTGAAGACAGAAAAAATGTTGTATATGAAAAAAATGATGTAGCCTTACTTACAGAGCAACCTGATAATAAAAAAACCTTTATTGTAGATAGCTGAAGTTCCAGCCATATCGTAAACTCAAAAGAAATGTTTACAAAAATAACAAACAATGTTGAGACAAATGTTACTGTAGCAAACGGTAGCAAATTGATTTCATATGGATCAGGTGAAGTTGTTATTCAAACCGGAAAAAATAATAAACAAGTAACACTAAGGGATGTTCTGTTCGTACCAGATATTGAAACCTATCAGTTAGCAGGGCAACAAAAAACGGATGCCAGGTACATTTTGAAAAGGATAGGTGCAACATTATTACACACAAAGGTGAAATAATACTCCAAGGTAAATTAAAAAACAATTTGTATGAAATACACGTAAACGAAGATGAAAATAATAGCTACTATACAAATGTAACGTATAATTGCACAAATGCAAATTGTATAGATTTATAGCACAGAAGAATGGGCCATAGAAATTATGACACAATAAAAAACATGGTGTCTAAAGTGTAACGGTGTAACAATAAATAAATGCAAACACAACAATGTATGTGATGTATGCATTCAATCCAAAACAAACGAAACACCATTCCCGAAATCAGGATCATATAGAGCCAAAGAAAGACTAGAATTAATCCACACTGATGTATGTGGCCCTATAAACACACCCACTATAGAGGGGAAAAGATATTTCATCACTTTCATCGATGACTTTTCGAGGTTTTGTAAAATTTACCTAATGTCAAATAAGAGTGACGCGTTTGAAAAATTAAAAGAATACATCGCTACCGTTAAAAATAAATTTGGTAAAATGCCAACTGCGATCAGATCCGACAATGGCGGTGAATATATAAATGAAGAAATTGAAAAGTACCTGAAGTATAATGGCATAGAACACCAACTTACCGTCCCATATTCTCCAAGTCAAAACGGGGTTGCAGAGAGAAAAAACAGATCGCTTCTGGATATGACTAGGAGCATGCTAAACGAAGCAAATCTCCCACATAAATTATGGGGAGAGGCCATATGTACCGCAAACCATTTGCAAAATCGACTGCCTTCTAAATCCATCAACACCACACCATATGAACTTTGGCTAGGTAGAAAACCAAACATAAAATATTTAAAGGTTTTCGGTTGTACCGCATATGCCTATATACATAAATTTAAACGAGGAAAACTTGACAATAGAGCAGATAAGGGCACTTTTGTCGGGTATGACAATCGCTCTAAAGGGTACAGAATATACACAAGTGATGGAAGAGTCATACTAGCTAGATCAGTAAAATTTATCGAAAACAAAATAGATAATGCAAACACTAATGAAAATACAAACACAAATGATTCAAAGTCTGAAATCAAAAAACAGGCTCAGCAGAATGAAAAAAATGTAATGGAACTAAATCTAACACCAGAAAACATCGATACAGATACACCATCCACATCTTTACAAACACAACACGTTAGAAGATCCGAAAGGGAAAATAAAGGAGTACCACCGGACAGATTTGCTTATGCAGTCCGGCACAATCCAATATATGAGCCCAAAAGTTGGCAAGAAATGATAAATCTTGAGAACCCACACGAAAAAAAGAACTGGATCGATGCGACGCGAGAGGAAATAAATTCACTTAAAGAAAACAAAACATGGACATTAGTGCATCCACCACAAGGAGCTAAAGTAATCGGATCAAAATGGACATTTAAAGCAAAATACGATGAATTTGGAAAAATAAAAAGATACAAGGCTAGGCTCGTAGCTCAGGGTTACGGACAAAAATACGGGATAGACTATGACAAAACATATGCGCCAGTGGTGTCACACACAACACTCAGAAGCTTTTTAACTGCCGCAGCATATCATAAGTTAAAAATACATCACATTGACATTAAAACAGCTTTCCTACATGGAGAACTGGAAGAAGAAGTATATATGTCTCAGCCTGAAGGATACATAGACACAAAAGAACCTTTCAAAGTGTGTAGATTGGAAAAAGCAATTTACGGGCTAAAACAAGCAGCACGAGCTTGGTATATAAAAATTACCCAATCACTTAAAGAATTAAACTTCACACAAAGCACAGCAGACACTTGTTTATTCATACAGAAACAAGGGGAAAATAGTATTTACATCATAGTGTATGTCGATGACATACTCATTGCAGGAAATGATGACCAGATAAAAGATATAATAAATAAATTGAAAACAGAATATACTCTTGAAGATCTAGGAGAAATAAACAATTACCTCGGAATAAAAATAGAAAAAACGCAGAATGGATTCAAACTGAATCAAACTGCAAAGATAGAAGAAGTAGCAAAAAAATTCAACTTAACGGAGTCTAAACCATACAGCACTCCAATGGAGGTAGGATTTCAGCGATTTAATGATGGAGGTAAACAAATGCCAAACAACACGAAATACCGTCAAGCGATAGGTGCATTGTTATACATCGCCACGATATCAAGACCAGACATACTCGTAGCTGTAAACATTTTAAGCAGAAAAAACGAAACCCTCTCCGAACCGGACTGGAAAGGACTGAAAAGACTTATACGATACCTAACCCTTTAAGACCCGAAACATTTTCATCATTAAATATTAAATTCCTCTATTTATTAATTCTATACTAACCCTAATGACACCTAAAAAAATAATTTAAAAAAATTTCTTCACCCCCTAGCGCGTGAAAAGTACCCGCACGAACGTGCGGGTTGGGCTTTTTCTGTGAAAGCCACGCTTGCACGATTGTGCGGGTTGGGCTTTTCCTGTGAAATCATTACTTATTACATGTTAAGATATATACATTTTCTGGCTCTTAATGGATAGAAGAGAAAAACTGAAACAAATTTTTTGTTTACAAATATGGTAATTATTGATGTATTATTTTTTATTTTATGGACTGGTAACTTTTTCACAATGGAAATCTTTAAAACATGTTTTTGTTTTTGACATACACAAATAAACGTTGTATTTTTCACAACGTGTTTTTGAACTTTTTTCGCAGTTTTCGAACCTGCACTTGCGAGGCCTTGAAATGTCATCAACACATGGTAAATGGTTGCCTCTAAAGCCTAAAAAAGAAGGAAAAAAATAATATTGGAGATGTACTTATCGACTTAAAAAATAATATTTTAATTAATTTAAAAATGTTTGTCATATTTTTAAAGCTTTTATTTATTATATCGATTTAAATTCTTCTATAAGTCTATAACTTTTTTATTACAATTTAAGAAATGAAAAACATACCTGCAGTTGCGTGAAATCTGCAGTTCCAGGATAAGGTACAGAAATGAACTTTTTAACAGTCCGCTTGTATTCCTTTTTTTCTTTTTTCATTCTTTTAGTATTTTTCGAAATTGCCTTGGAGGTAGAACTTTGGGAGGTGAATTCAGGAAACTTTGAGGAGGAAGAATGATCCAAAATTGTCTTTTTTTCTTCATCGAGATCATCTGAACTTGACTGTCCTTCTAATAAATCTGCTTGAAATGTTTTGTCTGTAATGTCGTCATCATCCGAGAGATCACTAAATTCAGAATCTGATTTATTCATCAATTGAAATATTTCTTTTTGAGTGAGAATTCTTTTCCACTTAGACATCTGAAAAAGTATTTTATTTTGCTTTATTAAAAGTTAAAAAAGTACTGCATAAAAAATTAGAAAAAGTATTTGAAAATTTTATTAATTAAAAAGAAAAAAAGTAAAAATTAATTTTAAAAAAGGGGGGGGTATCTATGACAACACCCAAGAAAATAGTATAGTATTAATTATGTAACAGCATACTTCGTTTTATTTTGGCTGTCATCAAAATTGTTGAAACAGAAAACAAAATGAACATTGAAAAACACTTACCTTTACAGTAGCACTGACTAACGTAACGCCCAACTTGCACGATCGTGCGGGTGACGAAATCTTGAGTCCTAAGAGCAAAATAAATAGTGTATAATTAATGTTTTTTATTATATTATACTTATTTAGACATTAAAGCAAAAGTTTTTATCTAAGCAATTAAAAATATATTGATAATTACCTTTTTACGACAGATAAAATGATGAGCTATATCCGTTGTACTTGTAAACAAAGCTAGACATGCCGCCTGAATGTAAAACATGGACTACTACCGCAATCTGTTGATAAAAAAAGATACTTTACTCTTTCAGCTAACCAGAACAATCGTTCTATTTGGGTTTATATTATATACGACTGTTTCAGAAGCAGAAATTTAAATGAATGTCTAACCCGCACGATCGCGCGAGCTGGGTCTTAATGAGCTAAATTCAACAAAAAATCTAAATTTGGTAATCAGCACACAAGAACCACCGATCTTGGAAATATATAGTGATTCGGATTGGGGGGGGGGGGTGATTTAAAGACAAGAAGGTCAACTACAGGAAATTTATTCTTACTAGGAAAAAATCCTATAATGTGGATCACGAAGAGGCAGACCTGCATTGCACAATCTTCTGCAGAAGCAGAATTTGTGGCAGCGGCCAGTGCTACGCAAGAATTAATGTGGTTATTAAAATTATTAGAAGATCTTGGCGTACCACAACAATTGCCAATTACTATTTTCGAAGATAACATCTCTTGTATAAAAATGACAGAATCTGGAAAATATTCCAACAGAACAAAGCACATCGATATCAAGTATCATGTAATTAAACAGCTTAAATAAAACGGAATAATCCAATTACATTATTGTCCAAGCAAATCAATGATTGCCGACATCCTTACAAACCGGAACCCAAACCTGAATACATAGAAAATAGAAACAAACTCAAACTACTGGATAATCTCCATTAAGAGTTTAAGGGGGGGTTTGTTAAAAACATTATAATGTAAACTCTAAATGAAGATTACAGAAAACAATGAACAAAAGACTTAAATTGTTTTTCATCCATCATCGCATAACTTAAAGAGCAACCAGGAAATAATTTTTAGCAAGAACAATTTTCTTTTATCGAAAGTGAAAGTACTATCATGATACGCAACATAATCTTCAGTTGTTTACAAAAAGACTGAAATCTGCAAATAATCAAATTGATTTATAATACATAAGTGATGATTAACTTTCAAGGACATTGTCATCAAAAGCTCATTAATTTCAATAAACTCTAAATTACTTTTACATGATATAAACATTCAAATAATAAATTTTCATTTTCAATGTAATATAATAATAATTTTTTCTTGTATTTTTTCACAGAGATGAATATGTAACTGTAGAGAAAGGAGCTGTTGTCAGAGCTCCGTAAATACTAAAGCAAGTTCAATATAATATTCGTTTTTCTAAATGTAGCAGTGTTTTTTCTTACAGTGTGAGGATTAATGTGATTATAACTTCATGTGATTAAAAGTGTATAAATCAAATGGATACTAAAATCTGGATGGCCTGCCCTGAGATGAAAAACAAATTGAAGGTAAGTCAATCTTACCTGGCTTTTCTGTTAATAACTGTTTTTAGTCAAACTAGTGAGGAAGTTCACACGCAATTTTAAATGTTAAGCTAATTATCGCTAACAATTATTACATAAGGCAAAGGAAATTAGTTTAAAATACCGGTGTGCAAAGCATTTACAGCACCCATTTACGCAGGACACTAAAAAAATTCTGTAATGTTACGAAAAGTTTTCTAGGAAACTGGGATTCCTTGAACATTTTATGTAACGGCAAAACAAAAATTCATGTAACGGATATAGATTTGCACTGATAATCAAAAAATCTGTAAGGTAACTAAGAATTTTTTAGGAAACTGGAATTCCAAGTAATTTTCATGTAACTGGAACCTAGGTTACATATAAAATTTTAGCAAGATAAATTCAATTTTAGTAGACACATTTCTTAAATTAGATATTTTTGTAACTTTAGAAAAACTAGTTTTGTAGATTTACATTTTTTCTTGCATAGTGTACAGATAAAATGTTAGTGGCAATACAGATTTCAGCAACTTTACATCTGTAGGATTACAGATTTTTTTACAGTGTACACACCCATTTACGCAGGACACTAGTGATCAGTGATAATATAGAGTGTAAAATATTAATAGAAAAGAAAAACTATCATAACAGCACATGATAGTGGATATTTTCAGCTACATTAGTAAATTTTAATGCTTTAAATGCATATTTATTTCAAAAGTTTCTGACATAAATCGAAAACATAAATTTTAAACTAAAGGTATAGGGGGAGAAAAATAAAAATTTATCTTAATCGGATCTAGAGCTTAAGACATATAACAATAACTCTTAAGACAACAAAGATTTATGGTTGAAGTATTGATGCATTTTATTTCGATATTTAGAATCATATAGATGTTTCCTAGAGAATTGACATTTATTTTTTTTTTAGAAAAAATATGTCGAAACACTTTATATTTGACTGTAGATTTGAATTAAGTTATGACTATAACTAAATTTCAAATATAGTCAGTGTTCTCACTGTCGCTCGACATTGCGTCAAATTGCGACTAAATTTTTAATTTGGTGAGTAAACAAACGATTAAATTCGCCAAATTGCTAGTGCTCAATTTTTGCTTTTTCTTTCTTTTCTGTTTTATACACATGCATATACACATATTTTAAATATATTTGTAGCGGATAGTCAAAATTAGATTATCAATCGTTGTCGCAGTTATAAATATTTAGGTTATTTCAGAACATATTGAAAAAAAGTGTACGCCCTTTAAAGTATTAAAGATAGTTTTTTTGTGTGTGTGTGTTACACGGTGAATCGATTTTGCTAATACTTTTTTTTTATTTGGCGAATGTTTTTTATTTTTAATTAGCCAATTTTCTAACGTTGGTCAAATGTCAGCGAGAACACTGATTGTAGTTGTGACGTATGATATTAAATGACGTATGATTTTTTGTAAGTATGTTTATACAATGGAGTTATAAAAAAAGGAAGCAATGTATAGCGTATTGTTTAAGGGTGTATTCGTAAAAATAATGTTTTACCTTCAAGAGCTCAAAATTTTCCGATACATTTTCAGACTTATTTTTAAAGGTAAAGATATGAAACTTTCTGAGGTGATTTTTGAAGAGACGTATCAGATGCCGTGTGACTTAATTCTTCGCTCAATGCATTAGAATTTGATTTATGAACAATTATTTTCTCTTCGTGACCCTTTTTCTCGTTTGCAGATCTTCCGCTTCGGAAAATTTATTCGGAAAATTTAACTATTCCTTAATTTAAATAATTAATTTTAACTATACTTATAATGGATTACATATCATGTGCAAGAGAAAATTTGTTTAAACTAATTTTTTATGAATGAACGAAAATTATTTTAAGGATCTGAAATCCGGGAGAAAGTAAGGAAAAATGAAAAATCGAAATTTCGTTAATTCGAATTAAACGAAGTCAAAAGAAAATGAGTTCGAATAAATGAAAATTTTTAACGTTATCCTGCCATTGAAATTTTCGGGACTTCATGTTTAGTTCGAATTAAACGAAGATTTGAATTATCTGACTTCGAATTAACGAGAGTCGACTGTATATCTTTAAGTAAATACACATTTAAAACATTTTCGAAGACGATAACTAAAATCAAATTTAATCCCCAAAAGAAAAAAAATCACAAAGACAACTTTTGACTATAAAAATAAGAAAAGCAGAGGGAGCCATTACATATTTTTTGATAGTGATTATTAATTTCTATTTAACTTGTGCATTGTTATGCAACAACATTTTGCAGATTTCTTAATTAATTAGTCATTTGATAAGAATTGAGTTAGTTTGAAATGCTGAATGTTAAATGCTGATTCATTATATACGAAAAAGAATTATATTATGGTGTATTACTTCTTACTACTACATTAGAAAATGCAATTCCTAAAAACCTTAAACAGCGGGAATGACAAAAGAGAAACTAACCAATCAGCGGCAGAACCTTCTCTAAGCTCCCTAATCAAGTAAATAGAGTTAAAATGCAGGTCGGACAATACAATCTTTAAGAAATGAAGGCCTATAAATTATATGATATTAAAGGAGAGCCTTTAAAAATAAATAGGGGGGTCGAAAATGAAATCTCTATAAATAAAAGGAATTCTGAGGATAATTAAATAATTAATTAATTGAGGCACAGATACAAAAAATCGTCTGCTAAGAAAATCTTTTTTCATTTTGAACTTCTATAAATAAAAGGACAGATAGGCTCTGAAACAGTGAATCGTCGAATATAATTGAAGAACAAATGGAAGAACAAATGGAAGAACAAATGGAAGAACAAATGGAAGAACAGATGGAAGAACAGAAAGAAGAACAGATGGAAGAACAAATGGAAGACCTCTTCATTAACAATAAAAAAAGATATGCAAACGAAACCCCAGAACACCGAGAAGAAATCTAATTAATAAATATTTTCAAACATATCTGCCGGAAACTGACGAGACATGGCACAGAAACGTGAATGTGTGGGGTTGTAGAACTGGCATTCAGATAGTCTTCGGGCTACTGAGGGCGGGCAACCGTCTAGTAAATAATAAAAAAATATGTATAGAAAAAAATAAAAAATCGGTATTAAACGATAGAAATCTACCACCAATTATACTTGTGGCATGCCTCTGCTAATTGCTGGTCCTTTTGCTTCTGGTAAGGCATGGTGACGTTACTGCGACGTCATTGTGACTTTGTGACCATCGATTTTAGATGTGACTCACGTGACGTCGATGTGAAGTCACAGTGACTAAAATATGAAGTCGTTATGGCCGTTTTAGAGCTTGTTTGTGACGTCACATTGTGACCACTTTGTGAAGTCACGGTGTGACAAATTTGTGAAAATGTTTTATTTGTGACTACTTTGACATTAAAATTGTGACGAAACTGTGACAAAAGCGACGATATACAGGGTGGTCATAAAAAACTGAGGGTTATTACCCTCATAGCGTGCATGGTCTCAGTGACGTCACAATGACGTCACTGTGAGTCACTTTGGTCACATCACATCTGTGACCAAAATTCCACCACTCAGGGACGTCACATTGTGACTGAGATGTGATTTTCTTAAAAATTTTTAGGAAATTACAAATATTTTTCAAAACATGTTATTTACTTTAAAAAGCACGTTTCTGGCAATTTAAATATCGTCGCTTTTGTCACAGTTTCGTCACAATGTTAATGTCAAAGTAGTCACAAATGACAAATTTTTCACAAATTTGTCAGACCGTGACTTTACAAAGTGGTCACAATGTGACGTCACAAAAAAGCTCTAAAACGACCATAACGACTACACTTTTAGTCACTGTGACTTCACATCGACGTCACGTGACGTCTAATCGACAATCGATGGTCACAAAAGCACAATGTGACCTTACAACGACTTTGCAGTGACGTCACCATGCCTTACTGATAATAAATAAGTACTTCTTACTATTTTCTAATACGTGTTTTTTTTTTCCAAAAAAATAGTTTCAAAATTTTGCAATTTTTTGCTAAGAAAGTTATAAACAGATTTAAGTTTGTGCAACAGTGACAAAATTAATTTGATTCCTTTTTTTAGGTGCGTTCGTAATTATGTAAATACGTAGCACCTATTGTTGTCGCTCAGTCCGTCCGTCTGTCTGTCTGTCCGTCTGTCTGTCTGTCCGTCCGCATATAACAACGCAAAAACTACCCAACCAAATCGTTTGAAATTTAAAATACATAATTATTACATAATTTTGTCGAGTCATTTCAAATTTTATGAAAATCGGATGCATAGGTCAATTACAGGGGCAATCAAAAGTATTCCGTTACATTACGGTCAATGGGGAAAAAGTTTTAAAATGCATTTTAATCGTTTGGAATTTAAAAGACATAGTTATTACATAATTTTGTCGAGTTATTTCAAATTTTTTGATAATCGGGTGCATAGATCAATTACAGGGGCAATCAAAAGTATTCATTTACATTATAGTCAATGGAGAAAAAGTTTCAAATGTATTTTATACGTTTGAAATTTAAAATACATAGTTATTACCTAATTTTGTCGAGTTATTTCAAATTTTATGAAAATCGGATGCATAGATCAATTACAGGGACAATCAAAAGTATTTCGTTACATTACGGTCAATGGAGGAAAATGTTTCAAATGCATTTTAATAGTGTTGCACTCATTCGAACTTAATAAAACTTATATGCAACTATAAAGTACATATTATAATATACATTTTACATAATTTGTGATGCACAGAACATTTGTTATTGATTTACAAGGCCACACAAAAGTATTCCATTACATAATGGTATAGGGAGAACATTGTTTGATGAGCGTTTTAATTGTAATTCACTATTTACAATTTTATGAGATTGATATATGAGAGTAATATTTTTAAAACTTCGTTATCGTACGAGCGCACCTCATTTGCTACGCTTCACGTGCAATTTCCAACTTGTTTTCTTTTGTAATAAGGCCCGCGGTTTCACATACAATGCATAGTTTGGCTTGCGGTGGTAGACAAGTTTAACTTGCTTGATTTAGATGTTTTTAGAAATGTATCCGTTATTGTATTTTAATAAAAAAAATGCATCCAAACCATTTCTATTTAAATGTAATTTAAATTTAATTATAAATATAACTAATATTTAAGGATAATGATCGACATACGATATGTAACATACAATATTTTAATGCGTTTTTTTATTTTTATTTATTTTTCTTTTTTATGTATGCATAAAATAGTAAATATGTATTATAGAGGAAAACCTATTCGTCCGTATCGCTGTCTTAATTTCGACGTTAGTAAGTGCAGGCGATTAAATTTCCCTTTCACTTCAATTTTTTGAACTACTAAACAACACGCATTTTCAATTTTTACAAATTTTGAATAGGGAAAACGGTATTTTCAAATACATGTCTCAAAACAGTTTTACTCATTTTTGTGGTTTAAAAAATAATTTTACTATATTAATTATTTTTTAAATCTACCTCTTATTGTATGCAGAAAATTACTATATACAAACCAGATGTCATTTAAAATATTAATATAAATATTTTAGCATTTGTTACTGGTTTATATTCTATAACAAAATTAAAAAATCATCGATCAATAAATAAAATAAGGGAAAAAATGAATGAAACGAACTTAAATCGAAGAAAGGAACTATGTGCTTTAAACTGCTACAATTTTTAGAATGAAAATTGCTGTTGTAAATAGTGACGTTTCACGATTTCTTTAGCCTAAACTCCTGGCACTACGTAAATATGGAAATATTGTTTTAAATACATTAAAAACTGTATTTGAATGTATTGTTGACAATTTTCATTAAGAAAGGATTAATGGTGCTATTATGGCGAAAAAAAAATAAATATAAAAATTCTATTAGTGCTCAATAATAATTTTCTAATATATGAATTTCACCTGTACCCTGTAACACAAGGAAGTATGGCTAGTATCACCTGATTTCTTTAAAGTTTTAAAATCTATTTTGTAATTTGCGTTTTATTATTAATATGCCTTTATTATTATGCCTTTTTTATTATGCCTTTAATATTATGCCTTTTTTAGTCCTGGTATATAATTTAAAAAGTACATTGTTTTATGCGTTTTTATGCAATCTGTTTCATATGCCGTAAGCTACATTAATGTAAATATGTTTATGAACATTTAAAAAACTAACTCTGGCAGTTAATATATATATAAGCTGTTATAAGGAAACATAAAAGTGGATATATTCAGCTATATCACTAAATTCAAATGTTTCAATTGATATTTATTTCAGTAGTGTTTGACATAAATCGAAATCATAAATTTTCAGGCACAGGTTTAAAGGGAAAAATGCAATTTAATCTAAAGACGTTTCGAGAAAATAATGCTTTAGTGGTAAGACGTTTTATTGCAAAAAACATAGAGGCGTTTTGTTTTAATTTTTAAAACAATTTAGGAATTTCAAGATCTGACACATTCCTTTTTTTTATTAGAAAATTTTGCGAAATATTTTTCATTTGACTATAATTTAAAGTAAAGAGTAACTGAAGTTAAATGAAAAAAAAAATCTGTTGTGTGCGAAATTTCCGGTTTGTTTCAAATTCTATGAGTAAATACAAAACATTAGTCTGATATATTTAAAGCACCATCCTTCCTGAAAACGCACCAATCCGTGTAATACTCTTATTGGGCATAGCATTTAATTTTTTACTAAATCATCTTCTTTGACACTTCTGATAGTTTTTATTTTAAGTACTAGGGGGGCCCCGCCCCCCTGCTCGCTATGCTCGCCAACCCCCCGCGTAATCGCTTCGCGATTCCAAATTATTGGCTACCCCTGCTTGCTGCGCTCGCCAATACCCCATGGTATGAATAAGCAGTTGCAGACCTTTTAAATGATGTGTCACACGACTGGTGTTGTAAAGAAATTAAAAATGTGCCCCCCTGGGGGGCAGAATGGGAGGCGACACAAAAGACATCCATAATATGAATAAGCAGCTGCAGACCTCTCAAATGATATGTCAGACGACTGGTGTTGTAAAGAAATTAAAAATGTGCCCCCCTGGGGGGCAGAGTGGGGGTGACACACAAGACATTCATAAAATGAATAAACAGTTGCAGACCTTTCAAAGGAAGTGTCACACAATTGGTGTTGTAAAGAAATTACAAAATGCGTCCCCTCTGAGGGCAGAGTGGGGGATGACACACAACACATCCATAATATGAATAAGCAGTTGCAGACCTTTCAAATGATGTGTCACACAACTGGTGTTGTAAAGAAATTAAAAATGTGACCCTTCTGGGGAGAGCAGAGTGTGGGGGTGACACATAAGACATCCATAATATGAATAAGCAGTTGCAGACTTTTAAATCTTGTGTAACACGACTGGTGTTGTAAAGAAATTAAAAATGTGTCCCCCTGGGGAGCAGAATGGGGGATAACACACAAGACATCCATTATATGAATAAGCAGTTGCAAACCTCTCAAATGATGTATCAAAAGACTGGTTTTGTAAAGAAATTAATAATTTGGCGAAATATTACAGTTATCGCCAAGTTGGCGTAACTTTTGACACCTAATTTTGGTCGCCAAATTTGGCGATATATCGCCAAGTTGGCGACAAACTTGGCGATTGTTGGCGATGGTAACCTTTCCTCTCTTTATGGTAACCCATACGGCGATGCATAGACGGAGCCCTTTCCTGATTGGTCTATTCGACTCATGGAAGGAGTGGACAACCCGGATTCGTTAGTTCCGGAAATCTTCCACATCAGCATCATTCCAGGAGTCATTCCTTTTAAGGCTAATTTTTTTTTACTATAGAAGGATTACTGTATTAGCTTCTATGTGCTAATAGTCTAAGAGCTAGCAACGTTTTCGTCACCTGATTTTATCAAGGCTCATTTTTTAATATGTTTTTCCATTTTATGATAGAATACGTTTGCTAGCAGTCTAGCAGTCGGGAGACGTTGCGTTTACCTGTGGCAGAAGGGGTTATGCATGTCAAAAAGCTTCAAAATCACGTCATTTTATCAAGGCTCATTTTCTTATATGTTTTTCCCCTTTATGGTAGAATACGTTTGCAAGCGGTCTGGCAGTCGGGAGACGTTGCGTTTACCCGTGGCAGAAGGGGTTGTGCAGGTCAAAAAGCTTCAAAATCACGTCATTTTATCAAGGCCCATTTTTTAATATGTTTTTCCTTTTTATGGTAGAATACGTTTGCAAGCGGTCTGGCAGTCGGGTGACGTTGCGTTTACCTGTGACAGAAAGGGTTATGCAGGTCAAAAAAATTAAAAAATCCGCCATTTTATAAAGGCTCATTTTCTTATATGTTTTTATCAAGCTTAAAAATTACAAGATATTACTCTTTGGACAGCAGACAACATATAATTAATTTTCCAGACACAAATTCGGTTGCAAAGTTAATGCCAGACGTCTTTAAATATGGCAACGAAAGTGCCTGTTCCAAGAGTGGTTTATAATTTAAATTTTATAAGACCTCTTTACGTCATTTTATCAAGCTTAAAAATTACAAGATATTACTCTTTGGTGGGCAGACAACCTATAATTAATTTGCTAGACACAAATTCGGTTGCAAAGTTAATGGCAGACGGCTTTAAATATGGCAACGAAAGTGCCTGTTCCTGGAGTAGTTTATAATCTAAAAATTATAAGACCTCTTTCCGTCATTTTATCAAGCTTAAAAATTACAGGATATTACTCTTTGGATAGCAGACAACCTATAATTAATTTGCCACATACAAATTCGGTTGCAAAGTTAATGCGAGACGGCTTTAAATATGACAACGAAAGTGCCTGTTCCAAGAGTTGTTTATATTTCAAAAAATTATTACTCTTTACGTCATTTTATCAAGCTTAAAAATTACAAGGTATTACTCTTTGGATAGCAGACAATCTATAATTAATTTGCCAGACACAAATTCGGTTGCAAAGTTAATACCAGACGGCTTTAAATATGGCAACGAAAGTGCATGTTCCAAGAGCGGTTTATAATTTAAAAATTATAAGACCTCTTTACGTCATTTTATCAAGCTTAAAAATTACCAGATATTACTCTTTGGGTAGAAAACAACCTATAATTAATTTGCCAGATACAAATTCGGCTGCATTCGGCAAATTCGGCAATTTTTTTTTTTCGAATATAAAGTTTACTTAAAAAAAGCTCTTGTTTATCAAAATATAAGTTTCTTTTTTTTTTAAATATTAGGGTGGGTGCCCCGGTTTTGGCCACACTGGAATTTATTTGTCCAATATTTAAGCTGTGAGTTGATGTTAACAAATTATATGAATTCTTACACCTTAACCTTTCTATGGGTGCACAAATTTTCATAACATGAAAAGGCTTGTCTGTAAGACTTGAAAAAATGCAACTTTCGTCAATCAAGAACAAAGTGCAGAAAAATAGTGAATCTAATCAATAAGACTCAGAAAAATCCAGGGTTTCAAATTCGGTTCAATGACGTAAAGAGGTCTTATAATTTGTTGAATTATAAACCGCTCTTGGAACAGGCACTTTCGTTGCCATATTTAAAGCCGTCTTGCATTAACTTTGCAACTGAGTATGTGTCTGGAAAATTAATTACAGGTTGTCTTTTATCCATAGAGTAAATCTTGCAATTTTTAAGCTTGATAAAATGACGTAAAGAGGTCTTATGATTTTTAAATTATAAACCACTCTTGTAACAGGCACTTTCGTTGCCATATTTAAAGCCGTCTGGCATTAACTTTGCAACCGAATTTGTGTCTGGCAAATTAATTATAGGTTGTCTTCTATCCAAAGAGCAATATCTTGTAATTTTTAAGCTTGATAAAATGGCGTAAAAAGGTCTTATAAAATTTAATTATAAACCACTCTTGGTACAGGCACTTTCGTTGCCATATTTAAAGACGTCTGGCATTAACTTTGTGTCTGGCTAATTAATTATAAGTTTTCTGCTATCCAAAGAGTAATATCTTGCAATGTTTAAGCTTGATAAAATGACGTAAAGAGGTCTTATAATTTTTTGAAATATAAACAACTCTTGGAACAGGCACTTTCGTTGAAATATTTAAAGCCGTCTGGCATTAACTTTGCAAACGAATTTGTGTCTGGCAAATTAATTATAGGTTGTCTGCAATCCAGTGTGTAATATCTTGCAATTTTTAAGCTTGATAAAATGACGTAAAGAGGTCTTATAATTTTTTGAAATATAAACAACTCTTGGAACAGGCATTTTCGTTGAAATATTTAAAGCCGTCTGGCATTAACTTTGCAAACGAATTTGTGTCTGGCAAATTAATTATAGGTTGTCTGCTATCCAAAGAGTAATATCTTGTAATTTTTAAACTTGATAAAATGACGTAAAGAGGTCTTATAATTTTTAAATTATAAACCACTCTTGGAACAGGCACTTTCGTTGCCACATTTAAAGCCGTCTAGCATTAACTTTGCAACCGAATTTGTGTTTGGCAAATTAATTATAGGTTGTCTGTTATCCAAAGAGTAACATCTTGTAATTTTTAAGCCTGATAAAATGACGTAAAGAGGTCTTATAATTTTTAAATTATAAACCACTCTTGGAACAGGCACTTTCGTTGCCTTATTTAAATTGTTGTTTTTATTGTCTGGCATTAACTTTTCAACCGAATTTGTGTCTGGAAAATTAATTATAGGTTGTCTGCTATCCAAAGAATAATATCTTGTAATTTTTAAGCTTCATAAAAACATATAAGAAAATGAGCCTTTATAAAATGGCGGATTTTTGAATTTTTTTCATCTGCATAACCCCTTCTGCCACAGGTAAACGCAACGTCACCCGACTGCCAGACCGCTTGCAAACGTATTCTACCATAAAAGGGAAAAACATATTAAAAAAATGGGCCTTGATAAAATGACGTGATTTTGAAGCTTTTTGACCTGCACAACCCCTTCTGCCACAGGTAAACGCAACGTCTCCCGACTGCCAGACCGCTTGCAAACGTATTCTATCATAAAAGGGAAAAACATATAAAAAAATGAGCCTTGATAAAATGACGTGATTTTTGACGTTGCTAGCTCTTAGACTATAAGTTCCAACATTCTCATATTAACGAAAATTTCATAAGAATTGCATCCTTTTTAAGGAAACTCTGTTTCTTATTTCTAAAAAATTACAATGGTGTGAAAACATTATGATTGACGAAGATAAATTAGCGTAAAAGACGAACAAAGCAAGAAAACGGATTGAAAGACCAATCAAGAGCTATAAATGCGGTAAGTACGTGTCATGCGGTAGATGCGGCAAGATCGATGCTGTAAGAGGTGTACAAATATGACACTTAATTTAAGAGGAGGAAGTCGGAAGGCATAAAACTCCATGCTGTAGAATGATATGCAATTTGGTTAAATTTGTCGCAGCTTTCAGCGGTTTCATCTACGGTTTGTTTGAACGATTACTGTGTGATATGGTGAACAGGAAATCCAGGAGATATCATCTCAATGACTATATCAGAGATCGCATCATCGGGTGGTTTTAAAAAGTTCGAAGTGTGACAACCGTGGCATAAGAGTTCGAGATTCTTACAACATCGTTAACGAGTATTGTAAGCATTTCAAATGATAGAAACAGCTGTTCAAGTGTTCTGCAATGGTCATCATGAGCAGAAACAACGGCGGAAGACAAGTTCAGGTAGCTTAATAAAGTTGGTTAAATACACGGTGAATAAAATACGGTGCGTATCATTAACTCCTACTCATCGTAGATACCGCTTTCTGGTTCCAGAAACCCAATAATTATACTCAGCAGAAATGGGGACGAGTATTCATTATCGATGAGTATTGATTTAGTCTGACTTGCGATTCTGTATGTATACAAATCTGAAGAGAACCCATAGCACGCAATCACCACTTCAATATCCTCAAAAGAGACAATTTTTTAGGTGCCACAGTTCTGGTTTCGGGCGGTAACATGCTTGGTTACTGTACCACGGCCCCATTTTCAAAAATAGGTTCTTTCCCTGGTGGCTCCTATTGTGCAGAGACAATCCTGCCTAAAGTGCGTCTGTTTAAAGATGCTCTGACTCCTGATGAAATAGCCAGATTTTCTCTCTTTATAGTTAATCATTGAGTCCCCAAAACTAATCACGGATACGCCTTATCTTATAATAAACCTGTATTCAAAATTCGAAGCAAGTCGGATAAAAAACCAAGTCTGCATAAAAACCCATTTATGTAATTTAAGAAAAGCAATACCCTGTTTCTTCCTTTAAAAGTAACCATTAAACCACCAAAACTATGTAGAAATTCAACTTATCAGAAAGAACCTGCATGCAAAATTTAAAGCATATCAAATAATTCTTTATACAACTCCGTTTAGCTAATTGAAGGGGGGGGGGGTTAATAACCCACAACACCACTCTATATACTTAACAATAAACCCCACAACTAATCAGGGAAACGTCTTATCACTATGAACCTGAATCCAAAAACTGAAGCGAATCGGTTAATTTTGCATGAAATACCATTTACCTAAATTAAGAGAGCTAGTCCCCCCTATCACCCCTATATACTTATTGAATCAATTCCAAAAACAAATCAGGGAAGCATCTTATCAGAATGAACCTATATGCAAAATTTGAAGCAAATCGGTAAATTTTGCGTGAAAAAGACATTAACCTAAATTGTAAAGTGGGTTAGCCCCCTTTCCCTCCCCTTCTTTATACTTATCCACTATACACTAATTACTAATCACGGATGCACCTCTTCAGAATAATCCCATATCTAAAACTTGACTGATATCTGTTAAATCTGCATGAAAAACCCATTTGTCTAATTATATAGAGGGGATTAGTCTCCGTCCCCCTCTTAGACTTATCCAATGAACACCGCAAACTAATCATTGTGGTACCTCATCAGAAAGATCTTATGTCCAAAATTTGAACGAAACCAGATAATTCTGCATGAAAAACCCATTTTTCTAACTTAACGGGGTGGGGGATTACCCCTTCGTTCCTTCTCTTTATACTTATTAAATGAACATCCAATACTAATCACGGAGTAACCTCATCAGAATGATCCTGTATCTAAGATTTGAATGAAATCGAAATCAGATTATTCTGTATAAAAAACCCATTTATATAAATTGAGGGGAGTGGCATTAGCTCCCGTTCTCCTTCTCTACCTATATAATGAACTCTCAAAACTAATCAGGGAAGTGCCTAATCATAATAAGCCTATATTCAAAATTTCAAGTGAATCGGATATAGTTATCATGAGTTATCGCCTTATGTACGTACGTACATACGCACGTACATACATACAGAACGAGTGGGCACATAATCTCTCAGTCTTTGATATCCTGTCAGCTAAAAAAAACAAAAAAATTATTGACCATTTATAGAATTCTAAACAAAGTTACGGAGAAAATCATTAAATCCAGTAATGCCAAATTTACCTCCAAAATTAATTCAAAATTTCAAATTCGTAGCGGAAATTCTGAAAGTAGAATTTTTACTTTGAGAAATTACGAAATATCTGTAATTATCTAAAATGAAAAATATTATTTTTAAATTCTGGTTTGGATTCGTATTTTCTTATTAAAAACGGAGTCCAAATTGTCAGCCCTTATTCAAACTTCTAAAAGATTATCAAATTAACATTTATTTTCTCTGCAAATGCAAAATCTTTTATTTAAATAAATATCATCAAAAGAAAATGTTCCCAAGATGCATTTAACCGCTACAACACTGCTGAAGCTTGTTTTTCTTTCTTTGTGAATTTTCAATATTTCCAGTTTATCATTCAAGTCATTCAGATGGCATTTGACAAGGAAATGCCATTTCCTAAAAAAAATCTCAAACGTCATTTGTTTGAAAAATAGTTCAAAATAACTGTATTTCGCTATTGATGATTTTAAGAACGCATTTTTAAATTTATACAAAGTAGTCGATAAACTTCTATAAAAGTATTAGAATTTATTTATCCAGTTTGTTTTTGGTAAACAAAATTAATAAAAAATTATTTTCTATCCATTTATCATGTTTAAGAAATCTTAATATTTGAGTTCATTCATTTTACAAATTTATAAAAAGTATTCTTTAAATATTTATAAAAGAATTAGAGTTATTCTAAACAAGTTCATCGATGTTTTTGTTACACTAAATTAATGAAAGAAACTGTTTTAAAACCTTTTATTTAAGAAAATAAACTTATAAAAAATTTTAAGTAACTAATAATCAAAAAATAGTCATATACAAAAATTTGGTTCAGCTCTAGAACTAACGTCATACAGTTTTAGTTGGTGCAATATTTAAAATGGCATAAAATTCGCTATTGCAGCGCACTCTTCAGACGGATTTTTTTCAAATTCAGGGAGTACCAACTAGCCATAAGCATACACGTACACAAAAAATTTGGTTCAATTCGATGCATGATTTCATATACTTTTGGTCGGTACAATATTGAAAATGGCACAAAAATCGCGATTACAGCGTCCCCTTCCGGCGGATTTTTTTTCAAATTCAGGGAGGACTAATTAGCTATAACCAAACACTAACAAAAAAAATTAATTCAATTCGATGCATAATTTCATATACTTTTGGTCGGTACAATACTTAAAATGGCACGAAAATTGAGATTGCAGCGCCCCCTTCCGGCTGATTATTTTCAAATTCAAGGAAAACCAACTAGTTATAACCATCCATTTACACAAAAAATTGGTTCAATTCGATGCATAACTTCATATACTTTTGGTCGATACAATATTGAAAATGCATAAAAATCGCGATTGCAGCGCCCCCTTCCGGCGGATATTTTTCAAATTTAGGGATGACCAACTAGCCATAGTCATATACTTACACAAAAAATTTGATTCAATTCGATGCATAACTTCATATACTTTTGGTCGGTACAATATTGAAAATGGCACAAACATCGTGATTGCAGCGCCCACTTCCGGCGGAATATTCAAAACTGAAGTAGGACCTGCTTGCCACAGCCAGAAACATTCACAAAAAATTTGGTTCAATTCTATGCATAACTTCATACACTTTTTAATGATAAGAATGGCGACATACACACAGACACACACACAGAGACACACGAACAGACAGACATTTTGTAAAAACATGTTTTTTGGAATTTCTGACCCCTAAAACGTGTAAATCCGTCGAAAACCGGAAGTCGAAAAAAATTTCGATTACAATACTTTCTTCTATTGAAGATAGAAGAAAGTAAAAATCATCCTTTTTTTAGCATTTTTAAAATATGACATGGAAAACAATATCAGAATTTTGACATTCTGATGGCCAATCAAGGAGATAAGACGATTTAAATATGTTTTAAAAGCAAAAGGTAATTTTATTTTAACCAAACATACACAATTAAGAGCGTGCGCTGGTAATATTCACAATTTAAACAAATAGCTCACATTATATGTGAGGAGCCCAGAAGCCAAGGGGTACAAGTGACAAAATGTCGATTTGGAGTAAATTGAGTTTAAAGATAATTGATGTTAAATTGGAACATCAATAACAATTGACTAAATTGAAATAGGAAACATCTGCTTGCTACATTCTAATCTTTGAACTCTCATTTCAATAACTGTTAAAAAATAGAGTACAATTTCCTTTAAATGCGTAATTAATCAATATTGTTTGTTTTTCGAAAAAAGTGGTTTATCTCTATAACTCTCCAAATAATCAGAAAATGACCTATATTTCTTTACCTGAAATGAAAAAAAGCATATTTCCAGATACCCTGTGCACTTAACTCAATTTTTTCAATTTTGTCACTTATACCCCTTCGCTTCTGAGGTCCTCATATATAAAATGCAGGAAAAATGCATGACAAATATTGAAATATCGGAACGGTTTATTGTATGGAATGCAATTGCGCAAGTTTCGAATTTCTTCTGCAGTTTGATCTAATGGAAATCGATAGGATTTAATTAAATGTTACCTGAATTTCAGAATATAGAGATAACGTAATTTTAAACAAAACTACTTTAAAAGTTTTTGAAGCAAAAAAGGAATTTCTTGAAGTTTCTTCGGCGGTTCCTTCATACTGAAATTCGAATGCCTATTTATTATAGATTTTCAGTTAAGCTTATTTCCTTAAATGTTAGCTTTTAAAAGTATTCTATGAGGAATTTGAACGCCTAATATTAAAATAATTCACGTTCCAAAAGAAATAGTATTGAAGAGTAATCATCTCTGTACACTTTTAAACAGAATTATAAATTAAGACTTCAATTACTTAATACTATATTATTATTTTATTAAAAACAAATTGGAAATTGCACGTGAAGCGTAACAAATGAGGCGCGTTCGTATGGAAACGAAGTTTTAAAATATTCAGATCTTGCATTCATTCAAGATCTTGCATCTTGATTTCAGAGCATTTTTTGTTTCATCTATATCTTGAAAAATGGCTATTTAGTACTTTTCCAGTGTGATTGACATATTGAAACGGTCTGAAATTTGTCACGCGATAATACGAATATTTATAAACTGATTTGGATATAACTCCGTGTGTACGTAGTACATACTAATGTCTTGACCGAGTTCACGGAACAACTTCATCCGCCATCTTGTTACAAAATGGTGGCCATTTAAGTTTGTCAAAAATCTTTTAAACGTATAATGATGTACAAACAAAAAATTAGAAATTGAAAAAAGGTTCTTTCTAAACTATTTATCTTAATAATGAATTCCGGAGTATTTTTTGCTTTGTCTTTACCTTAAAAAACGCCTGGGATATAGCAGTTTGAACTTCTAAAATTGGGCGACATTTTTTTTTAAAATCAATTTGCCCGCGACAGCCCTCGTATATATTAATAGATTTCGATGTGAGTGTGCATGTGCACATGAATGAAGATTTCGACCAAGCTCGTTGGTTTGTTTTATCCATCATGTTGCTTTAAAATGGTATACACTTCATGATATCGTGGAATTTGGCGACCCTATAAATCGCTTAAAATAAACCAGGTTGAATAAAAGATGACTAATTTCTAAAAATGCTTATTAATATTAAGTATTGACAAAAACTAGTATTCAATCTTATATAACCAGGTTTCACTAATTTGAGCTTCGTATATTTGAATAATACAACTTAATTTAAAATAAATAAATAAGCATATGAAAGCTTACTCTTCCTCTCGGCACTACCGGAAGGACTTGCAATAGAAGGCTCACAGATACATTTTGTTGACTTTTATATTAGTATTTTCACTTTACTATCAATATTAAGTTAACATTTCAATTATTGCAATTGAAATTTATCAAACTTTTTACAATTTTTTATGTCCTTACAGTTTTTAAACACACTGTACAGTGTACAGTACATACATACATTGTAAGAAGTGTAAACATCTTCATGAAAATCGCTGGATTACTGTACCCATCATAAAAAAAAACTCAAAAATTAGACGATAATCAAAAAATACCCCACCCCCTCCAATGCAAAACCATACCATTTTATATTTATTGAAAAAAAATCAGAATGCTATTTATGTTTGCATTCATTCTTTTGCTATTTTTCGATTTATAATATGTATATTTTTTACTATGAAGTATAAAAATAAAAATCTCAAGCTCAAAGTTTTTATGTAATAATTATTTTTTCATCTTTCGTTTAAGGCTTGACAAGAGGAAGTGACAGAAATATTAATAAAGAGTAAATAAGAACACAAAATCAATCGCAATGCATAAATTATGGAACACTTTCCAAGAAATTCAGAATACCATAACAAAATTTCACAGTTTCCTAAGTCGAGGATGATGTCTAAAAGAAAAATTTGGAGAATGCATAACGCATTTGAAAACCGAATTTCTACTATTAGGGTCAGGTGAGGAAATAGTGACAACTGAATCTTCCAATTGTTCGAAAGTTTATTATTAATTTCTTACTCAACTCAAAATTAATTACTCATATCTGGTTTTAAGCAGTTTATTCTCATGAGCACACTCATCTCAAATTCTTTCGAACGTATATAATTTAACAAAACACAATTCCAATAAAAAACCGTAACATTTTTTCACATATACTCATAAAAAAACATTCTAATCAACTCAAAAAACAAAAAGAATATTGTTTCACACAGCTTAGGTAAAAACTGAAGAAATAAACAGATAATGTATTTATCACAAATTATCGTTTGCACAGAAAACTTTTTACATTTTGAAATAATTAGGTATATCTTGGTTGCTAGGTGACACAGCCAGTAGAAAATTAAATAGCATTTTATCAAACATACCGCCCCTCTTGAAACCTCTGAGGGGGGGTTTCAAACTAAAACACTGGAATTACAACCATTGTAAAAAATATAAATAACAATACAATTAAATACAATATAAATGAGTCACAGTTAAGTTAAATTTAAGCAAATATTTAAACAATTTTACATAATAAATAAAGAAATTTTACAGTAATGTACACTTTCTTATAAAAACTGAATTACTTTTCAAGAGGTAATACAGCAATTTTGGATACTGCTCTTTTATATATTCCATTTGGGGTTTTTATATTTACAACTCTTACTCTATTATCATTACCAAAAAATACCTCTACAATTCTCCCTAATAACCATTTAGACACTGGAAGATCATCTTCCTTTATTACAACCATATCTCCTATTTTGAGGTTGTTTTTTGATATCATCCACTTATGCCTTTGCTGCAATGTACTTAAATAACTATTTTTCCACTTTTTCCAGATGGTCTAAACCATTTTAGACCATCACCAATAAGAAAATGTCCTGGGGTCAAGACCTCCAAGTCATCAATATCTGTACTCAAGGGAGTAAGCGGGCGCGAATTTAAGATACCTTCAATTTGGACAATTATAGTTAAAATTTCTTCATAAGTTAATTTAGAGTTGCCCACAACACGTTTAAAGTGATACTTGAAGGACTTGACTCCCGATTCCCATAAACCTCCAAAATTTGGAGCTCTAGGGGGAATAAATTCCCGAGCAATACCTTCAGATAACAAGTAATTAGTAAGGTTCTGGTCTGGTTTGTTTACAAATTCATGCAACCTTTTAAGCTCTACATTAGTCTTCACAAAATTGCCTGAATTATCACTGAAAATTTTTCGAGGTTTGCCTCGTCTGGCAAAAAACCTCTTTAATGTGGCAATAAAAGCCTCAGACGTTAAATCAGTAACTAATTCCAAATGCACTGCCTTTGTTACCATACAAATAAAAATACAAACATAAACTTTATGAAAAATACCTTTACGTTGACCTTTATATCTAATCAAAAATGCACCACAGAAATCAGTTCCTGTGCAATTAAAAACAAAGTCAACATTTATTCTTTCTTTCGGGAGCTCGCCCATAATTTGCTCTAACAATTTAGGTTTGGCCCTGATGCATATAATACATTTATGTACAATTTTTCTGCTAATAGCCCTACCGTTTAAAGGCCAAAATTCTCTTCGAACACAATAAAGTAAATTTTGTGGTCCTATATGTAGATATTTTTTGTGATAAAATTCAATAATTAATTCTGTTAATTTGTGTTTAGAGGGCAGTATAATTGGGTGTTTTTGGGCATAATTTACCGTGCTATTTTGGAGACGACCTCCAACTCTGATTAAATTATTTTTATCCAAGAAAGGATTTAATGAAAGCAATCTACTATTTTTTGGTAACTTCTTACCCTTAGATAACAATGTGCATTCAGAACTGGACTCTTTTTCTTGAACAGATTTTATGATAAACTGCTCAGCTTTCTTCAATTCAGCAGATGTTAACTTACCTAAATACCTTTCTTTTGGCTTCTTGACATTCTGAATGAACCTGAAAACATAGCTAAGAATTCTTATTAATTTAGCATAATTATTACTCAATTGCAAAAAATAGTCAATAAAAGATGAACAGTCTGATATTAAAAGTGTAGTCTCTGAAAAAGTCTTTGAAGCTGTATTTTTAAGTTCAGTTAAGTATAGATACTTATCATTTTGCTCAAGTTCAACAATATTTGGAGAATGTTCAGTTTGTTGTGTTAGGAATAGTGGACCCTTCCACCATAAGCTACTCTGGAGAAGTTTGTCTGGATCTACACCTCGCGACACAAGATCAGCAGGATTATCAGAAGAAGCCAGATGTCCCCAATGACTGATATCAGAAAGATTCTGAATCGTAGCCACACGTGATGCCACAAAGGTTTTTAAGTCACACGGCTGTTTTCGAATCCAACATAATACAATAGTACTATCTGAATAATAGTTAACACTTCTTTAGGAACTTTTAAGGTTTTGGCAACCTTATTCATCAATTTGTCTAATAAAACTGCACCACAGAGCTCCAAGCGAGGAATAGTGATTGTTCTGATTGGTGCAACTCGACTTTTACTGGAAAGCAACTGAGAAATTTGCTCTCCTGAAGAATTTAAAGATACAGCATACAATGCCACACCGTAGGCTTTCTCCGAAGCATCTGAAAAGCCACAAATTTTAATTTGCACTGAATTATTTGTAAAAATGTATCTAACAGCACTTATATTGTTGATGGCTCTTAATGATTCTAAAAACTGCAACCAATCATCAAGCTCAGCTGTAGGGAGATTTTCATCCCAACCAATTTGCAGTCTCCACAGTCTTTGTAGGAAAATTTTTGCTTTCGTCACAACTGGTCCTAGTAGACCCAAGGGGTCGAAAATGAGAGCAATATTTGACAGTACACTTCTTTTAGTTACCTTGGTTTGCTCACTGAATGATACACTAAAAGTAAAAGTATCATCATTGGCTTTCCAACAAAGTCCTAGTGCCTTAGTTTCACTCATATTTTCAAAAGTGTAATTCTCATTTTTAAAGGCTGGCTCCATTAATTCTGGATGGTTACTAAACCATTTATGTAAATTCATGCCGCACGTATTTAATAGTTAAATAAGCTCAATTTGCAATCTCTTAGCCGATTTTATGTCAGCTGCTGCAGTCAGGACATCGTCCATATAAAAGTCTGATTGTACCACACCAGAAGCATACGGAAATTGAGATTCACCATCTATATCAAGCTGTTTAAGGCAGCGCATGGCTAAATAAGGGGCACTAGTTGTGCCATATGTGACTGTACATAGTCTGTAATATTTCATTTCACCATTTATAGTATCTTTCCAAACTATGCGCTGTACACGTTGACATTTATCGATAAGTATCATGTGATACATCATTTTTACATCTGCTGTAAATGCATAGAGGTGTGTACGAAATCTAAGTATCATGCTAAACAAATAATCTTGAATGACACCTCCATTCAGCTGTATGGAATTTAGGGATTCTCCTGATGAAGTTGCATGTGAACCATTAAAGACAACTCTCAATTTTGTAGAACTTTTATCTGGGCGATAAACAGCATGATGAGGTAGATAATTCGCATGTATTGACTCATCTGTTTTCTCTACTTCCTCCATATGGCCTAACTCTCTATACTCCGCCATAAATGCGCAATATAACTCTAAAAGATTTGGATTTTTGACTAGCCTATTCCAAAGTGAATTTAATCTATTTTCCGCAAATTGCTTTGATTCTCCCAAAGAACTAGGATCTTTCTTCAACGGCATTTGTACTATGAATTTGCCCGTTATATCTCTCTGATGTGTGTTTATAAAGTGGGTATCGCATGCTAATTCTACTGTATTTCTCAATGGTGTACTTTCTTCTACTCTTTCAATTTCCCCAAATTTTTTCATTTCAAAATTTAAATCTGTTTCAGTAATTAACCCACAATGTATTTGTTCCTGATCGTTACAATCGTAAACACTCCCACTTACTATGCAACCGAACACCGTATTTTGCAGTATTAATTTAGAATTTGGTAGCTTCATACGACCCACCTTTATCAATTCTAGAAATACTTCAGCTCCTGGCAAAAGATCTATTTTCTCTGGTCTATTAAATTCAGGATCAGCAAGAATAATAGACTCTGGAATTCCTAGCTCTGAAATATTAATATATTTCGAGGGCATAATTTGCGAAATCTTTGGTATGATAAGGAAATCTAACTCTTGGCTATAATCTCCCGAATTATTACTGATCAAGGCAGTAGTTTTATTTTTTACAGCTACAGAGGATCCACTTAAACACGATACCGAAATATTACTTTTTTCTTTTCGAATTCCTAATCTTTCATCTAACTGCAATGTTAAAAAATTGCTCATTGAAGCATTGTCCAGTAAAGCACGCACCAGAACTTTATTTCCAAATTTATCTCTCATATAAACAATAGCAGTGGAAAGAAGAACTGTTTTAACATTATTCGATCTCACATTTGAAGTACCAGTGAAATTTTGAATTTGGTTATTTAACTCAAATGGTATGGCTTCAGCATTTAATGTTGGTTTACTTTCATTCTTTGACAATGCATTTGGCACTTCCTTATCAGTATAATTTTTTGTGTTTCCCACCGCATTGGAATTTCTCTCACTCCTATCAAAACAAAGAAATATATTGTGGCATTTATGGCATTTTGAACACGGGAATGACGAGTTACATTTTTTGACGCAGTGGAATTCTGAAAGACAGTTAAAGCACATATTGTTTTTTAAACAAATTCTACTCTTTCCTGTACATTAAATTTTTGAAATTTGGGACATTTAAAAACACTGTGATTTTCCTGGTTACATACAACACATTTGCGCATATTTTTCTCATTTAAACTCGCAACCATGGATGTTACCTTTGAAAAGCTATGCTTTGTTTGGCTTTCGTTTTGAAAATTTCGTTTTGTATTTACTTGTTTGGACGTACTTAGTGTACGCGCGTGGTCTCTCAAGAATTCTAGCAATTCAGTTAAACTCGGTAAATTATCCCGCTTAAGATGTCTTTCCCACCACATTTTTGTATTTACATCTAATTTTTGAGCCAAAATATAGGCAAACATAGTAGTAGAAAACCCCTCAACTTTTTGTTCTAAAATCTCTAACGACCTAATACATTCATTTGTTACATCTATTAGATTTAATAATGCTGCTGGGGACTCATTCTGAATAACAGGAATATTTAAAAAAACGTTTTAAACGCGCGTAAACTTGCTCTCTCGAATTAGAAAACCGTTCTTCCAAAAGCGACCATGCAACATCATAATTAGAATCCACGATTGAAATAGATTGAATTATACGAAAGGCATCTCCTCTCAATGAAGACTTCAAATATTGTAATTTCATTGCCCCTGACAAATTAGAATTTTCATGTACAGTAGCCTTAAATATATCCTTAAAAGAAAGCCACTCATGCAAATTACCCGTAAATACACGAAGAGTTAACTTCGGCAATTTTATGTTATTTTCAGCCTTTGTGGCGTTTTCTAAATTAACAGTTTGCAATTTCATTTTTGATAACTTTTTGGTAAGTTCAAATTCCATTATTTCTAAAATTTCATTAATTTCTTCGTTTTCCTTAATAAAATCCTCAATTTTATCTTCTTTACTTATCTTATAAATAGACTCAAATAATTCAGAAAAGTTTTGTTCTAATTTATTCCGTTTCTCCTTTATGAGAATTAATTCATTTAATTTTAGCTCAGAATTCGATAATTTTTCTTTTAATTTTGTCAAGTTTGTTTTGAAAATTTTCTTTTTTGCTTTTTAATTCTCTCATACTCATTTTTAATGAATAAAAATTAAATGGGTGCACTTACCCCTCTTGACTATTTAAAAGATGATTTCTAAATACGAAGAAATAGGAAAACACAACAAAATATTCATCATTTATTCTTCAGTCATTGACGTAGAACAACAACTCGCTGATTTTTCTCCGTAGAGACGGACCATATGAATCTTCCAATTGTTCGAAAGTTTATTATTAATTTCTTACTCAACTCAAAATTAATTACTCATATCTGGTTTTAAACAGTTTATTCTCATGAGAAGACTCATCTCCAATTCTTTCGAACGTAGATAATTTAACAAAATACAACTCTAATAAAAAACCGTAGCATTTTTTCACATATACTCATAAAAAACATTCTAATCAACTCAAAAAACAAAAAGAATATTGTTTCACACAGCTTAGGTAAAAACTGAAGAAATAAACAGATAATGTATTTATCACAAATTATCGTTTGCACAGAAAACTTTTTACATTTTGAAATAATTAGGTATATCTTGGTTGCTAGGTGACACAGCCAGTAGGGGCTATTATGGATAAAACTGTGCATAGTAAAATTTTGTTCCACACTTAGATATTAACTTCATAATGTATTTTTTATTTTAAATGACACTTATTACTAGTTAGAAGCATTTTTGATTTCCAAATTGCAATTTGAACAATGTCTACCAAAATTTTTGACAAACGGATTACACTAAAAAAATGAAAGACTCAAAAATGAATACATCAGTGTATTCATACAGAATTGAGTATGTTTGTATCAAAATTTATCACATTGCTTTCTCAATTTTGAAACATCATATGTTATCAAATCCAAACTAACAATAATTTTGTACCCTGTAATGGTTTATTTCATTCAAAGTGGCAAAAAAGATGCTTCTTAATGCAAATATTAATTTATACACAGTATTTTGAAATAATTTAAAACTGCTTGCGAATAGTGCTTTTGCATAAAAATATTCGATTTGTATATTTTGCTAATAATTTTCGCTATTTTTCTTAATAAACAATCGATTAAACTTTTATTGTTAATAATTTTGAGCAAGAAATAAATGCTAATATATTTTTACTTTAATTGATAAGTTATGGAGGCAGTTCATAGCGATTTACATTTGAACACAACCATGGAATCAAAAGTGAGTACATGTGTCTCTCAGTTTTGAGCACATTTGGATCGGAGATATTTTGAGTATGTGAAGTACTTATAATTGAATATTTTTTATACAATTTTGAGAAACAATTTTTTCAGTGTAGTCAGCTTGGTGCTCTAATGGTCTTAACTACCCCCAAAAATGCGTGTAGGTAAATATAAAATAAAAATATAGTTGTCATAATTTCCCCACTCTTAATTATCTTAAACTTTTGTGGTTGTGAATTTATGATGGGATAATTATAACCATCTTTTTAACATAATAAAAAGGGGGCTGTGAGAATTAAAAGATCTCTCAATAGGATCTATAGATTTTATACACATCAAATGATATTAAAATAATAATAATAATTCAATTTAAAAACGCATATCGCAACTGAAAATGCACTTGCAGCCATTATTGTTCGTAGACTTCAATAGTTCACGTATTGTTTGCATTCTTATTTAGTTAAATTCTTTTGTCGATTCCTTTAATTGAATCATAAATTATTTGATCTCCCCCTTCTTTAGTAAGAACTTTGCATTACACTTAAGTGAAGACACATTAATTTAAATATGTTTAAATGGTGTAAAATAATCAAAATGCACCACAAAAAATTTTCCCCACAGACCACAATGTAATAGAATTCTATTGAGTTTATCTGTAAAAGAACCATAAATTCTACACATTAAATTTTCAATACCGAACTTGCCATTATAAACTGTAATATATATATATATGGGAATAAAGGAAAAAGTATTCAGCAATAAAAGATCATAAACTCAATGATTTAATGAACATGATATGCTAAGGGAGACTCTTGTGATGATGCTTGGAGAGAATAAGGTGTTCTATAGATTTTCAGCGATGGCGAGTTTGGTGGATTTTTAATGCAAAGCTCAGGGAAGCTTGTATTCAGTTCTACTGTTATATTTGAATGTTACGTATATATTTTATGTCTATTAAATCTTTCTATGTTTTCCAGAATATTAGTTTTGCTTAAATCTTAAATTAATCACTGAATATCCCACAAGTTTTGGGGGCTCGGCCGGGATTTGAATGATTTCGCCGATTTATATTTGAATTCGAATTTCACGATGAAAGCTATTATGTACTATGAAGATCTAAGTCTAAGAAGAATGTTTTGTTTTTAAACTAAAACGTATTATATAAAAAAAGGAACTGTTTTTCATATCTGTAATTATTAGAAATTATCCGTTATCAAGCCCACAAGATAGTGCAATATTTTGTTTTGTTGAAGTGTAAAGAAAAATAAATAATGTCCATTCTAAATAAAGCTAGAAAGGCTGATTTATTAACATTGTGTGATGACCTAGATATGGTTGTGCCTCAGAGTCCAAGAATCATTGATTTGATAAAGTTGGTGACTGAATCAAAGGATTATGAAGAAAATTTTGTAAAAGTTTGACCTGAAGTCATTGCCGTGGATAGAATAGAAAAAGAAAGGTAAAAGCAGAAAAAGAAGAAAGAAGTCTCGAAGCAGAAAAGGAAGAAAGACAGTTAGAAGCAGAAAGAAGATTAGAAGAAAGAAAATTAGAAATGGAGTACGAATTACGAAAAATTGAACTTCAAGGGAATATGACAAACATAAGTGACGGTTCGACTGTAACTAGTTCAGGTAAGCAACCAGATTTGTCTAAATTAATGTCACACTTTGACGGGAAGTTTGATATTAGTATATTTGTCATATTTCGCTTTATTCGAGAGACAAATTTCTAGGATGAATATAATAAAAGAAAATTGGGTAATGCACTTATTAAATTTAATTCCGCTAGAAATTGCTAATGTTATAACTAGAGAAACCAGAAACATTAACAAATAACTACGATTACGTAAAAAACTTGCTGCTCAAAATATTCAAATTGACTCCAGAAGAGTTAAGGCAAAAATTAATGTCGCATAAGAAAGAAAATTCAGCCACTTGGCGCGATCTAGCGTTTGAGTTAAGAAATTATTTAGAAGAATGGATTATCGGTCGTGATGTATCTAATTTTGAAGACTTAAAAAAATTAATGCTGGTAGATCAAATTAAGAGAAGATTACCGATAGAAATGAAAGAACATTTGATCGATGATCTTCCTAAAATTAAAAATGTTGATGTGTTAGTTTCTAAATTAGATGATTATGACACAGCAAGGCGTAATGTTAAAACCATGAATAGAAATTCACACCACTTTGAAGATAGGAAGTCAAAAATGCGCAAAAACAACAACACAAACCATGGTTACCATATCAACGTTATAATACTTTAAGAAAACAACAGTTTAAAGATAATACAGATAATGAAAATGAATCTTCTTATTTAAATGAAAAGAACAGGGCACAAATTATGTGTTTCAAAAGTAACCGTCTTGGCTACGCAATATCGCAGTGTAATAATGATAATAATAAACAAATAACAAGTTGAATGTAGATACTGCCATTGCAGAATTTAGTTTCGCCTCCGATTAGAAAATAAATAAATAAATAAATAAAAATAGATAGAGGTTTTTTAGAAGGGCGACACCGTTTAGAATGCAATGAACTAACTTCATTTTTCTTGTGTTTATCAATATAATAGCAAACAGAACGTCGTGAAATACCCAATTGATTAGCAATTTCTCTCTGAGACATTGGAATTGCGGAATAATAAAGAGATACAATTTGACGTGCTACTTCTTCATTGACTAGATTCATCAAAAACGGATTTTTTCTTTAGTTTAAACGCTTTTTTATAGACTCTGAGAAAAAGGGAATACATTTTAACAATAAAACGTGTGGAATCCCGTCGAATTCTACTAATGAAATATTTAAAAGACCCAATCGATTTGGTTTAAAAAAAAGGCAAAAGTAATTATATTATTGAATCAATATATAATAAATATATTTCCAAACTTAATGTCAAGTCTGCCAGTTACAATTTTGCATGCAAATATTCGCACATCTTCAGTTAAAATTGTAATCTGAGTGCCGACGAAATCTAGAAATTTTATTTTATATGCACTCACAGAAAAATAGTTTTATTAAAAAAAAAACTAATTTCATTTTTACTATGATATTATTTTCACTAACTGAAGTCATCTGAAAGTAAAATCTCAATCTCAGTGTCCATAATGAAAAGAAATATTGAAATGTAATATTGTTATGAGTAAAAATGCGATGTTTTAAATAGTGACGTCATTTTCTCTTCAAATGTTTTTTAAAAGTTACTGTTATTAGTAATATGAAAAAGACGTCCTTAATAATATTGTAAATTCATTTTATCTGGTTGCTGAATGCCATCATTTTCCTCATTTGAAATATTTCTTACTTTGCTTTAGACATTAATTTTTATCATAAATTATTTTCTGTTATTTTATTTACATTATTAATATTATTTCTCAGTAAATATATTTTTTTACCTCAATTAGTGCATAATTATATGCAATCATTTTATTGTGATTAAATTTTACGAAAACAATTAACTTTTTCTTTTAAATGCGAGGACATGTTCACTGATGAAATAAAGTTTCTGACTTGTGGAAAGTAATAATGGAAAATAAATTTTTATTATCGAGAGAAATCTAAACTAAGTTGCCACCATTTTGAAGAAATATTGTAAAAAGCATTTAAAATTAAAAATAAAATATAATAATGGAAATAAATTAAAAAATAGCTAAAATGAGCACAACTACAAATAAATAGCTTTCATTTAAAAAAATAATTATCAAAATCGGTTCAGTAGAAAATTCAGGGCTGATGACACGACATTTTTAGCTTGTCTGAAAGAAATAGCATCGGAGGCTAAAAAATAACAGCCAAAATCGGAGCCAAAACCCTCGATTATCCAATCACAAAGAGATGAATTTTGCAGTAATCAAATAAACCAACAGCGCCAAACCAGATTACATGAAAATATTGATATTAACGGCGAAAAGACAGATCTTTTTTGACACTGGAAGTGATATCAATCTGGTCAGTTATGAATACTATACGGAGATTGGATTGCCAAGATTACTTTCAAATAATATCTCTTTGTCAGGCATAGAAAAAGTAGTTGTTTATCCTAAAGGATACTTTCCATATGAATTTAATATTGATGGTTTTCTAATCAAAGCAAATTTGTATGTGTTAGAATCTTTTGCATACAATATTTTATTGGGATATGATGTGATTAGCAAATTAAATTTGGCGATAGACGAGGACGGAATTAAGATCGTTGGGAAAGTCAACAATATTCAAGTAGGTTACACTGAAGTTCAGAATAATTCTGATATAAAATTGAATCATGCTGCCAGAAATAATAATGTAAGAAAATATCAAAGTTAGATAATTCACGTGATGAAAATATTATAGTTGCAAATGATAATAATGCAGGAGGTAATTTCTTGATTAATTTCGCAAGCGTCATAGAGGATGATGAAATGAAATTGAATCGCGTGAGAAATTTGAAAATAAGAAAAGAAATAAATGAGAAAGAAGAAAGTTTCATTAGTAAGAAAAAAATGAACGAAAGAAATGATGTATCAAAAATAGGACGAATGATCGACCTAAAAGAAAAGCACAAATTATGTGCATGCACCAATTAAAATAAAAATGAAACGATGAAAATTGAAAAACAATATAAACGGAAAAACACGAGAGAAGAAAAGAATATTGAAGAAGTAAATGCAAATAAGCAGAGATTTGTCGGATATAACAAAAAGCGTGATTACAATGATAGAAATGAAGAAAGGAAATATTATTCGAGAAATAATTTTGGAAAACGTCACACATATGAAAATCGGAGAAAATATTTAGAGGTACAGCAAACAGAAAGAAAACATGAATTTTTTGAAAAAGGAAGGGTTGAACTGTGTGAAAGGAATAATATTAAATTGGAAAGTAAAACAAACATTAAAACAAATTTTAATGGTCCACGTAGAAATCTATACTTCTGGAATAACGGTAATTATAGAAAAAAAATTAACATGATGAGAAAAGTACCTAACATATATAAATTAAATGATCCCGTGGTAATCGGAGAAATGCAGTATGAGAGAGGACTGAAATTAAAGGGAAAATTCCATGGACCGAATAAAAATATTAAAGTAAAGTCATATGATCGTTATGATGCAGAGAGAAATGGAGATCATGGTAGACAACAAGATATCCACTATTGCAAAATACATCAAGCCGTGGGGTAATGCATCTGCATAACGTTAGCTATTTTTGTTTTATGTTTACTTGTAACGTTAGATGTTTTTGTTTTATGTTTACTTGTTTTAATTTAAATTTGTGTAAATTTGTGTCCAAATTTTTAAAAGTAGCTGACGAAGTCGTCTGAAACGTCAGGATGACCGAGAATGTGGGAATAAAGGATAAAGTATGCAGCAATAAAAGATAATAAACTCAATTATTTAATGAACGTGATATACTAAGGGAGACTCGTGTGATGATGCTTGGAGAGAACGAGGTATTCTATAGATTTTCAGCGATGGCGAGTTTGGTGGATTTTTAATGCAAAGCTCACGGAAGCTTGATTATGCTGAATATTATTCAGTTCTACTGTTATATTTGAATGTTACGTATATATTTTATGTCTATTAAACCCTTCTATATTTTCAAGAATATTAGTTTTGCTTAAATCTTAAGTTAATCACTTAATATCCCCCCCCCCACATATATATATATATATATATATATGTAATAATATAAAAAAATGCGCCATTTTGCCCTCTCTGAGCTTTTAATTCTAACTTTATGGAACATACTTTTAATCTTAATTTCGTAATGTATTAATATTTTAACAGCTAATGTTCTTTTTCTTACTTTATTTAACTTAGTAATAATATATTGATTGTTCTCAAAAAGAGTGGGAAACGATTTCGAAATCTATATATATATATATGTAATAATATAAAAAAATGCGCCATTTTGCCCTCTCTAAGCTTTTAATTCTAACTTTATGGAACATACTTTTAATCTTAATTTCGTAATGTATTAATATTTTAACAGCTAACGTTCTTTTTCTTATTTTATTTAACTTAGTAATAATATATTGATTGTTTCTCAAAAAGAGTGGGAAACGATTTCGAAATCTTCTTTCAATGTAGAGTCTATTTTTTCTTTTTAGAATAATTATCGAGAATTTAATTTTATTTTTTATTGAGACTTTAACACACCGGCAAATATAGCACTCTTAAAGTGCTATATTTGCCTTCTTGTGTTATTGCACTCTTAAAGTGCTATTACACGTAAAAATTGCAAGCGACAAAAATCGCCTGCGTTTTTTCGTGTTCTTAGCATTTCATTGGCTGTTCGAGAAGAGTCTTTACTATCATTTGGATTTCCAAGCATTTGATTGGCTCTTACTGGCGACTCGCTTCGCTCCAGGCGTCAAAGATGCTCCGACAAAAGAGAATCGCGCGCTACCAAGCTACTCCCCTGGTATAACATAGAATAACATGGAGACGCCTGCAATTTGACGCCTGCAGCACGACACGTGAAATAGCACTTTAAGAAGGAATAACGGAACCTAAATTTTATTATGGAGGGAAAAAGAAAAAAAAAATTGTGGTATTTATTTAGTAGTTTCGGCCCCTGAACAACATCGATGGAGTAAATTCTTTATCAAAATGATGTTGTAATATTTCACTGCAGGTGTTCTTTATCTTAAATATTCAGTAAATGGTTTCGTAGATGTTAATTATATAAAAAAAAAAAAATACTGAGGCGTATTTCATAAACAAGGGATTTTCCTCCTGTAGATGTCAAACATAATCACAAACAAAATTTCATGTGATGATCCTTTTCACAGAACTCCTAGTTATAGTCCGTGGGGCGACAGGCAAAAAGATGCTTAGAAAGTAAGTTTCGTTTGTCAAGTCTGTCAACTAAGAAAATATGTATTTTTTATAATGCTAGATACACATAGATAAGAAAAATGCAAGGTTCCCCCAAAAATAGTTGCACATTTTTTTTTACAAGCAAATAACTTGGATTTATTGCTATATTTGAAAAACGTAATTTTAATGCCTTTAATTTTTAAATTAAAATATTTGTATTTATTTAACCTGACTTTTTAAATAGTAGATATGCATACATGAGAAAACAACGATGTTCCCTTAAAATTAGTTGCATATAATTTGTTTACATGCAAAAAAGTAAATTTATTGCATCAATCTAAAAAATGTGCTTTAAAGATTTAATTTTTATATTAAAATATTTACAATAATTTAATTAATACTTGTATATAGACTTGCTTGTCACATTATAGCTTTAAATAATAAAAATAATTTAAAAGTGTACATGTTTAAGTAGCATAAAAACTGTATGCTTTATAAATGCCTCATTTAGTTTATATACTTAAACATCTTATGCCTGTTTTATTTTAATAATTACTTTTCTAAATGTAAAAAAAAAAAAAAAAAAAAAAAAAAAAAAAAAAAAAAATTGTTAAAAGTCGCTTAAAAAATTCTAAAATGGCGAGGACAAATTTTACTATATTAGAAAAAAAAATACTATAATCAAATTTATTTAAAAAATTACGAAATACTGAAGCAAAGCGCGAAAAAGCACCGAAAATTGCATAAAGTATTCGAAAAATTTGAAAATCTCTGTATAAATTTCGAATAAATTTTATTGCAAATGGGATGGAAATTTCAATATTGAGCTGAACTATTGAAACCAAAGAGCGCTGATGAATTCTGAAAAACTTTTTAATGGGATTTATGCAACATGCCATTATTTGTTTACAAAACAGACCAAAAGATCAACTAAAAAAAAAAAAAAAAAAAAAAAAAAACAGAAAATGTTTAAATACCCTTTTAACTGTCTTATTTGTAAGAATCATTTTTACTTGGAGTAAAAAATAAAATAAAATAAAATAAAGATTCATTTATTTTATATTTAAATAATAAAATGTTTTTGCAGCGCCATCTCTTGGCAGTTTTATTTAACACAAGTTATCTTATAATATGGGCTGAAATATATGTTTTTTGAGAAGAATTAAAAATTAATGTGCACGTTTTGGTTGAGGAACATTGTAAATTTTAAAAATATATATCAAGATTGACTCATTTTCAAAAAATCCCTTAGTTGCGTGACATGGTAAACGAAACTGAACGATATGCTCGCTTGCCCTGCGGACTATTATCACCAAGCTCTTTTAAAGATCGCTTTAAAAATTCTGACTTATCTGAGATCTTTTTTCTTTCGACATCATTCCTTGCAACACCAGTGGCATTACTTTGATGACTCATGTTCGTCTCAGGTCAGAACAATCAGGGCAGACATTCCAGCGACCAATCTCCAACTCTGTGAACATGGCGAGCACACAATCATCGTTATGATGAAACTCTCAAAAAGCCAATCTATAGTTGATAAGTTGGGTTAATTCATATTTTCTTTAGTAACATATGCCTTTCATTTTAGAGAACCTGCCGGCTTTCAATTGTGACGAAAAAGGAAATAAATGGCGGTATTCCATCCGCTGTACAATACGTCCATTTTCTTAAGCACTAACAGCAGTTTAAGCAGCCGTAATATTAAGTTACCAAGCAGTGGATTGGGGTCTTTGGTATTTTCCCATAAAAAATTTAAGTCTCTCAGTCCTTGAATTCATATTTATTAGAGCACATAAGATAAGTGAAGTTATCCCAGCAGTCAGTGTTGCACACATCGAATACTACCACCTTCGTAAACCAAGCTACATCATCCGATATTCCAATTTATCGGAAAAATGAAACGGGCGTCTTAGTAGTTTAAAAATCAGCTGCATTCTAACGCTCTTCAAACCTAGAATGAATTTCCGAGGCTTCACGAAAAAACTAGCCCCTCTTCAGTACTCGTCAGCAAATTTAAGATCCAATTAGGATTAACTTCAAGGCTATGACGTCAGTCATCACCATCTCCTATAGGTAGACGGGTGCGTGACCTCCCGTAAGATCTTAATACTGTTGCGGAATAGACTAACCTGTTCACATCCGCGCAAGAACACACCGGCAGACGATCTTAATAAAAAAAAAAAAATTAAAATCTCGATAATTATTCTAAAAAGGAAAAATAGACTTTACATTGAAAGAAGATTTCGAAATCGTTTTCCGCTCTTTTTGAGAAACAATCAATAGATTATTACTAAGTTAAATAAAATAAGAAAAAGAACTTTAGCTGTTAAAATATTAATACATTACGAAACTAAGATTAAAAGTATGCTCCATAAATTTAGAATTAAAAGCTCAGAGAGGGCAAAATGGCGCAATTTTTTTTTTATTACATATATATATAGAGAGAGAAGATAGCCGGTGATGCACAAATAAAACAGACTCGGGAGAGGAGTAAGACAAGGAGACACCATTTCGCTTAAGCTTTTTAATGCTGTCTTAAAAAATATCTCCAAGAAGCTTGATTGGGAAAACAAAGGGATTAGAATAAATGGTGAATATTTAAGTCATCTCCGGTTCGCTGAAGACATTGTAATTTTCAGTAAGAGTCCTGAAAAATTGGAAATTATGCTAAAAGATCTTGCAGAAGCTAGCATCAATGTGGGATTAAAAATAAATTTAGAAAAGACAAGGTCATGTTTAATTCATTTACATCAAAAAGAAAATTGTCTACAAGAACACTGAGATTAAAGAAGTGCAAAGTTATGTGTGCCTAGGACAGGAAATATCATCGCATAATAGTATCATGAATGAAATCAGTAGAAGTATAAGAAATGGGTGGAGTGCTTTTGGGAGGAACAATATTATTCTGAAGAGTAATCTGCCTCTTTGTTTGAAAAGAAAAGTGTTTAATCAATGTATTTTACCTGCATTAACTTACGGAGCAGAAACATGGACACTAAGAAAACGGATTATACAAAGACTACAAACAACACAGAAAAGTATGGAAAGATGTATGCTAGGCATAACTAGAAGAGACAGAAAGAGGATAACCTGGATAAGAAATAAGACAAAAGTTTTTGACATCCTTGAAAGAATCAAACAGCTAAAATAAAAAAGGGATGGGCACATTGCAAGAAGACAAGACAATAGATGTAGCACAAATATACTACACTGGTATCCCAGAGATGTAAAACGACCAAGGAGACGACCACAAGTAAGGTGGAGCGACGAAATTAGAAAAGTGGCTTGTGTAAATTGGATGACGAAAGCACTAGACAGAAAACATTGGAAAAGTCTGGGGGAGACCTATATCCAGCAGTGGATCGAAAACGGTTGTTGTTGATGATGATGATATATATAGCAATTTCATGTTAATTTACTATAGTTACACAAGTTAGAGGACTTACAGACAAACCAAATTTATAAACATTTTTCAACTATATTTGAAAGTTTAAAAAATCTATATGTATATTCTAATGCTAATAAATTAATCAAAATTTTCATTTTTAATCACATGATATGTTTTCAAATAAAAATTCGTAATTTTAAAAAAAAGAAGAAAAAACATTAAAATGTTTTAAATATTTGTAAACTTTAATAGTTTTTTAATCTTTAAAAACTGTGTCTTGGAAAGACCATAAAATTTAGTTAAATCTCTCAAAAGAATTTTTTCTAAAACAGAAGTTTCACATTTCAATAAATTTAAAAATATTTTAATAGAAAATTCATATTTTTTAAATCTGTGTTCCATCATCGAAAATAAGTATTAAATTGAACCTTCACTTGCATGTTAAATATAGTGTTCTTTTAAAGTAAAAACATGTTGGAAAACGCTTTTAATATTTACTTACTTTTGTGTGAGTGATAAAGAAAAAAATATTTACTTTTACTTATTTTGGCTTTTTATTACCGTGTAAAGTTATGCATATGTTCTGGCGAATAGAAAAAAAAGTACACAGTTTTATTGCAAAGATATTTTTTGAAAAAACTAATTCTTTTAAAATCCATATTCCGTCGTTAAATATAAAAATACGAAAAACTTTTCTCTTAGCTTTTTTTCAAACGCAATTTGTTGTATATATATGTATATACTTGAGTTCCATTTTTATCATTTATTCGGCAGAAAATATATTTTTGTATAAAATAATCGTCTCAAAAAATGGATTTAATTTGCAGGTATGCCATATTAAAACTCAAAAGTAAAACTCAAACCCGACGTTAATGTTTACAAAAGTTGGATTCGTAAAATTAAGTAAACAAGTAAAAATTTTACAGTAAAAATTAAGTGCAATCGTTTTTTGGTGTATTTATTTTATTCCTACCAAACTATTTTAGGAAGTGATTAAATTAGATATGGGGTACATATAAATATTTTCTATAAATCTGAGTCATTCTTTCAATTTCAAAGGAAATATTTCTGCTACGTTGAAAAAATTTCAATAGATATGGATAACTGCTTGCCGTGCACGAAGACAGTGGAAATAACTTAACGTAAATTTTTTTAAACACAAATTCTGCGAAAAACATCTTCAATTATGAAAATTTCAACATAAGTGAATAAAGCGTCCATTTTTTTCAGACGTGTATAAGTAATTGAACCCTTACTTTGAAAGGTTGTCATTATATCTTTCTTTTTTCGTATTTTAAATTTATACATTCAGTCGAAATGCACTCAGATGTAAAATATTCAATGTTAATCGTGTTAACGTCAGATCTCCTTTATGCTTCTTTCAAAGAAAAATAAAAAATAACATTGCAATGAAAAAAAAATCGAATGATTTCCATATTTCCCGTAAGAAATAGGCTTTATTTAATATGCATATTCATGTAAAAGATTTGTATTTAAGACCTGAGCTGGCGTCTTTTTTTGAGAGAAAAAAAGTATATAAAAGAAAAAAAGCTACGTCTCACTTCAAGGATAATTTTACTTTATATTTTTTATTTAAAAGTGATGAAGTTTGATTTTCTTTTTTGCTCTTGAATTGAAAAGTGAAATTGAGCACGAAGATTTCATAAAAGAAAGTCACTGAATAAAATTTTATGTATTCTGTGTGGCTTATTTATGAAAAGGTACATTTCTTAAATTAGAGGTGTTCAATCTTTAATGCTCTAAGGCAAAATCATTAAATTCTTAACTTTCGTCCGGGCGCCCTTACGATACTGTAATAGAATAGGATGGTCTTCAACCTTTGAAATTTGAGTGCAAATCAAGAAATAAATCTTAAGCTTCTTCAGGCAGTTCATATCTTTTATAAATAGCGTAGAAAATAACTGCATATATTCATGGTTTACAAGATCAGGGTCGGATTATAAAGTTCTGCGGCTGAATTGAAAATTTTTCATTTTATTTCTCGTGGCTGAATTTGTGCTTAATATTTACATCTAGTACCAAAAATGTTAGATGATTATCTCCTTTAGAAAATCATTCAAAAATGTTGTGGTGATATGTAAACTTCAAAATCATGAATTCATCTATAATTTTTCAAAACAATCTTTAAACATTAAATCAAAAAATTAACAGGATAATTGTTTTTGTAAAAAAAAAAAAAAAAAAAAAAAAGCTAAAAATGTAAAATTTTCTTTATAAAAATTAAGCTCACTCCACAAATTTTATTGAAACGAATTAATTAATCAATCAGTAATTGTGATTAATTAATTAACTAATCACATATTTAAGTCTTTGCAATAAAAAAATTGGCACTAAGTTTAATTTTTAATATAAAATTAAATTATTAGATAAATTTTTGCTACTTGTTACTTACCCATCATACGTAGTATAGGGTAAGTCTTGCAATCGTTTTGAAAATCGAAACATTTTTTTTTGACGGATTTACACGTTTTAGATAGTGAAGATTCCGAAAAATATATTTTTAGAAAAAATTTTTTGCCGTCCGTTTGTCTGTCTGTCTGTAAACGCTCTATCTCCCGAACAAATTGAGATAGAGACTTGAAATTTTGTATGTAGTTAGAATGTAAGAATGGAACGAAGCCTATTTAACATCAACAACCTTGATTATCCGGAACTATTTTTTTCGGACTCTCGAAAAATTCGTTCTGATGAAAGGTATATAAAAATTTTCGAATTTTTTTTGTTCTAAGGAATGGACGTAAAAGGCAATAAAATAACACACATTTTGCATATAGAACGAAGTCGATCGAATTATTAGTTGCCGAGATATTTGTAATCCTGTTTTCCATATTCTTCGATTTTTCATGACCCTGTATTTCATTCAAATTTCAATTCAGTGGTATATTTTAATTGGAAATGAGACGCTTTATCCGACGCAGTTAACTGTTAGTTAATAGAATTATTATTTTTGGAGTTATAAGGATGTTTCTTTTACGCAGTTCGGTACTACTTGAGTAGTTTGGCGTTTTATATAATTTGTCGAAATTGGTACATCAGCAGTTCTTTAATATATCATTACTTTGTATATTAACAATATTTAAATTTTGTTTATGAATTGCAATGCATTGTATAAATAGTTTTCACATGTTTTATTTCCATATACATATCCATGATGGGTAAGTATTACGGTGGCCCCCAGGGACTAGTTTTTATATTAACGGTTACACCCACTCCCCTCTTTTTTTCAATATTATTAAAACTGTTTTGAAAAAGAAATCGCTACTTTGTGGTTTGACGGAATGACCACTTTAACCCTTTATCTAACAAAGGTACTTACAAGTACCATTAAAAAAACTTATTATAAAACTCTTTTAATTCGTCAGTTATTTGTAATACTGTTTAGAATGAGGTACAGACACATTACTTTATCTTGTTCTAAAAGTATTATTGGTTACACAAAACAAAAATATTTTTAAAAGGATGATTTCTTATGCTTTTGCATCTGTTCAGCTTTCTTAGCACTGTGGGAGGGGGATGGGGATTTTTCAATGTGGAAATATTTCTATACTTATATTATCAAATCATCCTATTTGTGCATTTTATAATTCTACAAAATACTAAGAAAATAATTAAAAATAAAAGATTTGAGTGGGATTATAAATATTGTACAAAATACTTGTAAATACAAATTTAATTAATCCGCCTAAATCCTTCAAAAATCCTTCAAATTTTTATTAATTATGTAAATCTTTTAATTCAGTTAAAAAATTTGAGTAAAATGCTTTAGAAAGTAAAATTTCCATGAATTCATAATGCGGTAGATAAAGGGTTAAGGTAACATGCTTTGGAATTTTCCATATGGTGTATTGGCCGCAAAGTCTTTTTCATGGAATGAGTTTTGACGAAACCATGAACAAAAGGAAGATGTGGACTTGCTTTTAAAGGTTTTGAAATTGGATACGAAGTAAGAATTCACTTTTTTGTGTTGATTTTCAGTGAGAACTTTTAGCAGGTCTTTCTGTTCATGTTTCTGTCTTTTCTTCTAGGTCTGGGTGGACGCTCGTCGTTCTTCATTCATACACGTTAAAATATAATTGTGATTTGTTTTTCGTTTGTACTGTTTGGTTTGAGGCATAGTTATGGCTTTTGCCTCGAATGTTCCATTATACGCAGAAACAAAGACAATTCAGAACTACTTTTATTTCGCAAATCCATTACATGTTTATTTCACTACAAAGAAACAACACATTACCCATGTCTTACGCGGATTCGAACCAGGATCCCTCGGTGTGTGAGTAGCTGCTGCTACTGATCAGGCCACTGTGGCGACGTTGTGTATCGTTAATTTTTCGTTTAATTTTGGTTTGTTTACCTTTTCATGTTATGTAAATTAGGGATGAGATTTCCGCGATTTTGCACACCAGTATTTTTTAGAAAAAATGGTATTTCATTTAATCGGAACAGTTTCTTTTTTCTAATTAACGGAAGAACTTTTTTTCTAAGAAAATACGGTTGAGCAAAAACGCAGAAGTCCCATTCCTATGTATTATAATTTTCAAGTTAAAAACTTTAAAGGCAATTTTTTCAATATCATTTTGTTTTTGTAATAGATTTGTTTAATTTTCGTTTGTTTACCTTTTAAAATTAATTTATAATTTCATATTCATAACTTAAATGATCTTGTTTTCAAAATAGTTTAGTTTTTGTATTGTTTTGAATACAGTTTAGACGTGTGTTTCGAAACCTGCAAGTTTTAAAGAGCGGGCTGGAGTTAGGGGTATTTTTCCATCAACTGAGGTGGAACAAACAGTCTTTCATCTTTCTAGCTTCAATTTGATAGTTCTTAGGTTTTCATACTTAAATGTTATAAATATTTTATATATATATATATTATCCAAATTTATGTTGTATTTGCATATTTTTATGAATGAACTCTATATATATGTACATATATATTTTGACTATTGCTGTTGCAGAATCGCAATTTCGCTGAACACAAAACGTAATTGTTACACAAGCACACGTGGTCGCGGCACTGGGATCACCACAAATGGAAGTCTTAAATTGAATCAAATTACTTATTAAAAAAAAAACCTTAAATTTCTTATATTGCAAATTCTAATATTAGATACCTCTATAAGCATCTTGTCTGTACTTTGCCGTTGACTGAAAACATCATAAATTAGGTAATCTAATGACGAAATAGTTTTATTAGAACAATTTTGTTACAAATATTTATGATAAGGGAATGTATTTAAGAACCAGATAGCAAGATAATAAGGTGATCTGGTGTAATAAAGCCAGGCGGGGTAATAACGCCAAGTGCTAATATTTGAAATAATCATAATCATAATCAAGTCATAATTATGAAATAATCTGGTAAATGACACCCATATGCTCTGCGCAGAAGGGTTTTGAGTCATATAAATCGCAAAAAACAGCTCCAAGTTAATTTTTTTCATTTTTAGGTCTTATTGTTTTTACAAGCAACTAAAATTAACGCTTGATCTAAAATTTGCGAGATATGTTTTGTGATGTGAAGACTATTTTTTTATCCGGAAACACTTTGTTAATTACATAAATTTGTAGTACATTTCATAGACTTTCAAAATGTTGTTGAAGATTTTGGATATCTTCTAGAGATAATTTGTAATTTAAAATATACAGCGCAATAACTATAACGGGGTAATAACGCCAATCCTTGGAATTAATACCCCGGTTGATTCTCTACAGTGGCCGAGCTAAATCCTAAATACTGATTCAAATAAATACAGTTAAAACTGTGCAACGTTTCTAATAATTCTATTTAAGCGGTCCTTTTTAAGCAAAAAGAAGCTCACGGTCTGATATTTTTTGCCCCATCCTCCCCCCCTCCCACTACACCACACCTTTATTTTTCTTACACTTTCACAAAAAAAATAACATTTTCAATAGCTTAGAATGCAATTTGTCAATTTCTAAGTTTGTAGAGTTTGTATTTTTAGCATTGGGAAATCTTCATGCAATTATTCAATCTTATTTCATAGTTTTGTTTGCGTGGCGTTATTACCCATATAGGTGGGTAATAACGCCAAATAGCATTGGTCAAGAAATCACGCCATTACGTTTTATGAATACATATCTGTTAAATTATTTTTTTATATAGATAGTCAATGAGTGGTTGTATCAAATCATGTATTTGTTTGAAAAATGCAATCTAAAACTGAGCCGTGAAAATTGGTAGAACCTTAACGTGGCGTTATTACCCCAGGGTACCTTACTCAATTAAATTTAAATTTCAGGCGCATATTGAAATCAAGCAGAACAACTTCCAAACACTACCAAAAATCATTTGAAATTACTATTTTAGCTTAAAGGATATGAAAATTGCTGTGCATGGTCTGCAATCAACTTGAATCTGACTCTGAAAAAATACTGATACGTATAATCATGAAACATTTGTGAATTGACATTTTTAATTGGCCAAGTGGGAGTAAATTGTACATTATTTTAATCATTTTGCTCTCTAATTGTTTTGCTGCTTGAACCTAAAAGGCGCCGGTTTTTTCATTGTTCTTTAGAGTCCCTCTTTTTATGTAACACTGCCTAGCTTTGAAATGATGTTGCATTTACATATAAAGATCTACAGTTTTTGAAACAACAGTTGGAATTGTCGTGTGTATATTTAAAATAACCTGATGGTGTATTTCATTTTAACACTGTGTATCAAAACATCGCCACAGAATACTTCTAAAATTAACAAAATAATAATTAGAATTACTATAATTAGAAAAATATTGTCGTAGTACAATGTAAATAATTAAAAAAATAATGATTACAGCTCTAAAACACATTTATCTGTCTCAAGTTAGTTTCGATAGCTTCAGTGTATCCTCGTCTTTGCAAAATATGATTCCTCGGGAAAAAAATTGTTCAAACATATGTACGAGAAGCGGATTCAAGTATAAAGTTTATTGGCCAGTAGAATTTAAAAAAAAATTAAGAGACAAATAATGTAAAAGAAATTATTTGAGAATAAAGTTTATTAGACAAAAGAATTACAATTACAAGCTTTAAGAAATGGGCAATGTAAACGGATTCAAAGATCAAGTTTATTGGCCGATGGATTTAGAAATATAATTTCCTATTGCAGTTTGTGTTAGTATGTGAAGATATCATTGCGTAACCTTGTATATGACTAACAAGCATCACAATATACAAAAAATTAGTTTAGGTTTTAAGTAGAGATCTCTAGAGCTGAAACTATACATACAATAATTATGGCTCATACCAATCCTGTAACCGAATCCTTTTGAGTGTCTCTGTAAACGCATGATAAATTTGCAGTACTCGATAAGCTATCGAAACATATCCTTGTATGCTTCTATAATGCATTTTAATTTAATTGATAAAGGATAACATCGTTGAAATACAAAGAAAATAAAAAAAAATTCATAGATAATAATGTTATGAAATAATTTTGTGCTTCCCTATGACAGAACTATAACTGCTAATTACTCTTTACTCTGCAGAAGGCATGTTATCGTTCACCATAATGATTCATATCAAATTCAATTTTTCCGAAATAGTGTAACAGTATCAAGATGCCCACAAAACAAGACTTTTGCCCACACTATTAAAAATTTGCAGCATTCTGTTCAGACATTTGGACGTTTTAAAAAGAAAACAGTTCTATAACCGTAATTTAACTATATTCTGACCATAAAAGTGGCAATAATATGGTGAGGATAAAGTAAAATGTCGGTTACGTAAACGTTTCTGATAAAAACGGTCAAATGACTGGACCGAATGCTGCAAAATTTTTAGCACTGCAGTGACCGCAGTATAACGTGAACTTGGTTTTAAATATCTTTATAAACTAACCCTAAATAGTACACACTTCCTCTTTAAAACATAATATTATATTTAAACATAAAAAATATATGAACTAGATGGCAATTTGAGTATATTATATAATTTAAACCATAGACCGACTGACTGGCGGACATCAATAGTTTTTAATTATGTTAAAAAATAATGAAGTTAATTAAGTAGTTTGCCATTAACAGTCTTTTAAATGTCAGATGTTTTAGACAGTTCAGGTGTACAACAATATATCTCTCTTTTTTTCTTTTGTTGCAGATAATCGTGTAACTTTTTTTTTGTTGTTGTTTAAAGAGCAGTATTGAAATTGTTTGAGTATTTCACATAAAAATGTACATCGGTATCAATAGTTTTTTATATGATTTTTCAACCGCTGTCGTACACTTAAATTCGAAAAAGTAAAATTCAACATTACAGTTTTCTTTTCAAAAATTCATCTAAATTGAAAAGCTTCATTGTGAATAAAAATCATATAAATCTCTAAAGAATGTTGCGGAATGTTCCCATTGATTTTCTCCAAGCATCCATAAAATACGTTCATATTACATTCCTTTCACGTTCTTTTTTATTATGAATATTTTCCATTCGAAAGTCAAAAGCATAACTGTAACTATTTCTATAGCTCTAATCTTTGCGATTTTTATGCTCTTAAGCGATGTTTTATGTCTTCAAGTATTGGACAAACGAGATCGATGCCTTCGAGTATCCGACAAACATTTGTCGGAGAGTGTATAGAATTTAAGATTTGATAAATATAGTGTAGAGATAAACATAGTGTAATTAGAGATAAATATAGTGTAAAATATTTTAGAGATGCTGGGGATAAACATTTAGGGTTAAGTACTGAAATAGTAACAAGAAAGAAAAAATCATGCCGTAAAGCATAGATTCTGAAACACATACAGAATAATATAACAAAACTGCACCATTTAAAAAGATAAAATTTTATGCCTGATTCAACCATATGAAAGAGCCTAAGATATTTGAAAATCCGATTTCAGCTGTTCCGATCTACAATCGGAAAATTGTCTGCATTCTTTGAGCAGTCCTGTATACGATATGTAAATTTATGTCCATAAACTTTGTGCATGGCAAAGTTTAATTCAGTTAAGAAAGACATATATTGCAGTTGAAAATTCTTCTTTAGCAACTTCCGCTAAAAAGGAGATTCGTACGTGAATTATTTTGAGCAGCTCTATTTATGATTTTTAGAAATTATATACAGTCGTTTAACTACCGTTATTTTTTAAAGCGGTATTTAAATCATTTGAGTAATTCATATAAAAAGTGCATCAATATCAGCTATTTGACGTATCATTTTTTCAGCCGCTGTCGTACTCTTAAATTCTAAAAAGAAAAATCCCTGATATATTTTTCTCTCGAAAATACATCTAAATCGAAAAACTTTATCGTCAGGATAAATCATATTTAACTTTAATGAATGTTGGTGAATGTTCCCTTTCCTTTTCTCCAAGCATCCATAAAAGACCTTCATGTTACATGCCTTTCACGTTCCTTTTTATTATTAATATTTACCATTGAAAAGTCAAGCGCATGACTGTAACTTTTTCTATAGCTTCTTTGCGAATTTTATGCTCTTAAGTGATGTTTTATGCCTTGAAATATTTCAAGCATTTGTAGGTTAGTGTATCGAATTTAATATTTATATCAGAAATAAATAAAGAGTAAAATTTTATATAGGTGCAAGAGATATAACTTTTAAAGATTCGAATTGAAACAATAACAAGAACGAAAACTATGCCGTAAGCCATAGGCTGTGAAACACGTTCTAACACATTTAAAATAATATAACAAAACTGCAAGATTTAATAAGCTAACATTTTATGTTTGATTCAAATATATAGAAACCCGTTACACATTTGAAGACCGAATGTAGTCTATTCCGGTCTACAAATCAAAAATTGTCTGTATTCTTTGAGCAGCCTTGTATATGATAAATAAATTTGTGTCTGCAAACTGCATGCATTCCAAAATTTAGTTTAGATAGAATAAATACATATACCGCAGTTGAAAATTCCTTATCTGCAATTTCCGCTAATAGGGAGAATGATACGAGAAATATTTTATGCAGCCCTATATAAGGTATAGAATTTATATACAATCGTTTAACTACCGTTATTTTCTTTAAGAGGTAATTGAAATCGTTTGAGTACATCGCATATAAAAGTACATCAGTATGAGCTGTTTTATACATAATTTTTCAACCGTTGTCCTCACTTTAACTCCTAAAAAATAATTCAATAAAATATTCTTCTCTTCAAAAATTCGCCTAAATCGAAAAACTTTATTGTGAAGAGAAATCATATGTATTTTTAAACAAGTGAGAAAAATCATGCGTTAAGCATAGATTATGAAGCACTTTCCAACACTTAATGAAATCTTTAACAAAACTTTGTTATTTACGGAAACAATAGTGTATAGCCAAATATACCCAAATATGTATTCCAGCACATTAGATCAGCCCTGTATTTCATATGTCAGTTCATATAATGGGAAAATTTAGCTCAGCAAGAAAATACCCAGTAGCTTGAAATTTCTTTTTCAGCAATTCATACTATTAGATGGAAACATACTTGAATACTTTTGTTCAGCCCTGTAGTTTACATTGTACTTTTATTACACGTCAGCATTAGGCTAAAATTTATTGTAAACTAAAACACTTTTAAAACAACTGAAATCACATTCTCATAAATCATCATTCATAGGCGTCCATGTACCAAATTCTTTGCGTGGCCCTGTATATCCCTTTATATATATTCTACAAACATTTCTCAGTAAATTGAATGCAGATCAGCGTAAAAATGCATAGCTTATTTAAGGACCACGTTTAAATAATTTATGCTCATATTCAGTAACGTTGATGATCTCTTTGGGTAGCCCTGTATATCAACTATAACATTTATACACACCATATAATGTGCATATATTTAGCGAAATACAAACGCGAATATCATAATTAAAATGCATTTCATCCCTCCATCAGCCATCATCGGACACATATACGGTACTTCGGAAAGAATATACTATTTGAAATCTTTTGTATAGCCCTGTAAATGCTATGTACTTCATATTATGCAAGACAGTAGCGTATAATTTATATTAAGCTTCAGTGACATATATAAATTTTATTATACATGAAAAAGCTCAATATATTTAAAATATGTCACACACAATTCCCCCTTTTACCATTATCTAATGGAATTCTTTTGTGTGGCCCTGTAAATGAATAATAACTACATTTTCAATTTATATTTTATAGAATGCATATTTTAATACGTTTGACAGGGTATAACATCTTTAAAATTCCCTTGAAACGTTTTTTCCTCATAGGCCGTAATGTAATAGGAAAATTTTGATTCGCCCTGTAGATAAACTAATCATGGTAGAAACTTCATTTTCGATAGGACTTGTGCTAGGGTAAACGTCATTAACGTCTTAAAATTTCATGGCAATCCGAGTATATTAACGATTTTTCCCCATGGATCGTAATGTAATGGAAAACTTTTGATTCGCTCTGTAGATAAACTAATCATAATAGAAACTTCATTTTCAATTGGGTTCGTGCTAAGGTAAACGTCAATAACGTGCTAAAATTTCATGGCAATCCGAGTATATTAACGATTTTTCCCCATAGGCCGTAATGTAATGGGAAACTTTTGATTCTCTCTGTAGATAAACTAATCATGGTAGATACTTTATTTTCAATAGGGTTCGTGCTAGGGTAAACCTCAATAACGTATAAAAATTTCATAGCAATCCGAGTATATTTACGGGAGTTAGAGCGCGGACAGACGGACAGACGGACAGACGGCCAGACAAACCGAATGCATTAGCACTTTTCAACTTTGTTGGAAAGTGCTAAAAATGTTGCGGAATGTTCCCACTGATTTTCTCCAAGCATCCATAAAAGGCATTTATATTATATTCCTTTCATATTACTTTTTATTATAAATATTTTCCATTCGGAAGTCAAGCGCATCACACTAACAGTTTCTAGAGCTCCAATCTTTGCGATTTTTATGGTTTTAAACGATGTTTTGTGAATTCAGATATTTCTAGCATTTGTCGGATAGTGTATTGAATTTAAGATTTATAAGGTCGTCTGGTGTAATAACTCCAAGTGCTAATATTTTGCATAATTATGAAATAATCTGGTAAATGACACCCATGTGCTCTGCGCAAAAGGGTTTTAGTCATATAAATCGCAAAAAGCAGCTTCAAGTTAATTTGTTTCATTTTAAGGTCTTATTGTTTTTACAAGCAACTAAAGTTAACGCTTGATCTAATATTTGCAAGATACGTTTAGTGATGTGAAGACTATTTGTTTATCCGGAAATACTTTGTTAATTACATAAATTTGTAGTACATTTCATGGACTTTCAAAATGTTGTTGAAGATTTTGAATATCTTCTCGAGATAATTTGTAATTTAAAATGTACAGCACAATAACTATAACGGGGTAATAACGCCAATCCTTGGCATTAATACCCCGGTTGATTCCCTACAGTGGCCGAGCTACATCCTAAATACTGATTCAAATAAACACAGTTAAAACTGTGCAATGTTTCTAATAATTCTATTTAAGCGGTCCTTTTTAAGCAAAAAGAAGCTCGCGGTCTGATATTCTTTTGGCTCTTCCTCCCCCCCCCCCCCCATACACATCACACCTTTATTTTTCTTACACTTTCACAAAAAATTTAACATTTTCAATAGCTTAGAATGCAATTTCTCAATTTCTAAGTTTGTAGAGTTTGCATTTTTAGAATTGGGCAATCTACATGCAATTATTCCATCTTCTTTCATAGTTTTGTTTGCATGGCGTTATTACCCGTATACGTGGGTAATAACGCCAAATAGCATTGGTCAAGAAATCACGCCATTACATTTTATGAATACATATATGTTAAATTATTTTTTTATATAGATAGTCAATGAGTTGCTGTATCAAATCATATATTTGTTTGAAAAATACAAACTAAAACTGAGCCGTGAAAATTGGTAGAACCTTAACGTGGCGTTATTACCCCAGGGTACCTTACTACAGATAAATATAGAGTGTAATATTTTAGAGGCCCAAGGAATTAAATTTTAGAGTTCCGATTAAAACAATTACAAGAAAAATAATAATGCTCTAAAGCCTAAATTATGGACCACTTTTTAACATTATATACTAACATATTGTTGCATTTAGAATAATGTGACACAACTGCACCATTTAAAGAGCTAAAATTTTATGTCTGATTCAATAATTTTGTAAAGCGTAACACATTTTAAAACTCAACTTCAGCAGTTCTGATCTACAATCGGAAAATTGTTTGTATTCTTTGAATAGCCCTGTATACGATGCATAAATTTGTGTCCATAGACTTCGTGCAAGTCAACATTTTGTTCAGTTAAGAATGACACATATCGCAGTTAATAATTCCCCTTCAGAATTTTCCGCTAATACGGACTATGGTGCTTTAATTCTTTTGTGCAGCCCTGTTGAGGATTTGTAGAAGTTATATACAACCGTTTAAATACAGATATTTTTTAAATCTGTATTAAAATTGTTTGTAAACTTTACATAAAAACTCCATCAGCATCAGCTGTTTTACATGAGATTTTTTCAATCATTGTCGTCCCCTTAAATCCTGGACCCACCAGTGGCAGAGAGATTCTGACCTCTTAACTGGTAGACGACAGGTGTTGGGTTCGAACCCAATCGCGACCGTCGGTCTCAATGTTCGGAGTTTTCCGTGGTTTTCTTCGAACCTTGGATTTCCTTGCATAAATACCAGTTAGGTTCTTTTATAAAGACCTCGATGGAGGGAACCCTACACGTGCTGATAATTGGACATCTTAAAATAAATAAAATCGAACCTTAAATCCTAAAAAAAAAACAATGATACAATTTTTCTTGAAACATTTTTATCTAAATCAAAAAGCTTCATTGTGAAGAAAAAATATCATATTTATCTCTAAAGAATGTTGTGGAATGTTCCTATTTATGTTTTCCAAGCATCCGTTAAAAGCGTTCATATTACATTCTTTTCATGTTCCTTTTTATTATAAATATTTTCCATTCAAAAGTCAAACGAATAACTATAACTATTTCTATAGCTCTAACCTTTGCGATTTTTATTTTTTTAAACAATGTTTTATGCCTTCAAATATATCAAGCATTTGTAGGATATCGTATTGAATATAAGATTTATACACTATGTAGCCAAGGGTGACCAGTCACTTGCGATTTTAGACATTTTCTTAAATATCTAAAAAAAAACATGAGGAATTATCCGGAAACTCTCAATGTATAAGGGTCATTCCAAAAATAAAGCACCCTTTGGTGTCCCGACACTTTGCATTGCTATATTTTCTAAAATTTTGTTTCGAAATTAAATTTAAATATTGGAAAATCTATATATATAAAAGGAATTCTGAGGATAATTGAGGCACAGATAGGCTCTCATCCTCTATACCTTTTATTTATAGAGATTTTACACAGCTTAGGTAAACGCAGAAGAAATATAAAACAGATAATGTATTTATCACAAAAAATCGTCTGCTAAGAAAATCTTTTTTCATTTTGAACTCTATAAATAAAAGGAATAAAGCAGAAGAAATATAAAACAGATAATGTATTTATCACAAAAAATCGTCTGCTAAGAAAATCTTTTTTCATTTTGAACTTCTATAAATAAAAGGACAGATAGGCTCTCAAACAGTGAATCGTCGAATATAATTGAAGAACAAATGGAAGAACAAATGGAAGAACAAATGGAAGAACAAATGGAAGAACAGATGGAAGAACAGAAAGAAGAACAGATGGAAGAACAAATGGAAGACCTCTTCATTAACAATAAAAAAAGATATGCAAACGAAACCCCAGAACACCGATCAAACATATCTGCCGGAAACTGACGAGACATGGCACAGAAACGTGAATGTGTGGGGTTGTAGAACTGGCATTCAGATAGTCTTCGGGCTACTGAGGGCGGGCAACCGTCTAGTATATTTTAAAGATATTTTTCTTTAATGCAATTTTTAAATTTGAGATAAATTCCATTTATTGTTATTCAAATAACTTTCATAATAATTGTGTCCTGTAAAAAGCCGTGTCCCAAGAATAATCTTTGCTTTTTAAACCCTATTTTTTTACTATATGTATCGTTCAGGATATTTTTTATGTCTTTGTAGTCTTTATACACTGCTCAAAACAATTAAAAGATAGTTAAAGTTTTATATAAAATAAAGATATAAACGAATTTTTTTTTGCCGAAAATAGAAGAAGAGAATCACAAATGCAAATTTTTCTGGTTTTCAAACTGTGGAGTATGCAAATTTTGAGTTCGGCGTCAAAAACGTCGCTTCAGCGGCAGCAAATGAAATTTGACTTTCAACTGGATAACAGAGAATGAAGACAAGGATGATCGGCATTCAGTGATTGCTTTGTTTCTATCAGTTTGATGTCTCAGCGAAGTCATTTGACAGATTCAGAAGTTTGGAGAATTGTTGGTAGATTAGAAGGGGGCCAAACTCAAGCCGAAGTAGCACAAGCCATTGGAGTGTCACAAAGTGTCATTTCCAGGATCTGGAACCGTTTTTTGGAGAATGGATGTGCAGGCCGAAGACCAGGGCAAGGTCGTAGACGGGCAACAACGCCCAATGAAGATCGGTATTTAGCGTTAACAGCTCGGAGACACCGAAACATGAAAGCTACTCTTCTCCAACAACACCTTCGCTCGGCTACAGGCACCACGATTTCAACACAGACTGTCCGAAACCGGCTCCATGCTGTCTGTATGCTCGCCGATGGTATGTGTTAGATTAACAAAGGTGTTCAACGTTGTTGGCCGCCCGTGGAAACCAAACCCCATACTGAAAATGATTTTCTTTGAAGAAAACACCTTTTTTTATTCTTTTTTTCTCATATGCACAAATTGTGTTTTTTTTTCCTTTTGTACACAAATGCGCAATAAAATGCATTTTTTCTGCCAAACATGTGTAATTTATTCTCATATAACCTACTATGTCTGTCGACCATGTATCAATCAGCTAAAAAGTTTCCCAGATACAAAATCCACCTAAAACTGCAATATCCTTTAATTGTTTTGAGCAGTGTATTATTCCTATATACTTTAAATATTTTTTGTAAATATTTTTTTTCATTTTATAAGAAAAATTCCTGTGTCCCTTAATTTTTGTCCCCTGTGTTACCGCCACATTTTTCTTCCTATTAAAATGATAATTTGCAACCTAAATGTTGTTTACAGTAGTCATTCATGTACTTTTAGAGTTAGCATTCATCCTAGGTAGTCATTTTCCTCATTTGTTAAATTTTGAAGAATATTATCTAAGTAAAGTTGATTTTTGAAGATGAATGTGTTTTTTGTGTGTCCCCTGTGTTACTGTTGATTTATTTCGATTAATTATTAATTTTCTAGTTTATTGGCATTTAAATTGTAAGTCTTAGTTAAAAGAAAATATTCCATCTAACTTTACATGGTTTCTATGAAAATAGTAATACATAGGTGATAATTTATTTCATTTTGTCTCCTGTGTTACTAGTCCTCCGTGTTACCATGATATTGGTTGATATGTTGTTAAGGGACAAAAAACCCAAGTTTAAAAATGAAATGCAACAGAATATCCTGTTTTTTAATGCATTTGTTTGTCTGTATCAGAAATACATTTTTAATTAATACATAAGTACACTTTTAAGATTGTTAATTTTTTTATGTTCAATTAGGATGTCCCCTTTGTTACTTTATTGTCCCCTGTGCTACTGACATTTCCTTTATCAGAACAAAAGAAAAAAAACTTTCTTATGAATCAGTTTTATAATATGCACTGGCTAATATGTATAAATAAATTTTACTATAATTTTATTATATTAGAATAATTTTTACCAAGTTATATAAAGTTTTGTATAAGGAGAATACAAAAAAGGGTAACATGGGGGACATAATATGCCTATATCATGAAAAAATATATACATAAACAAAAAACTGTATGACACTGAAAAAGAGCATTTATATCAAAGTGTTAATGTTGTAAAAGCAATTCTCTATTTTAATAAGAAAAAATGAGAAGATTATTTAAAATATGGTAACACAGGGGACATTTTTCAGCCAATGTGTCTGTTTTTTTAAGTGTAGTGATAAATATTTTTAAAAAAGTGTGCTGCTGATATTCAATTTCTACTCTTGAATATGTATACAACCTTCTCAATGATATTTTTATTTCATTTTAAATGAAAAAAATTTTGAAAAAAAATTTCTCAAAAGGGATCTTTATTTTTGGAATGACCTATAAATATAATAGTAGAGGTCATACATTTCCGTGGTAATTTTTCCCGAAACTCACTAGGGGACCGTCAACAAACTGGATAAGAACGAAAATCTTTTGAATGCCCATTCAAAACTAATGTAGATAAAGCGATCAAACAGTAGATTATGATTAAGTGGTCTATTCTAATAAACTGTGTGAATTTTTATGTGGATGACATGTACACTCGTAGAAAAATTAAAGTTTTATAAAAATAGTCCAAAATTTTTCCAAGTTTTTTTGCTTATAATTTGCAGAATTCTTAATATAAAATAATGTTCTTTTCTGAAAAAATGACAAACAACATTGTACATAATACCCTGTAATCAAAATTTAAAAAATAATAAAAGTTTTATAAATAAGGAGGAGGTATACTAAATAATTTTTCACTGCGTATGCGTCAATGATATCAAAATTTTATTTGAATGGTGTGTTAGCTAAAAGTAAAGAGCAACTTTTGCAAAAGTCCCGCAAAAACATAGCTTGAAAATTCTGAAATTAATATCGTCAATAGAATAAGATCAAAATCCGTTGGTCCCGAAATGAAGCAAAAAAATGAGGGGTTTTTATCCAAACGTGCCATATTGTGTATTTTATATTGACACCAATGAATAGATATATGAATACAACCCCTCATCTATGTATAATCACTTTTATAATTTTCAAGCTATGTTTTTGAGGCTTTTACAGAAGTTTCTCTATACATTTAGCTAACACAATATGCAAATGAAATTTTGATATCTTTAACGCATGCGCAGTGAAAAATTATTTAGTAAACCTGCTCATTTTTAAAAGCGTTTCTGTTATTTTTTAAATCTGTTTGCAAGGTATTGTGTACAATGTTGTTTGTCTTATGAAAATATTATGTACTTTCAAGAAAAAACATAATTTTATATTAAGAACTCTGTAAATTATAAACAAAAAACTTGGAAAAACTTGGGACTGTTTCTATAAAAACCTTAATTTTTCTACGAGTACACATGCTATCACATAAAAATGAACACAGTTTATTCCAATAATCCACTTAATCGTTATGTACTGTTTGAGCGCTCTTGCTACATTAGTTTTGACAAGGTTATCAAAAAGATATTCGTTCTTTTTCAATTTGTTGACGGTCCCCTATGCAATTTCGAAAAAAATCTTCACGGAAATGTATCACCTGTACTATTACATTTACAACTTAGAGTTTCATGATATTTCTTTATGTATTTCTCTAGATATTTAACAATGTATAAAATTGCAAGTGGTCGGGTGAAAGAGAAAATTATGCGCAAAGTATCGATTATGAACACTTTCCAACACATTCAGAATAATATCAAAACTGCACCATTTAATAAGCTAAAATTTATCTCTGAATCAACTATATGGGAACACGTAACATATTTGAAAACCCAATTTCAACTTTTACAATCTATTTTATTATTTTGGCATCACTATTGCATTCCATCCGTGCTCTTTCAACGAGCGCCACTTATTGCAAATTTTGTAATCTCCACCTCATTCTTTCAGTTTATCTCTGACTCTGTTCCCTTACGGACATAAGTTGGTTCAGCTGATGACGAGCTGTTATTGTTGTAGCTCGAAACGCGCCCTGCTTTGTTTTTTCGTTGAATGGTGATTTTTTAGAAAGTGGTTTTTTTAATTAATTAATTATCGATCGTGTTACCGGTGTTCTTCACAATCGGAAAATTATTTGTATTCTTTCAGCAGCGTTATGTATGATATATGAGTTTATATCGCTAAGCTTCGTGCATGCCAAAATTTAGTTCACTTAAGAAATACATATGCCACAGCTAAAAAACCCTCTTTTGCAATTTCCGCTAATTTTAAGAATGGATGGTATGTAAAACTTTTATGCAGCCCTGTTCATGATTTGTAATATATGTATACAACCGTATAACTACCGATTTTTTTTTACAGTATTGAAATCTGCCAAAAAATGAATAATTCACATGAAAAAGTACAACACCATCAGTTATTTTACTTCTCATTTTTCAATCATTGTCCTACTCTTAAATTCTAAAAAGAAAAATTCAATGTTGTATTTTTCTCTTCATAAATTCATCTAAATCGAAAAGCTTTATAGCGAAGTAAGTTATATTTATCTTTAAAGAATGTTGCGGAATGTTCCCACTGATTTTCTCCAAGCATCCAAAAAATACATTCACATTACATTTCTTTCACGTTTCTTTTCCTTTCAAATATTTTCCATTCAAAAAAATATTTCTATAGCTCTATTCTTTGCGATTTTTATGCTCTTAAGCGATGTTTTATGCCTTCAAATATTTCAAGCATTTGTTGGATAGTGTATTGAATTATAAATTTATATTAGAGATACATAAAGAGTAAAATATTTTAGAGGTGCAAGTAATATAAATTTTAGGGTTCCACACTGAAACACTTACAAGAAAGAAAAGCATAGATTAAGAAAAAATTTTCCAACACATTCAAAATAATGTAACAAAACTGCACCTTTAACCCCTTGGGGCGCGATGGTACATCTATAAAACCACTTAATTTTAATTCCCAAACGTCACATTGGTATTATAATTTTGATTTAAAAAAATTACAGTTTATTGAATGTGTGAAATATAGATTTTTCTTATTTATAAATAAAGTTGTTTTCAAATTCCTGTTTTAATCATTAATTTCAACACTTAACCTTTACGGAGGGGCTGTGACAGCATCTGTCCGGATTTACCTGCATTATCGTGCAGACACTGAGGCGAGACCCTGCGTAAAGGTTAGATAATGAATTTGCCCCGCTTCAAAAAGGATTAATAAGCTAAAAAATTATGTTTGATTCAACCATATAGAAAGGCGTAACACATTTAAAAATCCCATTTCAGCTGTTCTGATCTGCAACAAGAGAATTGTCTGTGTTCTTTGAGCAGCCCTGTATATGATATATAAATTAAGATCTATAAATTTCGTGCATGTCGAAATTTAGTCCAGTTAAGAAATACATATACCACAGGCGAAAATTCTCACTCTGAAATTTCCGATAATAAAGAAAGTGGTACAACTTGTATACAACTGTTTAGCTTCCGTCATTTTTAAAGCGGTATTGGAATCACTTGAATAATTCACGTAATGATGTACATCACAATCAGTTTGTTTTCGTAAAATTTTTCAACTGTTGTCGTTCCCTTAAGGGTACAGTGGACTTTCAAAATCGTAAAAATAGATCAAAATGTCGAATTTCCATTTTTAACATAATGACATTATATGAACTCCCTGCTGTTGACACAAAAAGAATTTTTCAATTTCGACTAATTTTACTGGAGTTACAAACATTTTTGTCCAATCAGCTGATTCTGCACGCCCCTTTGTTTACTTTTTTGCCGATTCGTATCCGCAAAATTTAGCCTAGTTTTTACTTATACCTTACAAAATGTCATTATTTTGCACTGAATACATATTAATTTTGTGATTTCGCAAAACAATACTTTAACTGTAACTTTTAACTATTTCTTTTAACGCTTATTTTTTTTTTTTTTTTTTTTTTTTTTTTTTTTTGCAATGTATTTAGACGAATAGCTTTTTGTTCATAACCTTTTTCGCGTAAAATAAAAAAAAATATTAATATATTTAATGTATGAAAAATACTTAATATATTCAACAAAAATTTATACAATAAGAGGTATTTATACCATGAATATTTCTAGAAAAATTAAAAAAAAAAATCATTAGAAAATACAAAAAGTTATATTTGAGAAGATTTTTTAAAATTCAGATGTTTCACGTCCTTTGCATGAATTACCGTCGAAGCCACATATTTTATGTGAATTTACCATAAAAACATAAAACACTTACATATAAGCTAGAAATTATGTTACATCCCTTATTTATAGCTGAAACAGTGTCAGTAGGAAAATATTAAGCAATTATGTAGTTACTAAAAACTGTTTTTCTCAAAATGAATATTTTAGTCGTTTTCATGATTTCAAAATGTTCCATGCTAAATTCTTCATGCCCAATTTTTCTGATTTTTTGTTTAAAACGCTCTCTATGTATGTGTTAAATAATGTTACTAAAAATAAACTTTTTTAGATGCATTTAAATTTTTATTATTTCAGTTGTATGGAATTTTTAATGATTTTTTAACGAAAAATGCAAAAGAATTAAGTTAAAATCATTTTTTTAATGTTTTACGAGTAATATGCTAAAAATGCTTAGTAACATTTCTTAACACATACATAGAGGGCATTTTAAACAAAAAGTCAGAAAAATTGGACATAAAGAATTTCGCATGGAGCATTTTGAAATATTGTCATTTTTCATTAATTTAAAAAAAGAGAAATCTGTATCTCAAAAACTATTGAATATATTTTAAAAAAAATTCTGAAATAACAGATATATATAACATGATTATTTCCAGAAAATTTAAAAAAAAAAATTAATTGAAAATTAAAAAAAACTAGTTTTGAGAGTCCACTGTACCATTAAATCCTTAAAAAATATTCACCGTTACATTTTACTTTTCAAAAAATTATCTAAATGGAAAAGCTGTATTGTGAAGAAAAGTATGATATTTATTTTTAAAGAAAGCTGCGGAATATTCTTTTTGATTTTCTCCAAGCATCCGTAAAAGACGTTCATCTTACATTCCTTTAACATTTCCTTTTTTAGGTGCGTTCGTAATTATGTGAATACGTGGCACCTATAGTGGTCGTTCAGTCCGTCCGTCCGTCTGTCCGCATATAACAACACAAAAACTGCCCAACCGAATCGTTTTGAAATTTAAAATACATAATTATTACATAATTTTGTCGAGTAATTTCAAATTTTATAAAAATCGGATGCATAGATCAATTACAGGGGCAATCAAAAGTATTCCATTACATTATGGTCAATGGGGAAAAAGTTTCAAATGCATTTTAATCGTTTGAAATTTAAAATACATAATTATTACATAATTTTGTCGAGTTATTTAAAATTTTTTGATAATCGGGTGCATAGATCAATTACAGGGGCAATCAAAAGTATTCAATTACATTATGGTCAATGGGAAAAAAGTTTCAAATGTATTTTATACGTTTGAAATTTAGAACACATAATTATTACATAATTTTGTTGAGTTATTTCAAATTTTATAAAAATCGGATGCATAGATCATTTACAGGGACAATGAAAAGTATTCCGTTACATTACGGTCAAGGGGAAAAATGTTTCAAATGCATTTTAATGGTGTTACACCCATTCGAAATTAATAAAATTTATATGCAACTATAAAGTACATATTATAATATACATTTTACATAATTTGTGGTACAAAGAACATTTATTATTGATTTACAAGGCCACACAAAAGCATTCCATTACATAATGGTATAGGGTGAATATTGTTTGATGAGCGTTTTAATTGTAATTCACTATTTACAATTTTATGAGATTGATATATGAGAGTAATATTTTTAAAACTTCGCTATCGTGCGAACGCACCTCATTTGCTACGCTTCACGTGCAATTTCCAACTTGTATTATAAATATTTTTCGTTCGAAAGTCAAGCGCATCACTGCAGCTATTTCTATATCTCTAATCTTTGCGTATTTTTTGTGCTCTTAAGCGATGTTTTATGTCGTCAAATATTTCAAGCATTTGTCAGATAGTGTATTGAATTTAAGATTTATACACTATATTGCAAAGGGTGACCGGCCACTTGCGATTTTAGACATTTTGTTAAATATCTAGAAAAATAAAAGAGGAATTATCCTGAAACACTTAGTGTATAAATATAATAGCACAAGTCATACACTTGCATGGTGATTTTTTCCCGAAACTCCATAAGGGATTAAAATTTATATTAGAGATAAATATAGAGTAAAAAAATTTTAGAGGTGCTAGGGATATAACTTTTAGGATTCCGTACTGAAGCAGTAACAAGAAAGAAAAAATAACAGAGTTCATACTACTAAACACTCTCCAACACATTCAGAAGAACATAACAGAAATGCACCATTTAACAATCTAAAAATTTATGTCTGATTCAACCATAAGTAAACGCGTAACACATTTGAAAACTCAACTTCAGCTGTACCAATCTACAGTCAAAAAATTGTCTGTATTCTTTAAGTAACCCTGTCTACCGATACCTATCGAACTCTGAATCCACGAGAATATTATATTCTAAAGCAAGTTAGGTAGATTGTTTAAACTAAATTAAAGATTTACATAATGTTTGAAGGAGTTTAGAAGGATTGAAGGATTTAGAAGGATTAATTACATTTGAATTTACAGGAATTTTGTGCATTATTTGTAACCCCACTCAAATCCTTTATTTTAAATTTTTTTCTTATTATTTTGTAGAATTATAAAATGTATTTGTATTTATTTTGCTTTGAGGTAGGCGCTACAGCTATTCGCCGGCATAACCTCCAATGATCACAAGAAACCATATAGAACACTTTATTACAGAATATCCAGTACATACGTTTTCACAGGGACAACAAGACACCCATGCCGCTAGCTGGACTCGAACCAGGGACCAGAGGTGTGGGAGCAGCCTCCGCTACCATCCACGCCACTGGGTCGGCATAAAATGTACAAATATGATGTTCATACAATATAAATATAGAAATGTTTCTGTATTGAAAAATTCCCATCTCCCTCCGTCAGCGCCAAGAGAGCTGAAAAGATAAAAAGGCAAGAGGAAAAATCCTTTATTTTTTTTTGTTTTGTTTTGTGTATCAAATAATGCTTTTTGAGCAAAATAAAGTAATGTATCTGTAACTCATTCTAAACAGTATTAAAACTAATTGTTGTATTAATTCTTTTTATAATAGCTAATTTTAAGGTTACTTGCAAGTACCGTCGGTAAATAAAGGGTTAAGGTATGGGAATTTTTGTCTATGGTCTTCGTGCATGCCAAAGTTTAGTTAGTTAAGCAATACATTATCACTGTTGAAAATTCTTCTTCAGCAATTTCTGCTAATAAGGAGAATGGGTTATTGAATTATTTTGTGTAGCCCTGTTCATGAAATGTACAATTTGTATATAACTACTAATGTTCTTTTAAAGCAGTTTTGAAAACGTTTGAATAATCCACTTAAAAAAGTACAGGAGTTTCAGCTCTTTTATATATGTTTTTTCAACTGTTGTTGTCAATTTAAATCCAAAAAAAAAAATCTACGACACATTTTTCTCTTCAAAAATTCATCTAAATCGAAACAATTATTATGAAGAGAAATCATATTTATCTTTAAAGATTATTTCAGAATTTTCCCATTGATCTTCTCCAAGCATCCACAAAAAGTGTTCACATTACATTTCTTTCATTTTCTTTTTTATCATAAATATTTTCCATTCAAAAGTCAAGCGCATCACTGCAACTATTTCTATTCTTGTAATCTTTGCGATTTTTACGCTCTTACGAGATTTTTTTATACCATCAACTATTTCAAGAATTTGTCGGATAGTACATTGAATTTAAGATTTATGTTGGAGTTAAATATCGAGTAAAACATTTTAGAGGTGAAAGGGGTGTAAATTTTAGAGTTCTGTATTAAAATTCTAACAAGAAAAAAAAATCATGCGTCAAGAATAGATTATGAAATACCTTCCAAGATATTCAGAATAATGTTACAAATCTGCGCCATTTACTAAGCTAAAATTTTATGTCTAATTCAAGCATATGGAAAATTGCGTAACACATTTGAAAACCATATTCAGCTGTTTTGATCTACAATCGAAAATTGTCTATATTCTTTGAACAACCTGTATAATATATATAAATTTGTATTGATAAACTGCATGCATACCAAAATTTAGTTCAGTTAAAAAACACATGTACCACAGTTAAAAAATTTTCTTCTGCAATTCCCGCTATTACGGAGAATGGCAAATAAATTCTTTTATGCAGCCCTGTTCATGATTTGTAGAATTTATATGACGACCTCAGAAGCAAAGGGGTAAAAGTTGCAAAAATTCGATTTAGAGTAAATTGGGTTTAAGGATAATTGACGTTAAAATTGAAAATCAATAATAATTGATGAATTGAAATAGGAAACTTCGGCTTGTTTCAGTTGTGGTCATTGAACTCTTATTGTAATAACTGTTACAAAAATAGAGTAAAATTTTCTTTAAATTTGTAATTAATTAATATTGTTTCTTATTCGGCAAAAGTGGTTTATCTCTGTAGCGCAGCACATAATTAGAAAATCACTTATATATATATTTTTTTTTATCTGAAAAAAAGCCTACTTCATCGTCGTCCGTGAACATAGTTATTTTTTTTTTCAATTTTGTCACTTGGTTTTCCCCTTGGCTTCTGGGATCTTCATATACAATCGTTTAAAGCGGTGTTGAAATCGTTGGAGTCATTGACAATTAAAAAATACATCAGTTTCAGATGTTTTACGTATTATTTTTCATCTGTTGTTGTTCACCTGAAATCCTAAAAAAAGAAAAAACAATCCATGAAAAATTTTATTTTCAAAAATTCTATTGTTAATAAATTAGAACCCATTCTCCTTATTAGGAGAAATTGCTGAAGGGAAATCTTCTACTGTGATAATGTATTTCTTAACTAACTAAACTTTGGCATGCATGAAGTTCATAGACAAAAATTACTGTACCTTAACCCTTTATTTATCTACGGTATTTATAAGTAGCATTAAAATTACTTATTATAAAAAAATTAATACATCAATTAGTTGTAATACTGTTTAGAATGAGTTACAAATACATTACTTTACTTTGTCCCAAAAGCATTATTTGATACACAAAACAAAAACATTTTTAAAAGGATTATTTCTTTTGCCTTTGTAACTTTTCAGGTTTCTGGGCGCTGAAGGAGGGAGATGGGGATTTTTCAATACAAAAATCTATACTAATAAAATAACAAATCGCTCTGTCTGCGTGTGTGTGTGTGTGTGTGTGTGTGTCTGCGATGGCTAGCAAAATCTATGGGACGTACGAAGCTCAAAATTTTTATGAGAGTAGCTTAATATCTCTCCTGATGCACCTGAGCTTCAGAATTTCGAAATTCTATTTATTAACTGAGTAATTAATTAAATTCCAAAGATCACTCTCATAAAAAATCGCCTTTTTTCTTCTTTTTTTTCCTTTCATTTAGTTATGGTTGGTTGGTTGCATAAAATTTTCGCATAAATAATTAAAAAAGCTGGAACAGACCTTTAAAATTCATAGACTCGCAAACTGTCAGTTTAAATGATCATTTTTTATCACAGCGGTTGTAAACCATGGAGGAAAAAGATATCTATACTAATAAAATAACAAATCGCTCTGTCTGCGTGTGTGTGTGTGTGTGTGTGTGTGTGTGTGTGTGTCTGCGATGGCTAGCAAAATCTATGGGACGTACGAAGTTCAAAATTTTTATGAGAGTAGCCCAATATCTCTCCTGATGCACCTGAGCTTCAGAATTTCGAAATTCTATTTATTAACTGAGTAATTAATTAAATTCCAAAGATCACTCTCATAAAAAATCGCCTTTTTTCTTCTTTTTTTTCCTTTCATTTAGTTATGGTTGGTTGGTTGCATAAACTTTTCGCATAAATAATTTAAAAAGCTGGAACAGACCTTTAAAATTCATAGACTCGCAAACTGTCAGTTTAAATGATCATTTTTTATCACAGCGGTTGTAAACCATGGAGGAAAAAGATAGGTGATGGTGAAGTAAACCGAAAAAAGGGTTGTAATATTAAACCATTTATCGCTCAAATTTTAATGTCCCAAACAAAAGCATGTGGAAGGGATTTTGTATTAATAAGACGAATTGAAAGAAATGAATTACAGCTGAAGCGTATTTTACGAAGAAATAGTAATTTTTTAAAATGGTCTTTTTTCTATTATATTATTTATATTTAAAAAATGTTTGCTTTTAAAATAATTGAAATTGATAAATTCGAAATAATTAAATGTCAAAATAAAATTAAATAAAATATTGAAAACATTTGATTTGAACTAAAAATTGTATTACTAAAAGTTTTCTTTTTTTACAGAACTTTTTAATACTTTATAATATAGATGAAAAAATGTTTTTAATTTAACAACATATTAATAACTCTATGTCAATATATAAAATATATTTATGAAAACATTCTTTTAAAATCATGCGCGAAAACTTAAATAACAAATATTAGTCTAAAATCTAGATTTCAGAGTGCAGACGATTTTAAGACATTAACGAAAGAATGTTAACTTTTCAAGCAAAATCTTAAATGATGCTTTGCTTCTATATTGATATTTCAAAGTGACGGCTAGGTTACATTTATGTTACATTTAAGTTACGGTAGTGTAATGTTAAGTCGCAGTTAGGTTACAGACAGATTATGGTTATGGTACAAAACATTACGGTTAGGAATTTGCCCACAGAGTCAAGATTACGCATGCTTTGATTAAAAATATATACTTTTGTTAAATGGCTCTGAAATTATAATACTATATACCAATCTTTTATCATCGCGTATCGATTCCATTCACGGTATAGTCGGATTTAAGAGTGATATAATTAGTTTGAGATTCAAAAAATTTCACTTGGGATTTCTATGCGAAAAAAAAAATTAGTTACGTGATTTAATAGTGATTTTTACGGGTAAATATCAACACTTTAACACGAAACTAACGCAATCGTTGGATACATGTTCCCTCCCGTGTTTCTCATTGCTCATTTTAAGTAATTTTAGAGCTTAATATTAGTTGTTTTTAAAACCGATTTTTCACAAAGTCAGCTACGACGTATTTCAGACAATGCATTTCTGCATGCTTCCAGTTAATGATAAAATCATACAAATTTCAAGTTCGTTTAGTATTGTTAATACGGACCCGGGCAACGCCGGGCGGGTCAGCTAGTATTTCTATATTTATATTGTAAGAACATCATATTTATATATTTTATAATTCTACAAAATACTAAGAAAATTTCTTTTTTTATTAACGTTTATTTGTGAAAAGTTTTATTGTGAAGAGAAATTATATTTTTCTTTAAAGAATATTGCGGAATGGTCCCATTGATTTTCTTAAACATCCATAAAATATGCACATAATACATTCCTTTCATGTTCCTTTATATTATAAATATTTCCCATTCAAAATTTAAGCACATCATTGTAACTATTACTATAGCTCTAACCTTTGCTACATTTATGCTCTTAAATGATTTTTTATGCATTCAAATATTTCAAGCATTTGTCGGATAGTGTATTGAGTTTAATAATTATACTTCAGATAAATATAGAGTAAAATAAGATAGGATGTAGAAGATATAAATTTCAGGATTCAATACTAAAACAGTAACAAGAATGAAAAAAATCATGGATAAAGCATTGATTATGAAGCACTTTTTATTGTTATTATTTTTTTAAGCGGTATTTAAATCCTTTCAGTAATTCACATAAAAAAGGTACATCAGTATCACCTGTTAACAGATAATATTTCAACCGTTGACGCCCTCAAAAATCCTTTTATATGTATATAACCATTTTTTGTAAAACAGTTTACCAAATTAAAACAAGGAAAAAATAAATTAAATGGAGTATAATTGAAATTTACAGAACCAAAGTAGATTCATCATGCCAACTAATACTTTTGATCTAACAATTAAATGTTCGGTTTTACTTCCGCATTGGATATGAAAGAATAAAATAATACGATTTTGGGGCTACCAACACACATAAATCAATAATAAAACAGAGAAAAAAATAAAAACGAGATTATATATATTCAATGCTTTTTTTTCTTGTCAAAAGTTTATTTAAATCGAAAAGTTTTATTGTGAAGAGACGTCATATTTAATTATGTAAAATGTTCTCATTGATTTTCTTCAAGCATCCATAAAAGACGTTGTATAATATTACAAATTTAAATTTTTTTCGCCAATATTAAGCTTATACTATATTAATTTCTGTTTACATAAAAAAATCATGGTTAGAGATTATGAAAAATTCTAGAAGCTTTTTATTATTATGGATTTAAGAGAGGAGGCCCAGAGATGATGGAATATTTTTATTTTTCTTTCGATGAATCGGGTTTAGCCGACTTGCGGAAATTATGTTTTTATGATGGAATGTCACTACGTAGAGAGTATTTCCCGCTCTGTCTGAATGGATTTCAATAAACAATTTTGGAGCAGAAAATGTGTAATTTAATGAAGCTTCTACGAAGTGAAGCTTCTAATGAAGCTTTACTTAATTTTTATCTCGCCACGACTCCTGCGACATAATATGGGAAAACTTGCAAATAATATTAATGGCTCCTATCTCAAAATGTCACATATATATTCAATGCTACATTTTTCTTGTCAAAAGTTTATTTAAATCGAAAGCTTTATTGTGAAGACTTCAAATTTAAAGAATGATGCGGAATGTTCTCATTGCTTTTCTCCAAGCATCCATAAAATACCTTCATGTTACATGCCTTTCACGTTCCTTTTTATTATAAATATTTTCCATTCAACAATCAAGCACATCACTGTAACTATTTCTATAGGTCTAAACTTTGTGATTTTTATTCTCTTAAAGCTATGTTTTATACCTTCAAATATTTCAAGCATTTGTGGGATAGTGTATTTAATTTAAGATTTACTAGTTGGACCCGTCAAAACTTGACGGCAACAATATGGAAGAACCAAAGAAAAAAAGAAATTTTTAAAAATTAGTGCATTAATGTGAAATAATGACAAACATGTACGTTATATTAAAAAAATTCATATGTAAAAAATCAAATTCATGAAATCATAAAAAAAAATTACTGTCACTGTTGCACTCAGTTCCACGTATACGCAGAAGGTCGAGTGCCATACTCACCAACTCTTTTAATTTTTCAGCAGGAATGCTTGTTTAAATTGACAGTTTTTCAAAAAACTTCCTGCTACGAATGACAGCTTCTGTAAAATTAAAAACTTTCTGTATACGTAAAAATTAGGTCAAAAGCTTTCTGCAAATTAATTTTCAAGAAAATTACGTGTTATGTTACATGTTATATGGTCTTTAGTTGAAATTTGCGTGCTCCTTGGATCGCGAGAAAACGACAAATTTTGTCCAGGTATCTTAAAAAGCATGAATTTTGTCAAAAGATCAAGAAAAAACACAAAATTTGTCTAGGTACCATTAAAAACGCCAATTTTGGCAATTAATCACAAAAATAGCAAATTTCGTCGAAATAACCCTCCCCCCTCCAAAAAAAAACACCCGGAAATTATGAAATAGATGGGGAAAAAACAGCAAATTTCCTCAGCAGATCGCAAAAACCAACAAATTTCTCCAAAATATCGCTAAAAAAATTGTAAAATTTGTCAAAAAAAATTGTTAGGTATCCCAAATAAAACAAATTTTGTCAAAATATTGCAAACAATCAACATGTTGTCAAAACGTCTTGAAAAACGGCTACTTTCATGAAAAAAAAATTTTTTTTAAGCAAATTTCGACCAAAAAATTCCAAATTTGCAAACAGATCACGAAAAAAAAACTAAAATATTGTGAGAAAACAACATATTTTGTCAAATGATTGCGAGTAAATGACAAATTTTGTCAAAGAATGGAAAAAAGGCATATTTCGTCAAATAATCGCAAAAAAACCGACGAATTTTGCAGAAAGATCACGAAAAAAGGATAAATTCAACAAAATGGCAAATTGCATCAAAATACCCACCCTCCCCCCCCCTTAAAAAAACCCACCCGGAAATTTTGTAAATTGGTGGAAAAAAAGCCAGCAAATTTCGTCAACAAATCGGAAAAAGCAGCGAATTTCTTCAAAAGATCGCTAAAAAATTGTAAAATTTGTTGAATGATTGAAAAAAATATTGTCTAGGTATTCCAGATAAAACAAATTTCGTCAAAGTATTGCAAAAAATCAAAAATGTTTTCAAAACATCTTGAAAAATGGCAATTTTCATGAAAAAATTTCGAAAAAAAGGCAAATTTTGACAAAAAATCCCCATAAAATGGCAAATTTGTAAACATATTGCGAAAAAAATCAAAATATTGTGAGAAAACAAAAAATTTTGTGAAATGACTGTGAGTAAACGACAAATTTCGTCAAAGAATGGAAAAAAAGGCGCATTTCGTCAAATAATCACAAAAAAGGTAAATTTCGCAAAAAAACGAAAAATTTTGCAGAAAGATCACGAAAAAAGAATAAATTCGATAAAACGGCAAATTAAATCGAAAGATCATGAGAAAAAACCACAAATTTCATCAAAAGACCTCGAGGAAAAGACAAATTTCGTCTTGGTATCATAAAAGGCGCGAATTTTGATAAAAGAACGCGAAAATACATAAAATTTGTCTAGGTACCTCAAAATACGCAAATTTTGGTAAATAGATTGTGAGAAAACAACACATTTTGTCAAAAAATGGAAAAAAAGGCACATTTCGTCAAAAGATCGCAAAAAAGGACAAATTTCTCAAAAAGATAACGAAAAAACGACAAATTTCACAAAAAAGATAAATTCCATAAAACGGCAAATTAAATCGAAAGATCATGAGAAAAAAACGACAAATTTCATCAAAAGAGCTCGAGAAAACGACAAATTCCATCAAAATACCTGGAGAAAAAGACAAATTTTGTACAGGTGTCATAAAAACGTGAATTTCTTCAAAAGATCGCGAAAACACATAAAATTTGTCTAGGTACCTCAAAAAACGCAAATTTTGGTAAACAGATTGTGAGAAAACAACAAATTTTGTCAAAAGATGGAAAAAAGGCTCATTTCATCAAAAGATTGCAAAAAAGGTAAATTTCTCAAAAAACAACAAATTTCTCAAGAAAAATAACGAAAAAACGACAAATATCACGAAAAAAATCACGAAAAGAGTATAAATTTGATAAAATGACAAATTAAATCGAAAGATTGAGAGAAAAAAGGACAAATTTCACCAAAAAACCTTGAGAAAACGATAAATTTTGCCCTGGTATCATAAAAGACGTGAATTTCGATAAAAGATCGCGAAAATACATAAAATTTGTCTAGGTACCTCAAAAAACGCAAATTTTCGTAAATAGATTGTGAGAAAACAACACATTTTGTCAAAAGATAGAAAAGGCACATTTCGTCAAAAGTTCGCAAAAAAGGACAAATTTCTCAAAAAGATAACGAAAAAACGACAAATTTCACAAAAAAGATAAATTCCATAAAACGGCAAATTAAATCGAAAGATCATGAGAAAAAAAACGACAAATTTCATCAAAAGAGCTCGAGAAAACGACAAATTCCATCAAAATACCTGGAGAAAAAGACAAATTTTGTACAGGTGTCATAAAAACGTGAATTTCCTCAAAAGATCGCGAAAACACATAAAATTTGACTAGGTACCTCAGAAAACGCAAATTTTGGTAAACAGATTGTGAGAAAGCAACAAATTTTGTCAAAAGATGGGAAAAAGGCTCATTTCATCAAAAGATTGCAAAAAAGGTAAATTTCGCAAAAAACAACAAATTTCTCAAGAAAAATGACGAAAAAACGACAAATATCACGAAAAGAGTATAAATTTGATAAAATGACAAATTAAATCGAAAGATTGAGAGAAAAAAGGACAAATTTCACCAAAAAACCTTGAGAAAACGACAAATTTTGTCCTGGTATCATAAAAGACGTGAATTTCGATAAAAGATCGCGAAAATACATAAAATTTGTCTAGGTACCTCAAAAAACGCAAATTTTCGTAAATAGATTGTGAGAAAACAACACATTTTGTCAAAAGAAGGAAAAAAGGCACATTTCGTCAAAAGATCGCAGAAAAATGACAAATTTCTAAAAAAAAACGAAAAAACGACAAATTTCACAAAACAGAATCACGAAAAAAAAAAAAAAAAAAAAAATTCGATAAAACGGCAAATTAAATCGAAAGATCATGAGAAAAAACAACAAATTTTTTCAAAAGACCTCGAGAAAACGACATATTCCACCAAAAGACCTCCAGAAAAACACAAATTTTGTCCAGATTATCACAAATTACACAAATTCACAATTGACGCAAATTATCTTCGTCAAAAGATCCCGAAATCACAGAAAATTTGTCTAGGTACCACAAAAAATGCAAATTTTGCCAAATGATCATGAAAAAAAAGAGCAGGCGATAAATATGGTATATAAGAACTGTATTATCATGATTGAATGCTATGCAAAAAGAGGGATCTCTTCTGATATTTTTTTTTTTTTTTTTTTTTTTTTTTTTTTTTTTTTGTTGATTATAGTGATCTTCATACTTTTGAAAAAACATTGTTGAGAGATCAAGATCAAGAGATTGAAAAAAAAAAAACAGCAAATTTCATCAAAATATTCCCCCCTCCCTCTCTCCAAAAAAACTCAGCAAATTTCGTCACGGGAACACTTTTTTTAAAAAAGGGTACTTTTTTTAAAGGGAACTTCGAGTCAATACAATGAAAGTGAAACATTAAATAAATATTAATGATTTACAAAGCTGTTTATAACTGGGCATATTTTCATTTCATATGCAATCCTCCATTCTTCGGCGAAAACAATGTAATGTAAATACTTCCTAAACATTATGAATTTGCTCAAAAATGAAATTATAAAGGAAAAAAAAAATCTCCGTTTTTTGACATAAGTATTATAAGAAACTGAAGCAAAAAATAAATAGTGATTTGCGAATCTGTTTACATCCATGAAGTCAATAACATCGTTCGAAAATCCCTGCTTCCCTCCAAAACACAAAACACAAAATAATGTGATTTCCAGCCAGGTTTTTTATACATACTTAGTATAAATTTGAAAATTACAATATAGAAAATGCTTTATCGGCCAAGAACGTAAATAAAAACTTTAATCGTTAACTATTGAGTGTTTCGATTTCATATGAAACATCTCTACATTAAGCCTAAGATTGCCGCAATAACATCGCCGGCTAGTTGGAGGGAATAGCATTTAACACGAAAAAAGAATACAAATGGAAATAAAATAGCTTACATAAAGTGAAAAATGAAAAAAAAACAATGTATTTCGATCCTTATAAATATCGAAGAAAAATAAAATTATCATAGCATTGCATTCAACAGTGATAATGCAAAAATGCAATCCCATATTTACCAAATACGTATACCGACAGTAAGTACAGTCTTCTCCGATTGGTTCTCAGATTTCTGCGCAAGCGCGTATGAGTAGAGACCAGTTTTAGCTGTGCTGAAAAAAATCCTTATCGTTTTAATATATATGATATTAGATATAAATATTGAGTGAAACATTTTATACGTGCAAAGGATATAAATTTTAGTGTTCCGTAATGAAACAATAACACGTATGGAAAAAACACACCAAGCATAGATTATGAAACATTTTCCAACGCATTCCGAATTATATAATTAAATTGCACAATTAATAACCTAAAATTTTACGCTTGATTCTACCAGATTGAAATAGGTAACACATTTGAAAACTCAACTTCAGCTGTACCAATCTACAATTAAAAAATTTTTTGTATTTTTGAACAATCCTGTAAATGACATATAAATTTGTTTCTTTAAACTTCGTGTATGCCAAAATTTAGTTCAGTCAAGAAATACATATATGTAATTGAAAATTCATTTTCTGCAATTTCCGCGAACAAAGAGAATGGTATGGGAATTCTTTAATGCAGACCTGTATATGATTTCTAAAATTTATATACAACCGTTTAAATACCGTTATTTTTTTAAAGCAGTACTTAAATCGCTTGAGTTGTTCACATAAAACATACATCCCCATCAGCTGTTTTACGTACTATTTTTCAACCAATGTCGGATTAAATTCTAAAAAAAATCACTGATACATTTTTTTCTTTAAAAATTCATCTAAATCGAAAAGTTCTATTGTGAAGAAAAACCGTATTTATCTCTAAAGTATGGTATGGAATGTTTCCATTGATTTTCCATAAAATACGTTCATATTAAATTTCTTTCACGTTCCTTTTTTTTATAAATTCAAAAGTCAAGTACATCACTGTAACTATTTCTATAGATCTAAACGTTGTGATTTTTATGCTCATGAACGATGTTGTATACCTTGAAATATCTCAAGCATTTGTCGGATAGTGTATTGAATTTAAGATTTATATTAGAGATAAATAAAGTGTAAAGCATTGTAGATATGTAAGGGATATAATTTTTAGGGTTCCAAAAACAAAAAGTAAAATTGAAACATTATACGGTTACTCTGTGTTTGTCCGTCACATGTTGTTTGTCTCAAAAACTATAGAACTTGAATAGTTCAAACTTAAAAGAGTTATAACGGCTATTGATTCGTAAATTTTTAATTTATCGTATTTACTCGTGTGTAACGCGCACTTTTTTTCAAAATATTAGGCAAAACGCCGAGGTGCGCGTTATTTTCGGATTAATTCTTTACAGCTGGATGTAATCACACGATATACATATGAATCATAAAATGTATTAAAAAAAGACATAATTACTTGGAAAATCTTACTTAACTGAAGTAATACTGCATCTTTTTTCCCTCCTTGCACTTTTTTATATAACATAGCTATAAACATTATTTAAACGCTAATTAGCAATACTCACTGCCGTCATTCCGTCCCTACCCGAATTCTAAAAATGTATTTTCGCCTTGTTTTCTGCCTGATGTAATGTTTGTTTCGACTTTCTTTTCTGAAATTCATTTAGTTATTTATTCATTTGCATATCAAATTTACAATACGCGTTATATAGGAGATTCTAAAAATCGTCATTTCTTCTTGTAAAGTACGGGTGCACGTTATACACATATGGCGAGTAAATACGGTACACGAGTAAATACGGTATTAGCCATTCAGAAATATAAAAAAATAAGGATTAGTTTCGTTATAACAAAATATATGTTTCGTGTATGTCTAATAAGGGATATACGGTGTCTCACATAAGTGATGGGACACTTGTGCTTTACAAAAGGAAACTAATCAAATAAATTAAAAAAACATGTACACATTTTTTTGTGGGTGTGTTTCATACTTAAATTTAGTAAAGAGTTTTACATAACATACATTTTGTCAAACTATTAAAATGTTAATTTAATAAAAATACAAATGTTTAGAACGGAGCAAAAAATAGCTCACATAAGTGATGGGACACCATTATATATGCAACAAAAATCGTCTGAAATAAGCAATAAAAATATTTTTGGGGGTTTTATTTTTAAAAAATCGTCTGCAGTATTTTTCTCCAGTTTGTTTTGGAATTTTTGTGTTTTTTAGCTCTGTGTAGCCATGAATGCTAAACGAAAAGAAACTTCGCCTGAAATTCGAAAATTAGTTTTTAATTTGCATATTGAACGTGGAAAATCTATTAGAAAAACTGCTGAAACAGTTAACTTGAGTCGTTCAACAGTTTTCAATATCATTAAACGATATAAAAAGAATCATATGATTCAGGATAAAAGAAGATCTGGCCGACCATCAAAGCTAACCAATGGAATAAAGCGAATTATCGTTCGAAATATTAAAAAAAATCCAAGAAATAGTGCTTCAAAAGTTGCTGCTGATTTACAAGCATTATATGGAATAATTGTTAATCCTGAGACTATTAGAAGGGTAATTCGATCTGCTGGATATCACGGTAGAGTAGCCAGGAAAAAATTCTTCGTAAGTGAAAAGAATAGAAAACTCAGACTAGCTTTCGCAAAATCCAGCATAAATAAGAATTCTGATTACTGGAATAAAGTTATATTTGCTGATGAGAGTAAATTTAATATATTTGGTTCTGACGGTAGAATCTTGGTGTGGAGAAAACCCAGGGAAAAACTTCGCAAACAGAACTTGGTACCAACAGTAAAACATGGTGGAGGAGGAGTTATGGTATGGGGGGTGTATGTCGTCCGCTGGAGTTGGTAATCTTGTTTTTATTGACAGTGTAATGGATCAGTACAAGTATATTGATATTTTAAAGCAAAATTTGAAATCTTCAGCACGAAAATTGAACCTTCATAACGATTTTAAATTCCACCAGGACAATGACTCTAATCACACTGCTCTGAACGTTAGACTCTGGCTGCTACATAACTGTCCTGAAATAATAAATCACCACCACAATCTCCAGACTTAAATCTTATAGAGAATATTTGGCAAGAATTGGAATCAAGAATTCGCAAACACACCATTTCTTCAAAACAACAACTAAAATCGGTGCTTCAAGAAGAATGGGGTAAAATCACTCCAGAAGTCACAAAAAAATTAGTCGAATCCATCCCAAAAAGATTAAATCATGTTTTAAAAGTAAAAGGAAATCCAACAAAATATTAAAACCTTTTAAAAAGTAAAATTTTTGGATAAATATTTGATGGAAAAGTAAGTGTCCCATCACTTATGTGAGCCATTTTTTGCTCCATTCTGAACAATTGTATTTTTACTAAATTAATATTTTAATATTTTGACAAAATGTATGTTATGTAATAATTGTTACTAACTTTAAATATGAAACACACCCAAAAAAATTTTGCACATATTTGTTTATTTATTTTATTGCAGTTTCTTTTTATAAAGCACAAGTGTCCCATCACTTTTGTGAGACACTGTAGTTCAAACGATCAGTAACACCGAATTCAAAAATGTAATATCAATTATTTCAGATCTTATGTTTTCAGATATATGTTTAAAAATATACTGCGAAAATATGTTTCACCACTCTTTATTTGTGATTTGATTATAAATCAAGTTAGATAAAAAGGGGGTAGCAGAAGGTTATTCAAAACGCTGGGGGAAAAGTATATATAATCGGTATACTTTTGTTTGTATGCTATAGCTCTGACACATACCTTTAAAAAAAAAACTCATTTTTTCTGTTGCTCACAAACATTTCTTAGTAGGTACTTAGTATAGGATATGAGGGGTGCTCGAGATATGTTTCGACGCTGAATTGTCTAAGAATTATTGACAATTATTTTAAGATACATATATATATATATATATATATATATACTATTGGACCCGACAGACGTGGTCCTGGCACCGACTCCAAGAAATCAAATAAATGTACATAAATATAACACGCATGATAAATACTACGCTTTTAGTTTAATTTTTTATTACAATTATGTAAGGAAATTATTTTTCACTTTGCAGTAGTTTTTGAAGTCGGTTCAATTTTTGATAGAAAAGTTTATTTTTCTTTTTTAGTTAAAAGTTAACGATTTTCTGAAGTCGGTTAATTAAAATTATAGTACAGAAAAAAATATTGCAAATCATACACGTATGTCAGGAGTGGGGCTCCAACACACGGTTTCTATCTTTGAGAACCAGAGCTTAAATCTAGCGCTTTAGACCGCTCGGCCATTCCATCCGCACTCTAATCAGTGAATTTATTAAACACTTTTAATTAGCAAAAAATCACTATTAGTTTTTACCTAATTACTAAAAAGGTACTGAATCAGTTTCGATGAAATGTGAATCTAAACCATTCTCAAATCCATTGGAACACACACAAAAAATTTCATTAAAATCGGCCAGTCGTTTAGGAGGAATTCAGTGACATACGCACGCACAATAGATTTATATATATATATATATATATATATATATATATATATATACAGGATGTCCGAAAAGTCTGGAAACGGTCGAAAAACTCGAGAAATACACATGAGATTGAAAAACGTAAATATACGTGTTAAATATTTTTAAATAAGCTACTCAGTGATACCAAATTTGACCTCCGCAACCGACCCCCTGGGGGTAAGAGGGGTTCCAACTTTGAAATCTTAAATTATAACCCCCATTTTTTATTGCAAATTCGGATTCTACGGACAAAAATACGTAACTTTTGATGTTTATTTCGAATCCTCGTTTATCACGGTGTAATCGAGCATATTAAATCGATACATATTTCGGCTTTTCCAACGGGATTTTCCCTAATCAAAACTAATTGGGGAGAATTTTTGACATCAAATTCCTCGTCTTTTGCAGGAATAGCGTTTCCTGAAAATCATCCGTGCCGATTATTTCGATAGTGCTACACAGTTAAAAATTTGACCCATTTGCTGTAGCGTCACTCCACAGCTTTTATAGAATATCTCTTCCATGACCAATGAGAATGTTCCATCACACTGTAAAGTAACCGTTTTCTATAAAAGCGGTGGAGTGACGCTGCAGCAAATGAGTCAAATTATTTTTTTTTTCTCTAGAAAAATTCATTAAAATATATTAATTTAGTTTTCTATTTGGATCTTCATTTTATCCACTAAATGGTTTCTAAAATACGACCTACTTGTTTTGATGTGTAAATGTGTAAATAAGAACCTCTGCTCCCGAATAGAAAAAGTATATCTTCAGTTTTTGGGGGCGACGTATGTAAATATTTTGCGTTTCGATGAGTTCTGCCTTCTTTTCTTTCTTTCTTTCTTTTTTTTTTAATCATTTAATTCAGTGGGACGGATGGGCGTGCATGGAGTTTTTAAATAATTTCTATTATGTAGAATAACATGTAAGGCAAATTGACATGCGTGTTTCGATCTTTTAACGTATAAATATGCACCTCCTGTAAGAAATAGAAAAAAGATAATTTTCATTATTTGACGGCGGAATGTGTATACATTATGCGTTTCCATGGATTCTGTTGTTTTTTAAAAAATAATCTAATACGCTGATGTGGGTGTATGTTTTTTTAAAATTATTACTACAGAAAAATGTAGGACAAAATATTAAAAAATAAAGTTATAAAACATTTTTCGTGCTGACTGTGCAACGGAAAAAGAAGTATCGTAAATTCGTGGTACTTACAGAACCCGTTATTTTCCAAGTGAAATATCAGTATTTTCCTTATAAAATAAATAAAGCCTCTATAAACACTCCTAATTTTGCCTTCTTTAACAAGTGATTTTCAATAAGAAAGTATTCGTACTTAGTATTTCTTATTGAAATGAAACTGAAATGCAATCTTATTGAAATTATTTCCTATTCTAGAACTTCCAGGATCCTTAGGAACTCCCCTTAGGAAATTTTAGTTAGTTTTTTTTTTTTTTTGGGGGGGGGGAGGATCACAGGTTTTCATAATTGATTAATTTTTTCTGCCAGAACAAAATAATAAGGCAGAGAATTTTTCGTCAATTTTTGTTGACATATCATGATTTTTTGTTAATTAATATGTATTTTATTCCATTTAAAATTGTTTTTAATAAATTTAACCGCTTAACGGATCAATATTTCTGGAAAAAATTTTCAAATAATGTTTAATTTAGCATATCTTTTACAGAATTTTTAACCTTTTATCACATGTTATTTCAAAGAGAACGTTTTGCCTAATTAAATCAGAAAAATGCTCGGGATAAATAATCCAATATTTAAAATTAAATTTTACTGGTGAGATAAATAAATTATGATTGTTTTTTAAGCCTTTTTTTTCGGATTTTCGAAGATCGCGATTGTAATCGAACAAAATACATCAGATACATATTTTATTTTCTCAAACAGATTTTACCAACACAAAATTTGATAGGTCAGAGCTTTCTTTACCAAAGTAGTCGCATTAGCGGACACATGTTTCTTGAAAATAATCATTAACGGTTGTTTCGATAACAGAAGTGTTTTATATGCTTCTGCCATAGAAATTAATAGAAATATATTAAATTATTTTTCCATTTTTGCATTTATTTTATCCAATCAATCTATTATAAATATCAACCAATTATAAATAATTTTAATAAATGCAATGCATTAGTGATCTATAAATATACCTATATTATAAAGAGGTAAAATTACTTTATTTATAGAGGAAAATCTGCGGAATTACCGAAAAGATTTCAAAAGCAATGATACTAAAAGGATGGTGTTCCCCCTGAATCAAATATAGACTATCTCTTATGTCCATACCACGAACTGAAATGGAGCGCAGGGAAAAAAAACTTTCTAAAAATGCAATTTTGTTATATTGAAAGGACTAGAAAAATGAAATTTGGCATGTTAAACGTAATTTTTCCTATCATGATTTGCCGGGTATCCATGCTTCAATCATAATTTATTTATCTCACTAGTAAAGTTTAATTTTAAATATTGTATTATTTAATCCGAGCATTTTTCTGATTCAATAAGGCAAAAGTTTCTCTTTGAAATAACCCGTCATAAAAGATTTCAAATTGTGTAAAAGATATGCTAAATTAGACATTATTTGAAAATTTTTACCAGAAATATTAATCCGTTAAGCGGCTAAATTTATGAAAAACAATTTTAAATTGAATAAAATACATATAGATTTACAAAAAATCATGATATGTCAACAAAAATTGACGAAAAATTCCCTCCCCTATTATTTTATTGTTCCAGTAATTAATCAATTATGAAAACGTATAATCCCTCCCCCAAACTAAAATTTCAAGTTTCCTAAGGATCCTGCAATTTCTAGAATAGCATATAAAATTTCAATAAGATTGCATTTCAATTTCAATTCAATAAGAAATGCTAACTACGAATATTTTCTTATTGAAAATCACTTGTTAAAGAAGGCAAAATAACGAATGTTTATAGTAGCTTTATTTATTTTATAATGAAAATACTGATATTTCACTTTGAAAATAACGGGTTCCGTAAGTACAATGAATTTACGATACTTCTTCATCCGTTGCACAGCCAAAAAATGTTTTATAACTATATTTCTTAATGTTTTGTCCTATATTTTATCTGTAATAATAATAATAAAAACATACACCCACATCAGCCGTATTAGAAGATATTTTAAAAATAACAGAATATATAGAAACGCATAATATACATACAACCCACTCTCAAATTATGAAATTTATTTTTTTTTCTATTTGTTAGGGAAGGTGCATATTTATATGATAAAAGATCGAAACACGGAGGTAAGTTTGTCTTAAATTTTATTATACATTGTAAAAATTATTTAAAAAACTCCATGCACGCCCATTTGCCCCCTTGAATAAAATGATTAAAAACAAGTTGGAAATTGCACGTGAAGCGTAGCAAATGAGGTGCGATCTTACGATAACGAAGTTTTAAAACTATTACTCTCATATATCAATCTCATAAAATTGTAAATAGTGAATTAAAATTAAAACGCTCATCAAACAATGTTCTCCCTATACCATTATGTAATGGAATACTTTTGTGTGGCCTTGTAAATCAATAACAAATGTTCTTTGCACCACAAATTATGTAAAATGTATATTATAATATGTACTTTATTGTTGCATATAAATTTTATTAAGTTCGAATGAGTGTAACACCTTTAAAATGCATTTGAAACATTTTTACCAATTGACCATAATGTAACGAAATACTTTTGATTGTCCCTGTAATTGATCTATCCATCCAATTTTCATAAAATTTGAAATAACTCCACAAAATTATGTAATAATTATGTATTTTAAATTTCAAACGAGCAAAACGCATTTGAAACTTTTTTCCCCATTGACCATAATGCAATGGAATATTTTTGATCGCCCCTGTAATTGATCTATGCATCCGATTTTCAAAAAAAAAAAAAATTTAAATAACTCGACAAAATTATATAATAATTATGTATTTTAATTTCAAAGGAGTGAAATACATTTGAAACATTCTTTCCCATTGACCATAATGTAATAAAATACTTTTGATTGCCCCTGTAATTGATCTATGCATATGATTTTCAAAAAATTTGAAATAAGTCGACAAAATTATGTAATAATTATGTATTTTAAATTTCAAACGATTAAAATCCATTTGAAACTTTTTTCCCCATTGACTGTAATGTAATGGAATACTTTTGATTGCCCCTGTAATTGATCTATGCATCCGATTTTCACAAAATTTGAAATGACTCGGCAAAATTATGTAATAATTATGTATTTTGAATTTCAAACGAATCGGTTGGGTAGTTTATGCGTTGTTATATTCGGACAGACAGACGGACGGACTGAACGACCACTATAGGTGCTACGTATTTACATAATAACGAACGCACTTAAAAAGCAGAACTCATCGAAACGCAGGATATTTACATACTCCGCCCCTCAAAACTGAAGATATACTTTTTCTATTCGGGAGGGGAAGTTCATATTTACACATTAGAACATCAAACTAAGTGGGTCGTATTTTAGAAACCATTTTAGTGGATAAAATAGAAATCCAAATAGAAAACTAAATTAATATATTTCAATGAATTTTTCTAGTGAAAAGCATAAAAAACCCTATACACTGTAAAAAATTTGACTCATTTGCTACAGCGTCACTCCACCACTTTTATAGAAAAAGGTTACTTTACTGTGTTATGGAGCATTCTCATTGGTCATAAAAGAGATATTCTATAAGAGCTGTGGAGTGACGCTGCAGTAAATGGGTCAAATTTTTAACAGTGTAGCACTATCGAAATAATCGCCACGGGTGATTTTCAGGAAACGCTATTTCTGCAAAAGACGAGGAATTTGACGTCAAAAATTTTGCACAATCAGTTTCGATTAGGGAAAATCCCGTTGGAAAAGCCTAAATATGTATCGATTTAATATGCTCGATTACATCATGATAAACGAGGATTCGAAATAAACATCAAATACAAAAGTTACGTATTTTTGTCCGTAGAATCCGAATCTGCAATAAAAAATGGGGGTTATAATTTAAGATTTCATAATTGGACCCCTTCTGACCCCCATGGCGTCGGTTGCGAATTTCAAATTTGGTATCACTAAGTAGCTTATTTAAAAATATTTAACACGTATATTTACGTTTTACAATCTCATATGTATTTCTCGAGTTATTTGGCCGTTTCCAGACTTTTCGGACACCCTGTATATATATATATATATATATATATATATATATATATATATATATATATATATATATATACACAGTGGAACCTCCAAATAAGGGACACTCCGAATAAGGGACACCTCTATTTAAGGGACAAAACTTCCGGTCCCAGTCCCTTTATATAGGACGTGTAATGTATTTACCTCTGATTATGGGACACTCGATTTAAGGGACACTTGAAGATGAGATTAAAAGGATTGGTTTTTGAATTTCAGATAATGAAGTAGTCTGAGATGAAAATGAAAAAACAGATTTTTGTGAATTTATGAAACTGACAGACAGTCATGTTGAAACAAAGGCATACGACACAATTGACAAGCATTTATTTACCCACAATTTTGATTCGACTTCATTGCGTATCCCCATTGAAAGTAATGCTGAAAATTATGAGGATGATTCTGAAAGTGAAGAATAAAAGAAAATTGTGAAATAAAAACTTTTCAGATGTTTAAGGCTATTGTCAAATCCAAAAGGGCAAATTTTATGACAAAAGTTTTAATTTATTTTTATTCAGAAATGCATGAAACTAGCAGGCGTTATTGTTCAGTGTCAACTATGTAATCGAACTGTTTTTTCTGTTTGTTTGTTTTTCCGTTGTCAAAATAAGTAAATAAATAAATAAATAAATAAAATAAAAAATAAAAATAACGCAATAAATCTTTTAGGCGATATTGTCAACATAGGTGTTTTGAACCGAATTTATATGCAAAAGAAGAATAAGTAATTCAAGAAGAGGTGAAAAATGTCTGTCACATGATCAAAATCACGTATAACTCAATAGGTAATTTATTCAAAACTTAAAAACACAGTTTGATTCCAAATCGCTTCCGTAGTCAGACGCTCCAACTTTTTACCTTTCCGTTAAAAAAGGAATTTGCAAATGTGTCAAAACGTTTTCTGCTTACTGAGCTGAGTAGTTGAGAGATTTGTTGCGTTAAAATACACAAAGCAGTTGAATAGTGGTTTTTTTTTCTGTAAATACTGCTGACAAGGAAGAACTAAAATCTATAAGTATGGCAAATGAACACTTCAAAAATTTATAGTGAAAATTTGAAATTTGCAAAACAATAATTTTTGATTGATTACTTTAAGTATGATTCTTTTAAATGCTTTTATATACTTTTTGCATGCATACAGCTTGCATAAAAAATACAAATCATTTAATGATTTAGTAATCAATTAAAAATTTTAATTAATTCTCTATACCTTTTGTGTCTCATTAACATATTTTATACACTTTGGGTACATTTTAAACTTCAACTTTAATGTATTGTTATTTTCATATCCTTCAGGACGATTAATTAAAAAAAAGGATAAAAACTCCGAATAAGGGACACCTCTATTTAAGGGACAAAAGTTCCGGTCCCATAGGTGTATCTTATTCGGAGGTTTCACTGTATATATATATATATATATATATATATATATATATATATACGTATATATCAATAATTAACGGAGATATTCCTTCTAAATATATTTACAGAAAAATAGCGTTGGAAATTTGAAGCACATTTAGAGCAATGCCTATGTTAAATTTTACAAGGGGTGATTAAATGAAAAGGTAAGAAACGACGTAAAAATGTAACAGTTAAATATTTGCATATTCCGCCATGGAAGAAAGTAGCGAGACATCTCGGGATGCGATTGGAGTCTCTGACTGGGATCGGAGCATGCGTGGGCGCCCACATACGCAGTATAGAGCAGAGGCTCTTATCAAATGTTGCGTCCAAATGACGCGTCAGTCCGTATGAGGATAGGATGGAGTTCGCGTAGCAAACGTTCGCGATTGAAGAGCAGCGAGATGTTATCCGATTTCTGACAGTGGAAGGTGAGACAGTGGCCATTCATCGCTGGATGGCGACAGTTCACGGGGAGAAATGTGTCTCTGACAAGTCGGTCAGAAAATGGAGTGCCCGTTTTCGTGCAGGCCGTGAGAGTCTGAGTGATGTCCCACTGTCAGAAATCGGATAACACCTCGCTGCCCCTCAATCGTCGAATTTTGCAATGCGAACGCCATCCTGCACTCATACGGACTGCCGCATCATTTGCACGCCACATTTGATAAGAGCACCTGCTCTCTACCGCGCATGTGGACGCCAGCGCATGCTCCGATCCCAGTCAGAGACTCCAATCGCATCCCGAGATGTCTAGCTACGTTCTCCCAAGGCGGATTTGTCAAATATTTAACTGTTACGTTTTTACGTCGTTTCGTACCTTTTCATTTAATCACCCCTTGTATCATACGGAATCCCTTGTACGCGACTAGCATATGCAGATGACCGATATTTTTATCAGTCTTTCTCAACACTTCAATCAACAAACATTCTTCGACAGAATATTTCATGTGCAAAAACAATTTTAATAGTAGAGTTCCCTACTCATGAGCAGCTAAACTGTTAGCTGCATGAGAGCTTTTTTGCTAAACTGTCATGTTTCGTAACCTAAACAAAACATTTTTATTCAAAATACTTTTCAAAGTTTTGAAGATTGTTAAAACTATTTAAACTTGTTATCAAGCATTAAAATAGTCCGTTTAGTCACATAAATAAATCTGTTAAGAATCGAAACTGGGAACTGCAACTTCATATACGAAGAAAATAATAAATATTTCAGCATGATTTTCGTTTTTCTGCTTTAGATGTAATATCCTTATGACTATTTATATTAATCAATATTATATCTAAAATTTTTACTTTAAATTTAATATAATTTACCAATTATTTTTTAATTTATGTATGTAAGAAAGTAATATTTTACGTGGTGCTAACGTAAAATTTTAATCAATCATTGGGGAATAATTGAGATAGAAACTCAATTATTTTCATGCTAAGGCTTCTCTTTTTATCAATATCAAGAGTTATATAATTCTTTAATTGGATTTTTAACCTTTTTAAGGCCGTTATAGAAGTACTCTGCAGATTAGGTTAAAAGACATTGTTCCAATTCATTTATATTATAGAGTCAAACAAATTCAACAATGATTTTTTGAGTTTGGAGAGCAAGAAAAAAAAGCTTGGAGCGGGAGCGGTCGAAAAAGTTTCAAACAGGCATTGTTTAGATTCCTCTGTGCAGCATGAAATAAGCCAGATAGTATTGAACAAACTGGGAACTCAGCGTTCTACGACCTCTGACATGTGAATAGTTTTCCACAAACTACCGTAATTAAGATGAGTAGAATTCATGATCATTTAGTTAGTTACCTTTCGATCTAATTAGGATAAAATCTTCAATTTTTTCACTACAGTCTTCCGCATATTGTATCGTCTGTAACGGACATGTGGCATTTTTAAAGATCATTTTTCATTTAACAACAGTGTCATATGATGGATTATTATTCACATAAGCAGCCAACATTTCATTGTAATTTTTCCGGAATTTGTAACTTTTCAAATACAGAAAATGCGAATTTCTATCTTCTCCAGATTACGGGTATTTCAAATCTTTCTCTTCCTGAAAATAAACGAATCAACATTACTAGTTGCAATTTATGGCATTAGGTACACAAGCACTGTAAAATAATAAAAAAATGGGCGATTTTATTGATATTGCACTGGTAATTGGGGTGCCAGTAAAATCTACTGTTTTTTAACGAAAAAAATTCCGTAAATTCCAGAAAATTTTACGTGTTTCATTTCTTTTCTGAAAATTTTTCTGTATTTTACGGGAACTTTTCCGTTAAAAAACAGTAAATTGCACTGGCGTTCCGATAACCGGTACAATCTCCGTAAAATCATCCTTTTTTTAATTATTTTTTTACAGTGAGGATAAATTACAATGCATAAAACATTCTAGTCAGATATCTGAGTTTTTTCCTAATGTTGATTAGAACTCTAAAAAACGAGACCAAAAATCAAATGACAATGATGAACTGTACACTATCATCAGATGTTGGTAACAAGACAAATTGGAATATATGGGTAGCAGTGGTCCAAATGGCAAAGCGTCGTACTTGTATTTGAAAAAGTTAGTGGGTTTGAGGCTCACCGCTAGACAAAACCCCAACATGTACACTAATGGCACCTCATGCCTATGAAATCTTTCGTGGATTCAAAATCCTTTTAAGTTCTCTATGAATTTATACCTCTAGAGGTTCCTAGTGAGGTGAAGATTTTAGTCACCTGATCAAGGGTCTTAAATTACGGGATCAAAATCGAGCAGTAGTTGTAGTCTTTATTGGCGGCTCGTAGGAGTTCTTTAGAAAAGTTGGCAATACCACCCGCACCCCTCCCCCCGCCTTTTCTTTTTAATCTCTTCGATTTTCAACAGCAAAAAAAAAAATCAAATCCAAACAGCATAATTAAAAGTAATCTAGAACAGCCAACACAAGAACAATTATGATAAAAAATAGACAGTTACAATCAGGTAGGTCTCCGCATGTGGCGATCAAGTGACTTTCGCTTCGCCGCGCCGTCACGTACAAAACTCGTTAAGCTAGGCATCTTGCCCGGCATGTAGGGGCCAGGTCTGCGGTATAATAAAAATTATAACTTTAGGATTCTATGTCAAAACATTTATTGTATGCGGGAGTGCCGCGTTAAAAGTTAGGCATGTTTATTTTAATGCCATTTAACATTAAGTTATCTAAATACATTAATTGTATAATATTTTAAAATGTTATATAATATTTTTGAATAGTGAAAATGTGTCGAAACGTAAAGTGTTACTTGATAAGACGATATGAAACTTGCAAAGGTATTCTTAAAAGTTATTAAATAATTTTTAAAATAATATTTCGATTTCCTGAAGTATATAATCATCCATGTAGTATACTTTAAAAACAAGGAAATGCACACAAATATTTGTAATGTAGGATTTCACTTTAAAATAGCTTTAAATTTCTATTTTTAAATAGTGAATGAAACAACTTTTTAAATGGTGAAATTATGTAATAATTTGAAGTTTGATATGATATCAAACTTCTGAAGTTTTTTATAAAAATATATATATATATATATATATATATATATATATAATTCTGGATAGAATTATCATGCATCTCGTATATTTTGAAATACAAAAATGCATAAACAAATATTTAGAATATAAGATTTTACTTTAACACTAGCGGCCCCGACAGGCGTTGTCCTGGCACCGACTCCAAAAAATCAAATAAATGTACATAAATATAATAATACGCATGATAAATACTACGCTCTTAATTTAATTTCGTATTACAATTACGTAAGGAAATTATTTTTCACTTTGCAGTAGTTTTTGAAGTCGGTTCAAATTTTGACAGAAAAGTTTATTTTTCTCTTTATGTAAAAGTTAACGATTTTCTGAAGTCAGTTAATTAAAATTATAATGCAGGAAAAATTATTGCAAATTATACACGTATGTCAGAAGTGGGGTTCGAATACACTATCTCTTTCTTCGAGAACCAGAGCTTAAATCTGGCACCTTAGACCGCTCGACTATTCTGTCCGCGCTCTAATTCAGCGAATTTATTCAACACTTTTAATTAGCGAAAGATCATTAACTTTATTAGTTTTTGCCTAATTACTAAAAAAGTACTGAATCAATTTCGATGAAATGTGAATCTGAACCATTCTCGAATCCACTGGAACACACACACAAAATTTCATTAAAATCGATCCAGTCGTTTAGGAGAAGTTCAGTGACATACACACGCACATAAGAGTTATATGTATAAAGATAACTTTAAATGTGTATTAGTTTTAAGTTACAAATTTTACAACACTTTCAAATAGTGAAACTATTGCAAACTTGACGTTTCACTTGATATCGTGATTATGAAACCTGCAAAGTTATTCTCAAAAATTATAATGTAGTTTTAAAAATAATCTTTCGAGATTCTAGAGGTAATTACCATACTCCCCCTGTATACATTAAAAACAAAAAACATAAACATATGTTTTATAATATGCGATTTCATTTAACAATAACTTTAAATGTATAATATTTTTGAACCGTAAATATTTAAAATCTTTTATCATTTTACTTTAATATGGTTAATTTTTATTTACCTACGTCTGAAACTTTTTATTACAAAAATTCGACTGATATATTTTCCATACCTCGAATGCAAAATATTGAAGTTCTTATCGGGCAAAACTTTTCACTAAATTGAAAATTTCTTTTGAAAGCAGAAAATCCATGCATTCAATCTGTTGCATTAAGATCGATTTCAAAAAGATTTTCGAATTTGCTACGAATAAAAAAATAAATCTCTGAAATGTTCCAATGTAATATTTTAAATATTTTTGTAATACTTGCTAATATAAAAGAGAATTTTTGTAAAATCATCGGATAATGTAGAAAACCAAAAGTATAGTGTCCAGAACATATAATATAGAAGTCGGCCAACAAAAGCGCGCTAAAAAAATTTAGCCCATATATGTTGAACGATGCAGAATAATAAATGGTAATCGCAGCGGCATCTGGTAGTTCAAACGTAATCATTGTAAAACGATTAATTTGAGAAAGCGTTTCAACCAGTGAAGATCTAACAGATATCACTGTGATCGAATTTCATCGACAACATCATTCGATATGTACGGGTGTATGATAGGGTGACCCAACCAGTAGTTTATATCCTTCCAATAGTTGATCAAATTTTTAAAATATTCTGCAATTTCCAGCGGAAACAGGTTTTATATGGACACTAGATATACACTGGTGTCCAAAATTTAAGCATAATTGGTAATTAAGTAATTATTTTTAAGTAATGAAAGAAATATGAATCGGAATGTGCTGAAACTCCAGGTATGTAAACAAAATAGTACGCGTCACATATTTTCGCGAAGAGTTTTCCCCGAAATAAACAGGGGACCGTCAACAAATTGAAAAAGAACGAAGATCTTTTGGATAACCCTGTCAAAACTAATGTAGCAAAAGCGTTCAAACTGCACATTATGATTAATTGGCTTATTGTAATGTACTGTGTTAATTTGTACAAGGATAGCATGTATACTCGTAGAGAAATTAAGGTTTTTATAAAAACAGTCCTAAGTTTTTTGCTCATAATTTGCAGAGTTCTTAATATAAAATAGTGTTCTTTTTTGAAAAAATGACAAACATCATTGTATACAATACCCTGTCATCAGAATTAAAAAATAATAAAAATTGTATGACAAATGAGCAGGTTTACTAAATAATTTTTTACTGCGCATGCGTGAACGCTATTAAAATTTCATGTGCATATTATGTTAGTTAAATGTATAGAGCAACTTTTGTGAAAGTCTCAAAAACATAACTTAAAAATTCTGAAAATTATCGTTGATAGAATGAGATCAAAATCCTTTATTCCCTAAATGAAGCAAAAAGATGAGGGGCTGTATCCATATTCAATTGTTTAGTGCCTACACAATATTGCACGTACAACTATATTTAGGTAAAACCCCTGATTTTTTTGCTTCCTTTAGGAATAACGGATTTTGAGTTGATTCTATAGGCTCCCATTTTCAGAATTTTCAAGCTATGTTTTTGAAACTTTTACAGAAGTTGCTCTATACATTAAGCTAACACAATATGCAAATGACATTTTGATATCGTTGACGCATGCGCAATGAAAAATTATTTACTAAACATACTCATTTTTCATACAATTTTTATTATTTTTAAATTCTGATGACAGGGTATTGTGTACAATGATGTTTGTCATATTTTCAGTAAAGAACATTATTTTATAATAAGAACTCTGCAAATTATAAGCAAAAAACTTGGAAAAATTTAGGACTGTTTTTATAAAAACCTTAATTTCTCTACGAGTATACATGCTATCCTTGTAAAAATTAACACAGTACATTACAATAAGCCAATTAATAATAATGTGCAGTTTGAACGCTTTTGCTACATTAATTTTGACAGGGTTATCCAAAAGATCTTTGTTCTTTTTCAATTTGTTGACGGTCCCCTGTTCGATTTCGGGGAAAACTCTTCGCGAAAATATGTGACGCGTACTATTTTGTTTACACACTTGGAGTTTCAGCATATTCCGATTCATATTTCTTTCATTACTTAAAAATAATTACTTAATTACCAATTATGCTTAAATTTTGTTTATTTGAATGTTGGGACATTTGTTGTCACATTGTTGTCTGCTGCCTGCTATAACTATTTTATGAATTGCTTGTATTATAAAGTGTAAAAAATTAGTTTTTGATTAGATGGAAACAGTTACAATAAGTTAAAATAATCCACTTCCATTTTTCTTATTTTAAATAATAGTTTTATAGATAAAGATAATTTATTTTAGATTATAAGATAATTTAAGTCCGGATGACATTTTAAAGATGAATTTTTAGATTTTTGATTGATTTCTTCGATTTATCAACTAATGGGAAAGTAGCAATTTAAAAAAAAACTACATATTCATAATTCTGTTGCTATTTAAATATCAACAAATTTCATTTTTGCGCAATAGAGGGAATTCATTAAACCCTATGGAACGAGCGTCTTCTGCAAAATTTTTAACCTTTTATCACCTTTTTTTTTTTTTTTTTTTTTTTTTTTGCCTAATTGAATTGTGAAAATGTTCCGATTAAATATAAGATAAGGCAGAATTTACCACAAATTTTCACTGGTGAAAATAATCAAGGATTCTGAGCACCTGGTGCAGCACGTATACCGGTCGCTCGCTGCCAAGGAGTTAGGGATTGTAGAAATCATGTAAATTTACTTCTAAAACTTAAAAGGAATGAAATAAAATAAACACCCATGACACTGAACTGATTTGATTAACTATTGTCTGGGTCACCCTCGATAAAGAATACCGATCTACATTACATAATAATTTATTAACGATTGTAATTACATACCGGCTTGTTGCAGCTGACTATGTGACTCATCTGACATATAGATAACAGCGTTATACAGGGTATTTATACAGTCCCGGAACTCATAAAATAATAAAGATAGATTAAAATTAATAACATAAAGAGTTAGATAGACTCAAAAAGTTTCATGACCCTTGTCAATGAACTTCCACGTGTGCCCCCTTCGTCGCACGGAGAATATCAAGTCGATAGTTAATTTCACGCCGGGTAGAGGCGAGCATATCGGCATCCACAGAGGCTATTGCGGTTATAATTCTGGCTTTTAAGTCATCAATGTTCGATGCATAGAATAAACACATCAAAAGTAACATAACATTGCAATAGTTGCCAAAAACAAAAGAGAGAAAAGTGCAATTAATAAGTAGATGATATTTAGAAGAATAGAGATATTTAGACTGGAAAATGAAATTGTCTGAAATTAACCACACGCGCAGGCAATATTTACAAAAGTAAAGCTATTCAAATCTCAAAAGGAAAATATACGAGTTATATCATCAATAAATGCCATAAGTTTGTTTATATCTTCATTATTTTTTGAGTTATTAAACATCAAAATGGGTCCGGGACTTTATAAACACCCTGTATAATCAAAGGGTTGCCAGTTGGTATCGATGCCGCAGCGATGATTCATTGGCGAAATTACAAAGGTAGTTAGTTATCAATAGAGCTGGACGGTATCAGAAATTTAACATCACAATGTATCCATGAGTTAGTATTGATGTGCGGGAATAGAAAAAATCTTATTTCGGAAGATAATTGGTATGTAGCAGCAATTTAAATGCAAACAGTTGTAGAAAGCAAAGAACCAATTGTTTTATACGTGATCACACAATATCTTTTAAATATATATAAATAGATGAATATTTATTTAAACAAAATAGATGTATTTTTGAAAAGGAACCAATGTTCGATATTTATTTACGTTTAATGCATAACATTTTTCTTGTAAAACATGAAACACATAACATGTAACTAATATTTTTCTTGTATAAAACATGAAAAATGTATATAACCTTTCTTCCTATGTTATGCAGTGTATTCATTAGTAACATTTTAACTGTTTAATTCCCAGCTATACAAGTAGGAATATTATACATAAAAAATTAAAATAATATGTTATTAAATTTAGGACATAGCTGATTTTAAAATGATTAAAATAAGTGAAAAGCAGAAAAACAATTTAATTAATTTTATGCCTCACATCGTGCCAATATAGGTGAGACTGGGGTACAATGGTCCACTTTTGTAAATTTTGATTGTTTCCTCTTAAAGTATTGATTTTTTTTGTTTTGATCAAGTACATGAATGTTACCCATACATGAAAGTTTATACTGCATCCACTCAAATATAATAATTATGCATACTTTTTTTAATATATTTTTTAAAATAGCAAGTGACAAAGTGGACCATTGTACTCCAATGCCGGGGTACAATAGTCCACAGCATGGGGCTCTATGGACCACTTGTAATTTGAATAAAAATATATCAGTGTAGTTCATTTTTTAACAATAAGAAAGATAAACTATATCACAATTTGTTTATTCACATTTTATTATTCATTTTTATTTGTTTATTCACATTTTCATTTGTTTATTCACATTTTATTATTATTTTTTATTGTTTATTAACACTTTTAGCTCTAACTAAAGTAACATTTTTTTCTTCATTTTTTTTATCATTAAGTCATTATACCGGTCGCAGATTGAACAATTAGGTTTATTATCTTCCACAACACATTTTACAGCCTGTTCCATAATTTCATGTGGCACAGAACCTCTATTGGTTTTTCTAGGCTTGTTTCTTGGCATTGCTAAAAGAAATATGAAAAATAATATATACCCTTTTTGTCTAATGATGCAATTTAAAGTTAAATATAAACCTTTATAATAAGAAATATATATATCTAAATATATGATCAAGGAAAAAATATAATAAATTTTTCCTGTCTACTTTACATCATCTGTATTTTTTAATGAATTTTACCTTATTTAATTATTATATCCATATACAAACTAATAGGTAGATATATTTTGGTTTTTCTCATTCTACTATTTTATTTAAATCTAACTTACTATGGATGCATGCATGCATAAGTGCAGGAATATTGGATTAACAAATTATATGAAATTAAATAAAAAACCTCAAATGCACAAAATATTTTGTTTACTAATTTTTGGTATTCAATCTGGGTTAACTTTTAAATTTGAAAGCTTATATTATATAGATAAATATTTCAAAAATGCATTTCACAACATGAATCATTAATTAATTCACACACAGAAATAAAATAATTTATTAATTCTTAATTTGGGCTAATTTTTATGTTTGAAAGCATATATTATACAGATAAATATTTAAAAAATTCATTACACAACATGAATCATTAATTAATCTATACAGAGAAGGAAAATAATTTATTAATTCTGAATTTTTCATATAATATTTAACTTTTAAAAACATGGGATACAAAACTGGGGTACAATGAAGCATTGTCCATTGTACCCCATATGGAAGTTTGACAAAAACTTGATGATAAAAAAAGAAATTTTAAATTCTATTATTTTAGCTATAATAAATATAATAATGCATTGTCTTACCTTTTTATTTTGCCACACAATGTCTTTCAAATTACAAATCTGTAATAAACAGATGAAGATATGTTTCACTGAAAATATTTATTTTTGCCTTACTCCTCCTGTGTCAAATCAATTATCAAGCATAAAATGGCTAAAATGTCAGCTATGCACATGGTTTTAAAGTTCTTTTTACTACTTCATGACTGCCATCTATGCACTAAAATATGAAGCTTTCAAAAACAGAATTAATATAAAAAATAGGCGGTGGACCATTATACCCCGTGGTCCATTGTACCCCAGTCTCCCTTACTAGTAATTTCAATGAATGACAGATGCAGCAGAATTGTTGTTTCTCTATTTCTCTAAGGTATCAATGCATTTTTGATGCAAAAATAGAAAAAAAATTGCTTGCTGTATAATGTGCACCTACGTCTTGAATCAGGCGTGACTAATAATTATAAACAGTGCAGTTAACATCAATAAATATAGACTGTCTCATTTAAACCGATGCAATTCAAATCAATGAGTAAAGTTGAAATTTTCAAAAAGAAGAAATAAATTTTTTGCAACAAATATAGTTTCGGTTCTGCAGAATGTTCTGCAGCATTTTCGCCAAAAGGGACGAAAACAAAACTGGATTTTTCGCCGATCTTTTCATATAACTATTTTTATCCCCATTATAGTTTTACGATATTATAAAAATTGTATCCAATAAATAAACTATGTATAAAATATGAATTAGGTCTTTTGTCACATGCATAAATATTAGTAGAAGTTACATTGTACTAAACATCTATGTTTTTATAATGATTTTTTTTTCTTTCTCCGTTCAGAAATATTTTATATTCTTGTTAATGAAGCAAAATTAATTTCATGCTTAGTAATGAATAAAAAAATCTTTCATAATAGAATTTTGCGCTACATTTACCGCTTATAAACGGTGCATAATTAATTACTTTGTTTTATGGAAAAAAACTAGGTGAAAGTTTTAAAGTTTTCATTAACATTCCTTGTGAAGTAACTATAGCATGAGTCAATTTTGTTATTAACAATTTTCGCTCTGCATGAAATTAATATTTAAGCTTATTAAGTTTGTTGATTTAATGTAAATTACTTAGAGCAATTTTTTTGTTCTAAGTAATAAAGAATTATTAATATATTTACATTTTTTCTGCTTAAAATAACGATTAAGGTTATGTTTGTTTAAGATTGTTTAATATATTTGTGTTTTAAGATAATAAAAATAGTTTGAAATTAAGTATCCCTGTTCAGATATTTATGGAATAAAAAATACTATAACTATTTCTCTTAATAAAGAATAACAACAGCCAAAAATCCTGCATAAGGCATAGATTATGAAACAAAATTTCGGTTCCCTTAAGTAACATGTTTTTACTTAGATGCAATTAATTTATTGTAGTGAAGACGTTAGATCAAATTTTCTAAAGCATCATTTTTATATTTAACCACTTAACTAATAAAAAAAAACCTTTCGAATAATGTCAATTTCGTATAAGTTTCAAGAATTTTTCATTTTTTATCACCAGTTTTTTTAACATATTTTTTTTTCTAATTCAATCAGAAAGAGTTCGGGGGGTGGGTCGAGAGATTAACAAATGTCATTCGCTGATGGAAGTTTCTACCTCTTTAGCTTCCAGTTTATAAATCAACAAGCCTGTTTGCGACTTCGAGTGTCATTTGTGGTACCAAAAGAACATTTTTCATTTGTATACTAGCGCGAACGATTAAAACCTGTATTCATATTAAAATTAAAAATATGTATGAATCTCTCAAAATGAACTTCTGAGATGAGTTTCTACTGCCTTCGGCATCGGGAATTGTACGCACGCACTTCTAACTGCTGAAGTTTTCCACTCAAATTTATCATAGACATAGTTTTTTTTCTGGGTCAAAGGGAATCGTAGAACCGTAGGAGAAAACTGTAAGATGAGTTGGGAAAAAAAAAACTACACAGAAACTAAATTTATGAAAGCAGAAATTAAAATTCCCCCTAGCGGTGGAAGGTTGAACTAAAAACTGTAGTACAAAGGGATCCAAGTAGAATGAGAAAAACTCAGTTGAAATAGAGTCCATAGAACCCAAATAAGAACGTGCCTTTGCACACTGGAAAGGTGCAGGTAAAATTACAAGAAAATCATAAGCTAAAAGAATCAATTCCTGAGGAAATCTGGCCTATAGAATCTAAGAAAAAAATGTGCCATTAGTGCTCGATAATTGTGGTAAAAGACATCTATAATTTGGAATATATACATTTAAATGTAACTGAAAAAGAGAAACCCCTATGGGTAAATTCTTAACTCATACTACGGGGCTCTTACCACTGAACAAATTAATAATCTTCAATTAAATTGATAAAATGCTTTTAAAGTATGTTTTTAACATTTGGCAACGTTTAATAATTAAGTAGATTTTCCACATACAATGTAATCTCTGATCCATCGATTTTCGAAAATTAAATCTAGGGTGCCGGCTAGAACGAGATATCTTTTTAGTTCGGTTTTTAATTAATGCTCGCCATGTATTTTTCTTTCCTTTAATTTTTGTACTGTCGCTATCAGTTTTTATTTTTTAAACATTAAGGGTGTTCTCAACTGCTACGCTCAACAAGCGCAAAAATTTTTGACACATTTACAAACTCATTTTTTAACGGAAAGATATAAAATTGAAATGCCTGACTATGGAAGCGATTTCGAATTGAACTTCTTTTTCCATTTTATGATAATTAAATTACCTATCGAGTTATAAGCTTTTTCAATGACGCGATCACCCGTTTTTCTCCTGCTTTTCGGCCGGTTTTTATGCTTTCGTCGGGAAATGTACTCAAAAGTGTCAACTTTGAAAACTTGTTATGAAAAATCTATTTTTTTTTTTTTTTTTTTTTTTTTTTTAACAGAAGATTGAGTGCAATTAGACAGTTTCTGGATAACAACACCTGCTATTTTCATGCATTTCCGAACAAAAATAAATTAAAGCATGTGTCACAAAGTTGCCCTTTTTGATTTAAGAACACCCTTAAGAAAAATTACCAATCGAATTTCATAAATTTTATACATAGGTGTATTTTTTTCTATATGTGCTCTGAAATTTTCAAATTGGTATCTTAATTCGTTTTCTTAATTTTCGCTAATTAGTGAAAAAAATTAGTTTATTCCATTTCAACTGTGGAATCAAGTTCATATGTGCGTGCGATTTTACCACTTTGTGCGAAAAAAGTGTGGGCAGTCAAAAGTGTCGAAAGTATGGGCATTTTCGATGAGTTCTTAATTAATATTCTCAGCTGATTATTAAAAAATTAGAAATATGAAACTAATGTGCATTAATACATGCCTTGGACTATCTTTGCAGAAATTTTCAGACTTGTACGTACCATAGGTATTTCCAACAATCTCCGTTGCACAAAAACACACAAAGATTTATTTTCACGCTGAATTTTGAGTTCTACATTCCATATGAATATTTTCGTGTAAGGAGGGACGCTTCTGTGAACCAATGCAATATGGATTTAGTTGGAAGAATAACAAACAAGGGATATTTCTTCTTTACTGGAAATTATACTTTTCCATCAAATTAGCACTTGAAAAAACTCAAATAATAAAATGTGCGTGACCTACCCCTAAATTTTCTCGTCTTAAATTGTATAAAAAACAAGTAGGAATTTTCAATCTTACTACTACGATTAGTAAAAATGGTTATTTTCGACGTTTTAAAAATGAAATATATTTGATATATACTTATATTCGGCGGATATACATTAAAGAAAACTATATCTTTATATATCTATGTAAGGAATAAAACGTTATGCAATGATTACTAACGGGAGACATGAGTCTGACTTGGAACACCTTTCTGAACGCTTTCGTTTATTTCGTCGTTGTAACTTGCAATCATGTCCCCGATTTCGATTGGATGTCTCACGTGTCATTTATGTCGTTTTCCGTACCTACATTGTTGTAGGCTGTGCAGGCATCTCAAATGGGAAAAGTCTAATTTTTTTTCCGTGTGCGTTCTTGCCAGGGCCGTAGCTAGAAGTGAACAATAGGAGGGGCTCAAGAGAATGTAGGGGGGGGGGTCATAATTTTTTTTCTCTCTCTCTGACGCAGAAAGATAAATTAGTGCATATTCATTTTATAGGTACGATTTTTCTTATGAAACTGTTCTAATTACTTCATTTTATGATAAGAAAAATTTATGTTGATGAAAATTTTGAGTGTATAACTGGTGCAAAATTAAACATTATGTTAACTTCATATTTACAAATAGGATGAAAGAGTGTTGAAACACTTATTTTAGATACAATTTTGTAATTCTACAAAGTTGTGAAAGAGTCTCAAAACTAAATTAGATTTTTGAACATAATTTCATTTGAATTTTCGGAACATACTTGGAATCTTTTCCAAGGGGGGGGGGGCTCAAAATATTTTAGAGGGGCTGATCCGCCCATAGCGCCCCTTAGCTACGGCCCTGGTTCTTGCTAATATGTTGGCAATATTTTTCCTACAGAAGGCGAAGGTATCAATTTGGGAGGAACATTTAGTTTAATTGCTTACTTAGTTTTTGATTGACATGCTATCAAGATCAGCAAAATTCCTGGGATCTGTGACGTACAAGCCTTTAACCACATATGAAGAATTGTTCAAGCGTCAACATTTTCTATCTAAAGTTATTTTCTGAATTTAATGGGGAACATAATAAATATTATGCTGGGAAACAAAGTTACGACAGGCAAAACGGATTTTAGTATATATGACAGAAAAAAGAATTTAAAGTTACATAAAGTTAGAAGAAAAAATTTAAGGACTTTAATTTAAATTTTTGAAATGCAATTTTAATTTTGAAATTTAAAACAATTGTATTCCTTATCCTTTTCATCTAAATGTATACATCATTGTCATGGGACTGCGTTCATATTTCTAAACCGATCTGGATGTGATTGAGCATATGCTATGGATTTATGAAGATCTTGACCAAATTCAATGACCATCCTGATCCGGTATCCTGTCTTAAAATGGCGATACCTTAAAAACTTCAAACTGAAATAAAAATTTAAATAAATAAATAACTGCTAATTTATTTCTTACATAACCGTTAAGTCTTCATAGTAGGATTGAACAACATTTTTATTTTTTTATTTCTCCTCTCTCTGAAAAAAGGATATAACAATTTGAAATTTTAGGCTGTTTGCCGTTTTGAAATAGATTTTTTTTTCATAATAGGGCGAATTTTAGAAGTTTTAGCAAATACAGTTTTTTTCTTTTTTTTTTTTTGAGAATTTATTTTTAATGTTACTACTCCCACACTCCTAAAACAAAAGTCATATCTGTGAACATTCAGATAAATTTTTGAAATTCGCATAAAAATTCTATATTACGAACACAGAAATCTGCTATAATCGGGTTCCATGTATTTTAATTTCGTATGTTAGCTGAATTCTTCATAACAAGGAGTGAAGTTGTATTTTCTTGCCGGTAACAAGCCCATAAAACACTTTTTTTCGTCTAGGGGGAAAATAAGGTTCTTTCTTATTTAAGAGGGGGAGGGGGCACAAAATTTCTTCTTGCCCCGGGCGCCAAAAAATGTAGCTACGCCACTGAATAGCACTCCTTGCTGCTACAATTTTGTTTTACGTTTGCAATAACCCGTGAATTGCGTTTGTAATAACCCAATTTCTATACCCGTGACCTAAATGTGATCAAAATGACAAAGCATGGTCACTAAAACGCAACTTTTATTGTCAATATTTAATACGCCAATTTTCGCATTGCTACTAAGCGTAAAACCAGCTTGGTCAAAATTTAAAAACCGGGGATCAAACCCGGAACCATTGGAATAGCGCTCCAAGTGATCAACCATTTAAGCTACGAGGACGATGCCCATCTTAGCATTTTTCACTTCGTATGTTGTAAGGCAGCAATTCGCGGGACGAGATGGAACCGTCTTCATGAGCACACAATCCTGCGGCGTAAAATGAGACACAAACAATCCCAGCATTGGTCAATCACATTTTTTAATTGATTTTTCAATTAATTTTCAACAGTGAAATTACGCTTGAAATTCTTGAATATTTAATACGTGAATTTTCACATTACTACTAAGCGTAGAACCAACTTAGCAAAAGATTTCCAAGCCGGAAATCGAATCCGAAACCCTTGGAATAGCGTTCCAAGTGCTCTACCATTTAACTTAAAAATATTTTATTGTCAAGTTACTATATTTTTGTCTAGCTGATGGCCAGTTCCTTTCCTGTCGGTTTCACCGAGCTGAACGAGTTATCGAATTGCCGGTGAACGGCAATACATCTGAAGAGTTACCTAGAGCATCATTCCATCTGCAAGGCCTACTGCTTGGTTATGAACTTTGCTTTACTGGTTATTTAAAATTTATATATTGTTGTTTGGGGACACCTGTACTTTGCTACTGAAGTTGATGTCGTAACTTAGAACCTTGTTGAGATGTCAAGACCTGCGCCCGGCAAGGTATTTTGAGAAGTATAACTTATAGGTAACTTGTAGGATTTCACCCCACGACGAATTTTTCATGACCAGGTGCCATTAGCAACCATGGCACTGTCCACGTACTTGTCAGGTGGCATGGAATGTATGTCAATGTGAAGTCTATAGCCAGTTTTCTTACTGAAAATTCGTCTGGCACTGTCACTAGCAGCATATTTCAGTGCTGCTAGTAAAGCCGGTTGATCGCGGTACACTTACGACTTTAATAATCCCTTCAGCCAAAAGTCCCAGGGTGTCAAATCGGGAGATCCTGGAGGCCATGCGTGATTAAATTAGTGACTGATAATGCGATCCTCCCCCCCCCTAATATTGAGCGTAGTAGGCGTTTACAAAGGCAGAGCAATATGAGGTGGTACTCCATCTTGCATAAAGGTGACTGTTTGCGGTGTCTGTTGCGCTTGCAATACAGAAATCTGACAGCGCGAACGCCATCTGTTGGTTGCCAATAGAACTATTTTTTCATAGCCAAACAAAACCCGGTTTCTTTTCCATCCGTTTGGTGCAAACCGTATCTTTATATCTTGATTCGTTTTCGAATTATTCATTTTTAAAATTCGTCCTGTCTTTTGGATCAAACTGTATATAATAGTTACTGATCTCAAACTGCAAACTTTTATTTTTACATGGCAATACACTATTCGTATTCAAAAATACAATTTGGTCATGCATAATACGAAATGCATAACATTTACAGAGATACACAAAAGACTTCAATTCTTTCCGAAGTATTGTATATGTATACGATGAAGGCTGATGGATAGATGAAACACATTTTATTTATGATATGCGCTTTTAATTTTCACTAAACCTATGCATATTATACACTGTGTATAAACGCTATAGTGGATATAGAGGACTAGCCAAAAGAGCTCGCAAACGCTATTGAATATGAGCGCAAATTACTTAAAGGTGATTTTTAATTATGTTACGCATTTTTACGCTGAACTACATTCAATTTACCAAGATGTTTGTAGAATATAAATAAGATGATATACAGGTACGCGCAAAGAATTTGATACATGGCCACTTATAAATGATAATTTCGGAGAATGCGATTTCAGTAGTGTTTTAGTTTAAAATAGATTTTAGCTAAAAACTGGCGCATAATAATGGTACTAAGTGAAATACATGGCTAAAGAAAAGTATTCAAGTATTTTTCCATCCATTAGTATAAATTGCTCAAAAGGAAATTTCAACCTGCGAGATTATCTATTTTTTAAACTAAATTTTCCCATTATATAGTACATATATCAACTGACATATCAATTACAGAGCTGCTCATAGTATTGGAATAAATGTTTGGCTACAGACAGTAACCTTATTTCCCTAAATAACGGAGTTTTGTTGAAAATTTCTGGAAGTGTTGGAAAGTGTTTCATATTCTATGGAATTTGGAACATGTATCTTTTGATTGTTCTATTTTTGTTTTGATTCAGCAAATTTCAAAAAAAAAAAAAAAAAAAAAAAAATCACTTTTAAAAATATGATGTTTTTAAAGTGTTATATATATATTTTTTTCAAATTCGTACTTTAAATATTTTTATCTTTTTTAAAAAATAATGTTTTTCGAAATTCTAAAAAAAAAATTTAAATTGATAACTTACTATTTATTTAATCGTAAATACATTGGATTTTTACAAATAATGTTTTAAGTTACAACGATTTTAAATTATCCCATTTCTATATTATAAAGGCCAAACGTATCAGTGCGTAACGCATACGTCATTTTGCGAATGCCAACACTTTGCCCTGCAATTTTCGCTACTGCAAATTTTACACTTCTAAAAATCGCATATTTTAAATTTTTAAGCCTCATATAGAGAAAACAATGTGCTTTTAAATGCTGTTTGAAAGCTGTATCTCGATTTACTTTTGAGATATTAATTTTTGTATAGTTTTTACTACCAATTTTGTAATTGTGGGAACATTATCATTTCAATTTCTTTTAAAAATGAAAAAAAATTAGAAATTAAAATGCTCAGCATTTTTCCATGCAATTTTGGTTTTGCAATTTTCGGTACTGCAAATTTTACACTTCTAAACATCGTACACTTTAAATTTGTACACCGTCGTATAGAGAAAAACAATGTACTTTTAAATGCAATTTGTTTCAAAGCTGTATCTCAATATATTTTTGAGATATAATTTTTTAAAATAATTTTTAGTATCAATTTTGCAATTGTGGCAACAGAATGACTCCATTTTCTCTTAAAATTAAGGAAAAAATAGAAATTAAAATACGTATACTATTTTTAAAATATCGTCTGCTATAAAATCCGGTGAATTGCGGTTTTATTTCGTTTAATAATTTGGATAATTGAGTTTAATTGATTTTGTTAATTTTAGCTTACAATAATATTTGCTTTAGAATTAGACTGACTAATATAAGATGTATTTTTTACTGTAACTAATTTTGTAGATTTATTATGAATCAATGAAACAGTTCATTCTTAAATATTTTCTTTCGTCGTATTTCGACGGGTTCTACCTCGTTTTAATAAATTCTAAATTAAAAATATTGCAATAAGTTTTATCATTTAATTTTGTTTACAAATAACAAGGTTACTCACACAAAAAATAACTCACTAAATAAAAATTACTTTAAAATACGTCCTGAAATCCCTTAAATTATTAAGATATATTTTTTCGCAATTATATTATTCTCTTCCCTTTTTTCTTTTTAGATCATACACGATTAAAAACGAAATACATTTAATTATTTTTCTACTTTTTAACATCCTTCGTTAAAACTGTAAGCTTTCCTTATAACTTTAAACGCTGTAATCATTACTTGTCTAAAAGTAAATTGATGTTTTGACGATACAAAAAATTCTCTTTCACTTTTTTTTTTTTTTTTTTTGTAGCTGTTTTATGATTGCTCAATAGTTATTTTTATAATGATAGAAAATTTAACAAGATGTTTTCCTTCTAATTTATGCGATATTTTTAGCTTGCTGTTAAGAATTATCCCTATTAGAGGATATTTAAGTGCAGTTTCCAAAATATTTTACATCCCTTTGACTGCTTAGGACATAATGCATACACTAGATGCCTTAATAGAATAATATTTCTTATGTCAAACTAACACTAATTTTAATTTGATATTAAAATGAAAAATATACGTAAAGCAATCACTTAAAAGTGTCACATCTTCATATTGTGTTAAAAAGCTCAACTGTTATAACATTGCGTTAACTGTAATTTCTGGAGTTGATTTAAGTCTTAAAAAATGACAGTTATGTGAGGAATTAGTTTTAAAATATTTTTTTTTAAATATTCAACAGATATATTTTTTTTTTAAATATTTCTGCAAACAATTATGAAAAACAACACTGATAATTTTTTATCATATGCTTCATAAATACAAATGATCATATATTTCTATGTATATGATAAACAGGTTTTACGGCACAAAAAAGAATTGAAAATTGGAATTTTATGTTTCCTCTCATCCACTGGGATAGATGTATATGTAAAATTAGTTGTATGCGGCAATCTCAAAACTTTCTTTTTTTATGCATGTTAACACATCTTGAAAAATGAGGCACAACAACGCCACTGATTAGGTGATTCACACTAAAACTTAACAGCAATAATTTATGATTTTTTTTTTTTTTTTTTTTTTTTTTTTTTTTTTTTGTATAATACATTTTCACACTTTTTTGTTTTATAATACATTTTGGAATATTATTAATTTCATGGGGAGAAATTATATAAGAAATAATGCAAATATAGCGGCAAATTTGAAAAGAAAAATATTAGTAAAACTTTTTCATATTCTTTGAATTTTGAACTCCGTGTATAAGCTTTATTTCCAAATGCTAAAAATTGGATTATAAATAAGCTAATTAGTTTTTTAATAAATAAATAAATAAATGTTTTAGACACTTGTTCAAATAAAAGAAATATAACTATCTTTTATTCGTAAATTTTTAATATGAAATACAAAATCTCACAGTTTATTAAAAACTGATTATAAAAATACAGATATTAAAAATTTAAAAAAAAAACATTTTATTATTTTTGAACTCTTTCAGTTTTGATCTGCAAACTTCATCTGGGAAAAATTTTCTTCGATAACAGTCCTACTCAAACAATTGCACTTCTTTCTTTTAGCATAGAAGTCAATTATTCTTCGGGTGTTATTGGAAATAATGCTCCAGATTAAAATGCATACACATGCCGAAGGGGGGGGGGATTTTATTGTGTATTTAGCTGTTTACTAAATAAAACATGTATTATAATCATTTATAATAAAACAAACAAAGCTAGAATATGCTATAAAAGACCTTTATTTAGACAACTTACGTTTCGTATAAAACGCCGAAATTTTTAAAATCATCTATGACAAAAATATTTTCACAAAATTTAAAAACAAGAGCTCGGAAAACACTGTCTCGTGACTTCATGTAAAATGCAAATCAAGGCAGACGTAAAATAAAATGAAATTGCATATTTGTGAGCGGGAATCAATTTCTACTATTATTGAATTATAAACTCTTGAACTGAAGAAAGTATTTTATTATAGAAATGAAGCTCTTGGTCTTTAAATTTTGCGGACATACTTCTTTCATAAAATATTTTGAAAATGTCACCGTTTTATATGACAAAAAGTATGTCAGTCTGAATAAAAGCATTTTATCACTTTTATAGCATTATCTAACTTTGTTTACTATATTTTAAGATATTTTACAATAAATTTAGTCTATTGTATGAATAATACTTCATTACAGATTTCAATGCCTTTATATATAGCATTGCATATGACATTATATGAAGAGAAATCAAGTATGCAATGCTGTAATATCATACAATACACCCAATATATGATTAAATATAAAATATAGTGAAAAAATGAACACCTAAATTACATACATAATTTCCCTGCATATGTATATTTTAATCCGGAGCACTACTTCCGACAACACTCTGACAAGGAAGGTTTCCATACTGGGCATATCAGAATTTTTTGAAAAAAAATGCTAATTAAACTACTTATGTATGTAATAAAGGATCAGTGAAAATTAGCGACGGAATCACAGAAAAAATCTGTAAAAAAATAAATATTCGAATATTTGGCGTGAAAAGAGGAAAGAGTCACGCGGTTTGGCGAGCAGAACTTTTTCTCGCCAAAAAGCAAACGATTTTAACGCAACTGAAAACTGATATTTAGAGTGCATGTAAATGGTATTTAATGAAATTTCAGTATAAACAATGAGAGAGTTTAATATATTACATACATATGTATATTGTACTACATGTACATATATATTGTTTTATGAAGTGCTTATTTGATTTATCACTGGAAAAAATATGTTTATATGTAAAAAAAATCATATTGAAAAAAATTAAATTCATACATTTAAGCGTATTCAATAATAAAAACCAGACGTTTCCAAAACAATGAAACTGAATCGACAAAACTCTATTAAACTTTGAGTTTGAAACAGTTTTAATTAATTTAAATTATGAATTTCGTTTTATATCGCAAATTTGATTGTTAAATTTGAATATAAATACAGTGAAGCACCGTTTATACGTTTTTCAAGGGACCAAAGAAAAAAACGTATGAATGAAAAAACGTATAAATGAAATTCACAAAAGCAGAAACATATCCGTAACTACCAACAATAAAAAAATCAGATATAAATTAAAACAAATTACTACAAGAGGTATCTAATACAAAACTTCTTATTTAAGATATAATTTACAACTTGCCACTATTCATAATTATTCGCCATGTACAAAATAATTTTTATTTTAAATTGTACAGAAATTTTGGAATATACAGTAAAAAGTTCATTGTTCACAGTTAAAAGAGCCATCTTAATAATATCATTCAAATCACTGCTAATGAGCTATTCTTGCACCCGTCAAAGCTTGTTGAAAACTTGGCAGTGGCTTTTCAGTGCAGTTGTCCCCTTCTTCACTGCTAGTTTCCTCATTTGCGATCATTTCATCGATCGTTAGAAGAGAACATGTTGCAAGTTCAGAATCACATTGCACATAATCCTCAAATTTAGAAACATCACTTAAATTTGACCAGTTTACTGGTGGAACAAATTGATTAGGTTTGGCGTTTTCAATAGGATTGACCTGGAGTTAAAAATCCGGCGAGTGAGAAGCAGTTTTTTATTGTTTTGGGTAAAACGTTTTGTCAAGCCATCATTATGAAAGTAATAGCTTGTAAGATGTTAATGTTCACATTTCCGAAATTTCCGTGATCTAAACAGGTGATAGCTGTTTTCACCAAAAGTTTTCGATAATGTTGTTTTAGGAATTTTATGACACCTAAATCTAGTGTTGCAATGTGCTTGTACAATTTGCAGGGAAGAATTCGACAGTTATGTTTTTTAGAAAGTCCGTATCAGGTTCATGTGTTGCACACTTATCAATGAAATAAATTATTCGCAGCTTCTGTTTTCGTATTTTATCATCGAATTCTTTTAACCTGTCGGTAAAGAAAGGCATCATCATCCATGATTTTTTTATTCATCGAGTACATTGTTAACAATGTTTTCACGTTTTTGAAGCACAGGAGTTTTCTTTTTGGTTTGCCAATAATCAAAGGAGTCAACATCTCCAGACTCTCCGCTTACAATTGTGCCTGTTATGTCATGTATTAGTTTAAATTTGTGAAGCCATACTGAAGAAAATTATGCATTGCACTGTACATGCAGCTTCTTCAAAATTTCTCGTGCTTTTTCCATAAGCAAAGGACCGCTGATGGGAATTTTTACACTACGACACTGATTAAACCATTGTAAAAGCAATTTTTCAACATCAGAAAAATTTTCGAAGCATTACATCCACTTTGATGATAGTTTTCCTCGATGATCTTACGCTTATAAATTAGCGTGTTTAAAGTTGAAACTGGTTAGCCTAATTCTTTCGCAAGATTCACTCTTTTTAAATGTTCGTTTTCATCCAATATTTTTAAAATGCACATTTTTCCTTTAACGACAGAAATTTTGTATTACGCGAAGTCATCGTGAGCTGCCAGTGAACGATAAAAAATCCAAGCACTGAAGCTGACAGAAAATGAATTTAGAGGCCAAACGCTGTTTTCGCTCAAAAGGATATTCTTTTTGGCGGTGATCCCTTTATTGGCAATTTCCAGATTTCATTACCGCTCATCTCTAGATCCAGAGCGAGATTTCGAGGAGCTTTTGCAGGGAGAAAAACCGGTTTGGTAAAAATCCCTGCCTAATGCAGGCCAACTTCATTACAGACCTAGGAAGCTCTTGGTTGTTAGGACGGAGTTACTAATGACATCATGTCACGCAATTTAACGCCGACCCAATTGGCAGAGACAGCTCTTGTTTGTAACGCCACTTGCTGGGACAACTTTCTCACGCGATTGGGTCGGTGGATATCAAATGATCTGACGTCGTGAATTCCGTCCTAAGCTCCGCCTTAACATGAAAAAGCTTCTGTGGCTTCGAAAGAAGTTGGCCATGCCTAATGGCAAGCGATTGTAGTCAGAGATGTAGGATTTAAGAAAAGGTTGTGACGGTATGCTCATGCTGGGTGTCATTTGTCACGTTATATGCAGACATACTCATTAATTTAGGTTAAAACAACACAGTTTATTAAAATGATAAGGGCCAAAGGAAAGTGGAGCCAGTCTATAATTTCACACACTGAGAACACTATGAACAGCTAAAATCATACTCACAAGCGTCGGTCTAGCTCAGTCGGGGCACCGTCTAACACTTGACACTATTCCCTGGCTGATCTACTAAACAAATCTTAATTTCACAGCCCGTGGCTGTGGATATTCCTTTATTTCTCAAATAATCAAAACTAAACTTTCTTACCAAGGCCGAGTCTTTAATCCACTATGTGAACTCCTTTCCGCTCTACTGGAGGCCGTAGCTATTTTCTAATCGTCAGCACCTTACTAATCAATCATCAGCTTCGTTGTCTAATGGCGGAATACACACAGAGGCCGCTGGCTGCTGGCTACTGCCAGGAACACACAGACGCTGGCTGCTGGCTAAGGCCAGAAACACACACCACAAACTCACACCCAAGCTTTTATACGCGACAAACTGAGATACTTCTCATTAACATAATACTAATAACCGCGAGCTAACTGCGGAATTCGAAAGAGCACACACACTCTAGAAAGTTAAAGTAAAAGAGAGGATAGATGTCACTTTTACGCCTACAAAATGTTAAATTATTGACGTCACGATCTCAGAAACACTAGAGTGCCTTTATGACTAAAGGTCACTCCCTCACAACCCCCCCTCGAACTCCGCAGAGAAAAAGGGCTGGGCTAAATGCATGCCCAGAACTTTTTCTTGTTATAAATTTAGAGCCGTAATAAAACACAGTGATGGGTGAAATTTAACGCCGAAACATAACTTTTAAAATATTAACTTTAACCCATCACAACCCAAAAAAACTCAGTTTGCCTCAAATAATCACATATTCAATCCAATCATTCTTCTATCTTATAAATAGCCTCCGTAAAACTTCCAAAAACTCGTAAAACTTTCAAAACTAATTACTTCTTCTCCCAAAACAACCCACTCCACTGGGAGTGCTAAAATTTCTCAAAACACTAACCTTCCGAAATTTTCCTCAATATTGCAATGCAACTATAACTTTACCCAAAAATTTCTCCAAAACTTTTAATATACTAGAATTCGCACCAAGTCCAAAAAGCCCAATGCGCAAAAACTTTCCTCCTCCAAATTCCGACTTCATCTAAAATTACATTTACTTCATACTAAACTAACTCTGCTACTACGTAATACCTACATCCCCATTAGCCAATGAACTAACTCCCAAACTTCGTCAGACTTAACTCCACTTGAACAATAATTGGGGCACATACGTACAGCGGCATATCGCTGTGCTTATGCAACAATCAAAAAATATCAAAAATTTACAAAATGACGTCATCAATCTCTTCATCTGTATTAACTAAAAGAAAAATAGCAGAATCAATACATAACAAAAGGTATACTTCCCTGCAAGAAAATCACATTAACATTCAATTTTAATACAATACAATTTCAAATTCAAATGCAGCTTAAAACTTCGCAACTTGCGGAAACCATTCTCAACTAAAGTACAAAACGCAACTCATAAAACACGAACGATAAGAAGAAAGTTAATTCATTAAATGTTAGTATCAGAGATAGAAACGCGTGTCAAGGACTTCTTGACCGCAAAACACGTGCGCGCCTGAACCGCGGCGCGTGTACAAAATAACCCAAATTACTATCTGTACTTTCTGAAAATTTAAACATACATTAACATACATTTTATAACACATGAACAATATAACAATATAATAACATTTTAAACAAATAACATAACAATTTAACAATAGATCCAGAATTTTTAAAAGCAGTTAAGACCAAAATTTCCAACATACATAAAACTAACAATTTTGCAAACAAATTTTGAACACAATTAAGCACTAAACGTGAGTCCGTCAAAAAATTCCAAAAATGGCCAAAAAGTACCAAACAGTCTTTCTGCTTTCTATTCCTTCATATTGCTACCACATATATGCACTCTAATAGAAATTTAATAAAGAACATTATCACCCAATCATAGAGACGATTCGCTGCTAGCAGGCTTCATACTGCAAGATGGCTTTCTCCTCCTGTCCCAAAAGGCTTGTACGAAGGATCTCTCGTCATCAGAACTGTACGGTGACGCCACAGTTGACTGTCGTGCCTGGAGCCTGGTTCTGAATGGATGCCGTGGAATACTCGTAGGTTCCACTCGACGACTCTGCTCTGGCCGGTTCGCTGGGTTCACTCCATGGCGAGGTTCACACTGTTGTTGCCGGTAATCTGAGAGTTGCCTCCTCTTTCTAGACGCACCCGAAGTTACCGAAGATCCTAGGCCACGTTTCTTTCCGGACCTATGTAGTTTCTTGTTAGGCAAAAATTCAGAATTTAAACTTCGCTTAACAGTTTTACGAGTGTCCAAACGAAATCTTTTCTGGGGATTAATCACTGAAGATGGTGAACTATTAGATAATTTATGCTTGTGAGGTTGTTGTCTAATAGATGGAGGAACTGGACAATTTATAATTTTTTGTCTTTTATGACACACAGAGTCCGATGTATTTGACACAGTTCTCTTATTTTTATTATACTTTGCTCTCGGATTGCTAGGCTTTCGACTTTCAATAACAGTCTTTGGAGCTGTTTGACCAAATTTTCTTCTTGAATATTGATGAAAAGAATAAGACGAAGAAGTGCTGGACTCGGGACACTCATTGGATCGGGAATTTCGCGAAACACCACTCGACATATGAGAACCTTCACTACCATTTTCTCTAAACTTATACACTCTAACCTGATCCAGATTAACAGTCATTCTTTCACCATTGACATCAACAACCAAATTATTATTCCGAACTTCCAAAACCTCGAACGGACCTACAAACTTCGGACCAAACTTAGCTACTCTCTTTTGACGACTTGAACTTAACCAATGCTTTTCTACTAACACAAAATCTCCAACTTTCACTTCTAACTCCCTTCTACGCATATTATAATACTGAGCTTGCTTTTCTTGCGCTTTTCCCATTTGAACCTGAGCTTCCTTAACCAACCTCTCAATATCCTGACACATGTACTGACTTTCCGCATCTGACACCATAACTAACCTTTGGAATGGAGTAATAACTTTTCTACCCAAAAACAATTCAGCAGGCGTTTTCCCCGTTGACTCGTGAACTGCCGTACGAAGTGCGTACGCAAAATGCTGAAGAAACTGGTCCCAATTTGCATGATGAGAACCAACATATGAAGAAATCATTTGAATTAATGTACGATTTACACGTTCAGCCATATTAGACTGAGTAAGTTCCCTACCGTCCCCAGTCTCCAACTTTTCACACAAAGACTTAAAAATATTAGATATAAAATCATAACGAAATGGTTTACTAGCAACTAGTGCGTCAAAACCAATATGAATTTCATTCCTTAAACTCGGTTTATCTGAAAAGATTTTACCACAATCAACTAAAGACTTATTAACCTCCACTTTCTTAACCACACTTAAACTCGACTCCTCCAAATTAACTGACACTGAAACAGGCTCTTTCTTACTCACATTCTCATCATTATTCACGATTAACGACTTTTTAAAGAAATCCAAACTAATTCCTCTATCCCTCATATAATCCACACCAACTATACAATGCACTGTTAATCCATCTAACACACAAAACTCCCAACATGTCTTAACCGAACGAATTTCAACTTCCAATTCCACTGAACCTTTATTATCGCAAGCTACTCCCTGTGCCGACTGAACCACCAGACTTGACCTTTTCAACTGCTTATACGAAAAATATTTCCGATAACAATCAAAAGAAATGAACGACTTATCTGCCCCTGTATCGAAGACACTTTTAACGACAATACCATCTAACACAATTAACACTTTAGGTAACTCAACCGGATTAATAGTAATTTTATTCAACCTCAAAGACGACTTTTCTAACCTCTGAACACATCTCTTTTGCGTTGACCTATTTTCAACATTCTCATCCGAAGTTAATCTCCGTACTTGCGAAGAAACATTCCTGTCCCGTCCTCCCCCACTACGATTATAACCACTATTCTGTCTATTTCCATACATATTTCTCTCACCACTTCTAAAATTATTAGCACCACCACCATTCCTATTACCATTACTCGTATTCGACATATTACGACCAAATCCATCACTTCTATTACGCACATTACTATCCGGAAATCGCTGTCTCCCTCTCACAAAATTACGTTCCCCCTCATTTCTCAAATTACCATCCGTGACAGGTCTCTGCCGAGGGTTACGCAAATCCCGTTGATCCGAGCTATGCCGAGACTCATACTTCGATAATATCTGGTGCATTTCTGCAAAATTCTTCGGTGCTCTAACTTCAATAAAGTCCTGTATATTTGGATTAAAAAGAGGAAAAACAATGTCCAACAATTCCTCAAATGTAATATCTAAATCTAATTTATTTTTTAGTTCCAGCTTACGAAGATAAAATTTTGACGCCGACTCATAAATATTCTGCTTATTACAATAGAACTCTTTTCTCAAAATACTTTTATCTTTAACGGGAGGAAATGCCTTCTTTAACTCAATTACAGTTTGTTCAAATCTTTTCGCTTCCTCAGTAATCAAAAACTTTCCTATATTTTCTAACCACAAAAGTGCTTCGCCCTTTAACGAGCATTTAAGCACTACGTACCTGTTTTTCTCAGGTATATTATTGAACAAAATATAATCATCTAATTTCACTAAAAATTCACTAATATCACCCTCACCGGTGAAATACACCCGTGGCACAATCTCAAAATGTCCGACATTTCGTTGGGCGCCATTTGTGACGGTATACTCATGCTGGGTGTCATTTGTCACGTTATATGCAGACATACTCATTAATTTAGGTTAAAACAACACAGTTTATTAAAATGATAAGGGCCAAAGGAAAGTGGAGCCAGTCTATAATTTCACACACTGAGAACACTATGAACAGCTAAAATCATACTCACAAGCGTCGGTCTAGCTCAGTCGGGGCACCGTCTAACACTTGACACTATTCCCTGGCTGATCTACTAAACAAATCTTAATTTCACAGCCCGTGGCTGTGGATATTCCTTTATTTCTCAAATAATCAAAACTAAACTTTCTTACCAAGGCCGAGTCTTTAATCCACTATCTGAACTCCTTTCCGCTCTACTGGAGGCCGTAGCTATTTTCTAATCGTCAGCACCTTACTAATCAATCATCAGCTTCGTTGTCTAATGGCGGAATACACACAGAGGCCGCTGGCTGCTGGCTACTGCCAGGAACACACAGACGCTGGCTGCTGGCTAAGGCCAGAAACACACACCACAAACTCACACCCAAGCTTTTATACGCGACAAACTGAGATACTTCTCATTAACATAATACTAATAACCGCGAGCTAACTGCGGAATTCGAAAGAGCACACACACTCTAGAAAGTTAAAGTAAAAGAGAGGATAGATGTCACTTTTACGCCTACAAAATGTTAAATTATTGACGTCACGATCTCAGAAACACTAGAGTGCCTTTATGACTAAAGGTCACTCCCTCACAAGGTTACCGAATTGGAACTTGCCCTACTAATCTGGGGAGTGAACAGCAGCAAATCTTATCTATAGAAAGTGGGATGTTCACATTCCTTAGGGGGACGGTTTTTATTCCACTGGGCAGATGTTGGTCAAGTCTTTTTGTTATACTGGACAATTGGGTATTGGAATTCTGAAGTAGAAATGTGCAATTTTTCTTTTCTTGATTTCTTGAAAAAAACGTATAAATGAAATTTGCTATTTAAGTAAAAACGTATAAATGGAATTATTTAACGTTAATATCCATTGGATTTTGTTGGAACCACTAAAAAAAACGTATAAATGATAAAAACTTATAAACGAGAAACGTATAAGCGGTGCTCCACTGTATATATAATTATCGATATAAAAAAATATATACTTAAAACAAATCAAAACTGGCAAAACTAAAGTTATTTAAATTGAATTTAGCTAAACAAGTTAAATATGAAACTTCTTTTTCCCTTAAAATGTATTTGGCTTGAAGTATTTTTATAAATTGCATTTCATCGCCAACCGATGATAAATCGCCAAATAATAAAATGTTCATTATTTTTTTAGGGACACTGCGTAGGGGTTCCACCGAATTTTTTTTTTATAAACGTATATATCGCATGAGAAGAACATTCTGTATTTATTTTAGATTTTTCGGAGTATGCCCGTATGGAGAACTTCCTTGTGAGAATAATAGATTCTCTCACAACAAACTAACAAGGGAATCAATCACTTTCGTGTTACTCGCACTTAGAATTGAGACTTGGTACATTTTAAAGCCCTATATTGGAAAGTTTGAGAATCGAAAAAAACTTTCTTTTAAAATCATATTTTTTTTTTTTTTTTTTTGTAGCAGCATAACTTACTAAAAATGTTATTTTCAAGGCCACTTATCAGGCTATTAAGATATAGTTTCTTTTCTTAATAAAAATATTTAAAAATATAAATTAAGTAATAATAAATGTAAAATATTGAAAAAAAATAAAAATTCCTTCGAAAACCTACGAATTTGGTTTTGATAAATTACGACAATACGTTTACATTTTTGGTGGGTTTAAAGTTAGCGTGTTTTCAAAAATAGAGTTTTCCGGTAATCCTAGTAAAATGTCATAACCCCAAAATAAGGCAAGCGAAAAATCCCAAAAAATCCGTAGCACCATATTTGGTTACGTAACTCTCTTTACGCGTGAAATAAACAAATAAAAATCCAATATTAAAAAAAAAATAAAGTACACAAAACATATGAAATATGATTTTAACAGAGAATTTTTATCGGTTCTCTAACTTTTATTTATAGGGTTACAAAATGAACTAGGTCTCGATAATAGGTGTGAACAAGTAAGAGGTGCAGTCGGATGAATAGAATGGCAGAAATGGAAGAAATTCCCCCCCCCCCCCCCAATCAATGTTGACAGCAAACTGAAAGTTCTAGTAGTTTAATCAAATGTTTTTGCTTTAAATTTTTAACACCTTTATTTTTCTTATCATCTTTTAAGTAAATGGGGAATTTTTCAAATTCAATTTATATTTTTTATATTTACTCAGGGTAGAATTTTCGCATTTCCTTTTACGGTTTTTTTCATATTTTTAATTATTTTTCTGAATCTATTATATAATTCTATGAAACAATTTTTCAAAATATAGCGTGTTTACTGAAAATAATGTGTTGCTGTGCCTTAGTAGTTTACATTTTCGTGATCGATGTGCATTTATTTGATGGCAAAATGGATAGGACCATTTTGTTTAGATGTGAAAATGCATAACTACTCACAAACAATTAAGATGCCACAGAACCTAGCTTGAAAACCCAGCTTTCACAGCATGCAAACGTATCGAATGGGAAGGTTCTCTTATTTAAACACAATATATAATATGCCGTATTGGTCTTTTTTTTTTTTTTTTTTTTTTTTTTGTTAAAGGCAGAATATATTTCGAATAATGCTGTCAAAGTAATCATTTTGAACCGTATTTTTTGAAAATATAGTGTTGGAAGCGAAAAATATGTTCGAGAAAATAATTGTTTATAAATCAAGTTTTAATTAATAGGACGAAATATAAAAACACCAAGTCAAAAATCACGACAGAATGTTTCACATTTTTTCATTTCAAAATGAGCCAGAAACAGTGTTAGAAAATTTTGAGTTGTTGAGCTCAGAAAAATAATTCATATTTAATATTAACTTAGTATGGTTCTTATAAAACCAGTTCTTACAGAAAAATGAAATTTGAAACTCTCCAAAAACGGCCAAATAAAACTGTTAAACGTCGTTTATCTCTAGTCATAATTTACTCTTTGTTTGTGAAATTGGTTCTTAACTTAGAAATCAACCTGCGTCTGTAGGGATTTTTTTTATTATCTTACAGTAATGGAATGACAAAATCCGACTTATTTTATTTTCAAACTCGGGACCCCAACTACTCTACTAAATGTGTAATAAAACTCTTAATATCAACATATGTCTAAATTTTATTATTCCAAATATGTTTAATTTGCCAAGTAGTAATATTAAGCATGAATGGACATAATAAGTGTAAAATATAAATATAAAATACATTGAGATTAAATGGTGAAATGAATACTACTACTTTTAAATGCAGTTATCTGAAATATATTTACGTTAATTCCATACGCAGATAAATATATGTGCTTTTAAAACGTTAAGAATAAAATATAATAGAAAATATACATATTTTTGTAAGGATAAAGCAAAATATTCAAAACAATTCTGGATTTAACATGGTAAAATTTTTGTATTTCACTTTCTGGAGCAGAATGCTTTTGGCTTTAACATACAAAACCGGTAAAGCGCATATAATCGGATAAAAGAAATAGTTGGTGTAGAAATGACATTTAACACTCTACTGCCTTTCGATTTATAAATTTTATCAGAAAATAATACAATCTTTGTAAAAAATTAGATTTGTGTAAAATTAATTTTAATATTTCACTTTCGGCGTGATGAATTTTTAAAACTTACATTTAATTATCAAAATTTTAAACTATTCTCTTTTACCTAAAAATGCATTGTCCAAAATGTTGTGATTCAGTCTAAAAAAATGTATTACATTTACAAAAACTAACAAATATTTGCCGATATTATTATTATTATTATTGGATAGTGTTGCTAATATATATTTCCCAGCTTTTATGACAACAAATAACAAATAAAAAATAAAAAAACTCTCATTTAGTAACAGCTAAAAATGATCACAAAAGAGTGAAATTGAATAATTATGCACCAAACACTTTCTATATTGTCGCAAAACATTTATAATTGTAACTCATTATAATAACAATAACGAACATTAACTTGAAATATCACAATGTTGTACATAGTATATACAATGTCGCAGACCGTATTACAGTTTACTTCTAGCACTTTCTTAGTTTCCATCGCATGTAGCATAGCGAAAGATTAGTCAGTTAAAAAGAAAAGTCGAAACAAAAATTACACCAGATTAGAAAACAAGACGAAAATTCATTTTTAGACTTCGGGTTGTAAGAGAATGACGGAAAATAGGAATGAGTGACGGTAAAGAGAATTGCTAATTAGCGTTTAGATAATGTCATTAGCTCTGTTGTATAAAAAACGGCAAGGAATGAAATAAATATACAGTAATACTTCAATTAAGTATCATTTCCAGAGTTTTAATATCTTCTTTGAATAATTTCTTGTTTCATATATGTATATCGTTCGACTGCATCCAACAGTAAAAAAATATTCCGTGCATAAGGCGCACCTAGGAGTTTTGCCCCAATTTTTGGGGAAAAAAGTGCGCCTTATACACGAGTAAATACGGTATATTGGGTTGGGGAAAAAGTATTTTTTCCCCAATAGATGGCATTAAAGTCGCATATCTCGTGTAATACTTACTCAATTAAGCCATGCTATACAGCGTTTGAAAGGCAGAAAATTCTAGATATAAAAGTAGCGTCATCTGTTTAATCAGTGAAAAGTTAGTGCGTTTTAAAAATGGAGATTGAAGAAGATTATTTTCGTCACATTACCTTTTTTACTTCTGAAAAAGGAAAAATGCAGCGCAGGCTCATCGAAAATTGTGAGGTGTTTATGGTGATCAATGCTTAAGTAAACGCCAATTCAGAATTGGTTTGCTCGTTTTCGTTCCAGAAATTTCGATGTTAAAGATGAACCTCACCCAGACCGGCAAATCGTTCAAAAAAGTTGATGAAATTAAAAAAAAAATCTTTTAGACCAACATATTTCTTCCCGCGACATTGCTATGAAACTAAACATCGATCCCAAAACAGTTTTGAACCATTTAGATAAGATTGGATACCAAATGAAACTCGATACTTGTGTTTCCCATGAGCTTACAGTGAAAATTTTAATGTACAGAGTTTCCGTTTGTGAATCGCTACTGAAACAGAATGAAATCGAACCATTTTTTAAACAAATGATTACAGGTGATAAAAAGTGAATCCCGTACGACAACAATGTGCGAAAAAGATCGTAGTCGAAGCCCTTAGAAGCTTCACAAACGGTGGCAAAGCTTGGATTGACGCTAAGGAAGGCGATGCTGAGTGTTTGGTGGGATTGGAAAGAAATTGTCCATTATGAGCTGCTCGAAACTGGCCAAACGATTAATTCAACTGTCTACTGTGAACAAAAAATGCGATTGAAGCAGGCGATTAAAAAAAATCTGGTCAGAATTGATCAATAGGAAAGGCAGTGTCTTCCATCACGATAACGCTGCCACACACGTCTTTAGTCGTCACTCGGTAAAAACTGAGAGAGCTTGGCTGGGAGGTTTTGATGCACCCACTGTATAGTCTGGAACTGGCTCCGACCGATTACTATTTTTTCTGCTCGCTGAAGAATTCTCTTGATGATGTTAAGCTGGACTTGGTCTTCAGACTTGATCTTGGTTGTTGTCTTCGTTGAAGAACAGGAAAATCTGAAGTATATCTGAATATTTTTATTGGTTGAATTCCGCAACTTTTATTTCATTTTATTCGTTTTCTTATTGGTCTATGTTTAATATCCAAAAATGGAATACTTCTGTTTTTTATTTTATTCGTTTTTTGATTGTCCGTTTAATGTCTAGAAATAAAATACTTCTGTTACCACAATGACAAAAAAAGTATTAAAAAACTTAAAAAAAAAAAAACTTAAAAAGAAATTGAGATACAGCTTTCAAACAAAAAGCTTTAAAAGTGCATTTATTTTTCTCTATATGACGGTGTAAAAATTGAAAATGTGTGATGTCTAGAAGTTTAAAAATTTGCAGTACCGAAAATTGTAAAATTAAAATTTCATTGAAAATTTGTATATGATTGGTACAGAAATATGAATTTGTATTCCATGGCATAAGTAATATAGGACCCTGTTATTTCGTAAACCACATTTCGATCATAAAAAAATAATGTTTATTATTGTTATTTTTTTTAATATAGAATTTATTTATAAGTCTAAAATTTTAGTCTTTGAAAATATAATTTTCCAAATAATCGTTCTGATTTATAAAATGACATTTTTTTTTCTTTTTACTGCTTATGTACGATTAAAGTTTAATTTTAACAATTTCTACAACTAAGTTTTATTTATTTATTACTTTCCTCTATCTTTACAAGAAAGAAGTGTTGGATTCGTGAAAATTTTCCATTTCCGGTTTTTGACGCATTTACATGTTTTAGGGGTCAGAGATTTCAAAAAACATGTTTTTACAAAATATCTGTCAGTAAGTCTACGACTCTGTCTGTCTGTGACATAAATTTTGTGGGCGCTGTATCTCAAGAACTAATGCACGAAATTTAATAAACATTTATTAAATTTAGAGCATTAGTTCGTAGTAGTCTGAGTTTTTTGTAGAAATTGAGCCGGGCCAAATCGGGTTGGGTCTGTTTTCATTGATTTCAGCACAGGTCGAGCCGGGTCGTGGAGAGTACAAATATCAACTTTGGCAGCAGTACCAATAATAATAATAATAAAATTGCCCAATTAAACTGATAGTATTGAGCTCACTGGCTATTTACACTAATTGTATTTTTTTAAAAGAAAAATACCCCACGAAAAACAAAGCAAGGGTTCCCTCTTGGTCCCTCAATTTCCTCTTCTCCAAAACTAATCAGAACCTCTAAAACTAATCAGAGATGCGCATTATCTAAAATTAGCAATTATCCAAAATTCAAAGCAAATCGAATAATCCTGCATAAAACCCCATTTATCTAATTTAAAGGGAGTAATCTCTCATTCTTCCTTTTATACTTAACCATTAAACCCCACAAACTATTCAGGGATTCGTCTTACCAGAAAGAACATATATTTGAACCAACATTTGAAGCTAATCGGATAAAACCCCATTCATCTAATATAAGGAACGGGATAAAATTCGACATTTCCCTCTTTATATTTAACCACAGAACCCCGAAAATTTACCAGGGAAACGTCTTATCAGAATGAACCTACATAGAAATTTTAATAAAATCTGATAATTATGCATGAAAAACAGACTTATCTAAATTAAGGAGGCGGGGGAGGTGGTGCAGCTTTTCGTTACCATCTATTTATTCTTATCCAATGAACTCCCAAAACTAATCAGGAAAATAACTTATCAGAATATATCTATATCCAAAATTTAACCAAATCGGATATTTCTATCAAGAGTCATTGCGTTACGTAATTAAGTACGTACATACATAGGTAATGCTTACCTACACACATATAGAGCCTATGGGAGCGTTAGCTCTCAGCCTTTGATAGTCTGTGAGCTAAAATAGTGTCAAAGTGCATTGGCCTAGGATAAACTAGTTCAAAACTAAAAAGTTGGAGCAGTAGTGGTGTTTAGGTTCAATAAAATACCGCTAAATTGCATTGGCCTAGGTCAAATTAGATCGACCAAGGATAAACTTGTACAGACCAATGAATAGCAGGATAAAATGGTTTATCCTATGAGCGTTAAGCTAAATTAATTTGGCCTGGGAAAATCTAGTTTATCCTATAAGGGTTAGGATAGACTTGTTAGGACTTGGAAAAAATATTCTATCCGATGTTTCTTATGATAAATTAGTTTGGCCTAGGAAAAACTAGTTTAACCGATGGGTGTTAGGATAGACTAGTTTGGCCTAGGAAAAACTAGTCTATAGGATGGGTGTTAGGATGGACTAGTTTGGCCTAGGAAAAACTAGTCTATCCGATGGGTGTTAGGATATACTAGTTTCGCTTGGGAAAAATTAGTTTGTCTGATGGGCGTTAGGATAGACTAGTTTGGCCTAAAATCCTGTTTGGCCGGTAACACACACATATATATATGTAATAAAATAAAAAAAATTTGCGCCATTTTGTTCTCTCTTAATTTCAATTCTAAAATTTGTGGAACATATTTCAATCTTAGTTTCGTAATGTATTAACTTGTAACAGCTAAAATTCTTTTTCTTATTTTATTTATTTAAGAGAGAACAAAATGGCGCAATTTTTTTTTATTTTATTAAATTTTTTTTTTGGCTTTTTAGGAGCGTTAGAATGCATCTTTCCTTTAAACTGCTCGGAAGCCATGTCATTTTTTCCGAGAATGTAGAACGCCGGAATGTTGGAGCTTAGTAAGCGAAGGCCGTAGTGAAAGATGTGTGGAACGGTGATCTGTGGAGTAACTTAAGTTCGTGCTCTAAATAATAAAGAACTAAAACTGATTTTCTTGCATTGTTATTGGAGAAACTCCTACAAGAACAAATCCATCTATTATCCACTTACCAGAACGACTGCTCTTCTCATCCCGCTATTGATTCTTAGTGAATAGTAGTATTCTACAGCAAACATGGTATTCTACTAGAGATTATACACTATTATAGAACATCGTCGTCGTATCATGACATTGATTAGCCGGCAGGATGAAAAATGAAACGGCGTACGACTTTTGAGGAAAGTAAATTAACGTGGCTTAACAACTACCAACTGCTTTATGGCTGAGAATTGCTTCACCGCGCTGATTGTGCATGCGCCATTTCGCCGAGCTCCAAACTAATTGCTGGAACATCTGCCTTTTTTTTTATTTTCATCTTAAACAATCCTGAGTTTGGCTAAGAGATGTACAACAGGAATTTTCTTCAGAGAAAGAAAATTGAAGGTGCACCTTCTCTCGCATACGTATGGGTGATGTTTTTATTGTGAAATATGCGTCGCATTCGAAAGAGAAAACGCTCAGTTGTAAGATATGCTAGAAAAAAAATTTTCTTATAAAAGTAACTTGAAACAACATCTTCATGTGCATAAAATGATAAATCTTTCAGCTGTGAAAAGGGATCGTTTTATAAAGTTTTGTTTGTGATATTGTTTGACATCGACAGTTGGGAAATCCATCGTTTGTGAAATATGTGCAATTTTTTTTTTATTACATATATATGAAACGAAAAGACGGTATTCTATCTAAATGCATCAGTTTTCGTAGAACACTATCCCAGCTGTATGATGCGAATATTCCTTTAAGAACTACTAACAAGATGAGCAGTCGTCATGGTAAGTTGGAAAGCACTGGATTTGTTACATCTGGGTATTTCTAAGAAATAATGTAAGTCAATTTGTTTAAATAATCCATATTTATTTAGATCACAACAAATAAGTTATTCCAGCGGTCACCGTTCCACACATCTAATACTACAACATTCGCTATCAAAGCTACATCATTCGATGTTCTAAATTATCGGAAAAAATGAAACGGGCGTCTTAACCGTTTAAAAATCAGTTGCATTCTGACGCTCTCCAAACCTAAAATGAAAATCTGAGAGTTCGCAAAAACTAGCTCCTCCCCTAGTCCGCGTCAGCAATTTAAAGACCCATTGGGATTAATTTCAAGACTATGACACCCAACATCACCATCTCCTATTGGTAGATGGGGCATGTCTTGCCGTAAGAAATTAATACTCTGTGCGTAATAGAATAATCTGTTCACATAAGCGAATGAACACACCAGCAGACGATCTAATAAAACAAAAATTAAAATCTCGATAAATATTCTAAAAAGGAAAAATAAACCTCTACATTGAAAAAGGATTTCGAAATCGTTCCCGCTCTTTTTGAGAAAACAATGAATAGATTGTTACTAAGTTAAATAAAATAAGATAAAAGAATTTTAGCTGTTAAAATATTAATACATTACGAAACTGAGATTAAAAGTATGTTCCATAAAGTTAGAATTAAAACTCAGGGCGTGCAAAATGGCGCAAAATTGTTTTTATTTATTACAAATCCCCTTCCGAAAAAGACGGATGAAAATGTAGGCCTGAGACATGCAAATTCACTGAAAGGGAGATGTGCAGACTTAGATCACGAAGTTGTCGATAGAAGTAATAATAAAAGATACTAATAAAAAAAAGAAAATTATTTTTTTTTCTATAAATATGGAATTTAAATTTAGGAACACTAAGGTGATGTGTGGAATAACTTTTAAATTTACTTATATTAAAATAAGCATCAACAAAAATACAAGATATGATGTTGTTTTAAAATACACGTCATAAAGTAATTTGAAAATATAAGCAATTAATCATAATATATTAACATGAAAAATATAAACAATAACGTTGACTTCTTTCTTGACAATGATGAACCTAAATATGATGAAGAAATTTAATAGAGATTTCTAGAAATAAATTTTAAGAGTTTGTTTCAAAAATCCACCAAAAAGTCACATTCGGAATATCATACTTCATTACCTCTTTTCAAGGACGCCTAATTATATCGTTATTAACTGTCCAAATTCATCAACTAATATTATAATATTAGTTCAGTTTTTGTGTAAGTCCTAGAACATTCATAAGAGTTCCATTTTTGGAATCTTTGTGAAAATACTTTTATAATTGTATTTTTATATAATAACACATTTTATAATGTAGTAATATAATAATAATAAATTTTAACAATGTAATAAATGAACAATATAATAAAGAAACATAATAAGGAAAAATTTCAATATAAGTAAATATCATAATAAGTATAAGTAAATCTCTTAATAAGTAATAATAAATATCACAAAAGACATTCTTTAATTTTTAATTTGTATACTTAATCTCGTTTATCTCATCTCATATATTTGGGATAAAATATAGAGAGGAGTGGAATAGAATAAAGAATATAATCAATTATGTAATCATCTACTTAATCCTGTATTCGAATTAAGCAGGAATATGTACAAAAATAAAACAAGATAAATTAAAATAAATTAAAATAAAAATTTTGTTCATGTTTGAGAATGCAAGTGGCCTTTCAACTGCTAAGATTCTTAAAAAGAAATATTAATAAGTAATAAAAATTAAAGACAAGATTTAATCATGTCAAATAACTACGCAATAAATACTTTCTTGGTGTGATAAAACATTGCAAGATGCAAGAAGAAAAGAGAAAAAAGAAACAAAACTAAATTCTAATTGACATGTACTTAGACTGGAATGCAGAAGCAGAAAGAGAAATTTTTTTTTTTTAAAGTGATAACATTTTGGTTATACGAATTGAATAATTTCCAACTGAGCGAAAAATTGCCCAGGCCGGGAGTCGAACCCGGATACTTGGCTTACAAGGCCAGTGCTTTACCTGTTAAGCTACCGGGGCGACAACCGGCTGGGATTTTTCGCTCAGATAACCTTATTGGTCATAGCATCTTGGTTACCTGTCAAATAATTAAGTCAATGATTGTTAGATTAATTTTAATATTACAATTAGGTTCAGTTGAAAATTAAAATGAAAAAAGGTTGACTTAAATTTTAATTTTTATTATATTATTCTAAGTTATAATTAGAGTAATTCAATACAAAATAAAAAATTTTCACTTTGCCCGTTTACGCCGGCATAAACAAACAAATATAAAAATTTCCAGACAAGTGATACTCTCGCTGCAGTCAAGAAATATCATTGCCATTCTGTAAGATTTAGAGGATATTATCTGAAATAAAATATGAAAAGAAATTTACTGTTTGAGAGAGAAAAAAAATTATAAAATGGTAAAAACTAGGGATTTAAGTTTAAGCTACAGTTTTTACTTGAGTTTGTTGTTGTTGTTTAGGGGGTTGTTGCTCATGACTTAATTTAAATTTTTTAGAGGAATAATAAGGCCTTAATTTAGATACATGTACTATTTCTGAACTTTTGAATTGGTTTTGCGAATCAATTTCGAAATTTACTTCGGATAATTTGTTAAGAATATTATAAGATCCACTAAATACTTGTGATAACTTTCTAGTATTAGGGTACTGAAATTCTTCATAAATAACTAGATTCCCAATTTTAAATTTTGGTTCGACATAATTTTTATCATGATATTTTTTATTTTTTAAATGAAATTCATCAGTTCTTGCTTTAGCAATCTTAAGGGCTTCATTAGCAGGGGAATAATAAACTTGTTGTAAGGGGGAGTCATTAGGGTAATTGACCAAAAAGTAAATAAGCAGGTGGAAATTTAGTAATAGAATGTGGTGTATTATTATATTCATTAATTGGGTACACGACATTTCGGTCCCGCCACTTCGGTCCCGCCATTTCGGTCCCGCCGTTTCGGTCCCGAGACATTTCGGTCCCCGGCCATTTCGGTCCCGAGACATTTCGGTCCCTGGCCATTTCGGTCCCGAGACATTTCGGTCCCGAGACAATTCGTTCCCCAGCGACTTTGGTCCCTTGCCATTTCCGTCCTTAGTCATTTCAGTCCCTTGTTATTTCTTTGCTCGCTATCTTATAAGTCGGATTCTAATTGTTGTGGGCCTGCCAAATGGTATACGCTCAACATTATTCGGGCCTTTTTTTATTTATTTTTATTTCCCCCCTCCTCTCCCCCACAAGTTTTATGAAAAGTTGAATATAAGCGTCCGATAAATTTAAACTTTTATAACTCGTGACAATGAAATCACAGCGAGCTGAAAATTTTGTTTGGTGTGATATAAATTTAGGGGATTCTCTTTTGCTTTTAATAGTATTATTATTAATCAGAATAAATATTTTAAATTTTATTATTAATTATTAGTATCAGTATTTTATATAAACTTCTATAAATTATATAAACTAAAAAGTATTTTATAAAAACTGCCAAAAATATTTTTTTGTCTGTTTATGTGCATTTTTTTAGAACCTTTAAATTAGCATTAATAAAATAATAAAAAAATTGTCCTTATTTTTTCCCTTCCAATTTGATAATAAATGCCATTAATAATTCATTTAGACAGTGCTATACAAGTTATAATATATACATATTTCCTCAAATCACCCATCTACACCTTCTCCTTTAATAATTCAGGAATGAGATATATTTATTGAACAACAAATTTTTTATTTTTATTATTATTTTTATAATACAACGTTGCATCTTATAAATTTGTTTTCATAAGTTACTTGCCATTATTAACATTGCGAAAGCAATAGTGATTTTGTAACTGGGCATGACATGAAAAAAATTTGTTTTTAAAAAATTGCCTCCGCTAACCTTTTTTAATAATAATAATAGAATTTATTGATTGCTTTTTTTTAAAGTCTTCTCACGCCATGAAGACAATTTTTGTGAGTTAATTTTATTGAAACTTGGCCTATTTCATTCTAAGATAATTATTTTTTATATTTATTTACATAAAATTTATATAATAATATTTTAAAATATAATAATATAAATATTATATATAAAATATAATATATAATTTAATAAAATATATTAAAATGTTATATAATAGTTTTTTTAATAATTTTATTTTAAATTTTTAAGCGACAAAACTAAACTTCAATTTATTTATTTATTTATTTATTTGTATTAAATTTTCGCTCTTACTTTCCCAGAAAAAAAACTCTTATTTAACTGTACTAATTGTTTTAAATTTCTGTAGTTTTAAAAATACAATAAATAAACAAGAAAAAGATAAATTTCAGTTTAGAACTACTAGGAAATATTTTGATGTATTGAATATAAAATGGATTATGTATTGAGCTTATTTTAAAATAAAATTCATTATGTAAATTAATCATGTTATTAATAATAAATATATTTAATGAAATATTAATTTGATTTTTATATTAAAATTACTGACTGTTTTGAGAATTGGGATTACCAATTATCATTAGGATTACCAATTATGATTAGGATTACCATACAAAATTTGTGTGAATTATAATATTTTGGACAAGAGTTATACGTGTGTGCAGTTTTCGGGCATTTATAATCGCATTATACTAAAATTTTATGGCCTTCAGTTTAAAACTCTGCAATGTTCCCTGTAAAATTATGTCTTAATTCACAAAATTTCAGTTTGCAGGAGAAGGGACCGAAATGTCTTGGGACCGAAATGTCTCGGGACCGAAACGGCTAGGGACCGAAATATCTTGGGACCGAAATGGCTAGGGACCGAAGTGTCTCGGGACCGAAGAGTCTCGGAACCGAAATGTCTCGGGACCGAAATGTCTCGGGACCGAAATGTCTCGGGACCGAAACGGCGGGACCGAAATGGCAGGACCGAAATGGCGGGACCGAAATGTCCTGCTTCCTCATTAATTACGTCAGTTAAAAGCTTAATCCAGGAAATTTTGGAGGTAGTGGAGATTACTTTACATTTTAATCTAGTTACTATTGTCTGATTTACTCTTTCACATTTACCATTCGTTTGTGGATGATGGGCAGTGGTCAAACGTTGCTTAATATTATGATTTCTTAGGATTTTTTTTTATCTTGTAGTAGTAGAAGCAGTATTCCTGTCACTCAGTATTTTTTGAGGGGACTGTATACTTGAAATTTTATTAAAGCAGAAAAATTGTTGAGCAATTTTGATGTTGAAAATTAGTTTTAGACAATAGGTATAAGTTTCTGTAGTGACACATTTGGAAGGAAATGCTCAAACATATCTTGTTGCATGGTCTATTATAATATGGAGATATTTTTGGTAGAATTATAATAATTGAACCCTCCTACAGTATCAACAGACAGACATTCAAAAAATTGATCTGTAGTGGGCATAGCTTGTAATAAGCCAAATTTTTTCTGTTTAGGTTTTTTATTTTTTTGATCAAATATCACAATATTTAACAAAATTGGTAATATCTTGTATCATATCTGGCCAATATTAATTTGGAGAAATTAAATTTTGCATTTTTGGAACACGAGGGTGACCAAACTGTTCATGAGCAACATTAAGTAGTTTTTTTTAAGGACATGGGAACTACCACTTTACGAAAACTTTTCTTTTAAACTATAATCAGTCCATTGTCATTTATATAATTTGAACCACACACATTTTCTCTCTCTTGCATCTCAATAATCACTTTAACGTCAAGAAGAAAAGTAAAGGGTTTACAAAAATGAGAAATAGTGTTTCTGGACAGCATGTCGGCTTCGACATTTCTAGATCCCTTTAAGTACTCAATCTTGTAATCGAACATACTTAACTTTAATGACCACCTAAATAATCGACCTCTTAAATGTTTGACATTTTTTAACCAAAAAAGAGATGCATGATCAGTATGGATTGTAAATTGTACACCATGAAAATAATGATAAAATTTATCTAAAGTATCATTGATGGCAAGACACTCTAATTCAATAATGAACTAATTTTTCTCATAACTTCTCAATCCTCTAGAAAAGTAAGCAATAGGATGTAAAAAGTTGTTATTGTCGGGTTGTTTGAGAACTGCACCTACCGCCACCTGAGAAGCATCAACAAACATATGTAGGGGTAATTTTGGGTCATAAATCTTTAAAATGGGTTTAGCAATGAGGGCATCTTTTAATTTTTGAAAAGAGTTTTGGCATTCAGAATTCCATTCCCAAATAGTATACTTCTTAAGTAATTTATTTAGGAGGTGTCTAATTTCAGCATGTTTGTCAATAAATTTATGATACACATTTATAGAACCAAGAAATCTCTGTAATTCTTTAGTATTAGTAGGGGGTTTTAGTTTTTTAATAGTTTCTATATTAGTATTAACTGGAGTTAAAGTTCCATTTTGGATTTCATACCCAAGAAAATTGATTTGTTTTTGAGCAAAAGTACATTTAGATAATTTTAATTTAATATTTTCTATTCGGCATAAATCAAAAATTTGGATAAGGTGCTGAATATGTTCATCTATTGTCTTAGAAAAAATAATTATGTCATCAAAATAATAACAAGCAAAGTCTATTTTACGTTTTGTAAGAATTCTTCTAATTATCCTATTGAAAATTGGGGGCCTACCTTTACACCGAAGGGGAGAACATTCCATTCCCAGAGCCCACAATTGGTAGTAAAGGCTAACTTTCCTGAATCTGCTGGGTGAATAGTTATGTGCCAGTAGCTTGAGGCTAAATCCAGTGTAGAGAAATATTGGACACCACTTAATTTGTCTAAAATTTCATCGATTCGGGGCAAAAGTTCGACATCATTTTTCATAATAGAATTTAATTTTCGGTAATCAACACACATTCGGGTTTTTTTGCCTTCTACGCGTATATTTACTAAAGTAACAGGGGAAGAATGTGGACTATAACTTTCCTTAATTAATCCAGCAGCTAATAAGAATTGAATTTGTTGGGAAATTTATTTTTCATCAGCAGTGGATGTACGATAAGGTCACAAAGATATTGGCAGGTCAGATTTAAGAAAAATACGCTGAAGTTCAATATTATTTCTCCCTACATCATATTTATTTTTGGCAAATATATCTAAATAATCCCTTAAAAGTTCCCTATAATTTTTTATTTTGAATAGCGTTTAGATCCCCAAATAGATTATAATCATCATTATTAATTCGCGGCAAGGATTGAGGAGTTATTTTATTTCCATAATCGGGTTGCACATTTGTAACATTTTTATAACATCAAAATGAAGTAATTCTAAGTTATCACTGGATACGTTGACATGTTGGTTTAACGTAATATTGCCTTGTAGTACCTGATTTTTTGCACAATAAATTTTCAATTTAAATTTGGCACAATCAGGAAAATCTAAAATAGCATAGTTTAAATCTATATTACTTACTAAAAAATTAACATACTGCTTTATATTTCCAAATTTAATACATAATCAACAAAATTTATTAATTTTTAGAGTTCCTTGTGCTTGTTTTATAGTAATAGGGGAAACATTATTTAAGTTAGCATTTAAATATTGAACAAATTTAAGAGGTAAAATTGAGACAGTCGATCCACTGCCTACAACACAACACACTTTTTTATTGTCCACATATCTAGGAATAATTAATTGTCAGGCATTATTAGTAGGGGTGGTTGTATAGTAGAAGGAATTTAAGTTTGCAATGGATTAGAGTTAAATATACAAGTCCTCTTCCAATGGTAAGCATTTTCTATCCCTCTGTTTAAGCACATTCTACAAGGACGACTAGGAAAGTTATTTAGGTAATGTGCCGTAGGCATTCTAGGAGTGATAAATCTAGGATTGAAATTTGATGTTTGGTTGTTTGGAGTGGGAGGAGTTCAATGTCTAGGATGAGGATTGGGATTGTGCATTGGTCTAGATTCTTGAAAATTTCTATTGTTGTTATTAGAGGTATGAGTTGGAATCGCTACTAATGGTTTAGCAATGCGAAACCATTCACGAGTATTAGAAGGAGGGTTTACAATTAAACAATTTTGATGTTCAGGTTTAAGTCCATCAGTTAATCCCTGAATAATTATATTTTCTCCAAGCTGAAGTTGTCTTCCAACCTCAACTTTCTTTCTAAAATAAGAATCTAAATCACTTAGATCTTTTAACTAAGGAGACAAACTCAGAAAATTTTGGGACTGTAATCTGGATAAATTTTTCTGTTAAAATCTCAACAATTTCATCATAAGTAGCACAATCCAAACAGTCATTAATGAAAACTTTTAAAGCTTCACCCTTCAAATATTTTGAGATGTTTTGTTTTTTCCAATCATCATCTTTTTTCTCTATACTACATGCCCTTTCGAAATGGTTGAGCCATGACTGTATGTCCATTCCCAGTTGGAAATCAAAAGGGACAATATCTATTTGGTTTTCAGACATGGTTAACTCATAAGTTAAAATATTTAAATTCTATAATTCAATATGATAAATAACAATAAAAATAAATAAATAAATCAACTCTTTCTTTTTTATATTAAGAATGTTTGATCCCTTTGAATACATGTTTAATAAATAATAGATAAATATTAAAATAAAATAAATAATAAATAAATAATAAATAATATCACAAATTCAGTAATATAAGAAATACACAGCAAATATTTTTAAGAACACAAATAATTTCCTTTTGCGTATTGAGAGAAATTTATCTTTAATACCTCACGAAAATCAGAAATGCAACAATGAACTTTTTAAGAACAAAGTAATACCATCTTTAGTAGTAAAAACAATTTTAACTTTAAGTCGAATAACAAGAAATCTACTATAGTAAGCATTAATTTTAAGTGAAATTTCTATGAGCAGAAAATTTCAGTCGATAAATTGAGAACAAAAATTATTTTTTGATATCTTTAATAAGAATAATAAAATCAAAAATTTAAATAAAGAAATTATTATTAAAATTTCGTAAACAATAACAAAATAAAATAAATAATAAATAATAAACTTACAATCTTGCACTCTAAAAAGGAATAACGGAACCTAAAATTTTATTGGGAAGGAAAAAAAAAAATTCGTGGTATTTAATTAGTAGTTTCGGCCCTTGAACAACATCGATGGAATAAATTCTTGTTATACATGAACTGGAGATTAATTAAAATATTTCTCATCCGTATACAAGAAAAAAGTGCACAACTTGGAAATTCCATCAAAATGATGTTGCAGTTATTCACTGCAGGTGTTCTTTATCTATAATAATCAGTAGAATATTTCGTAGATGTTAATTATGAAAAAAAAATACTGTGAGACATATTTCACAAACAAACAATTTCCCTCCTGTAGGTGCCAACATAAACACAAATAAATTTTCACAAAATATTTCATATGATGATTTTTTTTTCACATTATTCTTCCTTATCATTAAGCTCTGATGAAGATCATTTTAACTATTCCGATTTATCTGGGATCTTTTTTCTTTTGACAGCATTCCTTGCAACACCAGTGGCATTACTTTGATGACTCATGATTGTCTAGGTTGAAGACAAACAAAGCAGATGTTTCAGTAACCAATCTCCAACTCGGCGAAAATGGCGCGCACACAATCAGCGTTGTGACGAAAAGGTTTCTCTCAAAGGGTCATTCTGTAGTTGCTAAGTTACGATAATTCATTATTTCTCTAGGGACGTATGCCGGTTCATTTTTAAAAATCCTGCCGGCTTTAATTGAAAAGAAAAGACGGTATTCTATCTAAATGCATCAGTTTTCGTAGAACACTATGCCGACTGTATGATGCGAATATTCCTTTAAGAACTACTAACAAGATGAGCAGTCGTCATTGTAAGTTGGAAAGCACTGGATTTGTTCCATCTGGGTATTTCTCCGAAATATTGTAAGTCAATCTGTTTAAATAATCCATATTTATTTAGATCACAACAAATAAGTTATTCCAGCGGTGACCGTTCCACACATCTAATACTACAACATTCTCTATCCAAGTTACATCATTCGATGCTCTAAATTATCGGAAAAAATGAAACGGACGTCTTAAAAGTTTAAAAATCAGTTGCATTCTGACGCTCTCCAAACCTAAAATGAAAATCTGAGAGTTCGCAAAAACTAGCTCCTCCCCTAGTCCGCGTCAGCAATTTAAAGACCCATTGGGATTAATTTCAAGACTATGACACCCAACATCACCATCTCCTATTGGTAGATGGGGCATGTCTTCCCGTAAGAAATTAATACTCTGTGCGTAATAGAATAATCTGTTCACATAAGCGAATGAACACACCAGCAGACGATCTAATAAAACAAAAATTAAAATCTCGATAAATATTCTAAAAAGGAAAAATAAACCTCTACATTGAAAGAGGATTTCGAAATCGTTCCCGCTCTTTTTGAGAAAACAATCAATAGATTGTTACTAAGTTAAATAAAATAAGATAAAAGAATTTTAGCTGTTGAAATATTAATTCATTACGAAACTCAGATTCAAAGTATGTTCCATAAAGTTAGAATTAAAACTCAGGGTGTGCAAAATGGAGCAAAATTATTTTTTTTATTTTTTACACACACACACACACACACATATATATATATATATATATATATATATATGTTTATATATATATGTATATATATATCTGTTTCGCCAAAATGTCAGCTCTTAATTATACTTAATTAAATATAATAAAAAAAGCATCGTGAAAAGTTTTAGCAAAAACAAAAATAAAATATAATTAAACTATTTAAGTAAATGTTTTGAGTTTAAATTTTGCTGAAAAATCTTTTTAAAAAATCCATGAAAGGAATTGCTTAAAGGAAGAGTTTTCCTTCAATTAAAATATGCTGATCTTAATTTGTTCTGTTATTGAAAGTAATGTATTTTCTTAATGAAACACAGTGTGCTTAATTACATATTTCATTTAGTTTTGTAAAAAAAAAAATTGAAACTCTTCCTTGGTAATGTCACGAACTCATTTAAATATGATTGATTCATTTTTTTTTTCAAAGAAAAGTGTTCTCTATTTTATTTATAAATTTTTCTACCAAATTCTAGATATATTTACGCTTGGGTAAAAAAGAAAACTTAAATTACTGCTAAATATACGACCTCAAGAATTAAATACCACCCAAAACTAGAAAATAAACATAATAACTTGAAATTTTCAGTTTATATATCTATATACGAGGACATGGATTTCAAAACTTATCTTATCCAAAATTTAAAAAGTCGAGACTTTTCTGTCTATCTATTCTATTAATAAACCTGTAAAAAAAAAAAAAAAAAAAAAAAAAAAAATCTACAATTTGCAAAAAATTTATTTTATTGTGTATTTCTGGCATTGTAAAATCTTGAAAACCGTACTATAAAATAAAATAATAATAATAATAATAATAATAATAATCTACTTATAATAAAATGCGTTCTGGAGAAGTGTGTGGAACGGTTCCAGGATTCGCCACTCCTATCTGTGAATGGACCTTAGCAATACGCCACGTTAGGCTTAATGGAAAACAAATGCAGACATATGACAGCTAAAAGATAATTTCTTTTACTTAAAATAACATTTAAACAGCATATTTTTCTATAAAACATGTATATCATATCCAATTATAATGTATTAGGCTCCAAACTAAAAATAAGTAATTGTAAACATCAGATTACGATATAAACAAACGAACTCTGTTGCCATTCAGATTTTCCAAATCTTGAAACAAATGAATGACTCTTTGAACGCATTATTAAAAAAAAAAAAAAATGAATACACGTCAGTTATCTAATTCTGTTCTTAAAATATTTGTAAAATCATATTAAACTCTTTAAATAATTTGATTTTGTTTAAAACTGTTTAAAACTGTCAAAAACTCTTTTTGCAATCATCTATTGGCAAATAATATAAAGAATCGAACTTTGTAATAAACACAAGTTAATGTTCGGCATATCAAAAAGTTAATGTGATATTTTCGGAAATTACATTTCACTTTGCTAATAATTAATCGAGATCTAAATCAGAAGCATGCATTTTTAAGAACTTTTCACTGTTTCTTAAAATGCAGAATTCTGATTGGTTAATCACGTTTCGCTATCAGCGAAAGTAACCTGGACCCTGGTATTCTTCTCGCAAAAAATGTAGTGAATCAATCACGTTTGAGAATCGATCAATCAAAATTATTTGTACTTGAGAACGCACGTGTGTTTGTTGATCTTTTTGAACACGCGGTAGGTTTATATATTTTCAAGTAAATCGTTGTTTCTGTAATTTAACGATAATTTTAGCAATGCCTGATGAAAATAACGAAACGCCGATTAAACGTAGACGGCGATTAGCTCGCGAAAGAAAATCGAGATGGCTTGCTCGACAATCACAAGCAACATTGGATCGTTTAAGGGAATAAAATCGCGAAAATCTTCGAAGTCAACGAGCTGAGATCAGAGCCAGTCAACAAATCGCTGTCATATTTTTTGGCTAACTCTTTAATTTATAAATATCACTGCAAAACTTCACCATAAAAAACTAACTTATATAGTAGTTAGTGTTGACTTACCACAAGCTTGGCATGCCATAGTGCTTGGCAGCCCTTTTTAATTAATTAATATATCCAGCGGCTCTTTTTCATCAACTTATGTACATGATGGCCCTTACTGTTTTTTTTTTTTTTTTTTTTTTTTTTTTTTTTTTTTTTTTTTTAATAACAAACATGATTTCAAAAGGAGGGTAGTTTTTCAAGACTTTTTGGCACTCAGTCGACAACATTTGGAATTTTTCTATAGGCAGTCAACAAATCTCATGAATATATAGTATTATTTCATTGTTGCAACACTTTGCCATTCAAGAAATGTTAAAATTTATATTCTACTATTAATTAAAAAATATATACTTGCCAATATTCAAATTTACAATATTTTTGTCTTTATTTATGGAAAAGGTGTCATATGAGAAATAGATACTTGCATTAATCAAGTTTACAATATATTTGTTATTATTTATGGTATAGCTGCATGAATTTTCTGTTGTATTTGATGTGTTAATATTTTGATTTTGTTTAATATTTTTGCTGAACTTTACACTAAAAGGTAATTTTTTTCTTCATAGCCAGTATTATGTTGAATGTAAACTTTGTCAGATAGTAGTGTGTTTGCAAAAAAATATAATTTTTCTAGAGATTCTTTTTTAGAAAAGTTTTGTTGCTATTATATTACCAATAGAATAAATTCTCTAATTGCACCTTGTTACGGCTTCACCACAGTCTTGTATATCGCGTCTCCATGGCGCATTCTTTTGTAACGGCTTCACCATAACCTCGGATGCCGTGCGTCTCCTTGGCGCATTCTACTGTACTTTAGGTTTGCCGTTTTGGCAACTTTGGAATATCGTTTTTGTTATTGTTTTGGTTTCGGCGATCTTAGCGGACCTCTCGTGTGTTTCGCTAGATCTATATTATTTATTCGAAATGTAAATGATGTGTAAATAGTTTGTATATAAAGAATTTTTAAGTAATTAGTAGTATTAATTGAACCAGCGACCTAATGAGTGCATTAAATGTACTCGCAACATTCGACAGTTCGTACCATTGGTCCGCTCGCCGGTAGGACTTTCGTTTTTAATTCGAACTTCTTCTCCTTGTTCTATTTGAATTAAAATGGCTTCGTTAATTAGCTTGAATAGAAGTAGAGGCTCTTTAAAAGCCCAGTTAACAAGATTAGAAAATTCTGTAAAGGAAAAAACTGATGAACTGTCTAGAATTCAAATTGAAACAAAAATCAAGAATCTTCAAAAACTGTCTACAAATATCGATGTACTTCGTCGTGATTACTATATAACAGCACCAGAAGATCATGATTTAACAGAAATTGAAGCTTCATTCGTCGAAATGGAAGAACGAGTAGAACAGCTAGAGGTAAGTTTCAATCAATTATTATATTCTAATAAATTAGAAACTAAAAACTCGGAATTAAGGATAAGTAACTGTAAAATTAAACTTCCTGACATACCTCTTCCGCTATTTAGTGGCAAATATGAAGATTGGAATATGTTTAAAATAGAGTTTAATAATATTGTTACGAATAATGAAGAATTGACTGATGTTCAAAAATTACATTATTTGCATTCCGCACTAAGAAATGATGCTAAATTATTAGAAACTCCAGATGATACATTTGATTCGTTATTCAAAGCGTTAGAAAATAGATTTGAAAATAAACGAATAGTTGTCAATATACATTTAAAGGCTGTGCTAGATTTTGAAAAAATTACACATGAATCATCTAAAGAATTAAGGCGTTTCTTAGATGTTATAAACAAAAATATCAGGGCTCTAAATAATTTAGGATTTGAGAGAAATAACCTTTCTGACATTTTGTTTACAATTATAATGTTAGAAAAACTAGATAAGGAAACGAGAAAACAATTTGAACTGTCAATAAACACATCTGAAGTTCCTAGTTTTGACAGTTTAATGGACTTTTTAGAAAAAAGAAGCCAATCTCTCGAAAGCATAAATAGAAGTAATTTAGCTAGATCAAAAATTTCTAGTGAAATAAAATCAAAATCTCTTTTAGTAAATACAAGTTCTGAAAAACAGTGTATTATTTGTGACTCATTTCATCCTCTATATAAATGTAACAAATTCTTAAATATGAATTTTGGTGAAAGATTTTCTATCGTTAAAAAAAATAAACTTTGTCTCATATGTTTTAACAAATCACATTTAGCAGCTAACTGTGTTTCGAAACATTTATGTAAACATTGCAAATCCCCTCACAACACTTTGTTACATAGAGATAAAGAAATAGGTCCCAGTAATGAAACTCATTTCCAAAAACCAGGTGTTGATCAGACAGTACGTCGCCCAGATTCAAGTCCGACGCCTTCAGTCTCGCAAAATCTTTCTAATTGCTTATTCGCTTCAAATAAAACTGTTATCTTGTCAACTGCAGTTATTGACATAAAAACAAATAAAGGAAATTTTATCCAGGCAAGAACTCTCTTAGATTCTTGTAGCCAAATAAATTGTGTGTCGCTTGAATTTGCAAAGAAATTGGGTATAAAGAAATCAAAGGTTTTTGCTCCAATATCGGGTTTGAATAACACAACCACAACATTAAATTATAAAATTAAAACTGTGATTTCAAATAAAAATAGAGATTTCACAAGGGAACTGGAATTTCTTGTAGTGCCAAAAATTACAGAAATAACCCCACTTACACCTATTCGTATAGAAATTGCTGATATTCCTACAAATATCCAGTTAGCAGATGCTGAATTTTATATCCCTGGGAGGATAGACCTGTTGCTCGGCGCGCAATGTTTCTTCGATTTATTAAAATCTGGTAAAATTCGCAGCTCATCTCAAAATTTATTATTTCAAGAAACAGTGTTCGGATATGTTGCTAGCGGTGTCGTGAATAATTCCTCAGATGATTCCCAATATTGTGGTTTATTAACCAATGAAAAAATAGACGAATCCTTAAGAAAATTTTGGGAAATCGAAAATATTAATGATTCTAGTTCTTTACTTAGTAATGAAGAGAAATTTTGCGAAAATCATTTTGAAATGACTCATTATCGAACTTCTAATGGTCAGTATGTTGTTAGCATGCCTATGGAGGATGCTACACTCTTAGGAGAATCCAAAAAACTAGCCGAAAAAAGGCTCAATCAAGTTTGGCACCGATTAGATAGGGATTCGAACTTACAACCTCTCTATTCGGAATTTATGGAAGAATACAAAAACTTAAATCATATGGAATTAGTCGAAGAATCAAAACCCGTAAAGAACCTTTATTATATACCACATCATGGGGTCTACAGGCCAGAAAAAAGTACAACACGCTTGCGAGTCGTTTTTAACGCTTCAACGCCAACGACATCTGGTTTGTCATTGAATGACATTCTTTTAAAAGGAAAAATTCCTCAACAAGAATTATTCTTAATTATGATACGTTTCCGAAAACATCGGTATGCATTCACAGCGGATGTAGAAAAAATGTATAGAATGGTATTAATTGACCCATCCCAACGAGACTTCCTTAGAATCTTGTGGAAGGACAATATTAACGCGCCTGTAAAAACTTACAAACTTAATACAGTTACTTATGGGACATCTAATGCTCCTTATTTAGCAACTCGTGCTCTTAAACAATTAGCTCTTGATGAGCAACCAAACTTACCTCTAGCATCGTCAGTCGTTTTAAAAGATTTTTATGTAGACGACCTTCTTTCGGGGGAATCGACTCTCGAAAAGGCGAAAATTTTAAAGTCCCAATTGATTGAACTTTTGAAGCGTGGAAATATGAAATTGCACAAATGGTGTGCAAACCACCGAGAATTACTTGAACCTAATACTATGGCTGCCACCGAATATAATTTCGATGATCAAACAGATTGTGGTTCAGTAAAAACTTTGGGTGTTCTCTGGGAACCTTTAAGTGACTGTTTTCTGTATAAATTAAAGATTCATAACAAGGAATTGTATAGCAAACGAGATGTTCTCTCTTTGATTTCAAAAATCTTCGACCCACTCGGATTAATTGGCCCTGTAGTAACAAGGGCTAAGATCTTCATGCAGAAAACGTGGCTAGCTAAGATAGATTGGAATGAGCCATTACCAGATTCCATAGCGAAAGAATGGAGTGAATTTGTTTCCACTCTTTCAGAATTAGAAAATTTAAAAATTCCTAGATTTGTTTTTCGTGCAGAGCGCATAGTCGTACATGGCTTCGCAGATGCCTCTTCTTTGGCATATGGAGCCGCCATATACATCCAGTATATACCAACTGAAGGTTCTCCTGATGCACATTTACTCTGTAGCAAGTCTAGAGTATCTCCCATAAAAACAGTGACAATCCCTCGTCTTGAACTGTGCTCATGTCTTCTCTTAGCAAAATTAATGCATAAAGTTGTACCTTCACTTGACATTCCAATAGAAACTGTTCTTCTCTGGAGTGACTCCACAATATCACTGGCATGGATTAGAAAATCTCCCCACCAATTGAAAACATTTGTGAGTAATAGAGTGGCTGCTATACAAGACCTCACGGACTCTTATCAGTGGCAACACGTATCATCGGAAAATAATCCTGCTGACGTCCTATCTCGAGGTCTAGATGCTAAAGAACTGACTAACTGCAAATTTTGGTTTAGTGGACCAAATTTTCTTCGGGACAAAATTCAATATGCAGAAGATTATCCAGTAAAACTGGAGAACAACACTGACTATGAGTCCGAATTTAGAATTGAAAAAAACACTAACTTTTCACTTAGAACTCAAAATTGTTTTTATAATTGTTTATTCTCCTTAACTAATAATTTTTTGAAATTAATTCGTATTACTAGTTATATTTTTAGATTCCTAAATAATTGTCGAAAGGGTAAGGAAAAAAACTGTGGTGCCTTATCTGCAAGTGAATTGAAAGTTGGAGAAATTTTCCTGATTAAACAGGTACAGTATTCAGCCTTCTCTGAAGAGCTTAATCATATGAAAAACCAGAGGAGCATTTCAGGTAACAGCAAATTAAAATTTCTAAATCCTTATATAGATTCCGATAATTTAATTAGAGTTGGAGGTCGTTTAGACAATTCCAGTCTGACCTATGAGAGGAAACACCCTATAGTGTTACCACATGATCATAAAATAAGTGAAATGATTTTTGAATATTTTCATTCCAAATTTTTCCATTTAGGGCCACAATCATTGTTACATCATGTACGGCAAAAATATTGGGTAATAAATGGGCGATCCTTGGCTCGTAAAATAGTTCACAAATGTGTTACGTGTTTTAAAAACAAACCAATAGGGGCAAATCAAATTATGGGAAATTTGCCAGCTGAACGAGTAAATCCTAGCCCGCCATTTCAAAAATGTTCTGTTGACTTTTGTGGACCCTTTATGATTAAGTATAAGAATCAGAGAAAGGGGATATATAATAAAATTTACGTCGCGATTTTTGTTTGTCTTGCCACAAAGGCAATCCATTTAGATATAGTGTCAGATTTAAAATCTGAATCATTTATTGCCACACTGAAACGATTTTTCGCTAGAAGAGGTAAAAGCTCAACCATAATGTCGGATAATGGGACTACTTTTGTAGGTACAAATAAAGAGTTAAAGAAATTACATGCTCTTGTATGCAAACCCGATGAAGCTTTGTCAAATTTTTTGGCTTCCGAGGCTGTCGATTGGAAATTCATCCCTCCTCGTGCACCCAATTTTGGTGGATTATGGGAGGCTGGGGTGAAATCCTTTAAACATCATCTCAAAAGAACTTTGGGCAATTCTCGAGTCACGCTCGAAGAATTTTGGACATTAATTACCGAAATCGAAGGGGTTCTAAATTCTCGTCCCTTAGTACCTTTGTCATCAGATCCAAATGAAATTGAAGTCTTGACCCCTGCCCATTTTTTGGTAGGTCGACCCATAACTTCAATTCCTGAACCGAATTTGACCAAAATTAATGATAATAAATTATCACATTGGCAAAAATTAACAAAAATGACCCAAATTTTGTGGAAAAAATGGAACACTGAATATTTAGTTAATTTACAGCAACGGAATAGGTGGTATATTGAGAAGGACAACTTAAAGGAAGGGTGTATGGTTATCCTAAAGGAGGACAATTTACCTCCTGGCAAATGGGCATTAGGTCGTGTCATTAAAGTAACATATGGATCTGACAAAAAAGTCAGAGTTTTAGATATAAAAACATCAACAGGTATAGTTACGAGGTGTGTCTCTAAAGTTTGCCCACTTCCTTTAGAGAATTGATGAATTCTGTTATTTTGAAAGATTTAAATAATTATATTATAGTTACCATTATTGTATTTGTATTGAACTGTTTATTATGTATAGCAATTTCATTGAGATTTAAAAATATTTCAATTCTTAGCTTCATAATTGTGTAGCTTAACTGTATAACATAAGTGTAAATTTACGTGTCTTCGTCTGTTTATATTCTTGATTAACTATTATTAACTTGCTAAATTTATTAGATTGTTACATTTATTGAGTGTTAATTTGATAACTATCTTGCATACTATTCAAGTGTAATTATTATTTGTATTATAACTTATCTATTTTGCATTTTGGTAAACTTATATTAAGTAATACATTAAGTAATAATATTGAAGAAGTATATTGTATTTTATCGAAAATACTGTATTATTGATTGTAGAATTGAAAATTCTATTATTTGCAATTGTTTATTGTTACATTTAGTATTATTGTTGAATGTTGGCACATATCAACGGGGGCCGGTATGTTACGGCTTCACCACAGTCTTGTATATCGCGTCTCCATGGCGCATTCTTTTGTAACGGCTTCACCATAACCTCGGATGCCGTGCGTCTCCTTGGCGCATTCTACTGTACTTTAGGTTTGCCGTTTTGGCAACTTTGGAATATCGTTTTTGTTATTGTTTTGGTTTCGGCGATCTTAGCGGACCTCTCGTGTGTTTCGCTAGATCTATATTATTTATTCGAAATGTAAATGATGTGTAAATAGTTTGTATATAAAGAATTTTTAAGTAATTAGTAGTATTAATTGAACCAGCGACCTAATGAGTGCATTAAATGTACTCGCAACATTCGACAGTTCGTACCACACCTAAAATTCTGTAATTTTTGGTATGCTATCTTTCCTTTTTTTTTTTTTTTTTTTTTTTTTTTTTTTTTAATCAAAGTTTCATTTTATTACTGGAATGCTTTGTTACTCAACAGATATTAAAATTTATCTTCTACTATTAAATAGATGCTTGCCAATATGCAAATTTACAATAATTTTGATTTATTCATGGCATGAATTTGCTGTCGTATTTTATTTTTAAAACTTTTTACATTTATAAATATAACTGCGAAACTTTACCGTAAAAAACTAACTTATATAGTAGTGTTGACTTGAGGCAAGTTTGGCATGGCATAATGCGTGGCGGCCCTTTTTAATTAATTTATATATCCAGAGGCTCTTTTTCATCAACTTATGTAATAATGGCCCTTACTGTCTTTTTTTTTTCTTTTTTTCCAAATAACAAACATGATTTCAAAAGGAGGGTAGTTTTTCAAGACTTTTTGGCACTCAGTCGACAACATTTGGAATTTTTCTACAGGCAGTCAACAAATCTCACGAATTTCATGTTCTTGATCAACGAAATTCATATTTTCTCTGTGCATGATAAGTGAAATTCACATTTTTTATCTCTATGCAATTGACAAAATTCATGTCTTCTGTGAGCATGATCGATGATATTTAAAATATTTTTAAAATAGTGACTGACAAAATTCTCAACTTAAGAATTTCCTATATAAATAGCTATGGTATTGGTTACCTATATAACAAAATTCATAATTTTTAACTGGCTCGATAAAACTTGCAATTTTGCCATGAGAGAAGATGTCAAAATTCAAGGGTTTTTTTTTTCTCCCATCCATGACAAAATCTGCAATTTTTTTAAATTATAAATTTAAGAAATTTGCAGACCACATACTTACATACCCCATCGTGGGTCCCAGGTTCATCCCTGCCATTGTACTATTAACCTAAACAATCACTTAAAATAACATAATTTTAATCGTTAGTGTAATCATTAAACTATTTGTGAAACTCAATTTGATTTTGCTTATGTAAAATTATGATTAACAATGTGATGTGTTAGAAATTCATTGATAACACATTTCACAGAAACCTATATAAATAGCTATGGTATTGGTATGGTATTGGTATATGGTACATGTTTTTTTTTTATGTTTTGTCCATTTAAATTTGTTGAACTATATCGAAAATTGAATGTTTAGTTAACATCCTGTCATTTTTGACAGGGGTTATATACCAGTAATAATATAAAAAATGTAATGTTGCTATACATTTTTTAGGATACTGGGATTCTTAGACAATTTTATGTAACGACAACAACAAAAATCAATAACGGATACACGCTTGCTCTGTAAATGAAAAATTCTCTAGGGTTACTAAAATTATTTTAAAAAACAAAACGCACTTTTTTTTTTTTTTAATTTCAATTTGAGTTACCCGTAAAATTTTAGTAAGATTCCTGAAATTTCACTTAGATTATTTTATAAAGCCACAGATTTCTATAAATTTGATAAAGCTAGTTTTGTAGATTAACATCTATCTCTGCACACTGTACAGATAAATTTTAGTAAGCATATGGATTTCTGTAGCTTTACATTTGAAGAATTACAGTTTTCTTTTACAGTGCAATGAAAACCAATGAAATCCAAGTATACTAAGTGCTATATTTTTTATGCTAATATTGACACTAATCAATGGATATATGGGTACAGTCCCTCATCATATTGCTTTATTTTGGAAGCAACAGATTTTGAGCTTATTCTATCGGAAATTACTTTAAGAATTTTCAAGCTATGTTTTTCAGACTTTCACAAAAGTTGCTCAAAACATTTAGATAATGCATTTTGAAAATTATATTTTGATTGCATTCACATGTGCACATTAAAACATTATTTAGTAAACTTGCTCATTCTTATACAATGTTTGTTATTTTTTAATTCTGATCACAGATATTATGTACAATGTTTACTGTAAAAAGTATCCGTTAATAATATACACAATTTTTTCCGTAAAATTCTACAGAAAAGTTTCATTTTTCCGAAAAAAAAAAACAGTACAGATGCCGTTATTGATATTTCAAGATTATAAATACAGTAAGTTTTCTGTAAATTTCCTGGAAACAGAGAAGTTCCGTATTAAAACAGCATAAATTCCAAAATAACTCTAGTGGCACCATCTATATCAGGAATAGAAAAATATTATAGAGTTGTTTTATGAACAACTTTCTATAATAATTTTCTGTATTTCTTTCTGTTTTAATAATAGAAAGCTAACATATTTTTACAATATTAAAAATAATAATAATAATTATAAAATTTTATTAACCCTTTTTAATCAGATTAAGTCTGAGATTAGTTAGTTAGTTTACTTTCAATTAATTTATTTCCATTATGATTTTTAAATAATGTTTAACTCATTTGTAGGACATTTTTTAAAAAGTGCGTAGGATATTTTTAAATGGAAAAAATTTCTACTTTTAATTTTAACATATAATTTTAAATCTATTCACTTTAAGAAATTCGCCCATAAAATCTAAAACATCTGAATTATATTAACGAAATTATTATAATGTTGACGATTATCTGAGTTATAAAAAACAATAAAGGAAATTTATTTTAATAACCCGTAATAACTATCTTTATTGAGTATCTTTGTTAAAATAGATGTTTTTAAAAAAAGTATGTTAGTATCCTTTCAAAAATAAATAATTAAACATGAATAATATTACAATAAACTTTTAAAAATCTCCTTAAAATGAAGGAAACAAAACTTTTATTGCATTCAACTCTTAATACATGTAATATTTTAAAGTCTAAAATTTATTTTTTATATAACTGAAATTACAAGCTAAATATTCGAAATCATGGAAATAAAATCTGTTAAACATTTAGAACTCTACGCTCAATAGAAAATAATTCTCTACAAAAATTAATGTCGCGTTCAACATAAGGCCTTTGCTTTATAAAATGCATTCGAAATAAGTAAAGATATTTGCCAGCTCTACGTGTGTAACTATGGCGTAATGGTATTACACTACTGCAAGCTGCCATATGACAGGTCCCTAGTTCGATCCCCATCGACGGTTAGTGACATTTCTTCACTGTTATTTAAATTAAATGCATGTGTTCTAACGTGGTGTGTCTTTGTCTAAAGAATTAAAATCATAAAGATGCCAGTTTGTCCTTGAAAACTCTTTTTTGGCTTTCAAGCGAAAATTTTTATATAAGTAATTATGAGAAAAACCGGAAATATTTTGTGCAAAAAACGGAAATATTTCTGGAAAAAATGGTCCCCGTTAAAATATGGAAATAGTACTGGCGTCTAGATTACCAGTACAATTTCCGTTATTTAACGGGAAATTTTTTTATAGTATTGTTCGTCATATTTTTTAAACAGAATTATTATTATTATTATTTTAAGAACTCTACAAATTATAAGCAAAAAAGTTGGCAAAATTTGGGACTGTTTTTATAAAACTTAAATTTCTCTACGAGTATACATTACGGTGGGCCGAAAAAATATTTTTTCGATTTTTGATGATAGCGGGTGCGGAAAAGTGGCCAGTGGTGGCACTCAGTTCATACAAAAAATTTGAGATTTTTTGGAAATTTCCTTATCCTGCCGCAAATGGCTTGAAGTTCTGCAAAAATGCTCATTTTTGAACTTTTTTCGAAAAAAAAAATAAAAAATGTTAATTTAAATTTATTTCGGTTGTATTTACTTGAAAAGACATATTTATTGTACCAAATGTTTAAATAAGATCTGATTATACATTATTTAATATCTATGTGTATTATAACTTAGCCTATTTTTATAGCTTTTTCTCTTATAATTGGCAAAAGTTGTATTTGTTTAAATCGATCCTTAGTTTCTCTTTTATTTATGTCCCTTGGTCTTCTTTATATTTTTTCTATGTGTCAAAGGTCACATATTTGGGCAAAGGACAGCAGTATACTTCAAAACAAATCTGGAAGGTGAGAAGAGGGTAAAGCAGGACTCTAAGCGAGCGCAATGACTCGTCGTAATACAGAGAGAGTGAAGGACGAAATAGATGAGAGCCAAAATGCGATAAAGTATTCTTATTATTTCTCCATGCTCAACTACCTGTGACATTTGTTCAGTGTGAACGTGAAATCTTTTTCTAGTGAGATACAGTGCTTTTTTGGATCGCTTAATGTTCCATTATAGTGTTTTGTGCGTTTTATTACGACGAGTTTAGAAATGGCTAGTATGAAGGATATCGTAATGTAAAGACACATGATAGCGTGAAATTAGCCTTTTGGAGGCATCATGCATATTCAAAGTATTGTAACTGCCAACTTATGCTGATAATCATGCGCCACTGCTACTGGTTGCTTCACCATGTAGAAGTTGTGACAGCAGAGGATGCTAATCTTGTCATCGATAAAAACAAAGTCAGAAGAGAGAAACATAAACTTAGAAAGTATATACAGGCAGAAGAAGTTCTTGAAAGAAGGGCAATTAAAAGCATATTTTTTGATGGTAGAGAGGACAAAAGTATATTCAAAGGGAAAAAAAAGAACAAGCGGCACCGTCAAGAGAAAGGGGAGGAACACATCACCGTGTTGTTTGAACCTGGTTAGGAATACTTGGGTCACTTGATACCTCGTTCGGGTCTCGGAAAAGAACTAGTAAAATCATTATATAATTTTCTAAGTCATCACAAAATAGACTTTACTAAAATGACAGCACTTGGGTGTAATGGCACAACAAAACTAGGAAGAGAGCTGCAACATTTGATATGTATTCTCCATATGAACGATATCCCACTTTGACATCTTCTCTCTAAACTTGATGGTGAAACTACGGGACCTAAGACCTTTGCCAAACCAATCGGTGCTAGACTAATGGGATATGAAAAATTTACGTGTCACTTTGTTCGAGCCTATTGCTGTTTCATGGATATCAGAAATGGAAAATACTAAAGATCTAAGTACCGATTAAAAGTGCTTATTTGATATTTAACCCGAGTTAACCCCAGTTTCAACCCGAGTATGTCCTCGAGAAATGGATAACAGATAACCTGGACCAACTGTGAAATCGAGATGGATCACAACTGCTTGTAGAATTTTACACTCATGCGTTAGTAGTTTAAATCTTCATAAAGCGTTAAAATATCTCTCTCAAGTACGTGAAACGAGTTTATGCGCCCGTGTGGTTTTCTGTAAGGAAAAAACTATATTAAGCTGACGGACCTAGACATATATGGCAGACAGTTAAACTTTCAACGTTTTTACCAGATGACCTATAGGAGATTGTGCAATAAGTCATCCAAACAAATAGATACTGTGGTCATCCCGAGAATTTATTGATAGCAACGGTAACCGATGATAGACAATATATTAGAAGAATGGAATGGGAAGAAAAAAGTATGCCGCAATTTAAATAAAATAAAAACCAACATAGTGCGAGATTTTAAGTTCCAAAGCTAAATTTTAAAGCAACGGAACACTATGAGTGTATCGAGTGGGTCGCGCCGAAATCAGCGAACCTCTTACAGCAAAAACCTTTTAACTAGAAAAAAGTAGAGAAAACGTAATTTCAAGATTCATGTTGGATGAATTAATAGTCTGCTTTCCAAGTCACTTCCAGGCTGTGAAAAGTGTCATTAAAATTGTGACAGAAGCTGCATCAAAGGTATGCGGGAGTAAAGGAAGACATGCCTTCATTAGAGCGAAACTGCCAGCTTTGGAAAAATATACCAAATTTCATTTCTAAAAAAGACTTTGTATCGTAAATGGGATTCAGTGCATTTTGAATATAACATTCTGTAGGTAGGACGGTGGGTAAAACTCGGCGTGCAGCTACCTCCTCATGGTGGGTTCTGGGTTGTTTCGCGTTGGTATCGAACGCAAAACAAACTAAAAGCTGTACATTTTTAAAGAACATAGCATTAAAATAATGCATAGTTAGAAGTTTTTTAAACATTTGACTCATTAAATATATTTTTTCAATTAAATACAATCAAAATAAACTTAATTTTTCATTTTTTAATTTTGTGGTAAAAAAGTTCAAAAATTAGCAATTATTTTAAACTTTAAGCCATTTGCGACAAGGTAAGGAATTGTCCAAAAAATCTCAAATTTTTTATGTGAACTGAGTGCCACCATTGGCCATTTTTCCGTACCCGCTATCATCGAAAATCGAAAAAAAGTTTTTTTCGGCCCACTCTAGTATACATGCTATCCACAAAAGAAAAAAAAAAAAAAAAAAAAAAAAAAAAAAAAAAAAAAACACAGTTTATGACATTAAGTCACTTTATCATAATCTGCAGTTTGAATGCTTTTCCTACATTAGTTTGGGCAGGGTTATACTAAAGATCTTGGTGTTATTCAATCTGTCCCTTATGGGATTTCGGGAAAAAAATCCTCGAGGGAATATATGACCTGTTCTATTTTGTTTACACACCCAGGGTTTCAGAATGATTCCTTACGTATTTTCCGATATTTAAAAAATGTCTAAAATCGCATGTGGCTAGTCAACTTCGACCGTATAGTGTATACATTTAATATGAATAGCCTATGAGCTCAATGCTGTTAGTTTAACTGGACGATATTTTTTTATTAGACAAATTTTAATCCAATTCCAATTTAATTTAATCAATTCCGAAACTGATTTTTTACATGCAAAAATAACAAAATAACATTAAAAGCCAAATTTTTTTCCCTTTTTATGGAAATATTTCTACACAATATCATCTTTAAAAAGCGCACGTTTTATTTAAAAGATGATTGAAATAATACAATAGGTGTTACAATTTAAAAATATAACAGTTGTATGAATGAATAGCAATTAGTTATTAAAGTATTCTTTGATTATAGCCTCGGGTAAAATGCAGGCAAAGGTACGTAGGAGGTTCAATAATTATCACCCCTAATGTATATAAAATATTTCGTACTACTTAGTTATCCCGTCGACCAAAAAACCATCGCCAAAACCATACGATTAATAGGCAATAATGGATGATCGTGAATGTCGTAATCAATGGCATTAAGGTCTATACAGGTGTTTAAAACATCAAGTGATTTTTATTTCTAATTTCGATTTGTATTTTTATTAACAATCAACTACTTATTTGTTTTTTCGTTATTTAAAATAAAAATTATGTCAATACGTATAATTTGGCTATTAGATTGGCGATTTGTATAATTTCGCAAAATTGGTCGACGGGATAGCCAAGTAGTACCAAGTATTTGTTCTGTGATTGTTGAGTAAAATCGGAAAGGCGGGAGCTAATCCTCATTAATTCAGATAAATGGTAATAAATTATGGTTTATTTTATGTACATTAGGGACAATAATTATCGTCCCTAGTGTATATGAAATATTTGTACTGCGATGGGGGGTTGTTGTGGAATATTAAAGTCTTAGATGCTTATATGTTCAATTTCAGAACTGTACCTGATGTATTCATATAGTTTCTCACTCTCAAAAAAACTTCCTTCTTTTCACAGAAAATTTATTGGCAGCATTGCTGCCTGTAATTTTCTGTAAATTGACGAATATCCGTTTATTTTTCCCCTTTAAAAGAGGTAAAATAGCCATCAATTGAAAATAGTTTAGAAAAGATAAAAGCAGAGGACGTGGGGATCGAACCACTGACCCCACCGTTGGAAGGCAAACGCGCGGAGCTACCATTATACTGTAGGAAAACGCTTTGAAGTAAATGTGTTTGTTTCAAATGTGTATGGTTTGGTCTATTTCGTTAAAAAGCTTTTAATTTTGAAGTTAATTTCGGGAAGATTTCGCCTTTAATGAGATTGTGGCTGGAGTTTTTATACGATAGTTTTAATGTAACATAAAAATGTGAATTTTAAATATATTTACATAGATTGCTAGAGGTAAAGTATGGGTGTTCTAATTTTTATTGATAAGCTTATTTTGGTGTAATATCGATTTTTTTGCATTTACTTTTTAAATTAAAATATCTTTTAAATGTGCTCGCTTAAAGTATATTTTAAAAGAAAATATTTATTCAACTTTATTCAACTTATCCAGCATTAAATAATGCATTGCGAGTATTTTTGAATGAATGAAGAAATTAATTGTTATTTATTTTTAAATTCGAAAACATTTTTGTCTTTTTTAACTAAATTAGACATCTTAATCTATAGAATTTTATGATTTTCATTTTAAAAATAAATTTGTATTAATTACTTATAGACCCCATACGCATACTTGCTAGAAATAATCTCTTCCTCATTTTTAGACGTTCGGGATGAATTTACGGATCAAATATGTTTTCTGGGAGTACGGAAATTATTTGTGAAAAAATAAGGATAGTTTAGTGAGTATTGACGGATTTTTCTGATAGTGTGGAAAGAGGGATTGGGGATGAAAGACAGAATTTTAGCTAATAAAGCTAGATTTGTAACAATAGGTGAGACATAACTACTGTCATTTGGCCTCGGGATCATAGTAATTTAGCCACGCCTCATCCATTGTCAGAAATTTAGCCTCATGGGCTTCACACTAGCATTTCATTGTCATCTCCTTTTTAAAAAGGCCCCATTAGTGGCCGCGAGGTTCTGACCTCCAAACTGGTAGACGGTAGGTGCTGGGTTCGAACCCAATCGCGACCGTCGGCCTAACCGTTCGAAGTTTTCCGTGGTTTTCTTCGAACTTTGCGTAAATACGGGTTAGGTTCCCTTAGAAAGACCCACACGGAGGGCAACCCACCCCATAGGGCCTATATCCCATAGCGTAGATAATCGGCCGACAAAAATACATACACACATACACCTTTTTAAAAATGTCCCTCAAAATCTTTAAAAATTCACACGTCCTTCCAAAACTATGTTTATATTGCAGCTACGGTCCTGAAATTGAACTTATAAGGATTTAAAACATTAGGCTTCGATATTCCACATCATCCATCGCAGTTCAAATATTTTGTATGCATTAGGGTCAATAATTACTGAACCACCCACGTATTAAGAAGTTTTTAAATAATATATATAGCTTGTAACGTCTATATTATTATTTTAGTCGTATTTTAAGTAAAAAAGTGTGCTTTTTAAAATTCATATTGTTCATTTTATGATTAAATCAACGTGTAATATTGCATTTAATCTTACGGTAGTATTTTGATGCATTTCATTTCATGCCACTTTTTCATAATAGACTTTTTTCTTATGTTATCAGGAAGTTCTTATAATCAAAGAATGCTAATAGTTATATTCATAATTACTGGTGTGCAAGCAACAAACGTATTTGTAAGTATGGTGTATTATCCTGCGGCAACGTTCGACCAATAAGGGAGGAAAAAAAAACTAAAAACCACAATACGAATTCTAAATTCATTTTATTGAAAGGGGAAAGATTTAACTACATTGAGTTAGAAGATTAAAGGCCAAATTCTCCGAAAATTTAATCAAAACAGAAAATTTATTATTTATACCTAGCCACTGGCAGAAATCTGGAATATGCAGGCACCACACCATCAAATTATGCTCTTCTCAACTTTAATGTATATAAAGTTATACATATTTGTGTGTAAAATCATCATTCTTTTATTAATTTAAGTTCGGATTTTTATTATTGCCCCCCCCCCCCGTCTCTCCTGATTTAAATTAAAAACTTGAAACTGAATTAATTATGTAAATTTTTTTAAAGAATTTTCAGTGCTATTTTTTTTTCGTTTTGATGTGATTTTTTTTTAAATTGCGGAAACAAAGTTGACCGGCCACTTGCGATTTTAGACATTTTTTTAAATATCTAGAAAAATACATGAGGAATTATCCTGAAATTCGAAGTGTGTAAACATAATAGTACAGGTCATACATTTCCATGAAGTTTTTTTTCTGAAACTCCAATAGAACACCGTCAACAAATTGAAAAAGAACGACTATCTTTTTCATAACCCTATCAAACTTAATGTTCAAAAGCTTTTAAACTGTAGCTTATGCTTAGTTGACATATTGTAATAAAATGAATTCATTTTTACGTGAATAGCATGTATACTCGTAAATAAATTGAGGTTTATGCAAAAACAAGGTAGAACCCGCCGAATTTCGACGAAAGAAAATCTTTTAGAAAAAAACTGTTTCATGGATAGTCCTACAAAATTAGTTACAATTAAAAAAAACTGTTTCATGGATAAACCTTCAAAATTAGTTACAATTAGAAAAAAACTGTTTCATGGATATTCCAACGAAATTAGTTACAATTAGAAAAGAAAACTGTTTCATAGATAATCCTACAAAATTAGTTACAGTTAGAAATCCACCTTATATTACTTTAATTTAAAAATTATTCAATAAAATGTCTTCTGCTTTTGTATGTTTCTGCACTATTTCTTTATAACTAAAAGAAAATGCTGGTTTAATTTCATTTAAAAACTGAATAAAAGCCCCTATGGTATTATAACGCAAACATAATATAGTTTTCAAATAAATGAAAGCAGAAATTTTCTCAATAATAAAACAAATTTTTAAATCAAATTCGGGTCCAATAATCCCGCAAGAATTGCAGAGATGTATATATTGCGATAGCCATAACATCAAAACTAAACCATTTTCAACCATTTTGTCTAGAATGTACCAAAATTGTTGTTAAGTCCATCGGGGACAAATATATATACATTTCGTTCAGGGTCTTTTCTATTCGTAGATAAAATTAATATTGTTGCCAATGCACTATATTTTAAAATTCCGATTTCTTCATTAGTTATCCTTTCTTGAAATGATAAATTTACTTTACAATTACATTACTGTCTATAAGTGAAATTCTTTGCGATGTATTTTAGTTATGTTAAAGTATTTTAAACAATTTATAGTTATCACTGACGCGAGGTACATAGCGCTTACAGTAAAATATTGAGTGAATAGAATATATCGTTCAATTACAGTGACACACAAAAGAATTTGGCTACAGAAGCAAATAAACAATGAAAACCTATAAAGAATAATTCATCAAAATGTGTTTTCAGTTGCGGTATACGTTTTTAAATCGAAATATATATATATTTTTAAATATTAGTTGGTGTGGATTATTTCTATGGGTTATAGAACAGATTTCCACAAGTTAATTGACATTAATTATCGGAATCCGCTGAATGGAAATTTTCAAGTAAGCTAGTCATTTCAATGCTTAACTTGCAGCATAACTATGTAGTATACGTTTAAATCCATAGATCACATGCAACTGTGTACAAGAAAAAATATTTTTTCCCGATTTATATGTAAAAGCAGAAATGGAATTTTCAAACATGTCATGAGTCACCGGCTGTCATTGAAGAGATGCCTATTTTTTTAAAAATCATAATAATAACAGTTTTAACAAAAATAGTAATCACAATCATCATATTTTTATTATTTTACTATAATAAAAATTTTAACAACAATAATATTAATTTAAGAAAATAAATATAATGAAATATACACAAAAGTTATAATTATATATAAGAATTATAAATAAGAAATTGGTTATAATTTAATTTGAATTATAATTAACAAATATAAATAATAACAATGCAGTTTAATAGTCCTCCCCCCGGTGGCTGTATATCCCTCATCGTGAAGGAATATTATTGCATTAAACAACAAGAAGGTCCCACCTCAGAATGTTATGTTATAATGGGAGTGAATGTTTACTGCAAAAGAAACTAAAAATAAATAAAATAATAATAATAACAACATTGTCATTATAACAATAATAATAATTTTACCAGTAATAATAATGATAACAATGTCGAATTAATTGGTATGAAAAAAAATATAAAACAAAAAACATACAAAATGCATATGTAATCTCTGTTAATAATTACATTTTATCCATTATGATATTAACTTGATAAAAAAGGTCGGAGTGAGAAGAAGAACTCAACAGGAGATATGCTCGAATCTGATGACAAAATGGAAATTGATGAGAATTATGATCCTCAGGAGCCTCCTCCTCAACAACTTATGGTAAACCAATCAAATAATAATATTCCCGAAGATCGAAATGATGAAGTTATTGCACCTAATCTAAGAAGTTTTCCCGAAGATCGAAATGATAAAGCTATTGTAACTAATCAAAGGAATTTTCCCGAAGATCGAAATGATGAAGCTATTTTACCTAATGAAAGGAATTTTCCCGAAGATCGAAATGATGAAGCTATTGTACCTAATGAAAGGAATGGAGTTGACGTATTGGATCGCTACATTCCAATTCTGGTCGAAGATCTCTTATTCGTACAAAGGCAACATAATATTCCGGAAAGAGATCCAGGTGATCAGGAAAGGGAACGGTATGCAAGCGAAGGAGCGGTCAGAGATGAATTGATTCTCAATTTGCTCAATTTTCAAGGAGAACTAGAATGTGCATTCATGTAGAATGATTTTTTTTAATCTACAATTTTCTGCATGTATGTATTTTTCAGACGACCAATTTCGGATCTTAGCTTATTCAGTGGCATTTTTTTAATCTGGAAATACATGCTCATGCAGCATTTTAAATAGAATGTATAATTATAGTAAACAAATGTAAAAAAAAAACATAAATATATAAAAACCTGTAAAAAGTATAAAATGTAAAATCTTATAATAAAAATAATAAAATTAAAAATTTTTTGTATTCTTTTCATGTGAGTATTTTCTTTATATTGATGAATAATATAACACTGCACATTTTCATTTGCTTAAAATATAATCGGTATCAATTAGTATTTAATATTATGAATAGAATTTTAATTACTTATAAATATTCTGTATAAAGGTATTTTTTTAGCGTTATCAGAATGAATTTCATGATGTTTGTAACATGAATAAAGCAACGTTTCTTCAGACGACTATAAAAAAATTAGGAGAGGCGAGAAAGGGTTGATCATAGGGTGAGGGGAATTGACTCACCCTTCAGTTTTCATAATAAAAAGAATTTCAGAGTTTTGCCAATAGCAGCTTCCAAATCTACGAAAATGCTCAAACAATAGTCTTTATTTCATGAAGATAATTCTAACATGTGTGGAAAAATCAATTACAAAAAGTTTTCAACTTAAAAAGTGTTTATTATTACTATTATTTTAATTTTGCAATTAAACAAAGAACTCAAACTGCCAAGGGAACCAAATAATCATGCAATTGGAGGTAGCATTTGTTAGAGATAAATTGATACACGAAATACTGTGTTTTGAAAAGAACCGAAATGTGCATTCGTATAGCATACTTATTTTGTAACAAACAATTATCCCCCGTGCACTAATTTTTCAGACGACAAACTTCGGTTATTTGTACCAAGACTCATTTAGTAGCATTTTATACTTGAAAATGCATGTTTTTTTGCAGTATAATTATTTTTTATTTCACAATTACCTGCATGCATCAATTTTTCAGACGGCAAACCTTGATTCTTTAAACCAAGGCTCATTTCGCAGCATTTTATGCTTGAAAATACATTCTTATTTCCAGCATGATTTTATTTAAATACAGAATTTTCTGCATGCATGAATTTTTCAGACTATAAGCTTTCGTTCTTTGTGCAAGTCTCATTTAGCAGTATTTCATACCTGAAAATACATGCTTATGTAACATCTTAAAAACAACGTATACATATATTAAAAATAGCAATAATGTATGAAAACATATAAAAAATATACATATATAAAAACATGCAAAAAGAAAGTATAAAATGTAAAAACATGTTATAAAATATAATGTGACCCTTAACTGGTGAGGAATCTTAAAGTAATGTCGTGACCACAACATTTCTTTATATTGAGATTCATAAGCAAGATATCTGCTCTTTTCAATCTCTTTTGTATATCCGATAACTTTTTTCAGCGATCAACAAAAAACTAAACTTTGTAAAATATAATACAGTACGTGTCAAAAGTTTAAGAACAATAGCAATTTTCAAATAAAACTTTAAATATTCACTTTATTTCAATATTTGTCTTGTATATGTTAATAATATCTACTTTAACACCATATTCATTGAAATTAACTTTTAAATTTTATTTCAAACCATTGAGTTTAAGAAGAGAACAAAAATAACCGTGTCGAAAGTGTAAGCACAAACTGGTTTTTATGTAAATTTTACAATCTCACGTAAGCGGTTGCGCACACAAATAAATTTCTGGGTGTATAAGAAGCTGTTAGTTGTTGTTTACGAGTTAGTACAAAATGTCTCAGTCGAAAGAATTTTCAGAGGAGGAGGTGATAAAAATATGGAGTATGACAGCAAAATCTAAGTCTGTTTCTGAAATTGCAAGTATATTAAAAAGATCAAAATGAGGTATTCATCAAATTTTGGCTCGTGATAATAATTTCAAACAAAAATTTCGTTCAGGAAGGCCGCGAGTAACTAGTTTGCTCGAAGATAGTCGTATCAGAAATTTGGCTTCAACTTATAATTACTCCCTTTCGCAAATAAAACATGCAGTTGGGGGACAAATATCGAAAAAAACTTTTCATAGAAGGGTTTTGGAATTCAAATACATCAAATACCGTAAAATAGCTCGATTACCGTGTCTCAAACGACACCATAAAGAAGCTATATTACAATGGGCCAAAGAACATATGTCATTTGGTGAAAAGTAGCTGAATGTCATATTCAGTGATGAAAAAATAAATGGAACCTCGATGGCCCTGATGGGTTTAAGTACTATTGGCATGATCTCCGCAAAGAACCTAGAAGTATATTTAGCCGACAACATAATGGTGCTTCTGTATTGGTGTGGGGGCTATTTCTTTCAATGGTCAGACATCTCTAGCATTCATCAGTGGTCGTGAAAACTCTGAAAACTATCAAGAGACACTTGTCAATCATTTGCTTCCTGTCGTCGAGGTTCTGGGGGGAGAAAAATGGTTATTTCAACATGACAATGCTTCGATCCATACCTCAAACTCACTTCATCGTGGCTTAAGACGAAAAAAGTGTCTGTTTTAAAATGACCGGCAATTAGTCCTAATTAAAACCCTATAGAAAATATGTGGGGTATTCTCACTCATGCAGTTTATCCAAATGGAAAGCCGTATTCTTCAGTTAAAGATTTGAAAGATATCATTGAAAATGCTTGGTTTAAAATTGATCCAGAAACAATACAGAATCTTATTTTATCGATGGAAGACCGTATATTTAAAGTAATTCAGCATAAAGGAGCAATAATCAAGTATTAATTTTTTTTATTATTGTTCTGCTAAAGACTAAAAACTACCGTGCTTAAACTTTTGACACACTCATTTTTGTTGTTTTGATAAATTTTATTATTTAAGATAATTTTTATAACATAAATCTGTTAACTATCTTTTTAAAACTACAATTTGTAGATTATGTGAAAAGGAAATTAACTTTCATTCATTAATAAAATTTTATTTTGAAATTTTCTGTTGTGCTTAAACTTTTGACACGCACTGTATTATTTTAACACAATCAAACTGGTTGGTAAAGTTATTAAACGAATTGAACATTTCCAACTGAACGAAAAATTGCCTAGACCGAGATTCGAATCCATATCCTTGGCTTACAAGGCCGATTCTTTACCTGTTAAGCTAACTGGGCGATAGCCGGCTGGGATTTTTCGCTCAGATAACCTTATTGGTCATAACATCTGGCCTGTCATTTAAACAGCAGGCAGAATAAACAGCAGGTAATAAAACTTCACATAACGATGGATACGTAAATATACCATTGTTTTAACACAGTCAAACGGGTTGGTAAAGTTCTCATACAAATTGAAAATTTCCAACTGAGCGAAAAATTGCCCAAGCCGAGAATCAAACCCAGGTACTTGGCTTACAAGGCCAATTCTTTACCTGTTAAGTTAAGAGACAGATAGCCGGCTGGGTCATAACATGTTCTGACCAATAAGGTTATCTGAGCGAAAAATCCCACCCCGCTGTCGCCTAGTTAGCTTGACACATAAAGCAATGGCCTTAGCGAAGTGTCTGGGTCCGATTCCCGGCCAGGGCAGTTTTTCGCTCAGTTGGAAATGCTCAATTCATTTTTAAAATTTGTTTATAGTTGTTCGATTTTGTTTATTAAATGTACTTTTACACGTTCGCTGCCGCTTACGTGAAGATGTGATGATAGTTAATGCCGCAATGTAGAAGTGAGTTTTTCCCAGAAGCCGATTTACTTTTCATAGCAAAGAATCAGGGAAAGATTTTCCCGCGCCAGCGCGTGACTGGCTATTGGACATAACCCCACATCACGCGCTGTCTCGTGATTGGCCCCTTAAAGTTGGCGCCATATCACGCGATGGCGCGTGAGTGGCAGCGAATGTGTTAGTGCTTAATAAATATATCTTTATGTTTCTGTTGCTTTTTCCCATTTTAAAATTCATAAAACCTAATCTTCTTTTATACATGGAAAGACGGTCTTGATATTCACGATTTTGACATTCTCTTCTTGGAAGGTTTTCGTGATCCTAACCCTTGCGAATGTTAAGGGGACAGTAGACCTTTATTTGAGCAAAATCGTCTATAGAAAAAAGGTATATCTGTGACATAATAGTACTAAAACAGTTTTTTCTTAATAAAATATCGTTTTTGAAGGTTTTGAAAAGTAAATAATAAAGGTGTATGTATATGTAAGTGCAAGTGTATGTATATGGGCCATTTTCAAATTTCGCTTACATATGCTGTCCCAGAGTAAAAAGAAGAAAATTCAAACATAAATTAATATTTAAAGTTTGATTTGGGCTATGCATTAGCTAAAGAAGATTATATTGAACATTTCTAACATGAAAAATTAAAAAAAATCAATAAATATTTTTGAGATATAAATCTTTAAAATTTTGATTCTAAGCAAAAATGCCTGACCAAGTTTTATGTTTTTAACTGTTTTTTTTTTTTATTTGAGGTAAATTTTTTTAAATAAAAAGGTTTAATTATTTTAAATATGAACTGCTAGTGTTCTAAAAAAAATTATAAAAGGCATTTTCTTTAAGAAAATAACAGAAATTTTCTTCCCTCACTTTTTGTCAAGTCCGTTACCTTCTGATTATTTTAGTCAAAATACACTGAGAAAAAAAAATATGCCGCCTTCACCTAGAATGAATAGTTAGTCATTTTCTGAATACATAAACTAGAATTATAGATGACCGAAATATGCGAATAGGTTGAACTACAAAGCTGAATAGCCGAAATGACCTAACATTTCTAGTCTCTTGTTTTCAAGGTGACGAAACGATATTGACTCGTCTCAGTAACGAGAAATTATAGCTTGATTTCGGAAATAGTTTCAAAAACTAGAATTATAGTTACTAAATCAAACCTCTTGTGTTCGCATCTATTTGCTGAGATTTTTAAATAAGTATCACAACGAGAATAAAGGAAAACTCTCTTGAATTCCTGTTGTAGATTCTAGAACTCTCATATAATATGGCAACTAGAATTTATAAGGATGACATGGAACTATTTTTTCTAGAGCCACAATTTAGATTCTAGATTCCAGAACTGTATTTTTTTCTCAGTGTAGGTTTCAAATGCTGCCTAGAGTTAGCAGCAAATATTCGGCGATATAGTTTGACTATTCACGCAACTACTACTTGCCATTTTTAGGTACGTTCGTAATTATGTAAATAAGCAGCACCTATTATTGTCGCTCAGTCCGTCCGTCTGTCCTTCTGTCCATCTGTCCGTCCGTCCGTGCGCATATAACAACGCAAAAACTATCCAACCGAATCATTTGAAATTTAAAATACATAATTATAACATAATTTTGTCGAGTCATTTCAAATTTTATGAAAATCGGATGGATAGATCAATTACAGGGACAATCAAAAGGATTCCGTTATATTGCGGTCAATGGGGAAAAAGTTTCAAATGCATTTTAATCGTCTGAAATTTAAAACATATAATATTGCGTAATTTTGTCGATTCATTTCAAATGTTATGAAAATCGGATGCATAGATCAATTACAGCGACAATCAAAAGGATTCCGTTACATTACGGTCAATTGGGAAAAAAATTTCAAATGGATTTTAATCGTTTGAAATTTAAAACATATAATTATTACGTAATTTTACCGAGTCATTTCAAATGTTATGAAAGTCGGATGCATAGATCATTTACAGGGACAATCAAAGGTATTCCATTACATTACGGTCAATGGGAAAAAAGTTTCAAATACATTTTTATGATGTTACACTCATTCGAACATAATAGAATTGGCATGAATCTATGAAGTATATACTACTCATAAAAAAACTCCTGACTAGTGATGGGCGATTCTCGAAAATTTTCTATTCGATAAAAATCGTAATCGTAAAAAAGCACATTCGATAAAGTCATCGATTAATTTCGAGAATCTATAATCGAGAAGTTTTACAATCTATTATTAAAATCTTTGTTATTACATGTTTACAAAGCATGATTTATTAAATACATGGTAACTGCAAACAAATGAATTTATAAAGCAACAACAAACCAAAAGGATGTTATAATGGAAGCGCAATAGTAGAAAAGTCATCTAACGGCGTTCCTTGGTTTCAAAAAGTTGTAAAATCGCGAGTAGCGAAATGGCCAAAGAAAAAATAATCAAAAGCACTCCTAGTGAAAGAACATAAACCAAAAGGATATTAAAAGTTATCAAAATCTTTTATTGATTTTTGTACGTCAATTGAGATACGATCTACAATTCTCCCATTATTAGAAGACTCTCTATTGAAATTCATTACAAATTGAAATTCAACCACCCGGGGGGCAAAGTTGTGCAGGAGCAATGAAAATGCATAATATGAGTAAATGGTCATTAGGCTTTGCAACAATACATCGCATGATGGGTGTCTGTTAAATTTATTAAAGAGCTTCCCACGGGGGCAAAGTGAGGGGGGATGTACGCGGGAGGTATATAAAATAGAATGGTAATTACAGAGCTTTCTAATGATATATCACGAAAGAGGAGTAAACAAAAGATATAAAAACACTCCCCTTAGAATTCCAACTATTGCAACACCCGGAATACAGCCTGTCCTCACAGTTTGTGAATTTTTCATACATTATAAATTATATATTGGAAGTCTCCATAAAAAAATCATATCTGAATTCACAAAAACGAAATGATTTCAAAAAAGTTTGAAAAGCGCTTCTGTAAGGAGGCCAAATTGAGGAAAAGAGGAGAAAGATTCATAATATGAAACAGTGGTTTGAAAACTTTCCGTTGATATATCATATGACGGATCCATAAAAAGCTTCAAATTTACTCCTCACTACTCCACTATTTTTTTTTCTTCCGTGAATACATCCTGAAATCACGCAGCCTCGCTTTAAAATGTTTATATTTATTAAAATATTTTTACCAAAGGGCCCCATCAAAAAATCACATTTAAAATGAAATTTATTCTCAAAATAGCTACGATTTAAAAAATTCACCCCTCATCGCTCCCCTCCTCTCTGCGGAAATTCAACCGCAGGAGGAGAAACGTTATAATGTGAAAGAGTGGTTCGAAAAACATTCCATAATCAATCACATGAAGGGTCCAAAAAAGTTTGGAATTTACTCCTCACCCGCAGGTTTACTTTTTCTTAACATAATACACCCGGAAATCACGCATCCTCCACTTTAAAATGTTTATAATTAGCAATTTTTATTAGAAGGTTCTATCAAGAAACCATTTCTAAAATGATAGTTATTCTCAAAATATCTACGATTAAAAAAATTCACTCCCCGTCGCTCCTCCGTCCTGAAATTAAACTGCCGGAAGAGAAAGGTCCATAATATGAAAGAGTATTTCGAAACCTTTCCTATGACATATCACATGACGGATCCAAAAAAGTTTGAAATTTACTCCTCACCCGTGGCCGTAATGTTCCTTTTCTTCCCAGAATGCACCAGGAAATCACGCAGTCCCCATTTTAAACTTTTGTATTTATGAAATAATATTTACCGGAGCGCTCCTCTGAAAACCACATCTAAAATGACATTCATTGTCAAAATAGCTAAGATTAAAAAAAAAAGAAAAAAAAGTCACCCTTTTACTGCTCCCCTTCTCCCTCCTGAAATTCAACTCCAGGAGGAGAAATATTCGTAAAATGAAAACAGAAGTGCGAAAAAATTCCGATGATATATATATAACATGACACGTCCAAAAAAGTGGTTGAAATTTACATGTCACCTGTGGGTTCACTCATTTTTCCCAGAATACACCTAAAAATGACGCACCCCCCACTTTAAAATTTTTATATTTAATAACTTATATTTACCGAAGAGTTCCACAAAAGAAACCTTCACATCTAAAATGATATTTATTGTCGAAATAGCTACGATTTAAAAAATTCACCCTCTTATCGCTTTCTCTCCCCCCTTCCTCCTGAAATTCAACTCCAGGAGAAGAACGATTCGTAAAATGAAAGGGGGGTGTCAAAACATTCCGATGATGTATATATAACATGACGGGTTAAAAAAAAAAGGTTTGAAATTTACATGTCACCCGTGGGTTCACATAGTTTTCCTAGAATACACCTAAAAATGATGCAGCTCTCATTTTAAAATCTTTATATTTAATAAATAAAGTTTACCGGAGAGTTCGATAAAAAAATCCACACCAAAAATAACATTTATTGTCAAAATAGTTGATAATACGATTAAAAAAATTCGCCCCCTCATCGCTCCCCCCTCCCCTGTCCCTTCCCCTCCCTTTCTCCCGCCCCTTAAAATTCAACTCCAAAAGTAGAAATATTCATAATATGAAAGAATGAATAAAAGAGCTTTCGTATATGCCTCTCATTTCAGCAAATCTCATTCCGATCAGTCATCATCCCGAAAGTCAGGCATTTCGAAAAAACCATTTCATCGCGATAAAAATTTACCTAAATGAAATAGGTATATCGAAGGACTTGTAACTTCGAGATGAAATTTAACCTTAATAAAAGCTTCATTTCGAGAAGCTTGTGGTTTGCTGATGAATGCCTTTTTCGATAAAGATGATTTTCGTTCTCGCTGAGAACAGACATGAGGAGCTTTATCGAGCAGCGTTTTGCCGATGAAGCTTTGTGAAATGAAAGTTTTATCGAAAAACGAGGTACAGAAAGAAGTATGAGAATATGACAATAACTTGTGAAATGAAGACCTAATTTTCAAAGTTTCTGGTATTTTAGTCTTACCATGTTGTCGTTGTCACGTACCTAGTACCCCCCCCCAATAAATATTATTTATTTAAAAAAAAATTTCAAAGAGGAGGCTGGAGAGACGACGAACATATGTTTAAAACTGTAGCGATTTCTTCAATACCTATCAATTTAAGTGTGGTTTTTTTTTTCATCGAATCATTCTGTAAATATTATTTATCAAATGTAAAAAAATTAAAATGTCTGCTGCAGGAAAGGGGGACAATTTTCACTTTTTTAAACCCGTCATAGTGAATATCATCTTGAAGATCTCGAATTACTCTTTCATATTATGATGCTTTCTTCACTTCATTTCAATTTTTAAAAGGCTATAACTTTGCTTGTAATGGAGCTACAGCGGGGAGAAAAATTATAGCATAGCTAAGTTTTCTTCGCCACTCTTTTTGCAGTTTTACGGTTTTCCCCATAGCACCGAGTTTTTTTTGGGGGGGGGTGAGGGGGACAGGGGGGCATTTTTCATTTTCTGATGTAACATGTTTATTGAAAGCTTATGCTTCATACATTACCAATTTAGCATAAAAAAGTTTCTCCCGTCATTCTGGGTCACGTAACGACCCATAATGGGTTGAAATTTAAATTTCTCAAACTTCTTCGAAGTTTTCGCTAAATCGGCATCTGGAAACCATCATGCCAATATGGATCGTGTATGACATCTGTATCATATAAATATTGTTCACCACTGCTGGGACTCTGGCCTCCTCTCGCGTGTAGGCGTTAATTTACCGCGGTTACTTGGTCCTTGTATTTCCTGCACAATAAAATATTTCCTGACGATTAAAAAAATGCACACGTAATTGTTCAAGTTTTCACGTCTGTCGGCACTCCCGAAATAGTTTATTTTTATTTTTACGGATTTTGCAATAAATAATATTTACAATATACATGGAATTTAGAAAAGCAGAAAAGCAGGAAGTTGTTGTTTGGCATTTGACCACTTATTGATCTTATGCACCTCGATTTTATATATCCCCCCCCACTTCGTTACCTTCGGGGGGGGGGTCAGTTTTCAAAATTTAACGTTGAATTCGAGATTACGTTCGGTTGTTCGTTCAATTCGATTTTTTTTTTTTTTACAAGATTTTGCTGTGTTTGCACACCGAGTTTGGTATATGATGCCGTATACAACGAGGACCCAGTTCGAGATTTCATATTACAAGATTGCATATAAATGAGAGACACCAATGAAAGGAGTGTCTCACTAGCGAGTGAATCCGTCGTGTCTTTATTAACGCCGACTCATTCACCTGTAGTAGACTCTTCATAAAATTGAATCCTGTATGGTATAAAAGCAACTGCAAACTGGAGTCATCGAGAAAAATTTTACACAATCGAAAGTTATCGAGATGTTCATACAGTCGAGAAAATCGAGAAAAACTTCTCGTTATCGCCCATCACTACTCCTGACATTATAGATAACACTCCTGCAAAATTTTTTTAAATAGCTGTCACCGTTTGCAAGTTATTGAATTTTAAAATCCATCAGTCATTTTTGGGACACCCGGTATGTAAATTATTATTTAAGTTAGAAAATATGCAAGTTATTTAATTTTAATAGATTTTTCTAGTTTTATTTGAAATGTCAAATCTGTTACTTGTCAAGTCCGTTACTATGAAATGCAAGCGAATGGTGAAATGGCCCATATACGTTGAATCCTCTTTTCTCAAAACTAATTTTTCTGCGTTTTTAGATATTTGAAATGCTCCTTGTGACGCAATTTCTGATCAATATTTATGAAATTGTTAAGGAAGTATCCTGATACTGTTTAGAAAGAAATTGTGTAAGCTTTTTAAAATTCGTCTTCATTAAAATAGTCAAATTTGATTTTTTACTTATTAAAAGGTAAAAATTCGATGAAAATCGATATGGAATTAAGAAAAAAATCTGTAAGATACTAACTATTCCAGAGATTTTAAAAATCTTACAAAAATTTGTTTATAATAGAGTTTTAAGTGATAAAAATGCAAAAGCAAGAAAATATCTCAAAAAAAAAAAAAAAAAAAAAAAAAAAAAAAAGAGGAGCATTTAAAAATTCTGTTTAAAAATTTTAATAAGATTGGAAATTCTTTTAGAAGGTGTTCTATATGCTTTTGGTGAAATGTATATATGCACAAAATTTCATATTGCTATGATAAAAATTAACATTAAATTAACATCCACCTTCCACTTAAGGGATTACTGTAAATAAATAGATAAAAATTCAATAAACAAGAAAATAAAAACATATGACGGAACTCAATTTTCGTTTTGTTTTTAATGCCAAACGTATAATATATGAACTTTAAAGTGTTCAGTTTTACTTAAAAGACAAGTAAAATTATCAAATAGGTATTTTAATAGTTGATTATATTTTTATTTTATTTTATTTTATTTTATTTTATTAAATATTTTACTTTATTATATTAAATATATAAAAGTAGTATTTATTTATTTATTTATATAATTCTGAGAGGAAATTTAAAGTAAATGGATTGCAATTAATAATAAGATAGATCTTCTCTCATTAAGTTTAATCGAAAAAACTAATTCTACTTTCAACTAATATAATTATTCGCTCGTTCGTTTTAAAAATGAAATCGTGTAAGAATAAACAAAAATATTGTCTGATGAAAAGCCTGAATAATAATGAAAATGCCTAAGATTTTTGAAATAAAATTAATCATTAACATTTCTATTTGACTATTTTAATTGCCTTTTAAGTTAAACTGAACATTATAAATCTGAACATTTTCTCTTTAGTAAACATTTAACCTTCAGTCTACGTAGCTGTTAAAATACAGGTGTTTTGAATGCAATCAAAACTTAAAAATTGGGTTCAAAATACTCTATATTAAAAATATTTTATACTTGGATTTTCTTTTTAAATGTCTGAGCGTAGCGAAGTCTTATACTCAGAGTACGTAACGATATTAAAAGTCAAAAAATTCTTTCGTCAAGCAAATCTCAAAAAGTACTTGTCGGATTTCGATTCTATTTGTACCAGAAGGTACCTATGAAGGTAATCTTGTGAATGCACCTACTTTTAAAAATTAATTCCAAATAGTTTAAAAGTTATATTAAAAAAACTGATAAAAAAGCACAATTTATTTGCATATGTCACAGAAATTTGGTGCGCGTGATTTCCACCGGCTGGATATTTTCGTAGATAACCGAATGAGTACATGGAGTAAATAGTAATCATTTACGCACTCAGAAATATTGAATGGAATAAAACATTTTAAAATTTAACTATGCAGGAAAATAAAACTGTTATTTTTTTATATTAAAAAAAATGTCGTAAAAACTTTGATTTTTAGATTTTGTGATAATCTCTTAGCATTTTTTGATCGCTTAAAGAATATTTTATATATTTCGCGTGTGAAAATTAGAAACAATTACGTTTTAAATAAAAAGTTTCTTTTATGACATCATTTTCCCTTTATATTTATTTTTATTGCATGTTTTCTTCTAACTTATATTTTGCTTGTGTGTGGAAGTCAATTCTGGTCACTAATTTTTCGGCACGGATACCACAAGCGCATCAGATTTGGCGCAATTTTTTTCAAAGCCCATTTGGCGAAATCTCCGTTTTCAAATAACGCTTACATACACATTTTTAAATTATTTTTTTTATTTTCAAAAAGAACTTACAGTAAATAAAATAATAATATTAATTAATAACTTTAAAAAGAAATATTTTATATAATTAAAAAAGGAAATGAAAGTAAATAAATATTTTATGAGTAAATAAACAAATAATAAATAAATAAAGCCGGGTTACCATCTCAGGTAAAATAATGCCATTTTGAGGCCAATTATGTACCCTGGTGCATATGTGACATCTTTTCCCATTTTTCATCCATTTCCTGTTGGCATACAACTTTGAAATTTGGAATATGTATGCATACCTGGGAGCAATACTGGAATTAGACATTGATTTTTTTTTTAATTCGATCCAAAAGGAGGCAATGAGGGCCATTTTTTAAAGATTTATACAATTTATACTGCATTAAGGAGCCACTTACCTATTTCTATATACAAGAAGAAGTAAGTGGTATGTAAAAACAATTATAGTATACATAAATAAAATACTTGAGATAATATACTTGAGATATAAGCACCGGGTTTGGCGAGATATTTTATGCCAACTAGGCGAAAACATCGTTTTGATTACCAGATACATATAGCATGTTATAATAACACGTTATTTATTTATTTCAAAATGAAAAAAAAAAGGAATAAACGAAACATTTTCTGTTATTTAAAAAAAGAAATAACAATCAATAAATGATAATATTTTTAGAACAAACAATTTATTATAACATTTATATGATAACCAGCATGTTAGGCAACTGAACGCCTTTTTGGCACCAATTAGGTATCTCGGTGTGTATAGGGCCTATATGTGCCATATTTATTTGTAAAACTGAGCATGAAAGTTTACAAAGTGTGTTTTCATAGTCGCTTATATCTTTTTGCAACATAGCGCACCTTTTGAAGCCAAAACTGCACAAAAGAAAAAAAATCAATATTTGCAATATTTTTTTTTTAATGTAATGCACATTTTGTAATCAGTAGGCTCGATAATCAGACCTCGTTTTTTTTTTGCTTTAAAAGATGATATTTCGTACGACGTCTTTTTTGGATTCATCGTTTTTCAATATTTGATAGTATGCGTCTACTCGTTTTGTAACTTTTTTTTGTAACTTTTTTTTTATTAACAGCGACATTCGGATGTACTATTTAAATAAAAATTCTTCTAAATACAAAGAATTTTGTTAAAATAAATTAATAAATGAAATGCGAACATCTATTGCTCAAAGCACAAAATTTTTCCTATTGAGTTAATAAAAAACCGGTAAAAACACAATTTTTATGATAATAAAAAGGTGACTTATGTAATAACAGAGTCATATACTATGTTTGTTATAGATTAAGTATAAATATTTCTCCACCATTTATAAATAATAATAATAATAAAATAAAATGAGGACAGACCAAAGTCTATATTTGACTGAAAACAACAACCATTTTCTAAATGCTTTAAAAAATGGCCAATGAAAAGTGATATTTCAGAAGTATTATGAAATTAGTTAAAAACTATTTATTTTAAACTAAATGAATAAAAGATTTAGATTTTTAATGAAATAAATGGGATTTGAAAAATTATTGGAAATTTATCACCATAGATGTATGAATATTACAATCAGTACTTTGTATGCAAAATGGAACAATTAGCAATAGTTTTTGTACCCGAAAAATGGTCGTTGCTTTTTTTAAGGTTAAAAAGTAGATTACGAAATATTCCTATACAGGGATGCCAAGCCCCCGCTCATTGCACAGAAGAATTTTCTTATAGGAAAAATTATTTTTTAAATCCGCAGAATGTTCCAATTTAATAAAACATTTTCTGTATTAAAATACCGGTATCCAAAATGCCGGAGACTTCTGCCTATAACATTTTAATTATTTACAGTACTTTTTTTAATCGGATTCAAATTTAGTGAAGACAACGTTTTTTGGCAAAAGCAGCTTTTTTCCACTTGTGTAACTACGATACAATTCCTTGATGCTGAAATAAAATGTTTTGACTTATGCTATTATTGCGTCCTCTTATTTATTTATTTGAATTTTAAATAAGATGACTCAAAATCGTGTTTTTTAAATGTACGGAAAAAATTCATTTCGAGAGAGGGCGAAAAGAACAATATTTGGCGATTTATTACCTGCGATTGGCTAAGTGTCTTACTACCTTGTATTTAATACTCTTCAAAATACTTCGCTGTTATATGGACTTAGGCGCTTTTATAAAAAAATTGGCGTAATTTGGGCTTAAGAAAGTGAGTTTTTTACTGAATAATACAAATAAATGAAAAATGAATACTAAGAAATACTAATAAAAGAAAAATGAAGCATTATATTGATCTATGTATATTTAAAAATGCATCTGCTAGCACTAATTAGATAATTTATGTGTATATAATAGGAGATAAATAGCTTTTGATTCTGTATTTCTATGCTATAAAGCCTTAACGTTTGTGTGTTTTTCGTTATTATCGGGAGTACCTAGCCGATTTAAAAAATAATGTGGGCAAAAAATGTTGGTAACCATCTTTGCTGCAAAATATACTATATTTTGCGTAGGAACAATAATCACCATCAATGCACGAGCAAAAAATATTTCTAAAATTGAGAATTCTTTGATGTTGATATGACTAAAAATTTTAAACCTTTTTTTTTGTGGCAACTTTTAAGATATAACATTCTCGTTATGAACGATTTCTAAAACATTGGACAATTTAATTTCACAAATTATTATTTTTTTTCTAGAAAAAGTTTTAAACCCAATTTATTGAGAATATTGCAGTTTCTAGGATACTGTTGGGGTCAGAAACTATAACTTTGACATCACCATAACTTATAAGATGTAAGTGCTCGTTTAGGACAAATTTTTAAAAAAGGATCTTCCTTAACTCTTATCGACAACCTCATTGCATCCGTGGAAAACAGATATTCAATTTTCTAAACTATTTATAAATTTTATAAACTATTCGGACGGGTTTCACACCATATAAAATACACTCCATTCTCTTCCAACATAATAGTTTATATCATTTATAGTTTCTCAAGTCGGTGCGAAGCTTCTGTTTATGCTCATGACATCATTTCAAAGAGTTATATTTCCAATATAGGAAAATTTGGTGTTTTATTTTCTGTATTACTTTTAACATTTTGCATAATTCCAATTTTATATCCATGCATGGTTTGCTTTTCTTTTATAAAAATAGTATATGCAACTTTAATATAAGATTTTGCAATTCTATGATTCAATATGCTTATTTTCATCATATTTTATCACAATGAATGACCAATTAAAGGTAACATCTCATTTTCTTTACTTATCGCAAGTTATTAAATGTGCATTCTCAGCAATATCGCTCAGACTAATCCCTCTGAGGGAAGTCCTAGTTAATTTTATTGTCTGAGCGTAGCGAAGTCTTATACTCAGAGTACGTAACGATATTAAAAGTAAAAAAAATTCTTTCGTCAAGCAAATTCCAAAAAGTACTTGTCGGATTTTGATTCTGTTTGTACCAGAAGGTACCTATGAAGGTAATCTGGTGAATGCACCTACTTTTAAAAATTAATTCCAAATAGTTTAAAAGTTATATTTAAAAAACTGATAAAAAAGCACAATTTATTTGCATACGTCACAAAAATTTGGTGTGCGTGATTTTCACCGTCTGGATATTTTCGTAGATAACCGAATCAGTACATGGAGTAAATAGTAATCATTTACGCACTCAGGAATATTGAATGCAATAAAACATTTTAAAATTTAATCATGCAGGAAAATAAAACTGTTATTTTTTTATATTAAAAAAATGTCATAAAAACTTTGATTATGAGATTTTGTGAAAACCTCTTAATAGCATTTTTTGATCGCTAAAAGAATGTTTTACATATTTCGCTTGTGAAAATTAGAAACAACTACGTTTTAAAATAAAAAGTTTCTTTTATGACATCATTTTCCCTTTATATTTATTTTTATTGCATGTTTTCTTTTAACCTATATTTTGTTTGTATGTGGAAGTCAATTCTGGTCACTAATTTTTCGGCACGGATACCACAAGCGCATCAGATTTGGCGCAATTTTTTTTAAAGCCCATTTGGCGAAAACACCGTTTTCAAATAACGCTTACATACACATTTTTAAATTATTTTCTATTTTCAAAAAGAACTTACAGTCAATAAAATAATAATAATAATTAATAACTATAAAAAGAAATATTTTATGTAATTAAAAAAAGGAAATGAAAGCAAATAAACATTTTATGAGTAAATAAACAAATAATAAATAAATAAAGCCGGGTTACCATCTCAGGTAAAATAATGCCATTTTGACGCCAATTATGTACCCTGGTGCATATGTGACATCTTTTCCCATTTTTCATCCATTTCCTGTTGGCATACAACTTGAAATTTGGAATATGTATGCATACTTGGGAGCAATACTGGAATTAGACATTGATTTTTTTTAATTCGATCCAAAAAGGGCAACGGGGACTATTTTTTAAAGATTTATACAATTTATGCTGCATAAAGGAGCCACTTACCTATTTTTATATACAAGAAGAAGTAAGTGGTATGTAAAAACAATTATAGTATACATAAATAAAATACTTGAGATTTGGTTTGAATGGACAGTGCGTTGAGGCCTATAGTTACAACGGCTGTCGCCTCGATTGATCCAGAATATACAGAAACAAATACAGAACACTTTATTATTACAGAGAATACATTACATACATTTATTACACATCAAAGGGACAACACAGACACCCATGCCGCTAGCCGTACTCGAACCGGGAACCAGCGGTGTGGCTGTAGCTGCCTCTACCAACCACGCCACTGGGTCGGCAATACTTGAGATAATATACTAGAGATATAAGCACCGGGTTTGGCGAGATTCTTTTATGCCATTTAGGCGAAAACCTCGTTTTGATTACCAGATATATATAGCATGCTATAATAACACGTTATTTATTTATTTCAAAATGAAAAAAAAAAGGAATAAACGTAACATTTTCTGATATTAAAAAAAAGAAATAACAATCAATAAATGAGAATATTTTTAGAACAAACAATTTATTATAACATTTATATGATAACCAGCATGTTAGGCAACTGAACGCCATTTTCGCATCAATTAGGTACCTCGGTGTGTATAGGGCATTATATGTGCCATATTTATTTGTAAAACTGAGCATGAACCTTTACCAAGTGTGTTTTCATAGTCGCTTATATCTTTTTGCAACATAGCGCACCTTTCGAAGCCAATTATGCACAAAAGAAAAAAAAATCAATATTTGCAGGTTTTTTTTTTTTTTTTTTTTTTAATGTAATGCGCATTTTGTAATCAGTAAGCTCGATAATCAGACCTCGTTTTTTTGCTTTAAAAGATGATATTTCATACGACGTCTTTTTTTGATTCGTCGTTTTTCCATATTTGATAGTATGCGTCTACTCGTTTTGTAACTTTTTTTTGTAACTTTCTTCTTTATTAACAGAGACATTTGGATTTCCTGTTTAAATAAAAATTCTTCTAAATACAAAGAATTTTGTTAAAATAAATAAATAAATGAAATGCGGACATCTTAAATAAAAATTCTTCTAAATACAAAGAATTTTGTTAAAATAAATAAATAAATGAAATGCGGACATCTATTGCTCAAAGCACAAATTTTTTCCTATTGAGTTAATAAAAATCAGTAAAAACATAATTTTTATGATAATAAAAAGGTGACTTATGTAATAACAGAGTCATATATTCTGTACGTTATGGATTAAGTATGAATATTTCTCCACCATTTATAAATAATAATAATAATAAAATAAAATGCCGACAGACCAAAGTCTATATTTGATTGAAAACAACAACCATTTTCTAAATGCTTTAAAAAAAGGCCCAATGAAAAGTGATATTTCAAAAGTATTATGAAATTAGTTAAAAACCATTTATTTTAAACTAAATAAATAAAAGATTTATATTTTTAATGAAATAAATGGGATTTGAAAAATTATTGGAAATTTATCATCATAGATGTATCAATATTACAATCAGTACTTTATATGCAAAATGGAACAATTAGCAATATTTTTTGTACCCGAAAAATGGTCGTTGCTTTTTTTTTAAGGTTAAAAAGTAGATTACGAAATATTCCTATACAGAGATGCCAAACCTCCGCTTATTGCACAGCAGAATTTTCTTATAGGAAAAGTTATTTTTTAAATCCGCAGAAAATTAGGCATGCTAATTATTTATAAGATATAAATGATCACTAATGACATTTGCTAAAAAATACCAACTTTAAAAGGATGGGAGAATGCGCGGAAAGCGTTCTAAAAATGTTCTAAATTGAGATTTTAAAGCAATCTAAGCAAACAACAAACCTATCTTAAAAGTAATAATATCAAAATGATGGTGATAGTCCTTGCTCCAACGTAGGCTATATCTTATGCCGATGCCACTAATCCAAAGGTTTAAAAGAGCAAAAAATGTTCTAAAAATGCGATGTCTGTATGTTAAGGGCCTAGAAACATAAAATTTCGCATGTTCATTACTTATAAGATATAAATGATCACTAAGAACATTTGTTAACAAATACAAAATTTAAAAAGGGTAAAAATGCGCTAAAAGCGTTCTAAAAACTTTCTAAATAGCAATATTTAAGCAATCTTGGGAAGTTAGCGAACCGTTTCAAAATAAAGATGCCAAAAATGATGGCGACAGTACTTGCTCTAACAAAAGTATTGGATAAATTACCAATTTACAATGGGAATCTATGGGAATTTGGCGAAATACCAGAAATCGCGTCAAGTTAGCATCTCTTTTAACACGTAATTTTTATCGTCAATTTAATGATATATCGCCAAGTTGGCGACAAACTTTTTTTGATCGAGGAGGTAATCAAGTACTACCCAATCACGTAAAAGAAACATCCTTATTAGTGGAATTTAAAGGAGCATAAGTACTCATAATGTTAAAATTTTTAAATTTGACTGAAAAAAAAAAAAACAGTGAATAAAAGCAGGAAAAACTGTAAGATTGATGAATATTAAATAAAGTTAATTTAATATTAAGCCTAATTATTTCATAAAGGAAACAAATACCTACTTATTTGACAAAAACAATGATATCTTATCAAAAACATGAATGTGAAAGAATGCCAAGTTCGTTAAAGGTTTCGATTATAAAAAAAGTGATTTGACAAAAATAATGATAACGTATCAAAAACATGAATGTGAAAGAATGCCAAGTTCGTTAAAGGTTTCGCTAATAAAAGAAGTGATTTGACAAAAATATGATATCTTATCAAAAACATGAATGTGAAAGAATGCCAAGTTCGTTAAAGGTTTCGCTAATAAAAGAAATGATATCTAACTGCAAACCAAGTTCTTTCGAAGCTCCTTAAATCATAGCTCCTGTCATGCATAATATTCTTCAATTGCTTAGAATGATATGTTACGTTACTTATTAGTCAATAGAGCGACTTGGCAAGTTTTCAGCCACCAACTTTAATTTTTGAGTCGGATAAAGATCTAGTCAATCGAGTGTTCGATTAAGTATCTTGAAGTTAAAGTATTAATAAGTTAAGGAAGTGATCAACTTTAAGTTCTGATCAACTAAATAGAGAAATTTGAATGAGAAAACTTGCTAAATCGCTCTATTAGATAAAAAGTAACGTAACATATCATTTTAAGCAATTGAAGAATATTATGCATGACAGGAGCTATGATTTAAGGAGCTTCGAAAGAACTTGGTTTGCAGTTAGATCTCATTTCTTTTATTAGCGAAACCTTTAACGAACTTGGCATTCTTTCACATCCATGTTTTTGATAACATATGATATTTTTGTCAAATCACTTCTTTTATTAGCGAAACCTTTAAAGAACTTGGCATTCTTTCACATTCATGTTTTTGATACGATAAAATACACTCCATTCTCTTCAAACATAATAGTTTATGTTATTTATAGTTTCTCAAATCGGTGCGAAGCTTCTGTTTATGCTCATGACATCATTTCAAAGAGTTATATTTCCAATATAGGAAAATTTGGTGTTTTATTTTCTGTATTACTTTTAACATATTGAATATTTCCAATTTTATATCCATGCATGGTTTGCCCTTCTTTTATAAAAATAGTATATGCAACTTTATATATAAGATTTCGTAATTCTATGATTCGATATGCTTATTTTCATCATATTTTATCACAATAAATGACCAATTAAAGATAACATCTCATTTTCTTTACTTATCGCAAGTTATTAAATGTGTATTCTCAGCAATATCGCTCAGACTAATCCCTCTGAGGGAAGTCCTAGTTATATACATAGAATAATAGTATGACTGGAACGTATGAAGAAATATTGAATTCAAAGTATTTACATATGTACAAAATATAAATTCCTTTTATCTTGGAAATTTCAGATCAACGTACTTAATACCGGGAAAGATGATCCTATATACATTTCTGCGTGCCTTTTCTTAAAAATAACATAATTCTTCAATAAAACTTAAGACGCACACGAGAAAAAAATATAAACATTCTCTCTAAAAATTCTTTTTTTCTTTCCATCAAAAATTGATGCCAACTTTTTTTTTCTCCTAAACTTATACTTTATCTCGTAAGATAAAAAAAAATGTAAAAGGAAAGCAATTAAAAAACAGCTTCGCTGCCATAGCAACGAGTCGCGTTTCATAAATAAATTAAATATCTCGGTAGCAAACTTGCAAAGAGCTGTGAAATAAAATGAAATATTAAATTTATCAATTTCTAACATACTCCCACTTTTAATTTAGGCGGAAGCCAAATTAAACTTAACCCCTTCGAGACGGGAGAATTTTACGAAATTTTTAATGTTTCGTCACCGGTTAAAAAGAACAGAAATTTGTTTCTTCTCAAATCGAGAAAATGCTTCGATTGAATAAAGCAAATTTTACAGAATAATTTTACCGGTGGGAATAAACAAGGATTCTTAAGCCTTTTTGCAGCACGTATACGTGTCGCTCGTCCCCAAGGGGTTAAGACCACTTTTGATCAAATTAAATCCTAATTAAATATATATATATACAAATAAATAAAGATAATAACTAAACAATAATAAAACGATAATGACACTTTTAGAGTTCTAGAAAAGTCATTTCAGAGTTTTAGAAAAGGTCATTTCACAAGTCTCTTTACTACTCTGCCACTTCTAGTTTTACTGTTACTCACAGTCTGGATTACGGGTCATCGGGACTTGATATCGCTAAAGAGTACAGCTTACGAAGTGGGCGCAGCAAGGTTCCAGAGCTTGTTTTAACTTCAGCCACTCTAGCTGCTCCATATCGACTTGGGAAAATCTTTACTATTTTTCCTATAGGCCAATGAAATCTCTTTTGGTTTAATTCTATCAAGACTACTTCACCTATTCTGACACCTTGTCCTTTCTGTTTTGATTTTTGGATCAATTCTGTTAAATATTCTTTTCTAAATCTATTTCTAAGTTGTTGCCGAATATTTGGACAGTGTTTATACCCAGATTAATGTTTATTTGACTCTATTGCATCTAAATCAGGAACACCTATTTATTCAATGTCGTGTAAAAATGATGATGGAGTCAAAGGTACAAATTTATCTTTTTCTTCAAAAATATAGGTTAGAGGCCTTTTATTTACTGTTGCTTCGACATCCCATAAAACAGTCATAAGTTCTTCAAAAGTTAAAATTGAAGTGCCGAGTGTTCTGATCAAAGGAACTTCAACACAACTTATCAGGCGCTCCCACCATCCATCCCACCAAGCTGCTGCTGGAAGGATGAACTTCCATTTAATAGGAGACAGTTTTTTTGAAGAAACTATTGCCTTCCAATCCAATGTTTTTAAAAGGTTATTGATTCCTCTAAAATTGTAGCCATTATCAGAGTATATAGTAGTCGGCCTTCCACTCCTGCATAAAAATCTTCGAAGTGACTGAATGAATCCTTCTGTTGAGAGACTGGATACAAATTCCAAATGTATTGCCCTATATACTGCACATGTAAAAAGTACAACCCAAATTTGGATCTTTGCTTTACGAAAAGAGGGCAAAAAAGATCAGCTCCAACAACTTCAAAAACTTTGGAGTCTCTGACTCTATCTAAACGTAAATGAATGGGGGTGTAGTATATGGTTTTGCAGAGTATCTTTTGTATCAGTAACACTTAGACAATTGACTTCTAATGTTGCGTCTAAAAGAAATTATCCAATATTTTTCTCTTAGAATGGATTCAACTCTTTGAAGTCCAGTATGACAATTCTTTAAATGTCATTCTTGAATCAGACAATTCACTACTAGTGCCAGATTTACGGCCGGGCATACGGGGCACAGGCCCAGGGACCCTAATTTCTAGGGGGCCCCAAATTCTGCTGAACTTTTTTCAGTTATTGTCTAAAATCTAATGTAGTTTCAATATCCAATGAAATTTTTACATTTCATTCTACATTCTATTATATTCATATTGTATTTTTATAATAACGTTGCATAGTTTGTCTGAAACATTTCTTTATTAATTTATTGTAGTGAATACTTTCTTTTACCTTTATCACTTTTAAAATAAATTATATTTTTAATGTTTTTTTTTATTCGTTTCCTGTTATCATCTGATTAGTTGAGTGTTGGTGAGTGTAACTTGCAGGCTGTAGAGACCCCTAATATTTTAAATAATTTTAGTTTGGTGTTGTCGAAAATTTATTATTAGTCGTTGCATACTTTATCATACCAGATACATAGACTTGCATAGGAAAAGATAATTAGTAACAAACAGTTGACTATAAAACATCTACTCACTTAAATCTTATAATTGTGAAATAATTAATTTAAAAGTAAGTTATTGTTTATCATATTTAATTTTTTAATGGATATTTTAAAGTCAATGGTTACTTTAGTACTTTTTTCCTTTAAAAAAAAATATCGGTGCAAGGGGGCCCCCGTAGACATTTGTGCCCAGGGTCCCCAGATTAATAACTCGGTCCCTGTTCATTACATGATGGTTTGATGGTAATAAAATTGGATATCTGAAAGAAAACTCGTCATCCCGCTCTAATATTTTTGTTTTTACTTTCAACAATCCTTCTTGATCTTTAATAACCTTTAATCCTTTTATTGTATCTGTAGTATTACCAAAACTTTCAGAGTGTATTTTTGAAAAGAGCAACCTTTCCGCATCTTCCTTTTCTTTTATTGACAATTCTAATGGAAAACATATATTTCGATTTCTGCACTTCATTATGAATCTCTTCACTCAACATATGACATTAATAAATCTACCAAATTTGAAATTCTACTATATATCATAAATTCATATGGGAATTAGAACATAAAAGCGTAGATACTGCAGTTTTCTTTTTTTCCATAATTACTAATTCTTCGTTGGGGCTTACTTCTGAATGTGGCCAATTTTCTTCTGATAACTTCAACCACACTGTAAAAAAAAATCCAGAAACGTTCCTGGGAAAAAATGGGCAGCTGGGTTGCCTATTATTTCCAAGAAACTTTTCTTGGAAATGACTGGAACTTTACTGTGTAATTTTGAAACATTCCCCAGAAAAGGCAGTAAGGTTCCTGTGAAATACCAGGAACGTTTCTGTAGACAACAAAAGCATTACTGATATTTCATAGGAACCTTACTGCCTTCTCTGGGGAACGTTTCAGAAGTATTCAGTAAGATTTCTGTTATTTTCTAGAAACGTTATGTATAAATAATGGGCAACTTAGCTGCCCATTACTTCCCAGGAACATTTCTGGATTTATTTTCACAATCAGGAACGTTTCATATATTAGATTTCACTAAATTTTATTTTATTGTTCTTTATTTGTGTATTTTATTTATTTATTTATTATTTTACATTCATTAGATTCGATGCCAAAATACATTAATCCATTTTCAAGTATTTAAAAATATTACTCTTTTCTTTGTTTACTTTTGAAAAATATTTTTAATTATTTAGTCAATTTAAATTGTTCGACATATGCATATCCGGGATTTTTATTTTATGTTATTTTTCATAGATTCAATGTAATTAAAAACAGAATTTCTCATACTGTCAACATTGTAAACAAGATAAACATTATTTTCAAATCGGCACCCCCCCTCCCTATTTATGAAAATTTTCTATACTTCATGACGTAAAATTCATAAGGTTCTAATTCAAGGAAATTGTGCACAACAAACACACATCCAAAACAAACATTGGAAGCATATTTAAAATTTCTGATAACACTATTTTTTTTCTGTATGGTGAAATTAAAGTGATCATTTATGTATGATTTTATATCACTCGAAATTATCTGCTGTAAGATATTAAAATCACCGGATAAATCATTCAAATGATACAACAGTTAATAATATATTTGTTAAACAAGAATAAATATTTTAAATAATTTTACGCATCCTTTAAAATATATTCTTAAATTTGTCTGTTTATATTTAAATATTTCCATCTGATAATTAGAAAAATCTTCAAACATTGCATGCTTTTTTACTTCCATGTAATATATAACCTCATTTAATATTTAAATTCGTTAAAATTTTATTTTGCGAATTTGCTGCTTGTATATTTCCAGAATTTTCTTAAAGTTTTGTTTTGGTTATGAATAATTAGCAATAAATTACATAAGAACTAGTATAATCTCAATTTTTTTAACGAATTTTATACACATTAAAAAAAAATAGCCGTTATGCAACTTATTTTGACAAAAAATTGATATATATCAATGTAATAAAACAATAGTAAATACAATAATATGTATCAATATGCTTCCAGAATTTTCTTAAAGCTTTGTTTTGGTTATAAAGTATTATCAATAAAACGCATTAGAAATAGGGCAATCTCAATTTTACTCAATTTAACAAATTTTATACATATCTATTTTTGAAAAAGAACAGCCATTGTTCAACTTACTTTGACAAAAAAAATAATTTTAAAAAATCTTAATTCAGTGTGTTTTAACAAAAATTTAATATTTACGATTGTTGCAATAATAAGAAAAAATATTAATGGGACCATTATTTATTTATTTATTGTATAAAAAAAATAAAAATATATTATTACATTTTTTTTATATACATAAGAAAATAAAATGCGTAAAAACACAGAGTCTAACAATCTATACAACTGCATTTTATATCGATGTACGGGGAAAAAAACTAGCGTAAATATGGATTAACATCAATTTAACGTTTCAAACATAAATGTATACTTTATAAATTGAAACTCATTAAAACATAGATAAAATTAATATTTGTTAAAACCAAATTTGTTCCTAAAATAATATAGCATGTAAAAAACATTAGGGGAAAAAAATGGAATATTATATTTTATAAATAAAACTTACCCTTTTGCGTAGCATATTATTCCTTTAGTTGAGGTATAAATACGGCATGATGAAGTATCACGAAATATTTTTTTTTTTTTTTTTTTAAGTCCAACAAGGACTTTTGAAAAACTGATTAATATATGTTTCATTTAAATTAACCAGCTCTCCGAAGAAATCCCAATTAGACTAAAGTCTTAGAATACCACGAGGTTCACACACACCATGCGTTTCTTTCGCGCGCGCCATTGTTTTGTATTCCGCCGAAGATAAATCTGTCAGAAGGGGTGTTGCATTTTCCCCTGAAAGGTCTCAACAGCAGAGATTGAAATGTTTGTCCTCTTCTTTTATTCACACCTGGTACTTTACAATGATTCTTTAGCATTCATATAAGGAAATCATTTTCGACTCACACACTCACGACACAACAAACAACTATTAATGGCGTCGGCGTCAGCTTTATGCTGTTGCCACCTTTCTTAAATTTTCACAGAACGTTACTATTTTTTCTTATAGTGCATTCTGGTCCCTCCCACCATCTCATCTTCAGCAGCTGTTTAGGACTACATCCTCGAGAAGGTAGATCAGCAGGGTTCAGATGACCAGGTACGAAGTTCCATTGTTGAGATTCGGAAAATTTACAAGTTTCTCTAACTCTATTGCCTACAAACGTTCCCCCATCGATCATTTCTTCAAATCGAAGCGAGAACAGTCGAAGAGTCGGTCCAATACTTTGCTGGTATGGAAATACTATTAAAAGCTTTGAAAACAAAGTTAGTCAATCTTGTTCCTAAAATACAAGCAAAAAGCTTTAAACATGGGATGGTTATATATTTTTTTTTTTTTTGTGTAAGGCGAGACTTAGCTCCTAAAAGTTGTACAAAGACTGTGTCTTTATCTTCACAACGTAAAAAAACTGCATGAATAGGCCATTTTTCTTTACAACAATAGCCTACACGTCTATCTATCTTCACGTCATTTAAACATTTAAGTTCACTAAGCCATTTTTGTAAATTATTCCGGATTTCTTCTGGAAGTGGAGCATCCCAATCTAATTTCGTTGACCAGGCCTCTTGAATTATCAGTTTGGCTGGCAAAAATGCTGGGGCTAAAAATCCTATCAGATCGAAAATCCCCTGGGTTACAACTAATATCTTTCTTTTAGACAGATTTTCTTTCTTATCACTAAATTTATGAGCGATCTTCAAACTATCCTCCATTATATCCCACTTCAACACTAAAACCGGAACTATCGTGGTTACATTTTTGCTGAGCACCTTTTTTTTGTTAAGGAAACTGCTGTGTTCACTTTTAATTGGCCCGAATTCCCACATTCTTAATTACATTTTCACGTCAGCCATGATTTCTGTAAATTTTGAAACAAAATTTTCTAGTTCAGGCACATTGTCGACTGAAGTCGCAGTTATCTATATAGTATGATTTCATAAGCTTGTCAGCTATCTGTTTATTTTATTCATCAACATTACTCAAGTGATATCTTATAACTGCAGCTAGCAAAAATGGCTATAAGTTGCTCCAAAAACTACTCTATTATGTTGATAAACTTGAAATTCGTCAGGACTCTTCCTGACGCATAAAAATCGCAAGAAATGCCGATCTGATTCTTTGACTTCAATTTGAAGAAACGCTCTTCTCATATCGGCTACTACAGCAATAGCTTTCTCACGAAATCTTATTAACACTGCAGTAATTTGTTCAATAAGATTTTGGTTTTTAAAGAGACAATCATTTAAAGAAGGAGACCTTCCTAATTTACACGATGCATTAAAAACTGGTCGAATACTGATAGTAAGATTATCTAGTTTGATGACGGTATGATGAGGTAAAAAATGTCCTGAAATCTTGAGTGTTTCATTTGGACTTTACTGATAACGCCTTCTTCTTCCCATTCATTGAAAACTTTAGCACATTCTTCAATCTTTTTCATCAATTTTAATTTCTTTGTTGAATTTATCAATCTTCGTTCAACTATGTATCTATTTGAAGGAATCTCACGTTTGCCGTTAATCCAAGGAAGACCTACAATATAGCGACCTTCTATATTTTTATCAACTTCTTTTATAAAATTATCATGAGCGAGTTCTTCTTCTTCTGCTTTAGACAAAGTTTGACAGGGATCTGTTATACCGATTGTCTCTAATTTCCATAATTCTGGAATCGTCATATCTTTTAACACTAGGTTCGTGATAAGCACATTTCTATAATTTAGACAAGACTGTGATGTACTTTCTAAACGACCACAAAGCGTCCATCCAAACTTCGTCTCTATCGCTGTGAGACCGCTCTTTAGCTGTTTTACTCGACCTGTAAGAAGTTGTCCGTAGTACTCGCTTCCAAACAAAATTTCAATTTTTGGACTTCCTGCTCCTAAATCTGTGATCCATAGTTTATTTTGTTTAAGCTCTTTCATTACAGATTCTTTCGGTATTCGAGGAATATTATTACAAATTATATCTTGATCCAAAAGTTCTAAGACTTCTTTCGTTTGTTTCTGTCTATCAGAACTTAACTCAACTTTGAATTTATCGTGAGATTTAGCTTCTGTTTGCGTACCACCAAACAAAGTGTGTACTATAGCTTCAGAAGAAATGGGATGTAAACTTAACTCTTCAGCTGTACCTTTTAAAATGTAGCTCTTTTGCGACCCAAAATCAAGTAATGCTCGTATGTTCTTTATTATTCGAACTTTAATAACTACTTCCAAAATCATAAGGGCTACTTCGGCACAACACTGCTTATTTGCTATGGTGCTTTGAATTACTTCTGGGGTCTTAGCTGTATTTTCGGATTCTTTACACATTGAAATTTCAGGTCATAATAACTCAGTATGGGGTTTAGAGCAAACGTGGCAACGAATAAAAACTTTGCAAACTTTAGCGTGGTGACGAAAACGAAGACATTTTAAACAGCAATTTTTATTCTTAATTTTGACCTTCCGTTCATTTTAAGGGAAGATATCTAGTCCTAACACAGTCCTTACTTTCATGAGGTTTACTGCAAAATAAACAAAGGCGTTCTTTTGCGCTAAATAGCCCTGCCGCCGTAGGTATTTTACTTTCTGCTTTTCTTAACTTTTCTTTAGGTTTGTCTTTAGAGCCCAGCTCTATAAAACTCAATTTGGCTAATTCGAATCTTTCCTCGTTTGCAACTTCTTGTTTCAGAAATTCCATCAAACTTATTATACTTGATTTTGTTGACAATGCATTATCATTACTAACAGCGCTTGATGTGATTGAAATATTATATAGCTGCCTTGCTTTTAATACATCTTCCGATAAGCTAGATTCTATCATGGGATAGAGCCAAGCCAAATTGCTTTCTAAACTTAAACCCATTGATTCCAAAGACCTTAAATATGCCTCGACTTTCGTGAATAAATATGATAACGGAAGTTTATCTTTGCCGTGCGCCTGTACACTAGCTACAATCAATTTTAGAAACTCTCTAACGTACACTTCTATTAGCAAATCTTTATTCCCAAAACGCTCTTGAAATGCCTCGACAGCTTTGGGATAACTAACTGCGGTCACTGAATAGCTCTCTAACAAACGCCTGGCACTGCTTACAGGTTCTACCGATTGGATAAGATACTAAAATTTGTCACTATTATCCAAATCTATGTCTTCATGAATTTTCTGAAACTAGGACCAAAATGAAAGATAATTTACTAATTGCGAATCGAATGGCTTAATATTTAGTTTAAGTAATTTATTGTCTGAGCGAAGCGAAGTCTTTATACTCAGAGATACGTAACGATATTAAAATTCAAAAAAATTCTTTCGTCAAGCAAATCTCAAAAAGTACTTGTCGGATTTTGATTCTGTTTGTACCAATAGGTACCTATGAAGGTAATCTGGTGAATGCACCTACTTTTAAAAATTAATTCCAAATAGTTTAAAAGTTATATTAAAAAAACTGATAAAAAAGCACAATTTATGTGGATACGTCACAGAAATTTGGTGAACGTGATTTTCACCGGCTGGACATTTTCGTAGACAACCGAATCAGTACATGGAGTAAATAGCAATCATTTTCGCACTCAGAAATATTGAATGCAATAAAACATTTTAAAATTTAATCATGCAGGAAAATAAAACTGTTTTTTTTTATATTAAAAAATGTCATAAAAACTTTGATTTTGAGATTTTGTGATAATCTCTTAACAGCACTTTTTGATCGCTAAAAGAATGTTTTACATATTTCGCGGGTGAAAATTAGAAACATTTACGTTTTTAAATAAAAAGTTTCTTTTATGACATCATTTTCCCTTTATATTTATTTTCATTGCATGTTTTCTTTTAACTTATATTTTGTTTGTGTATGGAAGTCAATTCTGGTCACTAATTTTTCGGCACAGATACCACAAGCGCATCAGATTTGGCGCAATTTTTTTCAAAGCCCATTTGGCGAAAACTCCTTTTTCAAATAACGCTTACATACACATTTTTAAATTATTTTCTATTTTCAAAAAGAACTTACAGTAAATAAAATAATAATAATAACTATAAAAAGAAATATTTTATATAATTAAAAGAAGGAAATGAAAGTAAATAAACATTTTGTGAGTAAATAAAGAAATAATAAATAAATAAAGCCGGGTTACCATCTCAAGTAAAATAATGCCATTTTGACGCCAATTATGTACCCTGGTGCATATGTGACATCTTTTCCCATTTTTCATCCGTTTCCTGTTGGCATACAACTTTGAAATATGGAGTATGTATGCGTACCTGGGAGCAATACTGGAATTAGACATTGATTTTTTTTTTTTTTTATGCGATCCAAAAAGGGGTAACGGGGCTATTTTAAGTTTTATACAATTTATACTGCATAAAGGAGCCACTTACCTATTTTTATATACTAGAAGAAGTAAGTGGTATGTAAAAACAATTATAGTATACATAAATAAAATACTTGAGATAATATACTAGAGATATAAGCACCGGGTTTGGCGATATTTTTTATGCCAATTAGGCGAAAACATCGTTTTGATTACCAGATGAATATAGCATGCTATAACAACACGTTATTTATTTATTTCAAAATGAAAAAAAAAGGAATAAACGAAACATTTTCTGTTATTAAAAAACATATAACAATCAATAAATGATAATATTTTTAGAACAAACAATTTATTATAACATTTATATGATAACCAGCATGTTAGGCAACTAAACGCCATTTTGGCACCAATTAGGTACCTCGGTGTATATAGGGCATATATGTGCCATATTTATTTGTAAAACTGAGCATGAACGTTTACCAGGAGTGTTTTCATAGGCGCTTATATCTTTTTGCAACATAACGCACCTTTCAAAGCCAAAACTGCACAAAAGAAAAAATAATCAATATTTGCAGCATTTTTTTTTTTTTAATGTAATGCACATTTTGTAATCAGTAGGCTCGATAATCAGACCTCGTTTTTTTTGCTTTAAAAGATGATATTTCATACGACGTCTTTTTGGGATTCGTCGTTTTTCCATATTTGATAGTATGTGTCTACTCGTTTTGTACCCTTTTTTGTAACTTTCTTCTTTATTAACAGCGACATCTGGATTTCCTATTTAAATAAAAATTCTTCTAAATAGAAAGAATTTTGTTGAAATAAATAAATAAAGGAAATGCGGACATCTATTGCTCAAAACACAAAATTTTTCCTATTGAGTTAATAAAAATCAGTAAAAACATAATTTTTATGCTAATAAAAAGGTGACTTATGTAATAACAGAGTCATATATTATGTACGTTATGGATTAAGTATGAATATTTCTCCACCATTTATAAATAATAATAATAATAAAATAAAATGTGGACAGACCAAAGTCTACATTTGACTGAAAACAACAACCACTTTCTAAATGCTTTTAAAAAATGGCCAATGAAAAGTGATATTTCAAAAGTATTATGAAATTAGTTAAAAACCATTTATTTTAAACTAAATGAATAAAAGATTTATATTTTTAATGAAATAAATCGGATTTGAAAAATTATTGGAAATTTATCACCATAGATGTATCAATATTACAATCGGTAACTTGTATGCAAAATGGAACAATTAGCAATACTTTTTGTACCCGAAAAATGGTCGTTGCTTTTTTTAAATTTAAAAAGTAGATTACGAAATATTCCTATACAGACATGCCAAACCCTCGCTTATTGCATAGCAAAATTTTCTTATAGGAAAAGTTATTTTTTAAATCCGCAGAATGTTCCAATTTAATAAAACATTTTCTGTATTAAAATACCGGTACCGAAAATGCCGGAGACTTGGCAGCTCTGCCTATAACATTTTTATTAATCACGGTACTTTTTTTAATCGGATTCAAATTTAGTGAAGACAACGTGTTTTGGCCAAAAGCAGCTTTTTTCCACATGTGTAACTACGATACAATTCCTTGATGTTGACTTATGAATGTTTTGACTTATGCTATTATTGCTTCCTCTCATTTATTACTTACCCATCATACGTAGTATAGGGTAAGTCTTGCAATCGTTTTGAAAATCGAAAAATTTTTTTTTGACGGATTTACACGTTTTAGATAGTGGAGATTCCGAAAAATATATTTTTAGAAATTTTTTTTTGCCGTCCGTCTGTCTGTCTGTCTGTCTGTCTGTCCGTCTGTCTGTCTGTCTGTCTGTCTGTCAGTCTGTCTGTCAGTCTGTCTGTCTGTAAACGCTCTATCTCTCGAAAAAATTGAGATAGAGACTTGCTATTTTGTATGTAGTTAGTATGTAAGTATGGGACGAACCCTATTTAATATCAGCCACCTCGATTATCCGGAACTATTTTTTTTCGGACTCTCGAAAAATTCGTTCTGATGAAAGGTATATAAAAATTTTCGAATTTTTTTGTTCTAAGGAATGGATGTAAAAGGCAATAAAATAACACACATTTTGAATATAGAACGAAGTCGATCGGATTATTAGTTGCCGAAATATTTGTAATCTTGTTTTCCATATTCTTCGATTTTTCATGACCCTGTATTTCATTCATATTTCAATTCAGAAGTATATTTTAATTGGAAATGAGACGCTTAATCCGACGCAGTTAATTGTTAGTTAATAGAATTATTATATTTGGAGTTATAAGGATGTTTCTTTTACGCAGTTCGGTTCTACTTGAGTAGTTTGGCGTTTTATGTAATTTGTCGAAATTGGTACATCAGCAATTCTTTAATATAGCATTACTATGTATATTAACAATATTTAAATTTTGTTTATGAATTGCAATGCATTGTATAAATAGTTTCACATGTTATTTTCATATACATATCCATGATGGGTAAGTATTACGGTGGCCCCCAACGACTAGTTTATTTGAATTTTAAATAAGATGACTCAAAATCGTGTTTTTTAAATATACGAAAAAAAAATACATTTCGAGAGAGGGCGAAAAGGACAATATTTGGCGATTTATTACCTGCGTTTGGCTAAGTGTCTTACTACCTGGTATTTAATACTCTTCACAATAATTCGCTGTTATATGAACTTAGGCGCTTTTATAAAAAGTTTGACGTAATTCGGGATTAAGAAAGTGAGTTTTTACTGAATAATACAAATAACTGAAAAATGAATACTAAGAAATACTAATAAAAGAAAAATGAAGCATTATATTGATCTATGTATATTTAAAAATTCATCTGCTAGCACTAATTAGATAAATTATGTGCAGGGGTGGGGAAATTTTCCAAATTCTTACCAGCCAAGGATTTATTTCGCCAGCCCGCAAGATGCATCACACGCAGTTGAAAATAGTTATGACAAAATCGCACGCGATTACAGACAAAATTACTATTACTACAATGCATTTTCATAATTCTTTTTTGTATAATATTAAGAAATATATATAACAAAGGTAAGATTAATGTTAGATAGAACTTAGTACCATACTTACACTGTAATAATTTGGAAAGTTAAAATATCTAGATTAAAAAAGTGTTTCTGATAATGTGCCTATTGCCTACAGTTTTTCAAAAACTAAAAATGCACTCGCCTTATGAGAAAATCCACTCGCCACTGGCGAGCAAAATGATGTATTTACCCTCCCCTGTTTATGTGTATGTAATAGGAGATATGTAGCTTTTGATTCTGTATTTCTATGCTATAAAGCATAAACGTTTGTGTGTTTTACGTTAGCATTGGGCCGATTTTCCCTAGCCGATTTAAAAAATAATGTGGGCAAGAAATGTTGGTAACATCTTTGCTGCAAAATATACTATATTTTGCTTAGGAACAATAATCACCATCAATGCACGAGCAAAAAAACTTCTAAAATTGAGAATTCTTTGATGTTGATATGACTAAAAATTTAAAATCTTTTTTTTTGGTGGCAACTTTTAAGACACAATATTCTCGTTATGAACGATTTCTAAAACATTCGACAATTTAACTTCACAAATTAAACATTTTTTTTCTAGAAAAAGTTTTAAACCCAATTTATTGAGAATATTGCAATTTCTAGGATACTGTTGGGGTCAGAAACTATAACTTTGGCATCACAGTAACTTATAAGATGTAAGTGCTCGTTTTGGACAAATTTTTAAAAAAGGATTCCTTAAATCTTATCGACAACCTCATTGCATCCGTGGAAAACAGATATTCAACATTATAAACTATTCGGACGGATTTCACACCATATAAAATACATTCCATTTACTTCAAACATAATAGTTTGTTATTTATAGTTTCTCAAATCGGTGCGAAGCTTCTGCTTGTGCTCATGACATCATTTCAAAGAGCTATATTTCCAATATAGGAAAATTTGGTGTTTTATTTTCTGTATTACTTTTAACATTTTGCATATTTCCAATTTTATATCCATGCATGATTTGCTTTTCTTTTATAAAAATAGTATATGCAACAAGTTCTACGATTCGATATGCTTATTTTCATCATTATATTTTATCACAATGAATGATCAATTAAAGGTAACATCTCATTTTCTTTTCTTATCGCAAGTTATTAAATGTGTATTCTCAGCAATATCGCTCAGACTAATCCCTCTGAGGGAAGTCCTAGTAATGCTTTGATTTGGAATAACCGTAATCTGTGCTTTTTTCACTATCATCTTGATTACGTTTATTTCTACCCAATGCTTCAATAATTTTACGCTTAATGGTAATAAATTGATCTGAATAACTTTTATTTTATACTACTTCATTACCAATAGCCTCTTCGTCGCGTTTATCATCATCAAACATGAGTTCGATTATAGCTTCATCGATAGATTTAATTTCATGAATCAAATTTTCCAATTTTCTAAAACCGTCTGAAATTTTACTCTTATTTAATGACTCGCTGTTAATTTCTTCATTCAAAACATTTAAAGTTCTGGTAAATGACGAACGTAGCGGTGTACGTTTCTTCTTTAGCTTATTTATCTCAGAAAAGATAAGTAGTAATGCAGAGCTTATGAAAACACTATACGCTAAAAAACAATTCAATATCTCAACATTATTATTCAAACGTCCGTGTTCGGGGCGCCTAAAGTTTTGTATGCAATCAAAACTTAAAAATTGGGTTCAAAATATTCTATAATTCAAAATACTTTATACTTGGATTTTCTTTTTAATTATTTTTATTATATATGTTACAGGAGAAACCCGATTTTAGGCCAAACTAGATTGGCCTAGTCCAAACCAGTCTATCCTAATGCCTATCTCATAGACTAGTTTTTCCTAGGCCAAACTAGTCTATCCTAATGCTCATAGGATAAACTAGTTTTTACTAGGCCAAACTAGTCTATCCGAACGCCCATCGGATAAACTAGTTTTTCCTAGGCCAAACTAGTTTGGCCGAACGGTCATTAGGATGAACTAGTTTAGCCTGCTATTCATTGGTTTGAACTAGTTTATCCTAGGCCGAACTAGATTGTACTAAGCCAATTCAATTTGGCGTGATTTTATTGAATCTAAAGATCGCCACGGCGCCAACTTTCTAGTTTTGATCTATTTTATCCTAGGCCGATGCAATTTGACTCGCTCTTAGCTCACATACTATCAAAGCCTGAGAGCTATAAATGCTCGTAGATTCTGTGTGTGCATATGTAACCATGCACGTATGTCGGACTAATAAATCGCGACTAATATAACCTTCTAACGTGGAATTAATATAAAACAAGAACCCAAATGTTGGAATTTGGAAGCGATTTAGTTCAAATCAGCCGGCTTCGGCCGCTATCGAACCCCTTGTTTTATATAAAATCTCGAAACGGGCGTATGTTGAAGCGAATGAACCTCGAAGAGAAAAAAACATGATGATAAATATTTAAGATAAAAGATTCCTCATCGAAATACCACTATTTCCTAATAGTAATTTTTGAAAAAAATGTTATATTCTTGCTGGAACATTTTGAAACTTTGTGACAGTTTATGGCATTCGATATAAATTTATAAAAAAAATCCCATTTCGGTTTGAAAGAGGGTGTGGTTGTGAACAAAATCAGGAAATATAACGGAAATTCTCGCTTTTAAAGCACCGCGACCTCAAGTAACATATCTACTAATAGGCTGTTTAACGGAGTTTCATTCAGATACGGTTTTTTTAATAATAGAATGCGCTCCTTGGTGTTGGAATAAGGAACTAATATAACATGGCTTAGTTAAAACTTGCTGGCTTCGCCCGCTATCTGACTGGCGTGGGTAGCGTGGATATGGTTGGAAATTCGTTCGCATCGAGGCTCTTTCGAAAAGGAGGATTACCTTCGGCGGTGCATACTCAGCACGCTTGCTACGATTTGAATTTCCTTCGCTTAGAAGTTCGTTCGAAAAGGAAGAGGGCATTTGGCAGTACGTCTGCAGCACACCTGCTATACGCAGTCGCAAGCTGTAGGGACGCGGCTTAAGAATGATGCACGAAATATAATAAAAATTTATATTCAGGTAGTCTCTGATCTAAATTGGTGCTGATTAGTTTTTGGTGTAAATCGCTCATCAGGTGGAGCTGCTGTTTTGCATTTTTTATGATTTACGCATTAGTTTTATCTTAATAACTAATACACAAATTTCCATCAAACATCAGACTCAGTTCGTCCATGAGATGTGTTGGTGTTGTTTGTATTTTGAAGTAAATCACTCAACATGGCTATGCTATGCTGCATTTTTAACAATTTTTACAATAGCTGTATCTCAAGAACTAATGAAGGGAATTTAATAAACATTTATATTCAGATAATCCCTGATATAAATTGATTCTGATTACATTTTCATGTAAATCGTTCAACAGTTGGCGCTTCTAAACTGCATTTTTACCGATATGCATCAACATTATTTCAATAACTTATTTACGGATTTTCATCAAACTTCCGGATTCAGTAAATCCGTGATATAAACTAATTCTGTTTACGTTTTTATATTAATTGCTCAATAGGTGGTACTGTTGTGCTCAATTTTCCCGATTCCTGAAATAGATCTGTCGCAAGAAATAATGGACGAATTTTCATCAAACTTTAGATTCAGTAAGTCTCTGATAAAAATTAGTATTCTGTAGTTTTTGGAGTAAATCTCTCGAAAGGTGGCGCTGCTATACGGTATTATTCGTGATTATTGCAATAGCTCTATCTCAGGATCTAATGCATTAATTTTCATCAAACTCCAGATTATGTTAGTCCTTGATATAAAAATTGCAAAAGTACTTTTTAGTTTTTGGAGTAAATCGTGCAACATGTGGCTCTGCTATGTGGCATTATTCATAATTATCGCAATAGTTCTATCTCAAGAACCATTGCACGTATTTTCATCAAACTTCAAATTCAGTTAGTCCCTGATATAAATTAATATTCTTTTGTTTTTAGAGTAAAAGGCTCAATTGATAGCGCTTCTACGCAGTTTTTTTATGATTTCTGCGATAATTCTATCTCAAATAGTACTAATACACAGATTTTCATCAAGTTTCAGATTG